>VDFB02270651.1:617216341-617639130 GCA_007258455.2 Sequoia sempervirens
GTGGGGGTTGACCTCCCCAACCACCAAAAAAAAACATTTTTTATAATAAATTTAATACTGTGTTTTCCAGAACCCGAAAATCAATAAAATTCTAAAAGATTTTTACCAGAAATTTAAAATTTCTTAAAAATAACAAATATTTTTATAATAAATTTAATCTTATGTTTCAGGCTTCGAAAATCAATAAATTTTAAAAGATTTTTACCAGAAATTTAAAATTTCTTAAAAATAATAAATATATGAATATATATTTGTGGGTATTTTCATATACCAAAATATATGGTTGTATTCACAATACCCATACCCCAAAATTTGATTTCATACTCAAATTGAAACAATAATCCAAACCCAATTCAAAATAAAACTTATTTCAAAACAAGAAAATGGGTTTTCAAAATCTAGCTTAACATTGAGTTTTTTTTTCTTTTCTTGGAGTTTCTTTTGGTTTCAAAATCCATTACAATTGTGCAAATTGAAAGCTTTTCCCTAATTTTTATTGAATCTAAAACTATGTTTTCAATCATTCAAATGAGCAAGAAGAGGAAGGGAGAAAAGATAGAACCTTATGTTTTCTCCAAACTTGGCAAGCTTCCTCCATGGAGATTTTTCCAAGCACTCCTTCAAGCCTCTCCACCCAAAACTCCAACCAAGAATCCATGGAGGTTGAAAAGAAAACCCTAAAATAAAATATATCCTTTTTCTCCAAAATCCCCAAATTCACATTCAAATTCTAATTCTAATTCAAATTCAAATTCTCATTAAATTCCAATCCAAAAATGCAAATTCACTTCCAAATTCAAACTCAATATCAAATTCCAATTTCAATTTCAAACACAAATATCTTTCCAAAATAGTCAACTAATTCTGAAAATATCTTTTCTACCCTAAAGTCTTGCATAAGAAAAATATTTGAATTTTTAATAACTTTAAACCATTTTCCATTTCCAAATTGAATTCAAAATATTTTAGCACTTTACATTCAACAAAAGAATTAAATCTTTTACACTTTTAATTCATAGGGATAATTTAATGAATACACACAATTAATTCAAATTATCAATAAAGTAAATCTAATTCAAAATTAGATTATTTTATTAATTCAATTAAAATAATTAATTAACCACTAATTTTCCAACATCTCAATAAGACAAAACATTCATCATTTCTAATTTCCAAAAGCTATTTAATCACTTATAGCTTGCAACTAAACACATTTAAACATTAATCAAACTACGCAAGTCATTAAATAAACTTTAACTTGAAATTAAATAAACACTCAAAGGGAACTGACCAAGATAAAACAACTAACCCCAATGACGACCCAACAACATGCTATGACTAGGGTGATGACCTGGTTCAGAAACCCTAGCTACTATCTCCCAATTAATTTCCGTTGGTCAATGGACACGCTCAGACTTGGAAACCAGGTGGAGTCGATGTCATGTACCTGCCAACCTGCAACAAAGAGCATGTCGAACGTGCATATATACATAATATGATCAGACACACCGTGAAGAGGAAATCTCAGAATCATAGGGCACTCGCAAGCGAGTGATACAACTGTCCCCTTCACCAATACAATATCACTAACTAACAAAGCTAACATTATTAACATAATCAAAGCATAAAGCATCATTAATTCACATGTTAACATGATCGAAGCATAACATAGGAAAACATTGCCTGATTAACAGAGCACAAAAAGGAGAGGTGTTACAAAATTTATTACATATAAATATACTATATATTATATATTAAATATATTATTATAAAATATATTATATATAAAATATATTATAGTATATATTATATATAAAATATACTATAATATATATTATTTATATTCTAGATATATTGTATATATATTAAATATATTATATAATATATTCAATACATCATATCCCTTTGAAGCCTCCATCTTCCTTTCAGATATATTGTTTAGGGTTTAGGGAGAGAGGGAGAGTGGGGGAGAGGGAGAGAATGGAAGAGAGTGGGAGAGAGTGGGAGAGAGGGTGGGAGAGAGTGGGAGAGGGTGGGAGAGAGTTGGAGAGAGTTGGAGAGAGGGGTGAGAGAGGGTGGGAGAGGGTAGGAGAGAGGGTGGAAGAGTGGGAAAGAGGGTGGGAGAAAGGGTGGCAGAGGGTAGGAGAGAGTGGGTGCGAGAGGAGGGTGGAAGAGTGGGTGGGAGTGGGTGTGAGAGAGGGTGGGAGAGGGTGAGAGAGTGTGGGAGAGGGTGTGAGAGAAATAGAGAGTGGGTGTCTACAGGGTTTATAGAATGAGATACTATATATTATTTATTTATTATATTAAATATATTAATATATATAATATATATTAATATATACTATATATATTAATACATAATAAATATTAATACATAATAAATATTAATATATAATAAATATATATCATATGTCAAAAGAAATCATAATTCTTAAAGTTCAAATAATGGATATCCATGCTAGCTATCCCTGTAAACCTTGCACTTGTACCTGTAAGGCATCTATCTATGCTTGTTACTGACAGGAGGGCACACAAATATGAATTTGAGATGGTCCTGACTGTTGCTATCCTGGGGGAACCATAGATCTCCTCCTCTGGGGTACTCTGAGATCCAATATCTATCTGCCTCCCCCATCTCTTCCATCTCCATCATCTCCATCATCTCCATCATCCCCACCATCTCCCTCCTCATCATCACCATCTCCTCGACCTCTCCTCTATCTCGATGCCTACTCATCATCCAATGTTAGTGCTGGCTCATTTGGACTAGATATCCTTGGGAAAGCATGTGTGAAGAAATACTGAGCATACTCATCTGTCATCAAAGCATCTATGATCTTTGGACACTAATCCCATACCTATGGCTGCAATCCAAAATAACCCTCACAAGCTACAACATAGGATAGTGTGAGTCCCCACTTTGGAATATCTTGTCTTCTCTAAGCATACAATGCAACTCGCTAGCCATATTAGCGAAGCACCCTCATTAGTAGGAATCTCTTGATAACAAACTGTGTCTGACCAATTAGGTACCTCTAAGTGAAAACATATGGTATCTCAATATCATCCTCGGGCCACTACTCACAATCTAAGTCTAAGGTCTCAATGTGACATTCTCTAGATCATCAAGAAAATGTCGCTAATACTCAGATTTTCCTAGCTTACAGTGCTAGAAAATCGGACCCGTGTACCCAAAGACATAGGGCCTACCAACTAGATGAGCTCTATCTATCACAAGATGAGTAACAACTATATGCTCCCAAGCCTAAATCTGAAGCAGTGTCACCCCAGTTGATAAACTTATAGCTCCAAGATATATCACTTGATGCAGATCATGATACAAATGAGCTAACATGCAGGAAACCCATGCATATCGAATCCCTTGCGTGATCATACTCTCCAATATCTTGCCCTAGCCAATAGATAGTCCCTTCGACCTATGGTCAGGACATAAGAAACGTCCAAAAAATCCAACTAGAACACATGGTAAGGGATCATACGAATCGACCATTTCCTACCATGGGATCTCATACCCACTAATCCCATCATCAACAAAGATCCTCCTTAGTGCCTTAGTACCGCCCTACTTTGTCTGATCATATATGACTAGCTCACCAACCATGGGAATACCCAATATACGGTACACATCCTCTGGAGTAACTGTCATCTCACCAGTGGCCAGATGGAAAGTGTTGTGGTCGCTATGCCACCTCTCAGCTAATGCAGTCAATAGTTCCCCATGTATCCTATATTGGGGCATATCAATCAAGGAAGATAGACCACATCTCCTAATCACATCCAAATCCACCTACACCAGATGTGGAATCATGTCCTAGTTCTTCAGGAAGCACTCTCGAGACTGAAGAACTATAAAATCCTTCTATAATCATGACATATTGCAAATCAACATTTTATCAATTAACCTATCAACCAATCTAATCAGCTCTAGTGAGATTTCGATCAAATCTCATAGAGAATCTATCATTGAATCTCACCTATCATGAGGTCAATCATCATCTATCCTATCATTGACTCTCATCCATCATGATTTCAATCATCAACTAGATCCTATCAAACACCATCAAATCAACGGTTGATGCGATCATCAAACATCAAAAATAAGGAGAAAATCAACATTTCGTTAATTCTGGTGTCAATGCACAAAAACAATGCATCTATGCGCTGAAACAATGAATGTGGTAGAAAAATTCATCTATGCACCAAAATAGGGTATCAATGTGCTAATATACCAAATGTGCTCAAACAAACAACAAATGCACTACTTGGCAACATCTATGCGCTAAAACATTATAAACAACTTTCAAAACATCAAAATGTGTGAAAAATAAATTCAAAATTCAAAAAGTAGTTTCTTGGGGTACGTACCAGAGGTCCATATGCGGCGGGGCAGTTGTGTCGTCCAACTCGCTCAAATTGATGAGTTTGGTATGGGATCACCATTTTTGCTCAATTTCTCAATCAACTCAATCACTTGAATGCAAATGAATTCAAATGAGATCCTTTTCACACCTTTTAAAGGGGTAATTGGAGGGTAATTAAGTGGGATTGTTTTTATTTTTTCAAACAGGGCATCAATTAATCACTTGGTAGGGTTAGTCTTCTTTATCAGGAGATAAATCGTCATGACATCTTGAAAAATTTGAAAATCCTCATAAACTCATAAAAAATACAAAAATTCAAAAAAAATCCTAAAAATTTAAAATTTCCTGATTTATCTCCCGAGGGGGCATACACACAACATCACTTGAAAATTAGTGTCTGGGGTACATCAATTTTTTTTTTATCAACACTATCAACAAATTTTTCTTTGAAGCAGTGTGTTGCAAACACATCACTTCAAAGAGGGGCAAAATGTATACACTCAAATTTGGTCTAGAGGAATTAATTAAATACAAGTTATTTAATTAATAATCTTTAATTCTTCTACTTATAAATAAATTGAAAAATTTATTTATATAGTTCTTTTGAACTCTAATTCTTCCTATTCTAAATCATTTTCTTCTTATCTTAATTAAATGAACAAATTTAATTAGTTTGTTTTATTTAATTAACCTCTTATTAAATTTGAATTTCAAATTCAAATTTGGACACATTTCTACTAACTTTTTCCACCTTCCACCTCAGCATGTGTCTCAAGAAATTGAATATTTCTAATATTTAATTTTGTATTTATCCTCAACAAACTCTAACAAATTTGGGACACTTGGCCTCATTCTTCATTTTATTCCTCCTCACACTTAGCAGTTTGTTCTTATGAAGGGAACATACTCCCCTTTTCTCTCTAACCTCTTCATCTTCAACCGTTCATTCTCCAGATCAAATCTAGATTATTGGTTGCTACCACATAAGCTTATGCCTTGGAAAAATCTATAAATAATCCTTCATTCTATAACAAAAAGGATCCCAATTCTAATCCTTGAGCTAAGCATTTGAAGTAATTGCATTCTACAACATTTTCATCAGCATTATCATTTTAGAGAGCATTTTAGTATCAAATAATTTCATCATGTCATTTTCATTAGCAACATCTTAATTATAGTAGTTCATCATATCATTATCATAGCATAACATTAGCAATATCATAGCAGCAACAAACATTATCTTTGCATATAATCTCCAAATAGTTTATTAATCAATCATGTAGGAAAGATCTCTTGCATTTCCAACATCTCATTCTTTAGGTTGTCATTTGGAATGTGCACAAATGATCTAAGAGAAAAAATGACTTAAAGAATCCTTGGAGATAGAGGACAATGAGACACCATTGAGGGATTTGTTTGTTTCAATTTGATTTGTTATTTGAATTCCTTGATATAATGTTTCATTGGTGTGTTGTATAGGTTCTAATTGCTTATTCACATTATTCATACACACACACCTGTACCTCTAAGAAAATATACCAAGTCTCAAGTCTTGCATTGCTTCAATGCTAACATCTCCTCTTCCATGACATTCTTCCAAGAATTCTTCTCCTTATAAGTGAGACCTTCTTCGTGTAGAACTTGGTTCACTATTAGTAAATGTTAGAAATGAAACACTACACAAATCAAGTAGATTGTATCTATCAAAATATTTTTGTTGCCTTATAGTCCAACCTATTATTGGTGAATAATTCCTTGCTACATTTGCACCCTATTCTTCTCCAAAGTCTATGTCAAGTGTGCTCACCTAATCTTCATCCACACTATATTTCTACTATATTGTTCATCTTTAAATTCATTTTGTTGTTTTATCTTATGTTAAAAAAACATCTTTTTCTCTCTTGTTCCTTTGGTTATTCCTCCTTGAATACAACTCTAAACTCTTTGAAAGTGACAATCTTGGAATATATAAATTTTATTGTTTTAAGACCTTATAGAGCTCTCTTGTATCCTTATAATTTTTTCACCATATACAATTAAAATACACTTTTTTTCTTTGCATTCCAACTTAGATCATTGCCCCTTTAGCACATGAAATAATGCCTTACAATAAAATACCATTAAATGTATTTTATTAAAAGGTTTTAGATATATATCCATATTTCATATGGTGTTTTGTCCTCTAATATGACTTATTCTTCGAGTAACATGTATTTACTACCTTAACCCAAAACTATTGTCCTAAACTAGTGCTACATAAAACACTTTTTGCTTGATATAATAAATTTATATTCAACCTTTTAGCTACCCTATTCTATTAAGATATATAGGGTGTTGTTCTTTGCTTCATAATTCTAATATGTTTATAATATGTTTCAAGTTGTATGTGAGTTATTTTCTGATTTTTAAATGGTTTTCGAAGAGCATATTAAAGCATCTACAGTCCATATTTGAAATTAACTGGAGTAGAATTGAAAGATTTATTGTAGAATTAGGGTTTTTGCCCTTTTTTTTGGAAGCGTATATCTCCCAAATCCTAGTGAATTTGTTCCTAATTTTTAGTCCTTTCTATCTCCTGAATAGGACCACACTATGTTTTTGTGGCTAACTTGTTGAGATTATTATTTTTCTTCTGGTCAACCTAATTGATGTTGTGTGAAGATGTGGAGGATATAAATGTAAGATCAAATCAGTTGCAAAGTGAGGTTGTGTGAGGAATGTATTGAAGATCATGCAAAAGAAGTACGGAAGTGTGTGAAAGATAGATCAGATGTGCTTTAATGCCTCAGTCAACAAAGTGTATCATTGATATTTGTTGTAAATTATAAATCTTCATGTATCTTGCTCTAAGATAGTGAATCTCATTGGGTTTGTTGTATCTTGCCTTGGAGTTGTGTATTTCAGTCTATAAGTCCTTTGTATCTTTCCCTAAGGTTGTGCACCTTAGTTTGCAAGTCTTTTGGTAGTGAGCTTCATACATTGTGAGTTAACTCTCATTGTGGTTTTTCTCTCATTGGGTTTTTCATATAAATCTCGTGTTATCTTATGCATGTGTAGTCTTTGTTTCATCTTTCATTGCTGCTGATCTAGTTAAGGGTTGAATTATTATATCTTTCATTGCTAAGGGTTGTTGACCTTGTTAAGGAACTAAATTATTATATCTTTCTTTGTTGTTGATTTATTTGATGGTTTCTAATCTGGTAAAGAAGTTTGAGTTTGTTGAAGGGTTTATATTTTGAAAAGACTAATTCACCCCCCCTTCTCAATCTCTAGGTGTGTTCAATAGGAAAGGTATGATTTCATAACTGAAATCTCAACTTGTTAAATTTGAAATGAAAGACCTTGGTGCAGCTAGACATATTCTTGGGATGAAAATTAGAAGAGATAGAGTGAACAAAAAGCTATGGATTGCTCAAAGTAAGTATGCAAATTCAATTTTATAGAGGTTTGATATGTAGGATTATAGACCATTGCGTGTTCCTTTTTCAACTTGAACAAAGTTATTTATTTTAGATTGTCCAACATCCCCATCAGAGATGTAAGACATGAGTAGGGTGCCTTACTGAAGTGTAGTTGGAAGTTCGATGTATGCTATGGTTTCTACTAGACCTGACGTTTCCCAACTAGTGGGAGTTCTTTTTATATATATATGTATATATAATCTTGGTAGAGTTCATTGGGATGCAATTAATAGAGTCCAAATATTTATGTGGTACCTTACAATATTACTTGTGTTATCATAGTAATTTGATTTAAGACGATATTTCCCTTGATATTCATGGTTATGTGGATTTAGACTAGGCATGTGATGTTGATAGCATATGATCCACTTAGAATACCTATGTGTTTATTTAATTTGGTGGTGCAATTAGTTGGAGGGTGCTGCCCAAATAATCGTTTACACTTTCTGGGAGATCTTATTTTTGTTGAAATCACATATTTTTAGAAAATATAATGATTTAAGCCTTGGAAAGTTACATTTAAAGGATTCTAATTGAAGAGGTTTTGATCAAACCACCTTATACCAATTCCCCTTGGATAGAACCCCACTAGTTTTAAACCATACCTATAATAGAGTCTCCTTCACACCTATCAAAATGCTAATAAAAAACCACTTTTGATTTAACTTTTGGGGGAAAAAATGAATTCATTTAAAATTTATTTAAATTTGTAATTATGTAGTCCTTATTATAAGCTTCCAAAAAAGTATAATTTTAATTAAATTAATTTTTTTTATTTCGTGTGAATGTAGGTTTTTCACCGAAAATCAAGCTCTCTATTTTGCACATGTGGAAAAATAGAAGATTATCAATTATTTTTTTTGAAAAATATGATTGCACCAAATATTGAAGTCCTTGGTCCAACAAAAAAATTAAAATTGAATTTTGAGATATATAAAAATAGTTATGTGTTATACGGTCCACCTATGTCTGAATTGTAATTGGTTTGACTTTGAAACTTGAATAAGGAAAAAATATTCAATAAAACACTATTAAACCAATTTGAAGCACTAGATATCATAGTTACAAATCTAAATTAAAAAAATATATAATTTTATCCTTCATGGAAGAAAAGTTATGTGTTATGCGGTGAGCGTCACTCCTTAAAAATGGTGTTTACTGAAAAAACTAGTTTTCGAAGGAGATGGAAAAAGAAGTGCAATCTGATTCCAATTTTTTTTAAAAAATATATTTAGAATCTACAGAAAAAATGTCACAAATCACTAGTTTTCATCATCTTCAAATTACTCACGGTTTAGCCACTATAGGTGTCCAAAAGTGAAGATTTAGATAGAAAAAATCAGTTCAATGTCTAGTTTGGCCAAAAATTGTAAACCAGTATTGTGGGATCACCCTAGATGAGTAACCAACAAGTTGTGGTTGCTTTGTCTACTATTGAATTTGAGTATATGGTAGCTACCCATTCTTGTAAAAAATCCATTTGGCTTAATAGACTGTGTTCAGATATTGGAATAAAACAAGGTACAATGACAATTTATTATGATAGTTAGAGTGTGATATGTCTAGCTAAGAAGTCGACATTTCATGCCAGGACCAAGTACATTGATGTACAATATCATTTTTCTAGATATATGGTCAAAGATGGCAAGGTGAAGCTGGTTAAGGTAGAGAATTTGATGAAAGTTGTTGATTCTTTAACTTATTTTGTGAGCACAGAAAAGTTCAAATGGTGTTCGGAGTCTATGGGCTTTTCAACCCCTAGCAATTAAGAGATGATGTTTATACTCCCTCCTATTGCTCTTGCAAGGTGTTTAACAAGTGGAAGATTTGTTGGGAAAATGTGTCTCAAACTTACAATTATATAAGGTATTATTGATAGGTAAGCACAAAGAGGGGGAGATGGGGGTACCCTCCACAAGGGATCCGATGGGATCATCCCCCGAATAGGGGGTCTAAGGGCCACACACCCTAACAGGGGCTCGGGGATAACACCCCCGAAAGCTAAATTTTATGTATAGTTTATTATTGTAAATCTGGACCGTTCATCATAAGTTTCAAATTTTATGGGAAATATTTAGTTGAATTGACTTGCCCTAGAAGGAAACCCTATTTTATGAGGGTTTTGTATTACGTCTATGTTTTGTAACATGTTCTAAGAGCCTGATAGCAGTTGTGTTACCTTTGGATATTTGGTAACTAGTGATACTCCTATGAGAAGCTTTCTTTGCAAGTATATTGTAATCTTTGTGATTTTGAATAATATATCAATTGCATGGTTTTTGAAGTGTGAGGTTTTTCTCCTGAAAGGGTTTTCCTCATGTAAATCACTATGATTTAGTATGCATGATATTTATGTTTATTTATGTTTAGGTTTCTATAACTATTGTAAAAATCTGTAAATTTTTGCATTATCTTCCTCTCAAGATTAGTGTAGGAATTTCTTCCACTACCTTAGCTTCCTTAGATGTGCTGCACTATGAGATTATCAACAACACAGTGATTTACATGGGGAAAACCCTTTTGAGAGAAAAACCTCACATTCTAGAAACTGATAATTATGTTTATTTAGATGTTTAAGTTTTTGTAACTGTTGTAAAGATCTGTAAATTTTTGCATTAATATCTTCCTCTCAAGATTAGTGTAGGAAGTTCTTCCGCTACCTTAGCTTCCTTACATGTAAATCATTGTGTTTTAGTATGCATGATATTTATGTTTATTTATGTTTAGGTTTTTATAACTGTTATAAAAATCTATAAATTTTTGCATTATCTTCCTCTCAAGATTAGTGTAGGAATTTCTTCCACTACCTTAGCTTCCTTAGATGTGCTACACTACAAGATTATCAACAACACAGTGATTTACATGGGGAAAACCCTTTTGAGAGAAAAACCTCACATTCTAGAAACCGATATAATTATGTTTATTTAGATGTTTAAGTTTTTGTAACTGTCAAGTAAAGATCTATAAAGTTTTGCATTATCTTCCTCTTGAAAGATTAGTGTAGGAAGTTCTTCCACTACCTTAGCTTCCTTACATGTATTGCACTATGCGATTATCAAAAAATGTTAGTCTAGTATGGGGCTTCTACCTCATTATCACATTTTAATGCATGTCTTCTTCTAGAAGGTCAAAGAAAAATAAATCAATAGCTAATGTGGTAACCTTCCCTCAGAGGATTGAAAATAACACACTTGGATCACAACATAATCAAGTTTTCACGAAGTTATTTGATTCTTACTCAAGTGTACCTTAAAAGTTACTAAAAGATGACTTAATCACCTTCTCAGAAATTAAGTTGCTCCTTGACAATAAACCATACCCTAGTTGGTATGATTCTTCTAGGTTCTTCCAATACCATAAAGTGTTTAGAAATGACACCAATTGCTATGTGCACCTAAGACATGTGATTCAGGATCACATAGATAGTGGTGACATCTGCCTTAATAGTAAGAAGCAAAAATCTAACAAATCTATTTCTAAAGCTAATAGTTAGCTACAAATCTACACATATCCTTTTCCACCTCACTCTTCTAACTTTATTGCCACTTCTTATGACCCATCTAATGACATCACATATGTGAAAATGGTATCTGTCACTTTGATCTTCCCTCCAAGTCAGAAGGTCAAGATGCTAGAAATAACTTTTACACCTAATTATTTGCCTTGTCATGGAGAGTACTCTCCCCAAGCTACATTCCTGCTTAGATCAATGTTAATGTCACCATCGACATTATGGTTGACCTTGATAGTAGAGTCAGTGTTATAACTAAGGAGACACTCTTTATTAATGAACTACATTGGATGATGTATGATGAATCTACCCTGCCACCATCTATACACATGATGGTTTTTCTCTTTCCCCTTTGGGATCTATTTCCTTGTCGATCTTTGTGGGACCCAAAGTTGTCTACAACATTTGTTGTGATACTAGAGTCCAACTTATTCATAGTAAAACTAGGCATTCTTTGGATAGTTTCCATGAATATGTATTTGCTTTTGTTATCCACAAGTGTCTAAAGTTTCTTCATTATGGTATTGTGCAAACTATCTAGGACATTAGATACAAGACACTAGTGTCACATGGGGGCTTTTCTTGACCATTTCTAGCTTGCTTCGGTGGGACCCATGCTACCCAAAAGTGAATTCTTATATAAAGCATATTATAAATATAAGACCAAGGTCTTAGCATCTAATTCGATTCTGCCTCATTCTTCTTCTACAATCCCTCTTCAACTTACTCCTATGCAACAATGTTGTTCATCCTTTGGCCTTCTTCATCGAGGGCTAAGAACAAGCATAATCCCCTAAGTAGACCTCCCCATTCTTCTAAGACCTCACAACCTTTGGTGGATCCTTTTATTCCTTTAAGTATTCCTATCATAGGAAAAGGAAAGACCCTCGTGTTGTCAAAGTCAAAATACCATGTCTTTGAGTTTCCAATTTTTCCTGACATCCCTCACCATACTATGTATGGTAAGGGTGAGAAGTCTTTTTTGATTGGTCCTTAGTGTGTGGCTCTAAAATCTTGACCCTTGAGGGTTCCTCCTATTCCTCCTCTTTCCCAAAAAGCACAAGAGGAAAGGTATTCATAGTTGAGGTGTAGGTTCTTGCACCCATAGCTTCTCTTGTCCTTGTGGAGCATGTCCTTCCCCCGGTAATGGCTACAAAGACAACTTCACCAACTACCCTGATGTCTTCTTAGGCTTCTATTCCTAGTCCCTCTCTTCTTTAGAACTAGCTTGCATGTGAGTGCAAGAGTTGTTGATGTGTGATGGTTAGGGAATGTGATGTTGTGCAGAAGATCGAGGAAAAATCTTATGTTTCTACTCCCCAATATTCTTTTGTTTTTGCTCTTATTTTTGTCTTACTTTTGGTCCCTTTAAGATATGTTGATGAATCTCACCCCAAAAGGGTGTAGGTATTCAATTCTCCCTCTTTGGAACCATCTCTTATCACTTCTCTACTTGATGTTCCTTGACTTCTACATCCCATAAAAATTCCCCATACAAAGGTCATGTCTAGTGTGGCCCTGTCTTCTCTTCCTTCTCTAAACACTCTATCCTTCTATCTAAACACAAGATTGAACATGGCCCTATCCCCAAATGCCACCATAAGAAGTCTACTCCTTTAGATCCTCTTTCTTCTTCTGTCCTTATCATTGAAGAAATTCCTTCTTCGCCAGAGTTTCTCACTTCTCCTCTTTCAGAGGCTCTATTGGTAAGAATATTGACACTTGAAAAGATACTTGACTCACCCAGTGGAAAGTGGCAATAATGCTCCAACAGTTGGAGAGATTACTTGCGAAAAAAATAATCTTCCTCTATACTTTAGAGGGGCAATTCCCTCATATGATGGGGGTGTTTGGTATTTTTGTGTACTTTTAACCTGAAAGTACAAAAAGGTGAAAAGATAGAAATATTTAGTTGAATAATAGAAACTCTAGTGGAATATATACAAATACCAACTGGGACTTCATAGGATATGACAAATTATAAGGGGGTTTTATCATGATTTTTTTTTTGATGTGCAATGATGATGAAATAAAGATGACAAACCTCAACATACAAAGAGATAGGCCACTTCAACACATTCAAACCAAGATACCAATATATGAATGTTTTTCATTAGATCAATTGCATATATTACAAATGGTTTGCACAATCACATAAAGGGTTTAGTGATTCAACATATGAAAATTTGGTAATAATAACATAGGAATGTATTTAGAACATACAAACCAAAATACATTCTTCATTAACTTTGTAGAATTACAAAATTCCAAAAACCCATCTATACAAAGTGTCAAATCAAAATTCTTCATACAATTTCTCCAAAAAGATCTTCTCCAAAGTTTCCTCTCGATTAGAAGTCCCCTTTACATTTGAAATAGCCTTGCATTTATAGGTTTGATTGGATAGCCACCTCATAACTATCTAGTAACTACCCCAAATACCTTTTTGAAATACGATGCTTTTGAAACTATTAAACCTTATTTGGTTAGGACTTACATCAATTTTCTAGAAATAAGGTCTATTTTCTAACTTTTAATTACACTGAGTGACACAAGTCACTTTTCCAAAAAGATAACTGGGAACTTGAAACTTTTGAGTTATGGGTTATGTTAAGATACTTTTCATCTTCATTTGCTCTATTTTCCTTGGTAACCATCTCACCATCTAGCTAGATAAAAAAACACATATCTTTATCTTTATGTTGAAATGAAAAAATAATCATGAGGTTCTCCATAAGGATTAAAAAGCTCAAGTGTTGCAACATGCCCATTGATTGGTACATTAACCATTGCCATAAAGAATATTCATTCACAATTAAGAATACTACACTCCAAACATGTAAGTCCACATGATTACCATAGGTACAAGGTCAACAATACCCACATAATGATCCATTTATAGAGCAATGTGATAATTTACACTCATCAAATGAATGTATTGCTAGACTCATTATCCACTAGCTTTGCATGACAATTATATAAAATGAAAACACCAATAAATATGACACCATCTGACCTTGTAATATGATTTTGCATGATATCAAAAAGTGGAAGAGCTTCTTTTTCATAACCAAACATGTTCCACAATTTTCACAATTCGTATTTGAAATAATGGTATCATCTGCGATCCCTAAGAATGATCTTGCTTGTACTATCTTTCCTATCAAGTTCTTATTCTACAATCATTCCAAGCCATAAAGGAAAATGGTTACTTTGAAGTAAAGAGACACAATGACTTAGCATGCACTAATGTGAAGCTCTTTAAATCTTTCTGTCAAATAGTTCACATGCCACAAATGAATCACATTTTCTTCTTCACATCATATTTTTGCACCAATTTGCTTATAAATTGCTTACAAATTCTTCAAAACTTTTAAAAGAAATTTAAGTTTGATATTTTATTGATAAAATAAAAAGATATCATAATTTTATTGCAATTGTTCTAAATTAAAAAAAATCCCCAATGCCGAGCACAATTGCATGTGGTTGGGCTTTAAAAACACATGCTTAATTGCAACTTTGTTTCTCCATTTCCATCCGTGTTAACTACACTCACGCCACGATCATCTTTTTTACTGTGGTCAACTATTTTCTCATAGATTGGAGTTTTATATATCTTTATTAGTTCTGCCCATGGCAGAATACTAAAGCATTCATTCAATTCAATTTTTTTGAGTGATAGTGACAATCCAACCAATAAACATGTAGAATTAAAAACTTTACCAACAATTTTATATAGTCTATTTTAAATTGTCTATTTCTAAAATTGTTAAAATATTCTTTATCTTTCTTTTTATTGGTTCATGTTGTCAACAGTCATTGCAAAAATTAGGATTTTTTTTTTCCCTAAATTATGTGCAATGCAATGCATTTAATTCATGAATCAAATTTCAAACCTATTAATGACTTGAATCACATGAGCACTATTACATACATCATCATATAATTACATTGTTGACTTACAAGTATTATTTTACATATTTTATTTAATAATTGGTAAGATTTTCAAACTTATTAAAAAAATGGAGTACACTCAATGCATATTTTATATTTGTTTATCAAGTGTGTATTAAATATGCCAATAAAATTTATCTATCTATAATAAATATCAATTTTGTTTTTATGTATCTACAATTAATATTTTAATAAAATCTATTTAAAAAAATATACATGTAATAATATAATTTAGCAAGGCAAAAATTACATAAATATCACATTATCAAAAGGATAAATATATATATATATATATATATATATATATATATATATATATATATATATATATATATATGGAATTATTATAATAATATATTTGTATAGTTGCATATTTTTTTATTTTTAGAACATTAATTAACTATAATAATAACATTATACAACAACAAACAATTATATTACACCCCTACTTACTTCTATTAACTAAATGTTTAAAACAACAAAACACACCCATATGAATTTTATTTTTTATTTATGCACCATTAATCAACAAATAATAACATTATACAACAACAAACAATCACATTACACCCCTAACTGCTTCTATTAACTAAATGTTTAAAACAACAAGTACACCCCACAATATTTTTTATTTTTATTTTTCAATATTAATCAACTATAATAATGACATTATAAAACAACAAACAATCACATTAAACCCCTAGCTATTTCTATTAACTAAATGCGTCTCTTGTTAACTACACTACAATAGTGATTTAACAACTATTAATTTATTATTATTGATTTTTAAACAATCAAATCATATTTTTATAAAGAGTGTTATATATTTATATTTATATTTTAAATTATATTTTTATATTTATTATACAAAATTTTATATATATAGATATAAATAATATTATAATATATTATAAATACTATTTTAATATTTATATAGTATATATATATTATAATATAAATATAAATATAATATAAATATCTAAATATTATATTATCATATTTATATAATAAATAATAATTATAATATGAATATATAAATATATAAATAATATATAATATAAGGATATGATATTACAAATATAATATTAAAATATAAATATTATATTATAAATATAAATATTATATTTATAAAATGAATAATAAATATAATATAATATAAATATATAAATAATAGTTTATAGTTAATAATATATATTTAATTAGGGTTAGGTAAGCATTATATTTCAATTAGATTTCAATTAGGGTTAGGTTGATCATTCAATTTGGGTTATAATGAGGGTTGTGGTTATAGTTACAATTCTATAATAAAGCATTAGATTTCAATTGGAGTTAGGTTGATCATTCAATTTGGGTTATAATGAGGGTTGTGGTTATAGTTACAATTCTATAATAAAGCATTAGATTATGGTTATGGTTATGGTTACTATTATGGTTAGGGTAAAATTAGGATCAATTTGAGGTTAGGGTGCAATTATAACTAGGGTTGGTGTTACAATAACAATATTAGGTATCATTATTATTATATTTAAGTAGGATTAGTGCTATAATTGAGGTACAAATTAGGCTTGAATTAATGTTACAATAAATTTACTATTAGCATTAAGGTTATCATCTTGATTAGAAGTAGACTTAAAATTATTGTTAGACTTACAATAGATCTAAGTACTATATCTTTAATATGAGTATGTGATAGATTTTGGAAGTCCTTTCTTCCTTATACAACCCAAACATAACCCTAACTCTAACTTTCTTTCTAACCCTAATCCTAACCATAACTCTAACCTTCACACTCATTGCTAATAATCTAATTAATATTAAACATAATTATTAATTAATAATATTATTATAAATTAAATTTATGCAAAATAAATTAGATTGTTTAGTTTAAAAATAAATGTAATTAAAAATTAAGTTTAAACTTAATTTTATTTTATAATTTCAAAAGTATTTATATAACATTATTATTACTAATGTATATTTATTTTTATCAAATACATCAGATCTTACTTAATTTTAATTTAAAAAATACTAATGTCTTAATTAAAATTCAATTAATTTTTAAGTTGTATATGCTAGTATTATATATAATATAAGATAAATATAAAATTAATATATAATTATAATATTATATACTGCAAATATATAACATATATTATAAATTGTAAACTATTATTTATATATTTATATTTATTATTCATTATATAAATATAATATTTATATTTATTATATAAATATTATAATATAATATTTATATATTTATATTGTACTATTATATTTATATATTTATTATATAATATTTATATAACATAAATATATAAATATATAAATATAATATAATACAATATTATTTATATAACAAATATATAAATATAATCTAAAATAAAAATACATAATACTATATAAAAATATGACTTGATTGTTTATATAATATTTATATAACATAAATATATAAATATAATATAATATAATGTTATTTATATAATAAATACATAAATATAATTTAAAATAAAAATAAAAATATATAATATTATATAAAAATATGATTTGATTGTTTAAAACTACAAATTAGGAGAAACAAAGTTGCAATTAGGTGGGACCCACATTGAGCATGGGTCCCATGGAGAGGGGCTTCCTAAAAAAATTTAGTGGGTGCTATTTAAGGGTGGGGTCCCATGGAGAAGGGCTTCCTAAAATATTTCATGAGTGCTGCTAGATTTTTTAGGATTATTTTAAAGGTGGTCCCATGAATTTTGTAGCATAGTTTAAGCTTAAAAGCTTAAGCTCCAATATGGTCTCATGAATTTTATTATTTTGCATATTCAATTCATTGCATAAATATAAAATAATAAAAAAATTAATTGGTGAGAATTTTAAAACTTCCTATCAATATACTTGACGAGTGGCAGAAAAAAGCTTAATCTGATACGACAATTTCTAATTAATTCTAACATATTTTTTTTCCTAGAGACCCCTTGCTCCAAAATAAATTCTGAACCCCATGGGACCTCTAAGCCTGGCCAAAATAGAAAAATAGAAATACTAAAAGATGATCTTCTGCAATTCACACAAAAGATTAACATTGCGCCAAACTTCTGCAATCATGGTATTGCATGAAACTCAATACTTTCATAAATACATGTGCATGTGAAAGAGAAATCAACTCATTTTGCACTTTGGGTCTGCAAACTTGAGGGAACAGAGGCATTGCATGCTAATATAACATTTGGCAGATCTCTTTATTGATTAAGCCTTTACACTTCAACCAGCACAGGCAAGGAAGAATGACTTCACTGTTTGTTTCTCTGCATGGCGTGGGAAATAATATTTCTGCAGACCTTTATCAAGTCATCCATGCATGTCAACCTTTCAATACATAACTTGAAGTTTAACTGCCCACACTTTAGTTGCTTTTTAAAATGATGACAAAAATAAAGGACAAGAATGATGTATGTGAGGTTTAAATTTAATGCCAACTCCACTTGCTTTTAAAAAATTATTAATGGCTTTCCTTTAAAGTAGGAATAACTAATTAAAATTAGTTATACAAATTTACAATCTCGTTTTCGAACTTAGAATTTTGGGTTAATTAAAATTAGTTATACAAATTTACAATCTCGTTTTTGAACTTAGAATTTTGGGTTGTGGGTTAGGGATTTTACAAATTCACAATCCATTTTTCTAAGTTAGGATTTTGGGTTGTGAGATGAATAATCTCACTTTCAATTTCAATTTAATTTTCCCACTTCTGCTTTTAATTATTTATTTAATTAAAACAAGTAATTAATAATCCAAACACAAAGAAATTAGATTGTGTCATGGAATTTGTACACCTCTTTTGTCAACAACATCTAACTCATGTTTCAATGATATTGGATCAAAGATAATCCATTTTTTTTTCTATAACAACTGAAAGCTGATTAAACCCACAAGCCCACCAAATAAAGAAATCTTCATAACTTTTAATTGGATGCATATATTCACCTAAAAATTTGCATAATTGTTCAAAATACCAATAAAAAGAAACCCATTAAGTGAAAATTGACCAACTTTTCTGAAACTGCAGATTTAATTATTTTTGAAATCCCACAAATAGAAAATTGAAACATTAAAATATCTCAGCTTGTCAAGAGTCAAGACTCTAAAACTGGCCATATTATCCAAAATACCCCTAGGAACATCCTCATTGAAGGAATATATACTAGTTTTTAATTATTTTTAAAATTAATTGTTTTTCGTGAAATTCACCACTTTTCTCCATTGCACCTGAGGATTGGAATAGGGATGTTGAGCGATTTTGCTTCAGAATGGTGAATGAATTACATGTGAGAATAATACGAGTGTTTTAGATTAGGATAAACTTGAAATTAATATTTTGAGGCAAAAAGTTTAAAATTTGGCAAGTTTAAAAATGAGGCTAACAGGTTTGCACTAAGACTCCTACTCTTCCATAGCCTATAGTTGAGTCACCACACTCCTCTTCATAGAAGTGTGTGTTTGAATCTATCAACTTCTTTTACAAAGTTGTTGACACTTGAATCACAAGAACTAGTAGATGGGGACATTGATGCAACCTCATCTCTAGCCCTTGCTACAAATGAGACACCTAGTACCGCTTTAGCCATTGTCCCTTTACAAGCTTTGCCTCCTTCCCCCTATGATATAGATTGGGAGAAAGATAATTTTCTAGGAATGATTGAATAGAGCAGTGCCCTTCATGTCTTTTGATTAGACTTTTCCTTGTATGTCTTTTCTCATACTTGTACATGTTTGTAGTCCCTCTTGGATGACCCAAGATACCCTCGTAGGTACTTAGATATAGGAGAAGCAATCTACCATATAATTCCTCTATGTGAATCATCATTATTCCGTATGCCATAATTTGTTTTTTGATATTTGGGGATGATGCAAAGCATTGGGGGCATTTAGGCCTTCTTCAATGTTGACCCAAATTTTTATTTTTTCTTTAAATTTATGTGCTCCTTCTTCACTATATGAAATATTTGGGGACATGATGATAATTCATACAAAATTATACATGAAAGTTATTGATATGAGTCATACTGACCTTGAATACCAGGATCCCCTTGCCTCTCTAATACATTTCTTTTGTTGATTTTGTGGGTTCTATGTGCTATCTGTGGATCAAACACCTTTCATGTCATATAGCATTCCATGAATACATCTAAGCGTTATGTTTTCATGACACAAAATCTCTCTTTCTCTTCACCTTAGAAAAAAATTTGCTCCTTTGCATAAAATGAACAATTTTGAGGAGGGGACTATCAAAGTCATATTATAGATCTCTTATCTTAATATGATTCTTTTAAAATTTGTTTACATCTTGCTGCCTTATTTGTCATCTAGCATGTGGGGGAAGCCCACTAGACTTTATCTTTATGAATGTCTATGTCTCTTTTCTGTGGCTATCCTACAATGCAGTTTGTAGTAGTCATAGGCTGATTGGAATATTGTATGGTCCTTAGCATAACACAACTAGCTATCCATATATATCAACACTGTCTTATGTCTATATAATTTTTTATGTCATTTTTTTTGCTTGAAGCACCTGACATGTTTGTCTATAGCTAACATGTTTGTGGTTATATAGCTTAATCATTATATGCATGATTGAATCAAGTTTCTTTCCTAGGGTAAACTCCATGTAGATAGAAGACTTTTCTTCCCCTTCATATCATGGGTGAAACACTCTCCTCTTTTTACTTTAGCTCACATTTCCTCTTGAACACATATGCTTGCTAAAGTGGGGGAAACATTTAATGTTGTAAATTGCATCCTATGTAATTTAACATTACATACACCTGAAGTCCCCTTTAGATAAATTAAGATAATTATACTCTTGTTCAATCTAAACCATCTTTCGCCACTTGTCATGTTTAGTTTCTTGACTATTGAATCCAATTTTCTCACAGACTAGTGCATGTCATGGAGATTTATTTGCACTACACATATGTACCACAAAAATATATGATTGAGTCAAGGTCATTAAGAGACTACACTTGCCACATTTTGGCAACATAACATTGCCTCTATCAACTTGCACCCTCATTAGGAATCATTCTAGTAGGCTATTTGAACCAAAAAGGCCCTCTTTCTTGAGGATGAATTCAATCTTGATCTTTTGAGGAACTACGTGATTATAAATCTCTCTTCTTCTCTCATTTTCTTTAGCATGCTACAACACTTCTTGAACATTCACAACATTCTCCATCTCTTCTTTACACATATCTTTCAAAGAACTCTTTTGCAACTCTTAATGTAAAATCCATTGTTGCAAACACGAGGTTATCTTGCAAAGAGGACACTATCATCTTGGAGACTCTTGTTGCTTCTTCATTGCACCAATGAGATACTATGATGAACTATGCTTGGGAGTGGTAACTTTCCAAGATTTTACATTGAACATACTATTTCTATTTTGTTAGCATATCATTCTCTTTATCATTTTATGTTATTTCCATTATCTTGTCTAAGGCTACTCATGGAGGTGGAAACACCAATATGAGGGTTTGAATTAGGCAAAGTCCTATATAGCCACCCAAACCCTTCTATTTGGTCTTATGTGTGTAGGTACAAGTGGAAGAGCTACTTGGAGAAAATTTGGATATCACACATCTTTGGTAACATACTAAATCTTCTTTGTCCTTTTCATTTGAGTTCCTCTTAACATTCACATTTTGGTCATTTTATATTTGTTGTGCAACTGTATTGTATAACCCTTTCATGTCCAAAAACTTATGTAGAGTATTTTGTGTTTTCCTGTGATAGTTTCTATTTTATGTCCGTATGAGACACTAGCATGGTACACTATCACCCTATAGTTGTGCATTAGTCTTGGACAAAGAGCTTGTTGAGCTGTCTAGAAGACCTTTGTACCCTATAGTTTCAATTTATAATATCTAAGAGTATAGATATTTTATGTACTCTTCAAAACACACATTTAACTAATTGATAGGTAAGCTTAAAGGTTGTAGTTACCTAAAGGTTTACTTGATTGGAGGGTTGGAATTTGGATCCTTGAAGGATTTGATTCTCCTTCATAGTAGTTCACTTTTCATACTCTAAAGATGCATACTAACATGTGTGATTTTGGGTGGATGTGCATGCATCCATATGAATCCTAATGATATTGGGGTGATTTACTATACTTATTGATGACATATAATAATCATAAATACATGTGTTATGTATGGATGTATATTATAAATGCGTAATTAATGTGAATGGGTAATATGTGATGCAAATAATGGTAATGGATGAACCTAATGATTAAATGCTACTACATGATGGACCTAAATGATTAAAATAATGTAATTATGTAACTTAAATAATAATGAAAATGAGAAAATATTCTTAGAATAACAAATCCTCAACAACTTGAAGCAAATTAAATGACAATAAAAATGGGAAAAATATGCTTAGAGTAATAAATCTTAAACAACTTAAAATGCAATATAAATGATAATAAAAATGAGAAAAGATGCTTCGAATAACAAATCCTAAACAACTTAATGGAACCTAAATGATAATAAAAATGATAAAAGATTCTTAAAAAAATAAATCATGAATACATGTGTTATGTATGGATGTATATTATAAATGTGTAATTAATGTGAATGGATAATATGTGATGCAAATAATGGTAATGGATGAACCTAATGATTAAATGCTACTACATGATGGACCTAAATGATTAAAAATAATGTAATGTAACTTAAACAATAATGAAAATGAGAAAATATTCTTAGAATAACAAATCCTAAACAACTTAATGAAACTTAAATAATAATGAAAATGGGAAAAGATGCTTAGAGTAATAAATCTTAAACAACTTAAAATACAATCTAAATGATAATGAAAAGTGAGAAAATATGCTTAGAATAACAAATCATAAACAATTTAATGCAATCTAAATGATTATAAAAAGTGAGAAAATATGTTTAGAATAACAAATCCCAAACAACTTAATGTAATCTAAATGATAATAAAAATGAGAAAAGATGATTAGAATAACAAATCCCAAACAACTTAATGCAAGCTAAATGATAATGAAAATAAGAAAAGATGCTTAGAATAATAAATCCTAAACAACTTAATGCAATCTAAATGATAATGAAAATGAGAAAAGATGCTTAGAATAACAAATACTAAATAACTTAATGCAATCTAAATGATAATGAAAATGAGAAAAGATGCTTGGATAACAAATCCTGAACAATTTAATACAATCTAAATGATAATGGAAATGAGAAAAAAGATACTTAGAATAAAAAATACTAAACAACTTAATGCAATCTAAATGATATTGAAAATGAGAAAAGATGCTTAGAATAAAAAATCCTAAACAACTTAATACAATCTAAATGATAATGAAAATGAGAAAATATGCTTAGAATAAAAAATTCTAAACAACTTAATTATGCAATCTAAATGATAATGAAAATGATAAAAAATTCTTAGAATAACAAAATCTAAACAACAAATTGCTTAGAGTAACAAATTCTAAACAACTGGATATTCATAAAAAATATGATGGTGCTGGGTGGGAATAGGAGCGGGGGTGGAGTTTCAAACTCTGCTGATGATGGAGGTGAAGATTCTAAATATTTTGAAGATGATGCCGATGAATCCTGCTTTTCGTTGGTTTCTCCTTCTCTTTGGTGTGGGGTTTTCTCTCATTTGCGTCTGGGGAGGTTTTTGGGACTATTTCAGGCCTCTTGGTTTGGTGGCGTTGGCTTGTAGGGGAGGGCGTGCTTGCATAGCTTGGTGCTGCGACTTGGAGTTGGCTTGCTGTGGTTGGTGCTTGTGCCTCGTGGGTGCAGTGTAAGTTTTGAGTTCGTTTCTTCCTTTGGTGGCGTTTCCTTCTGATGATCTCGACTTTGCTGCCTGTGGGTGTTTATTTTGTGGTTGTGTTTTGAGAGTGTCGGCTGACGTTCTTTAGCGGAATCTTGGTTTTCCTTCTAGCCTATGGTGCTTGGTTGGGGATGGGTGCTGGTTGTCCCACTTGTTTCTTTTGAGGGCCACGTCTCTACGGTGGGATTGTTGTGGTGATTTCTTTGAAGAAGTGTGGTTGAAGTTCAAGTCTATCTTTGCTCCTACTCAACATAGTAGGAGAGCTTGGGGTTTCTTCTTGTCGGTTTGTTCTTCTTCCTGCTTCTTCTTGGTTGTTCCTAGCTCCTGCTTGTGGTGTGTTCGGTGCCTCTTTTTTGGGGTTTCTCTTTTTTGGTTTGTTCTGGTTCTTTCTTTTCCTCTCTTTGTGGTTCGGTGGTGTTTCCCATTGGCAGTGTGTGAGGTGTTTTGGCCCCTCTTTGGCTTTGACCGGTGTGTCAAGGTTGCTTGGCGTGCTCTCTTGCTGGGCCTTCTCTTTACTGCTTTGCTGTGTGGGAACCCCTATTCCTCTTGGGGTTTGTTTGTTCCTGAGCACTCTGAGATTGAGTTTCTGCACTCGGTGGTCATTAGGCCTATGATTGAGTTTCTGCTTTTAGTGGTTGTTAGGCATATGTATTCTGAGATTGATTTTCTATTTAATAAATGCCTGAATTCTATTGTGTATCTTTGGGTTACTCTGGCCTTTCCTATGGAGGTGGTACTATCTTCTATTGAGGGGGAGATGGATGTGGCTGGTAGTGACCTTTCTCCTATAGAGGTGGAGTGGGATGCGTTTGATTACGCTTGGAAGAATTGCTGGGGGGCTGATGACTATTTTGTGGTTGCATGAGAGCTGATGTTGGCCTACATGCTGTCTTTTTTTTTTTATCTTCTATAGAGGTGGAGATCTTGAAAAGAAAGCTGATCTTTATGGTGTTCTCTCTTAAGGGTAAGGGGAGCTATAGTCACCACGATATGGTTGTGCTTGGGTTTCTTTCTTATATATTTGGAGAGATCAGATGGCTTTCGAAGGCCACTATTGTTTCCTTACGCACTTATGATTACCTTTCCTATAGAGGCGGAAAGGGTGGTTTACTGGGCTCTGAAACTTCTGTTGTTGGAGCTTTGGTCCAGATCTATGCTATGCAAGTTATATTATTGGTTCCAAGTTCCCTATTAAAACCTAGATGTACAAGGTTGTGGATCCCTTCAAAATCTATAGGTGGGTTGTTGGTCCTGTCAAAACCAATGAGTGTAAGATTCATGTAAAAGCTTGGTTCTTGTTTGGGTTGCTCGTTGGCTTTTGGCTGGGTGCTAGCTTGTTGTTTCCCTGTGGTGCTGTTGGTTGTTATTGTCCTATCTTTCAGGTAGCTTGATCTCCTTGGTGTGGGTTTTGGGTCCCCTTAAAACCTGAAGGTTTCGTGTCCTTTCAAAACTTGTTGTAAATGGTTTTGAGTCCATTCAAAACCTGTTTTTCCTCTTTTCAAAAACAAATTCTAAACAACTCTTGTTGAAAATCAAAATCAAATTTGGCGTGTAAGCATTTAGTAATTGGTGGTAGTTGAGATGGCAATGTTTAAGGGAATGGGCAGAGCTAACTATAAGGCATGGGTGCTATTGTCAGTGACAAGTGAAGGTTTTTTATGCTAACATGTTGCTCTTTTTTGTAGGTATATTGCCATCAAAGACTGTTGAGCATTCTCTACAAAAGTTCTAGAATTATGTTCTATCAGCAGGTGTTAGTCACGTTAGCGGGACCTTCTTATTTGTCTCCTTGATAGCTCGATATACTTTTGGTTTGGTGTGACCTAGCTCTATCGGTGGGACCACATGCTTTGTCTCAATGATAGAGCGATAATGCTATTTCGTCAGTGGAACACTGTTCTATCGGTGGAACCCTAATGATAGTATCAACGATAGAACAATAAGCCTATTTCGGTGTGACTCGGGGATTTCAGTGGAACTCTCCACTATGTCTCAACAATGGACTGATGACTATGGTGAGACTCAAGTTGATAGATGGGGAGTGGTAGTTGGTGCTGACTTGGTAATGGGGGCCACATCGACTAGTGTGATCTTTATCGGTATGACATTCTTATATCGGTGAGAGTCAATTTGTTGTATCGCTAATATGCCAATACATAGTGAACCATTTGAGCAGTAAAGTGGACATCAACAAGACTTGTTCATATTGGTGGAAGGAAATTTTTTGTCTCTCCGATGTGGCGATGGAATTGGTCGTTGGTGTGCTATGAGGTGATCGTATCAGTGTGACAATGAGTGTTCGGTGAGACATGGTCATGGGTCTCACTGATACTTCAATGGTTGTTAGTCTTGGTGGGTATTTCACTCATTGGAGTGACTCAAACAATTCGATGAGAGGTTGAAGTGTGTCCCACCAATGGCCCGATATGGTTCCATGGGAATTTCCATTCTTAGGTTGTATAGAGGTGTAGCCACAAAAAGTATTTAAGGAGGTAGAGTGACAGTGTTAAAATTCATGAAGAAATTTCATGGAATTTCTTTCTTGAGATCTCACACTTGTCCTCAAGGTACATAATTAAGAGAGGTGGTAGCACATCACAGGGTGATAAGAGGGAAAGGTAATATACTTGACAGTAATGTTGCAGTGCAATAGAATCAGGGGGTAAACTCAGTCTAGGGTCCTCATAGAGGAACATAATCAGTTTTTTCACTTATATACGTGCTAATATAATCCATATATGGTTATAAATTTGATTTTTTGGTTCTAGGTAGTCTAAATAACATTAAATTTGTAGTGGCATATAGGGGAGGGAAGATAGATAGTAGTTGTAAAGGTTTTTGTTGGTTATGTTCAACTACATTATACCATATGTTGTAATTATTTATAAGTATTAATATAATCTATAGGCTCTTTCCTTTTTCAAAAAAAAAAAAAATTCTAAACAACTAGTAATGTAATTTAAATGATAATGAAAATGAGAAAATATACTTAGAATAAAAAATCCTAAACAACTTAATGCAATATAAATGATAATGGAAATGAGAAAAGATAGGTGAATGATAGGTGGAAACCATAGTGTATCAACCAAAAACAAAACAAACCCAACTGTAAATGTGAGAGGGGGACACATTTGACCATTCTCAACATCAAAAATAGGAAAGTGATAGTGGTAGTGAATAAGAAAGATAGGTCGATAGGGATGTGGGATGGTAGGTTGAGAGAAAAAAATGAAAAATTTACAACTGTATATTAAACTACCATGTAGTGAGCACTTAATTTGATATAGTATGGGATACTATGCACTAAGGTATGATGGACTAGGGTGGCTTTGTATCACATGTATAGGACTGACACACCAAACAAAAAGGTTAGTCCAACATCTTACAAAGTTGCAAAAGGCTTTGGTAGGGCTGATGTTGGAAAACCACAAGAGCAAGAGGATACCCTTATGTAACATAAGATCATGATAGATATTGGTGGGTGCAACACAAGGAAACTAGGAATCAAGATGAATAAAAAGCCAAGACGTTCCCCTATTTCTACAAGTCAAAGAACACCATGATATGATGGATCGTGGTGACATCAAGTAGGTAGAGTAGGAAGCTCAAAGAAGATAAATAAAGATCTAAAAGAACCCAAAAAAAAACAAGAGATCTAAAATATCCTTTTTTCATAAAGACAATGAGTGGACCAATGTGGTATGATGTGAGGAATGATATATTATGCAAAAACCAAAGATGGATGGGGTAGGACCGAGGATTCCTATAAAAAGGGATGGTCAAGATACCTAAAACCAAAGGGGGCTAATGGATTTTGTTGAAGTGCTAGCTCAAGATAGGGGATCTTGGCAATACAATAGACACAAGGATATAAGACCTAGCGATAGTATGTACAATGATAGGCCTAGATGATGATATGGGACTAACACTCTGTACACTATAGACAAGTTGTATATAGTTGATGAAAACAAGTGAAAGCTTAACCAATAAAAGAACTTGGAGTATCAAAAGTGTATTAGGATTCTCAAGGTGCACTCTAGAATAAATGAATAAAGCTTAGGAATTGGGATAGTAAATTTGACTCATTGAATTCTCAATCACTATAGATACCATGAGATGGATGGGGGAGTAGGATAGAATATGGATGTTATGTAGATGAGAGTTGATATTACTAGAGGATATGGGTAGTAAGAGGATGTATGAAATCCCATGGATAAGGGGAGATGAGGTAGATAATGATTTTTCCCCATATGAATGACAACTCTTTCTAGGTTCTCACCACATGTACTTGTCCAAGGTGCCACCAAGGGTGGTTTTCACAATAGGATGATTTTTCTCTTTACTATTTTTTATTATTTTTCTTTTTTGGCATTTTGTTATTCTTTTGTATTTTTCTAATTTTTGAAAGGGTAGGGTAACTTAGCTAACTTAGGAATAATTTTTTTTTGATGTGGATGTTGTTGATATTCTCATCCAAAGGTTCACCATCTGGAGTGGCCAAATAATATGCTCCTGAACCATACTTTACTATAAAGACATAAGGACCCAACAAAATTGCCTCAAATTTGTCTTTATTTTCTCAATCTTGTTGGGTCTACTGATTTTACTTAAGAACAAGATCACCAAGTTGGAATTGGTGAGGTTTGATATTTTTGTTATAACTTATTCTTAACCTCTTTTGATAAGGTTGAAGATGGTTGTAGGTGTTGAGGAACCATTCATCAAGAAGCTCTAAGTAACTCAGGTGTGCAACCTAATACTCCTCATCATTGATGATTTTTTTTAATGAGATGCATAGTAATGGGAGTTTGAATTCTATAAAAAATATAGCGTCCACACCATAAAATAGTGAATATAGAGTGGCATTGGTAGGGGTACAAATGCTAATGCGATAAACCCATAGGAAAAGATTTAGGTGGAGATTCTAGTCACAACCAATAGCATTGACAAATTTCTTAAGGATTTTGATTAAGGTTTTACTAGTTTCCTTGGCTTTGTAAGGAAGCTAAGGTAGCAGAACAAATTCCTACACTAATCTTGAGAGGAGAATAGTGCAAAAATTTTATAGATATTTAACAGTTACATAAACTTAAATAGAAATAGACATAAATATCATGCATACCACAACACAATGATTTACTTGGGGAAAACCCTTTCAGGAGAAAAACCCCACACTCCAAAAAGCTGCCCAATATATTATTCAGAAATCACAAAGATTACAATATACTTGTAGAGTAAGCTTCTCACAAGAGTATCACTCAGAGATCCAAAGGAAACATGACCGTTATCAAACTCTCAGAACACATTGTAATACACAACCGTAATAAAACACCCTCATAAAATAGGGTTTCCTTTTAGGTCAAGTCACTTTCTAATAAAATATCGGTTGTTAGAAATGAGACATAATGATGAACGGTCTAGATTTACAATAATAAAGTGTATATAAAATTTGGCTTTCGGGGGCACTGCCCCCAAGCCCTCACCAGCCCTAGACACCCAATTGGGGGGATGATCCCCCCAAACCCCTCATGTGGGGGGATCCCCCCATGCCCCCCCAATTCTTGTCGACTAGACAATACCTTATGTAATTGCAAGATTGAGGCACATTTTCTCAACATGCTTGACCATTACCTTGAGGGTAATATGGAGTGAACCAAACATGTTGAATGTGAAATTTCTCACAAACTTGTCACACATGTTGGTTTTTGAAAGGTTTACCATGGTCAATAATGATAGTGGAGGGGATACCATATTTGTAGATGAGATGATATAGGATGAATTTGGAGGCTAGTGATAAGGGTAAGTGGGATTGCTTCAACCCACTTAATAAAATATTCAATGGTGGTGATGATAAAGGTGTGCCCATTAGATGAGGGGGGATGTATCTTGCTAACTAGATCAAGACCCCATTGTGAAAGGGCCATGGTGAAGTAATAGGTTGCAACACCTAAGATTGTGCATGTATCAAATCTACATGTTACTGACAAGGAATTTACATCTCTTAAAGTATTCACATGCATCGTGTTCCATGGTGTGCCAATAATAGACTATTTGAAGAAGACTCTTTGCAAGGAAGATTCCACTTGTGTGAGGCCTAAAAATACCACTATGTACTTCCCGTAATACAAAATTGGCTTATTTAGTGTTCAAACATCACAATAAGGATCCATTGTATCCCTTATGATATAAGGTGTCTCTTAGTATTGTGTAACAGAATGAACGCTGGATGAATGATCAAAATTGTTGGCAAGTGAGATTGGGTGGTAAAGTGTTATCATGGAGGAATGTATATGTCATGACACTAGGGATATTGAGGACCAATGATTTCACACACCATTTTCATATTTGGAAGATTATAGAAATATATTAGAATTTATTCAACTAAGAATTTGCACTCATGACTATCACAAGGCATGTCCAACAAGGACCCAATAAAAGCCATTACATCTGCTAGTTTATTCTAAATATGAGGAACATGTTCACAATGGATGTAGCCATGTACAACTTGAAATCATTGACCATGCATTTATAAGGAAGAAATTTATCATCCTTAGTCTGAAATTCATCTTTGACTTGTTTAATGATGAGTTGAGAGTCACCATAGACATGTATCCAACTAATATTCCATTGAATTGCTATCTTCAAACTAGTGATCAGAGCCTCCTATTCTACAATGTTATTTGTGCATTTGAAGGCTAACCTAAATGACTTAGGTATAAACTCACCTTTAAGGGTGAGGAAGAGAATACTTACACCTGATCGATGTTGGGTAAATGAACCATCAAAGTATAACTTCCATGGAGCTTGTTTAATGATAATGAATATGGACTGATCCAAATATTTCATCACCAATGGATAATCATATACTAGAGGAGTATCTACTAGCCGATCTATGATAATTTAACACTTTATTTATTTTCTATCGACATCTCACTGAGAGGCATGAACCATTTAGCCATATGACCTATCAAAGATATTTGTGATAATAAATACTTGAGGGGATCAACTTTAGAAATGAGTTTGATAGAATGATTGAGCTTTTGACAACTGAACACCACTACCAACCATGCCTTTTCTTTAGGTGTATAATTAATATCATAGCCACAAATTGTGTGATTGATATGGTATACTTCTCATTCTTTCCCATTCTCATCATGTTGTGCAAGAAGTTCCCCTAGTGCCATTGAAGTAGCTGAGATATAAACAAATAATGGTTTTCTTGATATAGGAGACATGAGAATAGGTGGATTAGCCAAAATATTCTTTGACCTTTTCGAAGGCTTATTGACATAAAGCATCCCAATTAAACATGGTGTCTTTGAAAAGAATATGGTTGAAGGTTTGGAATTTATCTACTAACTAAGCTATGAACCTACAAATGGATTGTAGTTTTCCCTAGGAAAGCTTCTCAATTGCTTAAGTGTTTTTAGAGGAGGCATATCTATGATTTATTTGAATTTATCAGGATCAAACTCAATGCCTCTCCTAGACATAATACAACCAGGGATTTTACCTAACATGAAACCAAAGACACACTTATTTGGGTTGATCCACAATTGGTATTGCTCCAATCGAGCGAAGATGCATTCAAAGATGACTAGCTTTTCTTCTCTAGTCTTTGATTTACCCAAAAAATCATCCACACAGTCTTTCATAATGATGTGGATGAGATCATAGAAGAGGAATATCATGACGTGTTGATAGGTGGCACCAAAATTCTTCAAAGAAAAGGGCATAACTTGGTAGCATAAGATCCCCCATGGAGTTGTGAAGGCTATTTTATGTTGATCTTCTACTGTAATGTGGATTTTATTATAGCCCAAAAAACCATCAATTAAGGAAATCATAGTATGGCCCATTGTTAAATCCATAAGGATGTCAATTAAGGAGTGGGAAGTCATCCTTTGGATAAGATTTATTGATATCTTTAAAATCAGTACAAATGCAGATTCCCCTTGTCATCTTGGAAACATGAATGTTGCTGGAGATTCAATTAGAGTAATCAATGGGTTGAATAAACTAACTTCCAAAAACTTTTTGAGCTCAACCTTGACTAATAATACAACTTGGGGATGTATTTTACAATGATTTTTCCTGATTGGTTTGACATTTGGATGAACAACCAAGAAGTGAACCGCTAATGCATGATCAAGTCTCAACATATTTGAGAACAAGCTACAAAGGTGATGAAGATGGTGAGCCAAAAATGATGATGTGGCTATCAACAATGAGGAGATGAATGTCCTCAATGTAATCCTCAAAATCTACAATATAGGACTCCACAAACAAGGATGATATGTATTCAAGATAAGAATCTCAAGTAGCTATGTTTGAAAGAAGATGGATGTCCTATTGCACTGAATCAATAGGGGCCAAATATGTGGCGATGCCAAGCATATCAGGAACAACATAAGATGATGATGTAGTCTCAATCTGAAGAGTGGGAACATGAAGAAAGTTCTCTAAACCATTAGAACATTCAAGACTTGTGATATACTCAAGATCCTCTGAAGTATCATCATCAAAGGGTATACAATCTACATCTGCAAGAGGGATGAGAAAATATATAGTAGGATCCTCTAGTGTGGAGAGCTATGAGGGCCTCCATGGATCTCCTAAAGGCATGTCCAGAGTGTGTGGTGACAATCAATGTTCGATACAACACAAATAGTGTTGAGATCAATAATAGAACATATAACCCCTACAACATGATCACAAATAATACCCCATGGTAACTCCCTAGTGTTGCTAGTGTAGCATTACAAGTATGCTATTGGTGTTGTCATTGATGTCAATAGTTGTTGGTGTTGGTCATTGATGTCAACTATATTCCAGAGATTGTGTGTTGAAGTTGTTGGAAGGGTGTTGGTATTGTCATAGTTAGGGAGATTGTTGTCAAGATCTTGTTGTGATTTGATAAGAAGGTGTTATGGTGTTTTCATTGATGTCTTGATGAATAAGAGTTGTAGTTGCAGTAAGTTCACTTTGTGTCAAAGTGCTTTTGAGAAAATTTGAATAAAATAGATTACACTATGATAGAGTGGTGTTTAGTGTTGTGCTCCATATTTCATCATGGTTGAAGATATGCTAGTGTGGTTTGGATGTGTTGATCACAGGTGTTTAGAGTTGTTATATCTATAGTTTCATGTTCTTGATTGTACAACAATAATAGTTATTTTCACCAATGTGTGTGTTTTTGAAGAAGGTTGTCTAGGAGAAATGAGATTGCTCCACATTTATTCGTATTGTAGTTTCTTGTCTTGTAGATTTGGGAATGTTCTTATAATGTTTGTATCTACCTTCCCTTGTTGCTTCAAATGCTGAGGTTTTCTATGAAGGTGGTTAGTGAGTTGGATGTCTATGCTATTGTGTCTGGTTGCATAGAATGATGGTGTTCTTAGTTTCAAGTGGTTGTGGAAGAGTTGAAGAATATTTTGAGATGTTGTATGGATATTATGGAGTGTTGTTATGTGGTCCATGAAGTTTTCTTTAGACCTAGTTAAGCATGAACTTAACTATTAAGGGCATTAATATAGGTTTGGCCGACCTAGCATGTTAGCGCTAATTGTGGAAGTGGTGTGTTGCTTGTGGAAGCTTTGCAAAGAGTGTTGATGTAGATTTGGGTCCTCGTTAGCCCATGTTGTGGTCATCATTAACTTATTTCCTCTATGGAAGTGTTTGGTGCCAACCTATTTTGTAAATTGCATGTGTGAGCTGCATAGCCAACCTTGGAGAAATTTTCAAGGTTGTGGATGGTATATAAGAAAGGTAAATTATTGGAGATTAGTGTGGATATATAGAAGGTGTGTGAAAGATGCATTTGATTAAGTGTGGTGATATGAGTGTGAGCTTAATTCCTATGAATCCAAAGCAGTGAGTAGAAGGGTTTAGATTTGTAGTGTACTTGAAGTTTTTGAAGGTAGTGTGCTAGAGGTTGCATATGGTTCAGAGTTGTTATGGTGGATCTTCCTATTGATTTGAGATGGATTTATCTTTGTAACGGTTCCTTTCTTTTCTCTTTCTAATTTGATAGTGAGCCATCAATAGTGAGTGCTTCCTTCTTTTTGGCGGTGAGCCCTCTAACAGTTAGCCTATTACATTCAGTGTTGGTATTACTTTATATTGTGAGCCAATCCTCACAATGGTTTTTCCCTTCTCGAGTTTTCCACATAAATTGGGTGTTCTATTTTGCATGGTGTTTTTATGTGTTGTTTCACTTGTTTAATTTCATGCTAGATCTGATTAAGAGTTGAAGGGCTAATAAATATCTGAATGTTAATAAGGGTTTTAATGTTTTAACGTACAATTGATTTAGGACTCTCAGTTTTCTTATGTATATAACAATTGGTATTAGAGAAGGGTTCCTTGGGAGAAGCTTAACCACTTGAGGTAGATTTGGATAGTACATAGGAATGAGGCTCCCTTGTTTGATGGGATGAATTATGCATTTTGGAAATACAAGATGGAATATTTCTTTGTTTCCCTAGGGTTTGGAGTTTAGAAGTCAATTGAAGATGGATATACCATGCCCACTAATGGTCTGACAACTAATGATGAGATCAAGGCCTATAAGAACAATGGAAAAGAAAGGAATGCTCTTTTGAGTGGTCTTTTTGATTCAAAATTTGTGAAGGTTATGGGCTAAAAATCTAGTAAAGAAATTTGGAATAAGCTGGAAAATATCTATGAAGGAGATGCTAAGGTCAAGCAAGCAAATATGTAGAATATGAAGACTAAGTTTTAAACCCTAAGGATGCCAAGAGATGAAGATATTGCAAGCTACATGCATAGAGTGGATGAAGTTGTCAATTCCATCAATGGCATTGATGGAAAACCAAAAGAAGATGAGGTGGTAAAGAAGGTATTAAGAACTCCCTAAATATTATAGTTCTATTTTTTTTGCTATTGAGGAAGCTCAAGATTTAGATCATTATTCTAAAGATCAAATTTTTGGTGCTTTAAATAATTTTAAATTGAGAGATTTTGGTCAAAATGATTCAAGAAAAGAGATTTCTTTTAAAGCTATCAAAATAGAGAAGGGTGATAGAACAAATCCGGATGATCTTGGTGAAATAGAAGAAAAAATTGTAAGAATCTTGAAAAAGGGAACTAGAAAATACAGAGGTAAATTACCTTTCAAAAATTTTAATTGTGGAAAGATAGGTCATTATGATACAAGATGTCCAACCAAAGTTTCAAATGAAAAATATACGGATAATAAAGGTAAATTTGTTAAGAGAAGTTATTATGTTAAAGAAGATGCTAGCATATCTGATGATGAATCTAACTACCTAGATGATGAAAATGATGAATTCTTGTTCATGGATTTCAATGTTGGAAATAATTCTACCGAATTTGAAAGATTTATGAAGAAAATTGTCCCAGAAACAAGTCACAACATCAAAGGGACTATAGTGACCACTTTTCATGCTAGAGAGGAGAAAAATCACTGGATAATTGACAACGGATGCTCAAATCATACAACAAGTGATAAGAGTAAGTTTATTAAACTTGAGAAGTTTGAAGGTGGTCTTGTTAAGTTTTGTGATGATACATCTACTAAGATATGTGGAAAAGGTTCAATTAGTTTTGATGGCAAGCATAATACAGGTGCATCTTAGGACACTAACGAGATCGAAAATCATCCTTCAAATCGAGCCAATTCTATCACACAGGTGTAGCTTTTGCACTATGGTTAGTTCAACCAAAGAAAGAACTGCAACACATAAGATTCCAGTACGAACTATTTGAAAGAGTAAGAAAAGAGTGTTGTTGAATTCATATGATCATATGGTGATAAAGTGTATGCGATTATTATATTTTGGATCTGTATTAACATTTTCGTTGCTATCTTCCATACTTGTAGTACTCTAGCGGAAACGCTCACAGTAAGCGTTGGCTACTTTTAGGTTTAGTTTCCTGTTTCATTTTTGTGCAAAAGAATGGCCAACCCAGTAAATTGTAAAATCCCTTGAAGGTTTCGTTCAATACTGACAAACGAATCTAAGAGTTGCACAAGAAAAAATAGTTAGATATTTACTTTGGGATTGTAATCCTGACAAAATAATGGGGGTGAAAAATAGTCTGCGAGGCTTGAAAATCGGTACAAAAAATGAAAGAATAAAAGAATTTGAATTAATGACTATGGAGAAACTTAGCATATATTCATTCTTTGATCTCAGTTGAAACCCTGGAGAGTGCATTCAGGAGGAAAGCCCTGTGAAAAGTTCCTGTTGTTCAGTAGACAAACCCAGTAAATTGTGAAGCATTTGGTTAGTAGATAGCCGCTTTGATGAAGCTGAAGCAGAACCTGATAAATGCAGCACCATTTAAGCATTTGTGAGAGGAAGAAAATAGAAACAACACCATCATTTTCCCTCATAACTACCACTCATTCCATAATATGTTAGTCAAGCATCCTCACTTATCTTAACCCATTGTGTGGTTTCTTTGAGAGTCGAAATGCATGTATGGCTATCATTTAATTTTTTTCTTACCGTGAGTATCTTGCAACATTAAGACAGCATGTCTTAGGCAGCACTTTATATGTCTCTATCTATGTTTGGTGAATGTCTTTGTTATAAGCCACCATTCGAATCCCTTATTTACTACAAAGAGGTCGTCATCTTATCTTTATGTGCATATTATCTTATTATTTAAACCATTATTCTGTGGGCACTCAACATGTCGACTCGACTTCATATCTGATGCCATTCCAATGAAAATCCCAATCATGGGTTGTCTATGCATGTCGCAGGTTTATAGGGACCCAATAAAGGGCGGCAAAGAGTCTATTTCTTTCTTGTTAAGAAGCTTCATTAATTGTTGTGTTAGCAGATTTGCTTGTTATCGCAAGGGATAGCGTCATTATATTTCTTCATTGCATTGAGGTTGAACCACTCCACATATATACATGTGCCTTTTTTCAATCTATTATAGTTATACTTAGACGTCATAAGATGTGCAAATGTATTTCAAATCAAATATTGTTTGTGGGTTCGTCCCATTTACTATATCTTTTCCATAATGTTCTGGGAATGCGTAAGACATAAAGAGTGTTGTTCACACCAGGCCATTTAGTGCTTATCAGTATAAACCGTTAGTGGGGAATTTCTAGAATGAACACCCATGTTATCAACAACTATGGTCTACCATTTGTCTTCCTACAATCATCATTTTCATCCATCTAAAGTCATCGTTTCATCAATCAAATCATACAGGTGCATCTTAGGACATCCCTATATTGCATATTCACCATCGGTTCATCAAGCCCAATCACGCAGACTTCGCTTTAGGGGTTTTGATGTAGCAAGGACTTCCAAAGGTCATAACTTTTGACTTGGATGTTCGTTTGGGATGAAATTTTATGGGTGGATGTGTTATGAGGTGGCATGTGGATTCCCAACCCACCTTGAGTCGGTTGGTCCCCATTTTGGTACTTTTTCAAGGCTTGAAACTTTCATCTTGACCCTCAAAACGATAATTTTGTGTTTTTTTCTAGTTTTAAAAAAGTCATTTTTGTTAATAATTCAAAACTAGACTCTGAAAGATATGCATGTGAAATTACCTAAAATGGAAAAATTTGACAATTGTTGAAATCTGCCAAATTTGGAAAAATCCAATTGTTAGCATCTTATGTCATCTAGTTAAACTCCTGAAATTCATTTAGAATCAATCCCATCACATCCTCCAATTATCCTAATTTGAGTTTTAATCCAATCCTAATCTGAGCTTTAATCCAGTCCCAATCTAAGCTTAACCTAAATCCCAATTTGAGCTTAGTCCATCTACATCCAAGATCTTCTGATATCAAAAAAAATATTAAGATCCCTTCTTCCATCTTCTTCCAATCCATCCTATTTATCTTTTCATCATCTTTTCTTTTCTTCTAATCATCTATTCCCATACCTTCAATCCATATCCATCCCATCCAACATCATGAATCCTTATCCTTCACCAATGCAACCAAAAATAGTAGTTAAGGGAAATCCCAATTATGTCAATGATGATAACGAAAGTCTTGTTGACCAAGACGAGTATGACATAGATATCCTTGATGCTATCATTGCTAGAAATCTTTCCCTAAGCGTCATCCAAAATCCAATTACTCACCCATGCAATTCCATCATGCCTTTTCCCACACCTACTAGAACTCCTTATGCTACCTTTTACAAGGGATATTAAGTGTCTTCCCCATCCGCATATTCATAATATCCTTCATCTACATCTTTCTCTTTTCCAACATCCACATCCTCCTTTCCTAATTCACCATCCCAATCTTCCCACCCTAATTTTCCATCCCAATATTTCTACTACAATCCACCACCCATGTCCTCCTATCCTAATCCACCATCCCAATCTTCCCATCCTAATCTGCTATCCCAATACCCTTACTACAATCTACCACTTGTATCCCCTTGTCCTAATCCACCACCCACGTCATCCTATCCTAATCCACCATCCCAATCTTCCCATCCTAATTTGCTATCCCAATACCCTTACTACAATACACCACCTGTATCCCCTTGTCCTAATCCACCACCCACATCCTCCTATCCCAATCTACCATCCCAATCTTCCCATCCTAATCTTCTATCCCAATTCCCCTACTACAATCCACCACCCACATCCTCTTTTCCTAATCCACCATCCATATCCTCCTATGTCCCTCCATCCTCTACACTATCATTTCCTAATCCTTCACCCACTCTTAGTCCTCCCTCCAATCCCATTCCTCCGTCTAATCCTAGTCCACCAATCCATAATCCTAGTCCTTCACTCATCTATAATCCATCATCATCTCCTACCCTGCCATCTAATCTAACAATATGCAAGTTTCTCACTCTAGAAGTTCTCCAAGGACTCATGACAAAGAGCACGTCCCCAACTCCACACCTTGAAGTCATGGAACCATGCTGCCCCACTCCTCCATGTACATTAAGTAGTGATGAAACCCATCTCCATCCCACACCTACCATTACTATTACCACCCCTAGCACCACCCAAACCGTTGAAACCATCAAATCTACCAAATCCATTGAGCTCCCATCTCCTACTCCAAGAGTCACCAAACCCATCAAAGACACCCAAATCCAATCCACTCCTACTCCTAGATCCACCCAAATCCAACCCACTCCTCCTACTCCTAGTATCATTGAAATCCATTCCCATGAACTTCATGAATCCTACATCCTTCCATCTCCCCCACTTGAGGAGTCCCTCCAACACTTCATCATCATGCCACCCACACAAGATGAGTCATATCAAGAGCTTGATCCAAAGCATACTAATGCCTCTCCTTATCCAAATGAAGATCCTGCCATCCCATCTAGTCCACCTTAAGATCATAGTCCATCATCCACTTCAGCCCATGATCCCCTTGTCACTCAAGATCCAATCACTCCATCGCATGAGCCCTTATCACTCACTTCCACAAATACATATCCTATCATATCACCTAATCCCTCCCCTGATACCTTACCACTCACTCCTCCCGATCAAGATGTTCTTACCCTATCATTTCCATCTCATGATTCTCCATTGTCACCTGATCCATGGTGGTTTCCTTGTAGAAGAGGACCCAAACATATACACCACTCATCCTCCTCCACCTAATAATGGACTCACATCATGTTTCCAAAATAAAAAGCACCCTACCATAGAGTGAATGCTCAAGAGCATGAACTATCAAGGAAAAGGCTTAGGCCTTCATGAGCAAGACATTTTAGAGCCCATCCATGTCAAAGAAAATCTATGTACAAAAGGTCTTACATTTATCTCTCAAGACTCGCAATCCAAAAATGTTGGTACAACCTCTATACATCCTCAACAAGCCTCCTCCAAAAGAATAATAGGCTCTTCCTATCACTCCAAAAAACCACTTTCCGCCATCCCCCCTCCTTTGTATCACCTCAATACAACCATCCATATTCCTCCTTCGTCTTCTGAATCCATTTTGGGTCATTATGTCCCTCCATCTACCATCTCCCACCCTTCATCTCCTCCATCCATTTTGGGTCCTTATGTCCCTCCATCCACCGTCACACAACCCCCACATACTAAGTCCATTTTAGAACATTATATCCCAAAATCACCTCCTCCATCTTTTCCTACTCATCCTTTTATCCATCCATCAACTATCCATATCACCCATCATAGACATCCCACTCTCATGTTCCCCAATTAGGATCAACAAAGGCATGTACCTACACATTCTCCATCCACATATCATCCCCATAATACAACCTCCATCACTCCATTCATGTTTCCTTCATATCATCCATCTCCTTGCACCCATCCCATTGATATTAAAAGCACTTTAGATGCTAAAGTAAAAATACATAAATCTAAACATCCACATGAATCTAAAGCTCCTCATGTCCCCTTAAAAATACATGTTGAAGAAAAGAAAAATCAAATCCAAAATATAAATCAAACCCATAGGCCACAAAGGCCCACCAAAGCAAAAATCAAAACCATGTGGATCCCAAAGCAAAAATGTTGCAATGCTTTCAAATGAAAACTCTGTAACAACATCCAAAGTTGCTAATCCAAAAGCTAATCATACACACCCTCCATCTCTTAAATCTATTTTGGGCCCTTATGTCCCAAAATTTACTATCCCATCTCCTCCATTATCCTCACATCATCCATCCACTAATCCTCCCACCCTTTCACATCCCTTGCCATATGCGCTGATGTTGGTCTTGAAAAAAATTGCCCATCACACATCCACTCCATCATTCCACCCATACATTTTCTATTATCTCACATATCTTCAACATCAAATCCCTTTAATCCATCCTCTTGCATAATCCATTTATCCTAATAAGGTTGTACCAACATCCAATTATCACTTCACACATGGGATCTTAATACCTCGTATGGAACTTGATGCTTGAGTCCTTCATCCATCTCCTTATCACATGTATTCTAAATCCACTTATCCACATCATTATCCTTATCCATCTCCATCCAAATTCTATCCAAAAGTCAAAAAATTCAAAAAAGTAAAAAAAAAAGAAGTAAAAAGAAATAATTTTTCCAATGATGAAAACTTGGAAAACAAGTGCCTTGGATAAGTACCATGATGAAAACCTAGAAAATAGGTGCCATGTGTAAATCCCCATTCGTCTCTTCCAATACTTGGGGGTACCTTCTTACTATGCATCCTCTTCACCCATCTCCCCCAACCCACCTATCTTACACATCCTACCCATCATATCCCATTTATCTCCAAGGTCCCTCCATCCTTCTTGTGATCTTGATAAAGATAGGGACACCTATCTATGCATTCTTTGGACACCTCTTGGTATACATTCCCTTTATCCATACACTATTGTATTCCTTTTCCACATCCATCTCCCTTCCTCATCCACCCATCATATCCTCCTCCATTTATCTCCTTTATCTTCCCATCCACCCATCTTCCATCCCTCCTGCCTCATCATGCATGACATATCTAGAGTGGGGGCATCTACTTACTTTATGACATAGTCCTTGGAGACATCATTCATCCATCATGTCATCCCCTCCACCCCCCCATCCTTATCTTCCCATCCATCCATCCAAAAACGAAATCCCTTCCATCTTCCAAATCCTTACCTTCCCATCTATTCATCAAATAACCTTTTCCACATCCAAATCCTTATCCATCTATCCATCCATCCTAGCATCTTTCCATCTCCTTATCTTTATCTATCCATCCCTTTATCCCTATTTTTCCTTCCATATCATAATCCATTGTCATTGGTATCTAGCTATAAGCTCCCCCCTCATGCAACCCAATGCCATCTATATCACTATCATCAATCCCACCTTTTTCACACATCTTTCCAATCTCCTCTCACTTTTCATCACTTAAATCTATCCATCATATCATCATCTCAATTCATCTTTTGATGATTGAGATAACTATCGCACCCCCGAGCTTTGTGCAATCACCATCATCCTATCCTATCCACCAGGTCTACCTTGTATCATCATATTGGTTCCATCCTTTTATCCACTTATCATGGTCATCTCATCATCCTTTATCCATGGTCGGTTGTCGGCCTTTTGTCGAACTACGTTGCCCCTACGCTGTCATGTTGGAAAGGTCAATCATTTGATCTGCCCTTGGGGAATTTTTCCATCCTATCTTTGTCATTAATTGTGGTCTCCATTGTCCTCTTTCCACTTTTATCCATGATTAGTCATCTGCCTTTTATCGAACTACGAGGGCTCTGTGCTTTCACATAGGCAACACTAATTTTTGTTCAGCCCTCGAGCTCCTAGGTCTTTAGGGTGTGTTTGTCTTGTGTCATGTATCTTGTGTCTTGTGTCATGTTATCGAGTATGTCCTTGTCTAGCTGGTTCTTAAAAAATGAGATCCACTAGTATCATGAGATTCACTTAGTCTTGAGTATCCTGAGTCATGTCGGTCTCTTAGTTTAGTCTCCATCTTTGGTCTCAACAAGATGCATCCTTCCTCATCAAACCAAATCAATCCCATCCATCTCTCAATCCTGTGGCAAAGGACATTTGAAATTGATTGCTATCTTATGGTGCTTTTGGCATTTTGTTTATCATTTGAGCTTCCTATCATACCTTGTTAGGGTTGCCATGATCCATCATATTATGGTGCGCTTTGATGGGTAAACATAGGGGCATATCTTGATTTTCTATGTGATCTTGTCTTTGTGGTTGTCCCGCGTAGTACCCACCAAGATCCTTGTGATATTGTGTTACACTGGGCATCCTTTGTGTTTGTGGTTTTCCAACATTGGCCCTACCAAAGCCCCTGTGACTTGGGATGTTGGACTAACCTTTTGTTTGTTGTGCCATAGAAAAATGGCCCCTTGCTATTTTAATGGCCTTTTAGGTCTTGTTTCATAAAGTTTGGTCTATTTTTCTCTAATTTAATGCTATAATGCGGCTTGAACATGCATATTTAGGTATTTGAAATTCAAATAATGATGTCTTGTGAAGGTGTTGTAAAGTATTTCTACACTTTTCTAGACTCTATTCATTACAATTCACCTAAAAATTATCTTTTCATCACTAATCAAGTCCTATTTGAAGTGTTGTAAAGTCTTGTAACAAGATTTCACATTTTTCTAGGCATAACTTCACTATTTACACCTTTCTTATACTTTATTTGACCCCTTTATGCCCTTATAAGCTTTAATTAAGTGTATTTTTGAATGTAAACCTGACAAATAACACTAAATGTGACTTAATTCCTGACACCCATTTTTAGGTCCTAGGTGGGACCCATTTGCCATGGGTGGCAAATGAGTCCTCCTTGGCTTCAAATTCCAAATTTTTCAAAATTCCTTTCGAGTTTCTATTCAAAATCACTTGATGTTGGCTTGTGATGAGGTATCAACAAGTTACTAAGGCACAAGATTGTATAAATAAGTGATTTTCACTTCATTTTACATCCTCCAACATTCACACATCACATTCAAGCAATCTCTTCATACATTCAAGCATTCAAGCACCTTATAACATCAAATCAAGTATAAATCAAGCATTTTGGAGAATCCATTAACATCACTTCAGATTTTCATCAACAAGGGTTTGGTAAGTTGATAGCATTTGCATGCTATTTTTTTATCATTCTCTTTCATTCCATTATTTCATTAAGGGTTTGATTACCAAAGTGGGGTTTGACCAAGGAAAACCCCTATTTGCTAACCCTCAACCATTTTCCCCCTCTTGCATGTGTGTTTGCAGACCTTTGTGTGTATATTTAAGAAGCACTTAGGTGTTGAAGAGTGGTCAACAAGTCAACTAGGTGCTTCAAGTCAAATCAACCATATTTTAAGCTTGGGGAAAGTATTCTATCCGTTACCTGAAGAGTTGACTTCAGCAACCCGACAAGCCGACATCCTTAGATCTAGTGTTGCAGATTTCTCTTGATTTCTTAGAATTTTGGGAGAGGACTGATTCACCACCAGTGGAAAATGAGTCCCACCTTAAGACTGGAAAACTAAGTTTTGTTAGATTTTGGATCCCGACACTTATCTAAACAAATTGCTAACAGTTTTCATCATAAGCATGACTAATTTGCCACCCTGGGTGAATGAGCTCCACTGGTGAATTTCTATGATTCCAGACAACATTCAGAAGATTCTAGATTCCTCAATTCCTACCCAGGTACACTCTGATTCAATTCATCTCTTTCTATTTTGTATTTGTTCATTCATATTTCATTGTTTGCATATCACATTGTGTTTTCCAGCATAGTATAAATCTTAGATTTTGCATACATAATCAGTCATATAGATCACTTAATTGCACTTAGTTCATCTCATTTAGCTTAAACAACATCATACACATCCTAATTTGAATGAACCTAGCTAGCGTTTTTGGCCTACCTCTCTCCTTTTAGGTGAAAAACCCTACAAGAATTAAAGAGTCTTGTGGTACCGAAAATCTATGGTTCATTTTGGTGAACCCACATTTTGAACACTTTTCATTTGCATTTTGCATGCTAGATTACACTTGCATCAACATTCAATTAGGGTATAGTTTTGTTTGTACATCCTAGTACTTCTCATATTACATTAGTGAAAGATTTTTTTAGATTTCATTTTTGCATTGCATATCATTGAAAAAAAACTTAAAATCTTCATTCTGCATCCTTAATTTCCATTTGAATAGAATTAGAATCATATTATTTTTTTTGAAAAACACAAAAAAATCTCATACTAGGACTCATTCGCCACCTTGGCCGAATTAGTCCACCTACACTTTTTAAACAACATTTCTGGCATTTTCCTGCATTCTTGTTTTTTGTACAGTTACTTTCTATTTTAATTTCCAGAATCTCCATTTTTAGTCATTTATTTTATCTTAGTGTATTTACATCATGGCATTTTCTTTTAATAAGTTCTGGAATTCATTAAAATCCTTGGTAGACATGTCCAATTGTGCCTTTGGCGATGACCCTAATGACCTTGAACTTCAACATGCTCCCTCAACTCCTCATGATTTTCCTCCTCGTGAAGTAGACATCATTGGAGAAGATGATGATATCATGAACAAGTTCTAAAATGAATGCCTTGATAACCTAGAAGCCAATGCAACCTTCTATCCATCCATGAAGTCACAAGATCTTCCTACTGTTGCACTTCCTAATCACTTTGTATACTTACATCCTGAAATCAATGAAGAACCTAAGGTTCCTCCCTCAAGTGGACCTAGTTCCTATAAATAGACACACTCACAACCATTTTATGATCACAAAGTCACAAACACTCCCATAAACCTTGAAGAAACATATGGCAAAGGCTTCACTATCCTACATAAACAAGGTTGTAACACAACACATGAACATGACATTCACCAACTTCTTGAATAAAAAACAACAGAAGCAAACATAATAGGACTAGGATACCAAGATCCTCCTCATCCTAATAGACCTCCTTTTGAATATTGGAGACTTTGAGATCATGGTACAATGATCTTTGATTCTCCTCCTGACTTGAAAATTATCCTTCTACACATGTGAACAACCTTTACATGATATTGACAACACAGATGCTAGGATTCCCACGGGTCCTCTTCCTCCTTCTATTCATGAAAAAGGTGAGTCTAGCAAATGAAAACAACCTTACAAATTGAAAAAACTCAATTTTCCTACACATCCTCCACCCGAATGTGAAAGGAGACTTCAACTGCTTTTAAACAAAGGTCTTATAATTTTACCACCTATGAATAGGTTGGTCATTTGTTCTAAAGATTCAAACATACCATTTTGCAAATATCACCACATTCTAGGATATTGAACCGAGGAATGTCAAACATTGAAGGACATACTGGATAAGTATCACTTCACTGATACCGATTGTTTCCCCATCACACCTTAAAACAATCAAATCCCTTTATCATGCCATAGTTGTAGAATTCCCTATTTTTACTATTGCATAATCCTTTCCCATCACTCACCTTGGTTCATTCTTTCCTTTACACTTTGTGGGAGGCAACAAGTTGTTAGCCTTGTCCTTGTAATGCATTTTCCTTTTTCTCTTAACTACATTATTCCTTTTCCGCTTAACCACTTAAGATTGAGAAACCAATAACTTAGTTAATGGTTGACTTACATTTGCATTAATCTCTCCTTTTATTTTTCTTTTATGTGCATATCGTGTTCCCCCGTAATGTGTGATTGATGTTCTTTGTCTCTCTTTGTACACTTCTATTTGTACCTCTATTCTTCTATATGTCATGCATTGTATTTTCACATTTTTTTTGTGTTTCTCCATTTGGGGATGACACAAAGCATTGAGACACCCTATGTCTCTTCCATGTTGACCCAAAAGGTCCTTTTCGCTTTTTGTTTTGTGTTTTCCTTTTGGGGATGATGCAAAGTGTTGAGACACCCTATGTCTCTTCCATGTTGACCCAATCGGTCCATTTTCCTTTCTATTTTGTCTTTTCTTGTGTTTTTCCTTTTGGAGATGATGCAAGGCATTGAGATCGAAATGTCTCCTTCATGTTGACCCAAAATATTTTCCTTTTCTTTTTCCTTTTCATTTTCTTTTCGCTTGTGGGGACAATGCAAAGCATTGAGACTGCAATGTCTCTTCCATGTTGACCCAAGATGGACTTTCTTTTTCTTTTGTTTTTTTCTCTCTTTATGTCATTCTTCCAGTTCTATGTGCTTTGGGGAATGGTGATAGTTCCACGCTCTTTCATAAAAACATTGCAGCAACAGACATATTGACCCCAAATCCATATATCCCTTGTGTTTGGTGTGTTCTTCTCTGGGGGGCAATTACCTCTTTCATTTGTTTTATTTTTCATGTACATGACATAGCCTTTCTTAGAAACATATGACTTGGCATAGGGCTTTCCAAGTTGGCTCTAATGTCTTGTTTTCCTTTTTGCATCTTCTTTCCTTCGCTACTTTAAAGTAATTTCTCATAAAATGGTCTGTAGCAATTATTTTAAAGTGGGGGGCATACATTACCATTAATTCATTCACATTCTTGGTTCTTAGTGTAGCCTTGTCATTCATATGATGCGCTCGTCACTTTGTGGATGACATTGTGTGTGATGTCCTTCATAAGTGTGATCTATTTTAGCATATTACATTCCTCTTGGTGGCTTGATGCGACACACTACATCCCCTAAGTTGTGAATATACTAAATTCTTTGATTCATCCTCTCTTGGAGACATTAGACACAATGTTCCCTAAGTGATAGACCTTGCATGAACTTAATAAGACTCCTTTGAACATCTTTTCACATTTCACATTTTACATTTTACACTTTTAAATTTTTACATTTTTACACTTTGCACATTTTTCCACCTTGCATAATGCAACTTGCATGCCTATGGTACCTTTCTTTTTGTTCGTGAGTTCTAAGCATACAAAGCTTTGCTTGTCTCATGAAGCACAAACCAACATTTTCCTTTGTGGCACCTTGCTAAAGTTATCAGGAGGTATAACTTTGATATGGTTGAGTGGGAAGCCCATCCAACGACACGACTTGAATCCCCATAGCCACCTTTGTGTCTGTGAGTGCATACCAACTAGCGCATGTACTTCACCTTTTGGGCCTTCTCACCCAATGGACCGCCATGAGTTCTGTTGCCCCAGAGTTGGTATGCATTCTCTTTTTCAAACAATCAACATAGATCTAATCCACAACTAGTTCGATAGATAATCGAAGCTCCATATGACTTCTCTTCTTTTTCAACACTTGTATGTTCCTTTGTTCTTGTGCTTAGTTTTCCATGGTATCTTCATCCTGGGGGCTTGATCATCCCTCTTGATCATTGTTATTCCATCTTGCTAACATAAGTGCATTTGAACCCTCTTGTCGATGTGTATGGCTACTTTAGTGTGAGTTTGAAGCAAGTTCATCCTCTCACTAAAGTGGGGGCTAAATGTGCCATAGAAAAATGGCCCCTTGTCATTTTCATGGCCTTTTAGGTTTTTTTTTCACGATGTTTGGTCTATTTTTCTCTAATTTAATACTGTAATGTGGCTTGAACATGCGTATTTAGGTCTTTGAAATTCAAATAATGACATCTTGTGAAGGTGTTGTAAAGCATAAATCTACACTTTTCTAGACTCTATTCATTACAATTCACCTAAAAATTACCTTTTCATCACTAATCAAGTCCTATTTTGAAGTGTTGTAAAGTCTTGCAACAAGATTTCATGCTTTTCTGGGCATAACTTCACTATTTACACCTTTCTTATGCTTTATTTGACCCCTTTATGCCCTTATAAGCTTTAATTAAGTGTATTTTTGAATGTAAACTTGACAAATAACACTAAATGTGACTTAATTCTTGACACCCATTTTCCATGGGTGGTGAATAACTCCCCCTTGGCTCCAAATTCAAAATTTTTCAAAATTCCTTTCAGGTTTTTATTCAAAATCACTTGATGTCGGCCTGTGATGAGGTATCAATGGGTTACTAAGGCACACAATTGTATAAATAAGTTATTTTCACCTCATTTTACATCCTCCAACATTCACACATCACATTGAAACAATCTCTTCATACATTCAAGCATTCAAGCACCTTACAACATCAAATTAAGTATAAACCAAACATGTTGGAGCATCCATTGACATCACTTCATATTTTCATCAACAAGGGTTTGGTAAGTTGATAGCATTTGCATGTTATTTGTTTATCATTCTCTTTCATTCCATTATTTCATTAAGGGTTTGATTACGAAAGTGGGTTTTGACCAAGGAAAACCCCTATTTGCTAACCCTCAACCATTTTCTGGGTATGTGCACGATCATGATGGGCCAAAAAGTGGCAATATGATAGGTATGTGGCTAACAATTTTTTTTACCCAAAATTGATGAAACAAAAAAAGGTTTTAAAGGAGATTCTCAACTTTCCACCAATATAAATTATGCTTTTACTTTTTAATTTAATAAGTAATTATTATTCATTTTCTATTCAAATTATGACTAAAATCCTAATTGATAGGCTAATTGAAAACACTATAACTTTCATCAAACAACATTTTTTGAATCCAAAACATGTTTCACATTCTATGCTTCACATACTATAGGATTAAAAAGAAAACAATTTCATGAAGTTTGACCAAGTTAAGGTGGTCGACATTTGAGTTTTTATATTTTTAAAAAGTTGTAATAAAAATTCATAATTAATTATTTATTTGGAAAAACAAAAAAATATGCATCACATCCGGACATGAGTCCTCTACTTATATCTAAAATCTTATTAAAAAATATTATCATTTTATTGTGGTTAGGGTGGTCAGAAAAAAACACCTACTTATTTTTTTCCTGAAATTTAAGTACTACTGCATTGAAATTTCAAATTTTCACCAAATAGATTTTTTTATTTTTTAAACAAACCTATTAGTTTGGAAAACTACATTAAATTTTCTACAGATTCTATTCTTACATATTTTTGAAATAATATAGATAACTTATTCAAATTTTTATGTCAAGTTGCATAACTCCGATTCTTCTAAATTTTTTGCCACTTAAGGGCCTGTTTTTTCCATGATGATCCTACACATACCCTTCCCCCTCTTTCATGTGTGTTTATAGACCTTTTTGTGGAGATTTAACAAGAATTTAGGTGTTGAAGAGTGGTCAACAAATCAACTAGGTGCTTCAAGTCAATTCAACCATATTTCAAGCTTGGGGAAGGTATTCTATTTGTTTCCTACAAAATTGACTTCGGCAACCTGACAAGCTGACATCCTTAGATCTAGTGTTGTAGAGTTGTCTCCTGATTTCTCAAAATTTTGGGAGAGGACTGATTCACCACTAGTGGTGAATGAGTCCCACCTTAAGGCTGAAAATCTAAGTTTTGTCAGATTCTGGATCTTGACACTCAAAAATAGATTTCTAACAGTTTTCATCAGAAGCAGGACTGATTCACCACCTTGGGCGAATGAGTCCCACTGGTGAATTTAAATTGTGATTCTAGAAAACATTTAGAAGATTCTAGATTCCTCAATTCCTGCCTAGGTGCACTCTAATTCAATTAATCTCTTTTTATTTTACATTTATTCATTCATATTTCATTGTTTGCATATCACATTGTGTTTTCTAGCATAGCATAAATCTTAGATTTTGCATACATAATCAGTCATATAGATCAGTTAATTGCACTTATTTAATCTCATTTAGCTTAAACAACATCATACACATCCTAATTTGAATGAACCTAGCTAGCATTTTTGGCCTACCTCTCTCCTTTTAGGTGAAAAAACCTAGAAGGGTTGGAGAGTCTTGTGGTGCCGAAATTCTATGGTTCACATGCATGTGATATAGAGTCACCTTGGTTCTTCATACCCTAGTGCATAGTATCTCATACTATATTAAATTAATTGCTCATTACATGGAAACATAATGCATAACAATTAAATTGCTTGATTTGATTAGTCTACTTTCATATCCCCCATCTTCTATGCTCTCATCTATCATTTTCCTCTATCACCCTAGATCTTTCTCATCCATAAATCCTCTATCACCCCCCCTCCTTTATTTTTCCTATTTTTTCCATCCCTCCTCTTCCTCCATCCTCATCCTATCATCATTTCTTCAATTTTCTTAGGATAATATAGATTGGTTATTCTAAGCATCTTTTCCTTCTTCCATCTCAATCAAATCCTAATCCATTCAATCTAGCACAAATCATCTAATCACATCCTTGGTCTTATTCCCAACCTTGCTACAAGCCTTGACCCAATCATCATCGTCATCATCAACATCAACATCATCATCATCATCATCATCATCATCATCATCATCATCAAGATATCTCCTTCCCTATCCTTTGGTGTTGTTTTGGGATGTATCCTTCCCTCACCAACAATAATTTCATCATCATTGGGATGTCTCATTCCCTATCCTTTTGTGTTGTTTTGGGATGTATCCTTCCCTCATCATCATCTTCGGGATGTATCCTTCCCTATCCTTTTACATTGTTTTGGGATATATTATTCCCTCATCAACAATGTTCCACCCATCATCAATCCATTTTGGCTTATAGCTTGACTGGGGCAACATCACATTTGTCCTTGAATCCATTTGTGCTTCCTTTCTTCTCATCTTCTCCTTTCATTATCTCCTCCTCCATCATTTTTCATCATCTTCCCCATCTCCCCTTTCATCATCTCATCCATTTCGACAGCACACCTGTGTTCTCTTGAACCCACATGTCCTCTCGAGGGGGCATCCTCAATCCCTAATATTCATCTTCCCTCCTATCATTTTTCTTCCTAGTCACTCCTTTTAATGACTGGGGCATCTTTCCCAATCTAATAATCTTCTTCCTGGTGCTATCTTTTAATCTTCTTTGAAATGATACTACTTCGTAACACCATCTCAAAGAGGGGGAAAATGTAAACACATAAAATTGGCCACTTATGTTTGGTCAAATTTATCCTTTTTCATATAAATATCCTCTTATCTACATTAATTAAGTAATATTACTATTATTTAATCAATACCCCTAAATTCCTCTAAATCCCTAAGGTATTTAGTTAAATAATTAAACACCTTACCCTTTATTCTTCTTTTCCTCAAAAAATTAAATAAATAATACATTTATTTAATTCCTCACATGTCACATCCTCCATCACTTTTTCTTAATCCTAATCCACCTCATAATCCAATCGTTAAGGATGTGCACATTCCTAATCCATGATTAGGATATGTCACATCCTCCAAATTTTGCAAGTTAGATCCTAATCCTCATTAGCCTCCTAACCTTCCTCTAATCCTTCATCAACTAGCTTAATCAACCCTTTGGTCAACTCTCCCCATCCCCCAAGGAATTTTTAATTCCTTTTTGTCTTCCCAAGGTCCTTTTGAGGAATTTTTAATTCCTCTCATTGCCCAAGGAATATTAAATCCCCTTTCTCTTTCCCAAGGAATATAAAATTCCTTTTATCCTTTCAATGCACATTAAAAGGGATTTTTTAATTCCTTTAGTCAACTTTTTAATCTCATCCATTGATCTCTATCAATCAATCTTGACCATTCATCCATTATCCTCCAAAATCTATATATCCAAAACTTAGCCATTTTTCATCTCTCTCACCCATTTTTGCATTGGAGTGCCGTTATGCTGCTGAAATTTTGAGTGATCACACATCCAATTGAACATCGTGGGGAAATCTACATAATAGGAGGTATTTGCATGCTATTTTGAACTCGTCATCACCCTATCTTGAGTGTTTTGCTTGTTTTTAGTCTCTTGCTTGATTTCTTACATTTTAGGTAGATTAAAAACACTGCACACAATAACATTAAATCAAGAGTCAAGATCCACATTCATGTTAGCCATTTCACATAAGTTTGCAGCCTTTGTTTCAAGGGCTTGGTGAATTTCAATATTTCATATTGTTCATTCATCATTCCTTCATGTTATTTCATTTCAAGTTTTGAAATTACCAAAGTGGTGTTTGACTAAGGAAAATGTCTATCCACTAATAAAATAACATGTTTCTCTTCTCTACTTGTGTGATTGTAGATCTAGGTATTTTGAGCTTGAAGATCCTTTTAAGACTAAGTTACAAGATTGGAGAAAGTTGTCAAAGTTGTCAAGAAGTTGTCATCTTCACAGAAAGTCACCTATAGGCCAAAATTCAAGGTTTCAGACTCGGAGATCAAACATGAGAGAAGCTACAAAAGATCACTAGAGGATATCAGACTTTCAAAAAAACTCTAATATTAGCACTAAATCTCCACCTTGGGTGTATGAGTCCCAGTATACCATTTCAAACATTTTCTATAGATCTTGGTTTAGTAGTTGTAGATTCTAGATCGAAGCCAAAACCCTAAACTAGGACTAAATCACCTAGCTTGGTGTATGAGTCTCAGTTCACATCAAAAGCCATAATTTTGGGATTTTATACCTTGTTTCATACATCTCAATTTTTCTAGGTGCGCCTCTATTCATTCTTAGTTTATTATTCTGATTTTAAGTTTCATTTCCTAGGTTACAGAGCTAGATTTGCACGCCACTTGCATTTCCTTCTTTCTAAGCATTTGCTTAGTGGTGAACCTCCTTCATTTAATCACACCCAAGGATACCTTGTAACAAACCCTTCTCTCAATTGGATCAATAGGTTGAGACCTATAGGTTTCTTTGAATGAACTAGAAGGAAATAGGAGGGATCCCTCCATTTCCCCCTTTGGTGTTCCATCTCCTGAATGGTGGGGCACTCCTTATTTTAATGTGTTCATAAAATTGATGAAGAAGTGCATAATGAATTGAATACACTGTTTTCCTCTTCTATGAGATTAAATCATAATTCTACTAGGAAGAGTGTTGAACTTGGTGATGACCCTCGTAATGCACTCGCTATTATCCCTTTGGCTAGGTGTTCACCTTCTGTATACAATGAACAAGATTGGGATGTAGACGACCTACTAATAGGTTGACTCACATGTGCCTTACTAGTCTAGTATTTCTTTTCTTTTTCATGTCATGTGTGTGATTGCATGTGCATAATGTGATCTCCCCGTATCATTTTTTTTGATGTACTTATCTCTTTGTGACATTCCTCTATTTGTATCTAAATTCTTCTTTATGTCATAAAACCTTTTTCTTTTTCTTGTGTTTTCCTTTTGGGGATGACACAAGGTGTCGAGACATTTAGGTCTCTTTCATATTGACCTGAAAGCTTTTTCTTTGTTTCACTCTCTTTTTGTCATTATTCCTATTCCATGAGTATTTGGTGAATGATGACAATTCCGAGCTCTCTAAAAATTTTGTAGCAAAGACATATTGACCCCAAATCCATGGATCCCTCATGTGTTTGGGATTTCATTTTTGGGGCAACCCCTTTTCATGAAATAGCTTCATTTGGAAACATATGAGTTGGTATATGGATTTCCAAATAAGATCTCATGTCCTCTTTATTGTTAGCATTTATCATTTGTTACTTTAAAGTAATTTCTCACAGTACGGTGTTTAGCAATTTCTTTAAAGTGGGGTCATACATTGACATTATTCTTTTGCATTTTTCACCTCATGTTTCATTATGTAGTATTCTTACTTCATGCAATGCATCTTTTTCTTTATGGTGACATTAGGTGTGATTTCCTTCAAGAGCGTGATCTCTCTTAGCATATTATATTCCTCATAGAGGCTTGATGTGACACACTGCATCCCCTAAGTTGTGAATTTTCTATTCTTTGATTGGTCCTCTCTTGGAGACATTAGGCACGATGTTCCTTAAGTCGAGAAATTACATGAACTAAGAAAAACTCCTTTGAATGTACCTTAAACTATTTTGCATTTACAATAATTGTTATATGGCCACCTTGCACAACACACTTTGCTTGCCTGTGGAGCCATCCTGTTTGTTCATGGGTGTGAGCATACAAAGTTTTTCTTGCCTCATGGATCCTACTATTCATGTTGTGTGACACCTTATGAAAGTTATCAAGAGGTATAGCTTTGGTATGATTAGCATCTGGGAGATGAACTTAGGTGTGAATTTCCCATAGCCACTTGCTTGTCTGTGTGAGTGCATACCGGCCGTGTGCGTACATGTGTCTTTGGGGGCTCACCTAGTGGATGGCATGAGGTTCCACTAGCCCTTGTGAGCATGCATTGGGTTTGCATAGTGGACATCATGTTTAGATTGTAAACATTTTTGGACAAACAACTTAGATCTAATCCACATCGCATTGGACAAATGGTTGAGGATTGATCCACCCCTTTTCTTTTCAAGCTTTCTTTCTTCCTTTTGCCTTTGACAATGTATGTTTGTACCTTGTTGTTGCTCCTTACATTATTCACATGTGTGTTCTTTTCTTCCTATGTTGGTTTTCCATAGTATCTTGATCTTGGGGGCTTGTGAAACCCTCTTGATTGTTGTCATCCTATCTCACTTGCATTGATACACTTGGACCACTCTTGATGCGAGTTTGTCTACTTTAGTGTGAGTTCAAAGCAAGTTTCTCCTTTCACTAAAGTGGGGACTAAATATAGTGAATAAAAATGCATCCCTCTACATTTTGACACTTGTTTGGGTCCTCCCTACTAAAATTGGGCTTCTTTATGCCTTATTTGATCCTATTTTGCATCCACAAGCCTTATTTAATGCATCTTTCCGAGGATAATCCTGAAACTTATCAAATGACCAATCATAATTTAATGATTTTGGGTTATGTGTCCCAAATTTAGTGATATGGGACTCATACAACACCTTGGGCATATGGGTCCCACCTAAGTTTTAGGGCCTTATCTTGAATTTGGCATAGAAATTAGCATTTCTTGAAATTTGTGTCCCAAGCCTAGGCTACTAGGACTCATATGCCCCAACTGGCGTATGATTCTTGCTTTAGCTTGGACCTATATTTTGAATTCAATTCTTGGTGGGATTTTATTCTCCTAAATTTGATGTCGGCTTGTAGTGTTGTAATTTTGAGAAATTTGGCATAAACAAGTATAAATAAAAGGTTATTTCACATAATTTCACCTAAGCAATCACAATATCAATCTAGAAGTTTTATGCAAGAATTCCTATAGCAAAGTTTATAAGATCAAGAGCATTCAAGAGCATTCAAGAGCTGATTATCAAGCATTTTGGAGCATCAATTCAAGATTCAAGTATCATGTCAAAGTCTTCATGCATCATGTGTGTTTTTGAGCTAACATTTGTGATGTAAGTTTTCATGATTCAAGAAAGCATTCAAGTCAAGAATCATAACATTCAATCAAGAGTCAAGATCCACATTCATGCTAGCCATTTCACATAAGTTTGTGGCCTTTGTTTTAAGGGTTTGGTGAGTTGCAACATTGCATATTGTCCATTCATTATTCCTTCATGTTATTTCATTTCATTTCAAGGTTTGAAATTACCAAAACGAGGTTTGACCAAGGAAAACCCCTATCGACTAACAATTTTTTCTTTTCTTTTCTCTACTTGTGTGATTGCAGATCTAGGTGTTTCGAGCTTGGAGATACTTTGGAGACTAAGTTGTCAAAGTTGTCATCTTCACAGAAAGCAACCTATAGGCCAGAATTCAAGGTTTCAGACTCAAAGATTGGACAAGAGAGAATCTATAGAAGATCACTAGAGGATATCTGAGTTTCAACAAAAGCCTAATACTGGGACTAAATTTCCACCTTGGGCATATGAGTCCTAGTATACCATTTTTAGATATTTTTCTGTAGATCCTGGTTTAGTAGTTGTAGATTTTGGATCTAGCCTTAAACCCTAGACTGGGACTAAATCACCTAGCTTGGCATATGAGTCCCAATTCACATCAAAAGCCATAATTTCAGGATTGCAAACCTTGTTTGAGACATCTCCAGTTTTCCAAGTGCACCTCCATTCATTATTAGTTTATTATTCTAGTTTTAAGTTTCATTTCCTAGGTTGCATAGCTAAATTTGCATGTCACTTGCATTTCCTTCTTTCTAGGCAATTGCTTAGTGGTTAACCCCCTTTGTTTAATCACACCCAAGGAGACCTTGTAATAACTCCTCTCAATTGGATCAATAGGTTGAGACCTCTAGGGTTTCCTTGATTGAATTAGAGTGAAATAGGAGGGATCCCCCCATTTTCCCCTTTGGTGTTCCATCTCCTAAATGGTGGGGCACTCCCTATTTCCATGTGTTCATCAATTATTTATTTAATTTAAATCCTATATTTTATTTTCCTATGTTAATTAATTTTATGTGCACCTAATGATGTCACTTGTTGAGTGGCATGTGAGTTGTCTTCAAACATGTGAAGTGGCATGGGTGACATGGATCCTATATTTTAGGAGGTAGGCATCCCACTATACATGAGTTGACTAAATTCATTGGTGATAGTTAACTCATGTCAAATTGCTAATTACTAGTGTTAGATTCTATTTTTGAGGAGTCAATTTTGGAAGTTGCTAAGATAGTTGGAGTTGTGCATGTAGGTGCATTACATGCAATATTTTAATTTTCATGTTGCATGTGCCTTGCATCTTGAGAAGACTAAAATTGACATAGTAGGTGGTAGTTTACACTTGTGCATGTTGTTCCTTCTGCAGTTGCATACATGCAATGAATGTGGAGATGAGACATGGAACTATTTGGTGCTCATCTTGGTTGTCTATAAATACATGCTATGTTAGTGAATTTTAGATGATTGGTTGAATATTTTTAATGAGACACCATTATGCTGCCAAAATTACTCTAGGGTTCTATTGTCATGTGAAAATTCCTATAGAGCATTGGCTTTGATTGTATTGTAACTTATTTTTTATTGAATAATACAATTGAGATGTGTGTTTGGAGTATGGGTTTTTTCTTGAAAGGGTTTTCCTATGTAAATCATGGTGTTATGGTATTGAATTGTTTATTTGTTTTAATGTTGTGAATGCGCATATGAATTTGTTGCTATAATAGTTTAGTGTTTAAATATTTTTTTGCAACCCTCTCCTACCTAGATTGGTGTAGTAAGTTAATTTGGAGCATTAGCTTCCTTTTAGTTACATTTTACCTTTGAAACTAACAACTGACTAATTGGAAGATTATGAAGATCCTAAATAAGGCCTTCAAAATTTCCATAGTATACCTACTTACCTCATCAAGCATTGTTATTGGGAATGATGTATATATTTGCATATTTAAAAAAAAAAAAGGTACAGACCAAGTGAAGATCTTAAAATTTGTGAAGGATAACATCAAATGATGGTTTGATCTCCAAGCTATAATGAGGAAATATTTTAAAGTGAACCTTAATTAATTCTTGTGGGGTGACGATGATTATTTGATCATTATTATTTAGAGTGGAAAGTACTCCCACATATTTTTGCTCATTCATTCCTTGTTATTAAATGAAAGGATGCCTTATTCATCCACATTCTTAAGTCTTTCATATCTTCTATCCACTATGCATTATAGAGCCATGGTACATCTAGGGTCTATGAGATAGATGGCTTTCATTGGTGAGATAAAAATGGCTAATTTTCTTTTTTCAAGAGGATGAGGTCTTGGAGTCATTGTAGAGATACTAGGTAAGAATTTCATTGAAGGAGCTTCAAGGAATTGTGTCAATTTAGACATTTCTTCAATGTTCATGGGTAATGTTCTCTAGTTTCTTGGAGATAGGGAGGCCCCAAAATCTTTGGGAGGATACTTCATGTGTGATAAATTTAGGATTGGCTTGGATGCCATGGTTGAAAATATAGAAATGGAAAAACTCTCCTCTCTCCTATTGACTAGTTATGGATTCTATGGGTTGGCATTTGTCAACACTATTAGATACTTGTAGAGAATATTCAAACCCCTCATTTGGGAGGTTGTGGCTATACAAAAGTTTCTCTTGATGGAACAAGGAAAATCCATATATCATCCTACTCTATTTTTTTTTGAATTACTCTATCTAAAATAGTCCTCCCCTCTTTAGGAGTACTTCAACATTGCTAAAGTGGAAAAGGGAATAAAACTCTTATCGAAGAGGGTTTCCCTTGTAAAAAATGAAGATGGATCTTACAAGCTAGATTACAATGGTTTGTTTTAGTTCTCTTTGGTTCTTTCTCCAAATTGATTAGGATGATTTAGTTTTGTATGCCTAGTGATGTAGTTCCAATAATCTAATTATAGTATGCATTATGTGGTTTTCTCTAAGTCTATTTTGATGGTTTAAATGTTTTAAGTGTTGTTGAACTCCAATTCCTACTCTTTAGAAAAGATTTCTTATTTTATAATTATTAAACTAAAAGATTTCTCAGTTTATAATTTTTTTAGTTTAATATATAATATAAAGAGGGGGCCTTAATCCCTCATGTGAATGATAAAAAGAAAATCTTAAATAGAAACAAAAGAATATATATTATTAAATAATAATTATTAAATAAAATAACTTTTAAATGAATAAAATGATTTTATATTATACATTATTAAACTATTAATTTTCTTATAAATACAATTCAAATTAATATATTTATATATACAAATAAAACAATTCTCAGATCAAATAATTTTTACTAAAGAAAATAACTTTTAAATAAGAATAATAATTATAGGTTCAATTTATTTATTTATTTACCTATCCATGCCTTAAATAAACAAGTATAAATATCAATTCTAGTGATAGAACAGTTACAACTGCCAATAAATTATAGTTTCAAATTTAATTGAAACAAAACTAAAGGTAATAAAAAAAAAGTTTCTGGAAACTTATGTTCTTCCATGTTCTTTCTCACGCGGCCGAATATATTGAAGAAAATCATAAAGAAAACAATCAAAGATTATGTGCAACAAAATCTGATCTGGTCTCTGCATGCTAATAAATGTCTAGTTCGATACATGCCAAATACCACATTTCAAAAGTACACAATATAAAAGTCTTCTGAACACTTAAATTACTAATATATGCCAAACCAACCCATCTCAGTTTCAAAGAATGAGTTCAAAGACTAAAGCCAAACAATCCACGTTCATTCTTCACTCACCATTTTGGGTATCACTAAGGAGCCCATAATACTACAAGAAAAGAAAAGAAAAAAAATCCTCTGTCCTTTGCATGCTGACCGCCAGCAAGCATAATTTTATTTTGCCTGCAGGCCATGTCCGGCAGAGCCATCTTTATAAGGTGGTATTCCTCATGCTCGACTTCACTGCTATCAATACTCACAACTCTCTCCATTCAATAAAGTTTTTTTGTGGCTGCCTGGAGACCGTGACTTAGTGCTGGTCGGGTGGTGCTCTGTAGTTCCGGTAGTGTCTCTTGAGTTGTAATGTTCTGTTTTCTGTAGTCTTGTCGCTGTTCTGTTTTATTGTCTTTTATTATCAGACTGTCTTTATTGACATTAATCTTTCTTATTGTAAAAGGGATCAGAACCCTTTCAAAACTCTGCTTATCTATCAAAAACTATGGAGAGAATGAGTCATTACAGATTATATATGAATACAATCTATTCTGATGATGAATCAGAAATACTGAAGCCAGCTAGATATAACAACTTACCAAATCTGGGTGCACCCCAAGCTGCAAGAAAGAAAACCAGATCAACAGCAGTAAATCACCAAAGTGAAGGTATGATCAAGTATCATAAGCTGCAACACTATGATAATAGTTATAGAGATGTAGTATTGCCTGAGACTTACCAGATAAAGGCTGGTGGAAAAAAGTTTGTAGAAAAGCACCCATCAATCAGAAGGAGAATAAATGATGAATCAGAACTACTGAAGCCAGCTAAACATAGTAATGGGCTAAATATGCGCGGATCCCAAGCTGCAAGAAAGGAAGCCAGATCAACAGCAACAAATTACCAAAGTGAAGGTATGTACAAGTATCATAAGCTGCAACAATATGATAATAATTATAGAGATGTGGTATTGCCTGAGGCTTACCAGATAAGGGCTGGTGGAAAAAAGTTTGTAGTAAAGCACCCATCAATCATAAGAAGGATGAATGAGAGGCAGCATATTAGGAATAATATTAAGTCTGACATGAATGAGAGGCAGTATATTAGGAATAATATTAAGCCTGTCAGACTGAGAAAAAGGAGGTCACCTTGCAGGAGGATGTTTTCCAAGATTTTGGCTCATTTTAAGATGCAGAGAATGATGGACTTGGTGAGGAGTCATAGAATAAAGGTTCTGTGTGAAAAAATCTACAGGTTTGTTGGCAGATTGTTTGAGAAGGATGGATATACTCAGATAAGAAAAAGGAAAAGTAGACAAGGAGGATATCACATGAGAAGAGTGAAGGTGTTACCCATTGCAAGGGCAAAGAGAAGGTGGCGTTTAAGAGAAGAAATTACTAAGATATTATGGACTAATTGGAAGAAGCAGAGGAATATGTACTGGCGAAGAATGCTAGTACTGAAGTTTCTTTGTATGTAATGTGTTTCAGACGTTCAAGTGTATTAAGTTTTCGTCTGGTATTTTAGTTTTTAAAGTGTAGTTTGTTTGTAATATATGTCGTTCAGTGTTGGTGGGGAATTTGGAAACAAAATTGAAGGCAGGCATCAAGTTTAAAGAAGATAATTCAGTTTCCTGCTCTCTTCAGCTTACGTTTAATTTATTTTTTATGTTTTCCCTTTACCTTTTGTGAGCCAAATCATATCAGAGAGGCGGAGGTTGATGGGATGCCAAATAAAATGTTGTAGCATATGGGAAAGCTTTTAATGGAAGTTTTCTTGTGCTTGTCATGTTAAGCCATGTTAAAAAAAGTATAATAATGAAAATATTTAATGTTATGGTATATACATATTTTTAATTGTTGATATGTTGTGGTCAATGTCATGTTATTTTGTTATTCTGTTTTATCAAAATAAAAGAGATATTCTATTATGATGTCTATTTTTATAAAATTTTATTGGTGTAAAGGACAATCAACTTTGATGTATGAATAATGATATTATTTAATATAGTAATGTACATTTATTTTAAAATAATGATATTTTTTATGAATAAAGTTTATTTAACTTTGCATTAATTAAAAGAAAATAGTCACAAAAAGGGAGGGTGGTAGAGAGGCACATCTATGAGTCCAACAAAAGAGTCTTGTTCTAAAATAAGAGTATAAAAAAAGGGGCCAAGATCAGAAAGACAATTATGGAACTATGGTTATTCTATAAAGAGGAGGATCTTGATCATCAAGTTTCCCCCAAACACCATTGTGCATAGAATCATCAATTGTTCCCACTCAGTGAGAGCATTATCTTTTACGTTCTCCTCAAGAGTCATCCGAGTGCAAACCAAAGAGATGGAAAATGGCACACAAAGAAATTTGTTGGTGTCCAATAAGCCAATGTCTTTCCAAGGAGAGGGTAGGCATGAGAGCTAAGACCATCCTTCATGGGCAACAAAGTCCTTAAGATTATGAGGCATTGGACCACACAAGTGAGGACCCATGATTGTCCCATCAAGGGAAAATGGCTACATCCATGACGATGCCCATGAATAGAAGTGGAGTTAGGAGGAACTCAAAAAATAGTGTAGGGGGCATTACCCCAGTGATTCAACAACTCCTGGAGATGTGTAACTTCAAATACAACTTTACTAGATTATACTTGAATATGCATAAGAACATTAGAGTAAATGATAGCTTTAGAATACAAAGAAAAAAATTATTAGCAATGATACGATTAAACAATTCAACATTTCTATATTTCCAAATACTAAATAAGATTTACATCATGAAACTGTGTCAAATTTGAATAAACCTGTGGGGGACGCTAAGCAATCCCCAAGAAGAACCATGTGCCATGAGAAACGGGTAGGCCTACAATGTTATGTGACCTTTTCCCCATAAGAAGATAAATTTATGAATTAACCCTTTAGAATTAAAAGGAAGATAGAAAAATAAAGGATATTATGGTCATTTTGGTTAAAAGAAATATTAACAAAGAATATGTATAAAACTCTGTAAAAATGGGAAAATATTTATTTATTTAAATGATTATCAAAAGTCAACCTTTGTGAAAGGGTGTGATGGTTTGGAAACCACACCTTAAGGCTTATATAAAGCATTCATATAAGACATGGAGAAAAATCAAGGATGTAGAACATTCAAGGAATAAGGAAGTGTTTTGGTGAGCTTTGGGGATTGGAGAAGGTGGCACACACAGAGTGTCCAACCTAAGGTATAAAGTACACTCAGGACCATCCTGGCTAGGGCTTGGGTATTTGTACTTGTGTTGAGCATTGTTCTTCAAGAACCAACACTTGTTTAGAGTGTCATAATACACTTTGTTCCTCCTAGATTGTTCCATAGCAAGATACAATACCACTAACATCTTCCTAGGGTGAGAGTGGTTTTTCCAAGTGATGTTATTCAAAATAAGTATTGAAAACTATTAATGCTATTATATATATTAAAAATATTGTCTATATGATTTTGATGTTAATATAAGTGAATTATATGGATCTGTTATTCAATTGACTATGTTAATTATTTACTTTAGAATCCTTGTCTAAATATTACATATTGTAGTTTAGACATCATTTTTTTATTAAGAGGGGTAAACGCTTTTGACCTGGAGCTATGAACCGATTGTTGGAAAAATATGTCTCAATCCCACAGGCTGTAACCTCTATTGGAGCCAAGTCGGTGTGATATTGTTAATGTCTAGCCGACTAGTAGCTTTGACACATTGTGATTTATACAGGTCGTTGTGACCTTGCTTCTGTCTCACTGAAGGAGCCTATCACTATGACAAGAAGCATTCGGTGTGACCTCTCACCGCCAGTGAAGATCTCTGGCCGATAGGCCATTCTATCATATATTGGAGAGACTTGGCCGAAAGGTTTAAGGTTTCGGTATGAGGTCTTACCGATATGAATGTCTTGCTGATAACTTTCACTTGGTGTCTTTGGGGTACCTCAGAGGTTTCGTTATAAACTCTTGGCAATAGTTGCTTTGTCTCACCACTAGTTTACATTGGTATAACATGAGATGGCTCGGTAAGAAGTCTTACTGATATGGATGTCTTGCCGACAGTGTTTAATATGAAGTCTTCGGGGAAAGTCTTGGAATTCGGTATGACTTATATTGATAAGGAATGTCTCACCGACGGTGTACACTCAGGGTAGCACAAAAGATCTCGCTATGAGGTCTTAACGATGGAAAGAAGTCTTGCCAACTATTCGGTATGACTTGAGGCTTCAAAGTAACATAAAGAACTCGATAGGATGTCTCGGTGAAAGACGATTGTCTTGCCGATGTGAATACTCATGTCTATGTGACTTATGGACCTCGGTATGAAGTCTTGGCGAAAGTGATGAGTCTCGCCGACTGGTGGATGCACATGGATTAAAATGAAGTATTTGCTATGATGTCCTGGGGATAGCAATATGGCTTGTCGACTGTTGGATGCTTCGGTGTAACTTAAGAAGTCTCGGTGTAACCTCTTGGCGAGCGGTAAGTCTTGCCGATAGCAATGTTGAAGTCGATGCAACGGTTGTAAGCTTGGTGGAACCTCTTGCCGATGGAAAACTCTTGACGATATTGGATGCTAAGTTGTGTGGCATCAAGGAGACATGGTTAGTGTCTCACTGATATGCCAAGACAGCTTGATTTCCTTTTGACCATTTGACCATCCTATGTGGAGTCTTGTGGACCAATCAGAGAAGCCGAATGGAAACCGTTGGAAGACAGTTCGTTGAGGCAGTTCTATGAGGAGGTTTGACAGACATCCTGGAATGACATGAATATAGTTTGAAGTTGCAGATGCTCGATGGTTCGGTTGGTTCGAAGAACAGTTGTGTGAACAGTTCGAATTGTATCAGAGTGATTTCTATTCTGAAAAGATTGTAACTTGAAGGTTCATGTACAAGATTGATCATTATGAAAGCTGCTATAATCTGGCATCAGAAAGATAAGTCAGAACTCTATATGTAATTATTTGTTACTGTAATACAAAGTGACTTCTCTTGGTGTGGTGGGTTTTTCTCCTGTAAGGGTTTTCCCACATAAATCTGGTGTTCATCTGTGTTTAGCTAATTCTTTGTTTCTGCTATTTATTTCAAAGTGCATCTTAATTGTACTGTAATTGTAAAATTTAAAGGTATCTCTGTGTTCTTCCCTGAGGTTTTGATGTTAGGAGAGTTGTTTCTGCATCTAATTTTCCTTACAAGTGGTATCAGAGCCTAGCTAGTTGTGTTATCCTTATGGGTACGTTGGGTTTTTTGAGTCAATTTCTGTTTAGTGGGAGTCTTGTAGAAGTTTGTCAATTTCTAATTATAGATTGAGATGGAAAGCACATAAGGAAAGATTGAAATAGAGAAGTTCAATGGCAGCAATTTTGAGTTGTGGAAACTCAAAATGGAGGATTTTTTAGTGGATCATGATCTGTGGCTTGCTGTGTCTAGAACTAAACCTACAAGCATGAAGCAAGAAGATTGAGACCTTGCAGATAGAAAGTCTAAGGGGCTGATAAGGCTCTGTTTGGCAGACTCTGTTCTTCTCAATGTGCATGAAGAGAAAACTGCATCTTCCTTATGGAAGAGAGTAGCATCTATTTATCAGGGGAAGTCCTTGGTGAATAAACTGTTCCTGAGGAAGAAGATGTACTCTTTGAGAATGCAGGAAGGAGGGTCTGTTGCTGATCATTTGAATGCATTTAACATGCTGATTGCACAGTTAACTTTTGTTGGTGTAATGACTGATAAAAAGGATTGTTGTATGCTGATATTGTGTTTTTTGTCAGATTCATGGGATCACCTGGTGATGGCTATTGAGAGTACAACATCCAGTTTAAAGATGGAAGATGTTGCATCTTTGCTGTCAGAAGAGATGAGAAGGAAATATTTTGAGATGGCGAAGGAGTCCCTTACTATTAGAGGAAGGTCAAAAGAGAAAGGCAAGAAGAAGGACAAGAAGTCCAAATCAAAATCAGAGGGGAGATCAAAGTCTCCTAGTAAGAAGTCCAAGGTGAAGTGCTGGAACTGTGGGCAACCTGGTCATGTCCAAAAGGATTGTAAAGAGGAGGAGGAGAAGAAGAAGAAGTATTCTTCCAACAATGATTCTTCTCACAGTGATGGAGATGCCTTCATTGTAGCCTTGGCTACACAGGCATCAGATGATGTTTGGCTAATTGATTTTGGAGCATCTTTCCACATGACATCTCATAGAGATTGGTTCATGAAGTATGAAGAATACAATGGTGGAAAGGTGTACTTGGCAAGTGAAGAATACAATGGTGGAAAGGTGTACTTGGCAAGTGATTCAACTTTAGAGATTGTTGGCCGTGGAAGAGTCAGAATTCAATTCCCTGATGGCAGAGTGAAGGGAATTAATAATGTAATGCATATACTATGTCTGGCTCAAAACTTACTTTCTGTAAGTGTGCTAAATGATATTGGAGTGCAAGTCACATTATTTGGAAATGGCTACAAGATGACTAAAGGGTCAATGGTGTTAGCAAGGGGTGCTCGTATTGGTACCTTGTACAAGTTTGATGCACATGCTGTTCAATGTAACAATATCTCTGTAAAGTCACAAAAGGCTACTCATGGAGGTAAAGAGGGAAATGTTCCTAATTATGTAAAATCTATGGAAGTTAAACTTCCAGCAGAAAAGACTATGTTCTAGCATCATAGGCTAGGCCACATAGGAGAAAAAGGTTTAAAAACCTTGAAGAACAAAAACCTGGTTGAGGGGCTTGATTATTGTAACCTTGAATTTGAATTATGTAAACATTGTATATATGGAAAGCAACACTGTGTTTCTTTTTATTCCAGTCCTCATAAATCTTCTGGTTTGCTAGATTATATTCATTATGATGTATTTGGTCCAGTAAATGTTCCTTCTTTGTCTAAGTCAAGATACTATGTATCGTTCATTGATGATTATTCGAGAAGAACATTTGTTTATTTTTTGAAAAGTAAATCAGAAGTGTTCAGTCGGTTTAATGAATTTAAAAACCTTGTAGAAAATCATACTGGAAGAAAAATTAAATGCTTAAGGACTGATAATGGTGGTGAATTTTATTCTGATGATTTCGAGAGGTATTGTAAAGACCATGGGATTAAAAGATATAAGACTAAACCTTATACTCCACAACAAATTGGAGTTTCAGAAAGGTTCAATAGGATAGTGATGGAGAGAGCACGAAGTATGTTGAGTAGTGCTGGCTTGGAGGAGAAGTTCTAGGCTGAGGCTGTTGCTATTGCATGTTACTTGATTAATTGTTCTCCAAATTTTTCTCTTGTTGAGAAAACACCCTTGGAAGCGTGGTCTGGTAAGAAGCCCTTCTTAAGAAATATTCGTGTTTTTGGCTGTGAGGCATATGCTCATGCGCCGTATGAGAAAAGCTCTAAGTTGGAGGACAAGGCTGTCAAATGTATTTTTATTGGCTATAGTGCTAGCATAAAAGGATAAAAGGTTTGGAATCCTGATACAAAGAAGGTTGTATATAGTAGAAGTGTAATTTTTCGTGAGATGAAACCTTCTACCTTGGATTTACAATCAGAGACAAAGTCAGAAAATAATAAGGATGTAGTTGGAATTCCTCCTACACCAGAGAAAGAGGAATTGAAAATTCAAAATGTACCTGAAACTAAGGAGAGCTCAAGCAGTTCTGAAGAAGAAGAAGAACCTCAGCCTCAGCAAGTGAGGAGGTCAACCCATGAAAGAAAACAACCTGATAGGTATGGGTTCTCTTTGATAGATTCTACTTGTGCCTATGCTTTAATTTCTAGCACTGATGAGCCTAGGACTTTGAAAGAGGCATTTAAAATGTCTGATTCAGACTCTTGGTTGGAAGCCATGAACGAAGAAATGACATCATTAGAAAAGAATGAAACTTGGAGTTTGGTGCCCTTGCCTAAAGACAAAAAAGTTGTGGGCTACAAATGGGTATTTAAAAAGAAGATTGGTCTGGATGGCAGTGTGGAAAAATATAAGGCAAGATTGGTTGCGAAGGGTTATTCCCAGGTAGAGGGAATTGATTATGGGGAGATTTTTCTCTTATAGCTAAGCTGACGTCCATTAGATTTCTTTTGTCACTTGCAGCAGCGTATGACTTAGAGGTCAAATAGATGGATGTGAAGAAAATATTTCTTCATGGTGATCTTGAAGAAGAAATCTATATGTCCCAGCCTGAGCACTTTGTTGAAAAAGGTAAAGAGAAACTGGTTTGCAAGTTAAAAAAGTCTCTGTATGGGTTAAAGCAGTCACCTAGAATGTGGTACCAAAAATTTGATACTTTTGTATTGTCTTTGGGATTTGTTAGATCAAAATCTGATCATTGTGTCTATTATAAAGCTGAAAGTGATCAATATCTTATTATTGCTCTCTATGTTGATGATATGCTATTCATAGGCAATAGTAAGCTAATGATTTATGATCTTAAGTCTCAGTTGTCTGCTAAGTTTGAAATGAAAGATCTTGGTGCAACAAGATATATTCTGGGGATGGAGATAACCAGGGACAGGAATAGTAGAAAAATTTGGCTCAGTCAGAGTAAGTATATCAAGACTGTTCCAAAGAGATTTTACATGAATGATTGCAAGTAGCTAGTTGTTCTAGTATTGCAGGGAACAAAGTTATCTGTTGAAGACTATCAAAAATCTCCTACTGAGATGGAGGACATGACCAGTGTACCCTATGCTAGTGCGGTTGGCAGTCTTATGTATGCAATGGTCTGTACAAGGCCAGACATTGCCCAAGCAGTGGGATTTCTTAGTCAGTTTATGGCTAATCTTGGAAGGACACATTGGGATGCTATGAAAAGAGTTTTCAGATATTTGAAGGGAACTTCAGATTTTGCTTTGTGTTACCATGGGAACTTGGTTGAATCATAGAGGACTCTCAGTATTCGAGGCTATGTGGATTCTGATTGGGCAGGGGACATTGACAGCAGGAGGTCCACCAGTGGATATACTTTCATGATGAATAGTGGTGCAGTGAGTTGGATGAGTAAGGGGTAGGCTGTATTCGCTTTGTCCATTACAGAGGTTGAATACATGGCATCTACACATGCTTGTAAATAAGCAGTTTGGCTAAAACATTTGTGTTCTAACATTGGTTTTCATGCAAGACAAATAACTATTTTTTGTGACAGTTAGAGTGCAATTTGTCTGGCAAAGAATCCTACTTTGCATGCTAGGATGAAACATATAGATGTACAGTACCACTTTGTATGAGATATGGTGGAGGATGGAAATGTTAGTTTGGAAAAAGTTGATACTCTGGAGAATGTTGCAGATGCATTGACGAAGCCAGTGAGCCACTTTGTACGAGATATGGTGGAGGATGGAAATGTTAGTTTGGAAAAAGTTGATACTCTGGAGAATGTTGCAGATGCATTGACGAAGCCAGTGAGCATAGACAAGTTCAGGTGGTGTGCCAATTCAATAGGACTTAGTGCCCATGATTTTTAGTAAGTTTTGTTGTGCTCTGGAGGTGCCTGTGTAATATTCGTCAAGTGGGAGATTGTTGAAGAAATATGTCTCAATCCCACAGGCTGTAACCTCTATTGGAGCCAAGTCGGTGCGATATTGTTAATGTCTGGCTGACTAGCAGCTTTGACACATTATGATTTATACAGGTCGCTGTGACCTTGCTTCTGTCTCACCGAAGGAGCCTATCACTGTGACAAGAAGCATTCAGTGTGACCTCTCACCGCCCATGGAGATCTTTGGCCGACAGGCCATTCTATTGTATATCGGAGAGACTTGGCCGAAAGGTTTAAGGTTTCGGTATGAGGTATTACCAATATGAATGTCTTGCCGATAGCTTTCACTTGGTTTCTTCGAGATAACTCAAAGATTTCGTTATAAACTTCTAGCAACAGTTGCTTTGTCTCACTGATAGTTTACATCGGTATAACATGAGATGGCTTGGTAAGAGGTCTTATTGATATGGATGTCTTTCCGATAGTGTTTAATATGAAGTCTTTGGGGAAAGTCTTGGAGTTCGGTATGACTTATATCGATAAGGAATGTCTCACCGACAGTGTACACTCAGGGTAGCACAAAAGATATCGCTGTGAGGTCTTAACAATGGAAAGAAGTCTTGCCGATTGTTCGGTATGACTTGAGGGTTTAGAGTAACATAAAGAACTTGATAGGATGTCTCGGCAAAAGATGATTGTCTTACCGATGTGAATACTCATGTCTATGTGACTTATGGACCTCAGTATGAAGTCCTGGCGAAAGTGATGAGTCTCGCCGACTGGTGGATGCACACGGATTAACATGAAGTATTCGCTGTGATGTCTTGGCGATAGCAGTATGTCTTTCTGATTGTTGGATGCTTTGGTGTAACTTAAGAAGTCTCGATGTAACCTCTTGTCAAGCGGTAAGTCTTGTCGATAGCAATGTTGAAGTCGATGCAATGATTGTAAGCTTAGTGGAACCTCTTGCCGATGGAAAACTCTTGGTGATATCAGATGCTAAGCTGTATGGCATCGGGGAGACATGGTTAGTGTCTCACCGATATGCCAACACAGCTTGATTTACTTTTGACCATTTGACCATCCTATGTGGAGTCTCGTGGACCAATCAGAGAAGCCGAATGGAAACCGTTGGAAGACAGTTCGTTGAGGCAGTTCTGTGAGGAAGTTCAACAGACAGGGAACGACATGAATATAGTTTGAAGTTGCAGATGCTCGATGGTTCGGTTGGTTCAAAGAACAGTTGTGTGAATAGTTCAAATTGTATCAGAGTGATTTCTATTCTGAAAAGATTGTAACTTGAAGGTTCCTGTACAAGATTAATTATTGTGAAAGCTACTATAATTTGGCATTAGAAAGATAAGTCAGAACTCTGTATGTAATTATTTGTTACTGTAATACAAAGTGACTTCTCTTGGTGTGGTGGGTTTTTCTCCCATAAGGGTTTTCCCATGTAAATCTGGCGTTCATTTGTGTTTATCTAATTCTTTGTTTCTGCTATTTATTTCAAAGTGCATCTTAATTATACTGTAATTGTAAAATTTAAAGGTATCTTTGCATTCTTCCCTGAGGTTTTGACGTTAGGAGAGTTATTTCCGCATCTAATTTTCCTTACACCGGTGAGGTCACAAATAGGGGACCTCATCCCCATTGTAAACTCTCAACAATTACACCCCAATGGGGTTTGAACCATGATAGCAAGAATAATAACATAACACTTTAACCATCACACCATACCACTATTGACAAGTTTAGACATCATTTTAGTGACATGACATCTTAAAATTTATCTTAGCTCTAATATTTAATCTATTAAATTCTATTGCTAACACGTAAACTACTTTAGGAGGAAAAGTGACATTACATTTGGTAACAGAGCCAAGGTTAGGCTATACTAACCAGACATGTAGAAATCAATAGGAAACCTATTTATTCTCAATCAACATGTGTAAGATAATTTTTTGTAATGTATTTGTTGTGCCTCTTCTATTAGTGTAAAATCCGTTCATTATATATGTATAATTTTTTAAAAATTGATTATAGGTTTTGAACCAAAACAATTAGGTTTTTTCTTTAAAATGCACCCTACAATGTTATCCACATATTTACTCCATGAAATTTCACAAGGATTTTGCAACTAGTGTTATCTTTTTCAATAAGGCTTGTTTATGAATATCAAATCAAAATCATTGTCTTTGTATACTTTTCCATTATAATTTTTATGTTTTTACAATAAGTCTCATTTTCATAAGAATAATAATAATAATAAAAAAAACTAGTTCCTTTTGATCTTGAAAAGACATCACCTAGTCCAAGTATAATAAATTATTCTTCCAAGCTATTCCAACCTATTGTTATGAACACACTGACTACTTCCAATGAATGAGACATATAGCATACTAGACTCCATGAATTTACTTCAAAAAATAATAAAGAAATTGTTTATGAACACTTTACCCTATTACTCGATAAAATATTAACATACTTGTTTAAAGACAACCCACAAAAGAAAAGAGCAATTATAAATTAAAAGAATAGGATATAATTTTCTATAGCTTTATGAATTCTTATAGACCAGTATAAGACTTCTTTGAAAAGTTACAATCTTTAGTCATACCTTTTAAGCGACCAACATAAGTTGCTAAGCAATTTAACTAGTCTTTGTTTGAAATTGCCTCTTATGCACAATCACTCCTGCTTAAGAGCTACATTGGTTGACCATGACTGCCCCACAATCATAACAACTCTTCATAACTGGTCGCCATGGACTTTATCAATGGTTTGTCGCCATAGAATAAGGTATTCAAATATCTCTGATATTGATTCCACGGTTGTCATGCATGGTCTTTATGTACTATCGAACAATGACAAGGGCAGTCTTAATGATGTGTCGAAAGGTACAAAGAAGGAAATCAAGTATCAATCCTATCATCGATATTGTATTTGCTCAGTCGACTGCAATTCACATTACACCGCTTCTGGTAGAAATCGTGTGAATACTTTTTAAAAATACTATTAATCATTTTTCACATTGATGACATGGGAGCTATTTCTTGAAATTAGGTTATGTAGGGGAAATTAAAACTATTACTCTCTCTTGAAGACAGTTTAAAGAGCACAATATGCATATTCGGCCAGGTGTCAGTGATAAATTCCACAATATCGTACAAGATATCTCCTTGAACATCAATCTGGTCGTTTTCAGTTGGAACCTTGACCACTGAAGCTCCACTTGCAAACTTCTTAACCAAGATTATTTTGAAACGTCACTCAATTTCATTCCTACCAAACATATCAAGACCCTTCATAGTTGTAACACATTTTCGTTTATTTTGAACGACCTTCTCAACTACAATCTCTAGTTTTTCCATGTAAGTTTCTTTCCATTATCAATAACATCTATTGTAAAGTTCGGATTTCTATATTACATGTTTCCAGAAGGCTCTTCATTGCTTGTATTACATGTAAATCCTGGAACCTTCTTTTTAATCTTCCCACCTGGAAGCCGTTTAACTTCCTCTTGGTTCGACGCACTTCTCGCATTTACTTGTTGCCTTCTCCATGGTTGGCATTCGCATTATCTTCCTATGATAGCAAATCTCTTCTTCTTCTCATGGAAAACCTTGTTAATGAAAATAATTAAAAACAAAAACTAGAACGACATAATTGAATTAATGATATCAAGTTTTCACAATTTATATCAATTGTTGTTGTAACGTTTCTGGATTAGATTGTGTGAGAGTTTTTCCATCAACGTTTTGGATCACACTCCATGATCCATCATCAGGATGAAAGAGCTCAAGGAGAAAAAATGATTAGTTGCAGACCAAGAACAACCTACCAAGAGCTTATAGAAGACATAATTGAAACCAATTTGAAAAGAGTTCTTGATTGACACTTCGCTTGTCCACTTTAATGGTAGAGACTTTGTCTACAACCATAAATTGACAAGCCTAGCATCTGCTATAATATTGGTTACACTTGAAATTGATGTAATTGTTCACCTTTGAAAAATTATATAACTGTACATGGAAGTAGGGATTCAGTGGTCTGAAAAATATTCTTTCATTAAGGAATAGTTCAAACTCAATTTCATTATAACAAAATTGTTAACCTAATTAGTATTGGTTTAATCACGAAAGTCTTTTCAAAAAAATAAATAAATTGATATGAGGGTTATATCTATTAAGAAAGTGTGACATTTAATTACAATTTCAATGTACAAATGTTACATTTTCCACAATCTTGGAATGAGTATTTGGATGCCCATGTTGTTGAGGGATATTCTTATTTTTTTTATTATTGTTATAATTGATTAGAAACATTAGTTATAGTAATATTAATGAAGGAGGTGGAGCATGATGATAGCAATTACACATTTTTTTGAATACATGTATATGCCATTTTCTTGAATTGAGACACTAAAGGGGAGATTGAAGTATCTTCCATATGACAAGTGGGTCCTACATGAAGTAGTGGTATCTTTTGGGGTGTTATCCTTTGGATTAGTGGCCACTAAATTGAATGTTATCAAAGATGTTATTTGAATAAGTTTCTATTCATGGATCCATTAATTAGTGACATGGAAATGTTGGAAAAAAATTTCTTATAGAAGAATAATTTGGAGATCCTTAGTAAATTCTATCACTATGCACATGAGGTATTATCGACCATGTGGAAGTAAGGAGAAATGCTCCCAAGTTTGGTTTATGCTTTACTAAACCATTTTGCAAGTGTGACTATTGGTTCTAAATTTTTCTTAAGAAGTATTATCTTATTGAAATTCATTTAAAGGCTCCATAAATTAGAAGGAAACAAATCAAACCTCAAATAAGAGCAAACATAAAACTATGCACAAGATAGAATATAGTGTAAGTCAAGGGGAATAATTATGAACTAATTAATGAACGGATTAATGAATTAATTAATTTTGGGTGGGAAACTAGCCGCCATTCCTAGGAGATATAATTGGGTTGGGAATAGGCAAACCCCACTGACTAAGGCATCCTAACCACCCAAACTCCACCACCACTCGAGGCTCCACCATCGACCATGCCCTTTGAGACCCTAAGTGGGGTGAAATAGGATAACTATAGCCTCCCACCTACCGCAATAGGATAATGACACCTTCAAATAGGATAGGGCCCTCCCCCCCCAAACAAATGACTATCCAGGGGTAAGTTTCTGTAGAAGAGGGGGATTCGCTACTCACAAGTTCTCTTCATTTAGAGAGCCTCACGGGGCGAACTACCCTAATCTACCTCAAGAATAGTGGTGAGAGTTTTAGAATCCGAAAGAGTAGGTCACAAAGATTCTTTGGGAAAATGAACAAGCTCTCAACCAAAGGATGTCAGCGCAGAATACAGATGACAGTGCGACATGCTGGCATCCTAGAGGTGCGCTGGTGTCTCGTACAGTCCAGAGAATGTGTTTATCACAAAAAATGCCTAAATGATTGCTAGCTATCTGATTGCTAAGAATTTACAGAATGCGATAAAGTAGTGGAATGCAATAGAATTGAAATAAAGTGAAATAGAAATGTTAGAGACAAGGAGAATAAAGGAAAGAAATACTTACAACCATGTGAGTGATGAAGCCTTCACCAAATGAATTTCTTCAAAACTTGTGTCTGTAAGATATCTGGAGAAAGTGTTGGTGCTGTATAGGGGTTTGCCTTAGTCAAACCCCTGTTTTGGTGTTCCCACCTCCATGGATAGCCAAGAAGATAGAGAAAGAGAGAGATGAACCAAAATGGGAAAAGCATGTGGTGAAAGCAAAATCGACTCAAGAGGAGAACCCGTACTAACAAGTAGGAGTGATAAAAACAACCCCCACTCGAGGAGGAGAACCTGTACATATCACAAAAGAGGCGATAAAAACAATCCCCGCTCAAGGAGGAGAACCTATATCACAAAGTAAAGATGTAGTAGATAAGAGATATGGAAACCCAAGATGCTCACAAGCATGAGGCAAGGGAGATGAAGCTGCAAGAATGAAGCTAAGAGAGCTTGGAAGTGCTTGAAGCTATTATGGAAAGCTATGTGCAAGCAAGATTTGGATAGTAGAAGGCTGAAGCTAAAGTAAGAGAGAAGCTAGAAGTAGAAGAATGGAGCTAGAAGAAGTTAGAAGATGCAAATGGAGTGAAAAGACTACTTTTAAGGAGAGAAAAGAAGCTTTTTCAGCCATTACAAAGCATCTCAGGAAATTACCATCGACAAAAGGTAAGGACAAGTGGCAAGCATGCTTGGAGACAAGTATTTGAGCATTGAGACATCACAGGATGCTAGCGTGGTGCGTAGACATCTGCGTGGCATGCTAATGTCTGGACATGTCATGCTACAAAACAACTAGAACGGGAAAAGCCCAAGGTTTGACGAAAAGATGACATGCGAGGGTAGCTACTGAAAAGGGTGCTGGAGCATCTTGAGAAATGAAAAAGGCTGACATAGGGGATAAAATGAGCCTATTCAAGATGCTAAGGGAGTGGACACTAAAGCATATGCAAGAATGTATGTGAAATTGCAAGGGGTGCAATTTTATGATCATACATTTTGCCCCCACTTTAGCAGGCATATGAATCTACATTAATATGAATGCTAAAGGAAATCTCCTAAACATAAATAACATCATATGTCAAAAAAGATACTGTAGAGGAAGCAGATAACTCTTCGAACCAAGGAAGCATGCCCGCAGTCTGAAGACCTGCAAAACAAATACATTAGACAAGAAAAACCTACACTAGATAGAAACGTTAGAACATAAAAAGCTAAAGGATTCAAGTCAACAAAGTAAAGAGACCTCAATGTAGAAGGTTGTCTCAGTACTATGCGTCGTCTCCAAATTGAAAAAGAGAAGAATTCTAAAATGAAGAGAGGGAGGGTATATACATAGGATGAAGAAGATGTAGATCTTCGATCCAGTATAAACAAGTTAAGAGATAAAAAATGAAATGATTGCAAGAGTGATAAAAGCAATCCTCACTTGAGGAGCAAAACCCGTACCACAAAATATAGGTGATACAAGCAATCCCCGCTCAAGGAGGAAAACCCGTATCACGAAGTATAGGTGATAAAAGCAATCCTAGCTCAAGGAGGAAACCCCGTATCATGAAATAAGAATGTAAAGGAGCTCTACAGGTTCTCGGTCTTGCAGAGCAAGACAAATCAAAGAATCTTGTGGCTACTACAAGCTGCGTTGCAAGAAAGTCACAAAAAAGATAGGTCTAGTTAGACTGCCCCCAAGCTAGACGTGACTGTATGAAATAGGTCTAGTCAGGTTGCCCCCAAGCTAGACACAAAGATGTGAAATAGGTCTAGTCAGGCTGCCCCCAAGCTAGATGTGAAGAATGCATTCAAGATAGAATTTTTCAAAGGGGGTCCCTCAGGAACCCTTCAAAAGAAAAAGGGGTCCACTTAAGGGACAAGCTTCATTTGAAAGAAATAGCGAAGAGAGGGGTCCTTAAGAAGGACACACATATTTGAAATGAGTTATCACTTCCCCCAACATACAGGGGAGGAGAACCATGCAAACATACTTAGAACATGCAGGATAGAGGTAAACCTCGATATCACTTGTCATTTGAAGAAGAGGCAGGGGCATCAATCAAACAGGAGTTCAATGACATAGGTGAATCATGAAATTTTTGTATCTTGTCCTTCAAGGCCTTGCATTCACTATTGTAATGGTTGGGCACTCAATGGTATGTACATAAAGAATGTTTTACTTTATCATGCTTATGAATTTTCTTACGTATAGGAGATGGAAGAGTAATCAAGTGGGATTTTAGAAGCTAAAACAAGATACTTTCTTGCTTAGATAAAGGGTGAGGAGTAGGAAGCAAGCCTTTCTCTTATGGAGAAAGACTCGACTGCTCACAAAAAGACACAAAGATAGAAGACAAAGGAGGAGGATCTCCATAGAGAGCATTATTCCAAAAATGGGGATTATGCTCCTCTATGAGATCACTATTAACCTTCTTGATAGGGCTAACAACATTATCCTCTTTAACAATAGTGCGATAATATTCCTTAGAAGAAGGATCAACACTAAGAAAATTACAATTTTCATTCACCTTACCCCACAATACAGAAGAGTGATCACCTTCGATAGCAGGTTTGGAAAATGTTATCGAAATGTTTGAGTGGATCGGGTCAACTTTATATTCCCCAATGAAGGAGTCTGTAAAGTCTAAGGAACCCCAATCATCACCAAGATATGCATTCTCTTGAGAAGAGGTAGACTTAGGATTCCATGCTGTAGAAGGGTCTTCCTCAAGGACATTTATCTCAAGAGTATCCTTTGTAGTAGGTACTATGGGAGTAAACATCAATACATTGGAAGATACTGAAGGGATAAGAGTAGGAACAATTGAGACCTGACCAACAGCTGCCATCTCACATAAGTGCATAGCCTCATGGTCAGCCTTGACTATGACTACTTGATTATTACAAATGAACTTAATAGATTTATGCAAGGTAGACAAGACTGCACCCATAGCATGAATCCACAGTCTACTGAGAAGGAGATTATAAGGTACTTTTTCTGACATAACATAAACAAGGGTAGGTACAATGATGAGTCCAAGCTACAAAGGTAATACTACCGTACCTAGAGCTTGTTTCCCAACATTATCAAACCCATGAATAAATACAGAAGAATCATTAAGAGAAGATGGATCAATATTAATCTTAGGCAATAGGTCAATGCTACATACATTGAGTGCCAAACCGACATCAATGAGAGTGTGTCTAATGCCAATTTTATTAATGTTGATTATGATCATTAGAGGATCCACTTGCTTCTATACTTCCAGAGGCAGGAGCTCCTGTGGATAGAATGCAATATTTGGAAAATTTTCATGAATATACACCATCAACGCATTAGCATCTGTTGACCTAGGGGAAGAAGGCAAGAGGTTCTTTTGCAAGACTTTATGAAGCATATCTTGGTAAACTGGAGTAGAATGAAGCAAGTCCCACAGTGAGATCTTAGGCAGAGTAACTTGGAGTTGCTCAACAAGATCCCAATCACTTGGTGCTTTAGTTGTGGTTTTAGGTGCTTGAGGAAGGTTTGGTTGTTTATTCATTCTATTCTCATAAGTATAGGCTACTGCTTTGTAAGAGGGAGCCTTAGAAAGATTAGGAGAGTCTTTATCCAATGACAGACCGTCAATAGAACAAATCCTAGAAGGATTGGCTGAATTCACATAAATGACCAGTCTCTTAGGCCTTTGAGGGGCAACAAAGACACAAATTACATTTATAGAATCATCACAACTAGTAGAACAATTATTTGAAGACATATTCTCAACATCAATCCAAACAGGATCCAATGTGGAAGAATTATTTGAAGAAACATTCTCAACATCAATCCAAGGAGGATCAGATGTGGAAGGAGGTTCATCATGCGCTAATGCGTCATCTCTAGAGGAGAGTGCATCAGAAAAAAGATGAGATTCATCATTCACAAATGCATTATCTTCAAAAGAGAGTACATTGGAATGAATAGAAGGTTCATTATTCACAAATGCATCATCTCTGGAAGAGAGTGCATTGGAATGAATATGAGAGTCACCATTCACCAATGAATCATCTCTAGAAGAGAGTGCATTGGATTAAATATGAGACTCACCATTCACCAATGCATCATCTCTAGAAGAGAGTGCATTGGAATGAAGAGAAGGTAGAGTAACATTAGGAAAGGTATCAATGATTTCCTCTTGCGAAAAAATATCCTCCGAAGCTAGAGGACTTTCGTGACAAGGATCAAAGATACCAAGTGAGATGGGAAAATCCAAGTCAGCATCATGTGCATGAAATGGAACATCGTTAACATTTTTAATAAAATTAGATACTAAACTAATCAAAGAAGATATTAAACTCATTATGATTTTTTTGGTATTTTCTATGTTTTAGTAATTCATGTTTTCAAAGGTCTTTAGAGTGGAATTTGAGGTCAGAACTTGGATCGGTCACTAAAATTCAATTACGAAAGGCATTAGTATTTTAGGGATTGAACTAGTTCTCTAGGAGACCTTTCCAACGGTGCAAACAGTTCTGATTTCTAATCACTGAGTCAAAAGTTATGACCTCGCCAAGTAGGGTTAAAGAAATTCCTAGTTTTTTTGAAAAGTACCCTCTTCACGCCAGGTTCACCAAAATGTAGTAGAGGGGGATTCACTACTCACAAGTTCTCTTCATTTAGAGAGCCTGAACTGCCATAATCTACCTCAGGAACAATGGCGAGAGTTTTAGAATCTAAAAGAGTAGGTCACATAGATTCTTTGGACAAACTAACAAGCTCTCAGCCAATGGACGTTAGTACAAAATACGGATGACATTGCAACACGATGGCGTCTTGTATAGTCTAGAGAACGAGTTTATCATAGAAAATGCCTAAATGATTGCTAGCTATTTGATTGCTAAGAATTTACAAAATGCGATAAAGTAGTGGAATGCAATAGAACTGAAATAAAGTAAAATAGAAATGTTAGAGACAAGGAGAAGAAAGGAAAGAAATACTTACAACCATGTGAGTGATAAAGCCTTCACCAAACGAATGTCTTCAAAACCTGTGTCTGTAAGATATCTAGAGAAAGTGTTGGGGCTGTATAGGGGTTTTCCTTAGTCAAACCCCCATTTTGGTGTTCCCACCTCCACGGACAACCAAGAAGATAGAGAATGAGAGAGAGATGAATTAGAATGGGAAAAGCATGTGGTGAAAGCAAAACCTGCTCAGGAGTAGAACCTACACCAACAAGTAGGAGTGATAAAAGCAATCCCCGCTTGAGGAGAACTCATATCACAAAAGAGGTGATAAAAGCAATCTCTGCTTAAGGAGGATAACTTGTATCACAAAGTAAAGATGCAATAGATAAGAGATATGGAAACCAAAGATGCTCACAAGCATGAGGCAAGGGAGATGGAACTGCAAGAGTGAAGCTAAGAGAGCTTGGAAGTGCTTGAAGCTGCTATGGAAAGCTATGTGCAAGCAAGATTTGGATAGTAGAAGGTTGAAGTCAAAGCAAGAGAGAAGCTAGAAGAAGTTAGAAGATGCAAATGGAGTGAAAAGACTGCTTTTAAGGAGAGAAAAGAAGCTTCTTTAGCCATTACAAAGTGTCCCGGACTATTACCACCTACAAAAGGTAAGGACAAGTGGAAAGCATTCTCAGAGACAACTGTTTGAGCGTTGAGAAATCGTAGGATGCTAGCACGACACGTAGACGTCTATGTGGTGTGCTAATGTTTGGAAATGTCACGCTACAAAACAACAAGAACGGGAAAAGCACAAGGTTCGATGAAAACTGGACATGCGAGGGTAGCTACTGAAAAGGGTGCTGGAGCATCTTGAGAAGGGAAAAAGGCTGATGCAGGGGCTAAAATGAGCCTACTCAAGATGCTAAGGGAGTGGCCACTAAAGTGGACACAAGAATGCATGTGAAATTGCAAGGGGTGCAATTTTACAATCATACAATTTAATTACCCCCGGGGGGCTTTATAGGATTAATTATAGGATTTATTTAATACTTATAAAAAATTGAGTTGGAAATGCGTTCATTCTTATTAAAATATATAGGTAACCTAGGAGTGATCCTATATCATGGAGTAAGATTGATAAGCTAACACTTGCAAGTTGGATATTAATCTAAAGTTATACATATAGAAGGTGATCAAAATAAATTAAAAAAATATTAAAATTTTGTAGAGACATCACTTGTTTTAATATAGTCTAATACATATTCACAAATATTAGATGAATAAAATTTGTAGCTTATTTAGCATATTGACTTATGTGAATAGTTTGGATTTAAAAATTATTGAATACCAAATTATTAATATTTTTTAAGAGTTCTAGAATTATCTATTGCAAGTACATATAATTTGTGTTGTCATTGATGTCAATAGATTTATGTTGTTGTTGCATTGAGGTCAAACTTGGTGATGCTTTGATTGGTTAGATTATGTTGTTGTTAGTATTGCTAGTGTCAACCTCTAGTGTTGCTTTGATAAGAATGTGTATGGTTGAGTTGCTATGTTGCAGTTGGTCTAGTTATGATGAGGAGGTATTCCAAATGATGAGAACGTTTTTGTGGTGCTTGGTTTTCAAGTTCTTTTGAGAAAATTTGAAGAAAAAAGAAAACAATGAGTTGGAGAGGTGTTCTGTGTGTCAAAGTAGTGTTTTGGTTTTGCTTTGCATGTCTTCATGGTTGAAGATCTACTTTTCCAATTTGGATGTGTTGATCAAAGGATTTCATAGGTGTTATATCTAGAGTTTCAGGTTTTGGATCATTGTGAAGAGAAAGTTGTAATCACCAGTGTATGAACTGTGTATTGCAGTGATGTCTGGGAGAAATGGTTTTGCTTTGCATTTCTCTATAGATTGGTTTCTAGTCTTGTGGTTCTAAAAGTGTGCTTATACCGCTTAAAAATATCTCTATTCTGAATTTTTTTGTTTTGGTGCTCTGCAAGGTTGTATTCAAGTGTTGCAGTGTAAGAAAGGTTAACCGATTGTATAAGATGTGTGTGTTCTTTAGGTGAAAGTTGTTGTGAAGGAATTTATGGAACCTTAGGGTGTTTATGGAATATTGAAAATTATGTTCAAGTGATGTGATGACACCTTTAAATTTTGCAAGATTTTGAAGATGCCAAGTTGAAAAATTTGATTTGCACACTCAGAAGTGCACTTGAAAAAATCTGCCCAAGTGACCTACTTTGGAGGGTCACAATTTGAAGCGAGTTGATTTTTCATGAAAAACCTCTTTTTGGATGCATTCATGTGATCTATCTGAATGTGTATGTTAGTTTTTAGCTTCCCATGATGGGTTTTGACAGTGTTTTGAAAAGCGAAGCTGGGGGATTGACACTTTTCTCTTGTTTGTGAACTCTTAGTTTTGCAAAGTGGCCTCTCGTTCGAGCTTATATTTTGCAACTGGATGATTGTCATGATGAATTTTTTTTTTGCCCCCCATTATCCCTAGATTCATATGCTCCCTGGTCCATTTTTAGAGTCTCTTGATTAGATTTGATATTTTTACCAAGTCAAAAGCAAATGCAGTTTGTTCACTTTTTACACCTACATTTTTAGAATGCCTCAAAGTTGTCATCTTTGACCCTTAATATCTTTTGACGAATGTGGATTGAATGGAAGCCCTCTTGCACACATATTTAGTGTACCCAAATGACCTAGTTTGTCCAGTGGCAGTTCGCCAAGAGGTGATTTGATATTTTTTCAAAGTGACTTGGTGTGCTCAAGTTGGTTTCTGATAGGTGCAAATTGTAGAAAAGTCTGAGTGATCCACTTTGGAATTTAATATCTTGCACCTCAAGAAGAATTTTTCCATGCCATTTGTTGCACTAAATTTTTGATTCAAATGGTAACATGCATGCTCAGTTTCACACCTCTTGGATGAGTTTTGATGGGTCAACTAATCTTTTTCTGACTGCAACATGGCCGAAAATGGTGTCCCAAAAAGTTTCAAATTTTCAAATTTCAAGGACAAACCATTTCTTATTTTGGCTTGAGATATCTACGGCTCCATTTTTTGTCAAAAACGGAGGTCATATGATGCATTATTTTAATGTATTTATGGTGTGGCGAACACATCCCGGGAGCCAGTTTACAAAGGAGGTACCTGATTGTTGATGACTGGGCAAATTTTGAGGAAATGGGTTTTCTCTAAAGAATTGATTATGGCCGCACGCAAAAAATATCGACTCCAGTTGTCCCAATTTTCCTGCAGTGAATTTCCTCCAACTGGGCCACAAACGTAATTAGAAGTCACAAATTTTTATAATGTTTCAAATGTTCATATTTAAAATATTTTGAATATTTTAAACATTATGCAAATATGAAAAATGCATTTAGGGAAAAAATAAGATACATTTCAAATGTTTTCTATGAAAACAAGTTTAATTCTTACTTGTGATTGGTTGAAAAGCAACTTTCACGGCTTTCACTGGTGGACAAGAAAACTCATCACAGATCACTATTTTGATTTTTCTTTCTCATTTGTATTGGAAATCAGTGATGGTAGTTTCTCTTCACCGCCCATCACGGATTGAGTTGTCTTCTTCCTCATCAAATTTGTGATCATCACACATCTCCCTTTTTATAGGAGGTGCTAAGTTTAAATCAACAATGAACGATGGCTACTAAGTCCATCGCCCATCGCTAATTGGTAGCTTGTCCTTCCAAAGCAATCAGCGATGGCCTTCTTGGAGCGATGGATTTTTAATTGGCATATGAGCATCAAATTTGAATAATATAAAATATTATCAAATGTTCATTGTATGAAAAAATTAATTCTTACTTCCTATTGGTTGAATTCACGGCAACACGACAACACTATTTCAGGGCAAAACTCCATTGCCCATCATGATTTTAATGTCTTTCACATTTGAATTGGAAATAAATGATGGCGGTTGATTCTCATTGCCCATTGAGGATGGGAAGTTTCCTTTCCAACTCAAATCAAGAATGGGGCAATGGGTTGCAAGAAGTTCCGTCAAAGTTCCTAGGGAAACAACAAAACATGATGCTAATGTTTCACATCGCCCATCGCCATTATATCTTATCTTCCTCTGGTTGCATCCGTGATACATGATGCTCTCCATCATACATCGCTAATATGTATTTTCATTTTCTTCTACATTCATGATGGGAAAAGTGGCTTTGCTCCTAGCATGTATCACTAATAAATATTAGCTTTTCTAAATAAATTATAGATGAGTGATAAAAATATTTCCAAAGTTTGAGTGAGCATGGTGGGCCCATGGAAGAGTTCAAAGTTGTTATTTAATAATTTTAAACAGTGAAAAGGTGGGTGCATGGGTAAATTTGTATTTGCCTAATAAGTGATTTTTAAAATCTTTCACGAGAACTTGTGCATTATTTCATTTCCATTATATTTCCCATTTCTCATTTTCTATTGGAAATGTGTGATGGATGCTTTGTGTGAGATGGTGGTGGGGCTCGAAATTCATTTTTAACATTATCATTTGATAATGTTTTAAAGGTGAGTGAAAATTGAAAATGCAAAGAGGAGGTGAATGGCGTGCTACAACCCTTTTAAATTTTAAAATCTTTATAAAGATTTTAAATCAAAAACTTGTATTGTTGGGAATTTAATTTGAAAATTCATGGGTAAAATATTATATTTTCTTGAGAGATTTTTAGAAGGCCTCCACTTTTTAAATAAATTTGAGAATTATTATTCTTTGTTGGGAGAGAATGAAATGCTCAGGTAAGGTAAAATGAAGGTTTTTTCACCATGAAAGTAAAAAGATTTGAGCTGCAGATGAAGCAAGTGGTGAATATGTATGTGAAAGAATTTTTCTATAGCAAAGTGAAAATGCAAGGGTTTTTTACAACACATAGAGAGGAGGTGAAGTCTTTTGCAAGTAAAGACATTTTCAACGTGGGTAATAGGTTGAATGGAGAGAATGATGAGTTTTTCCAAAAAGGGAATATTTTCAGTTGTAGGGAAAGTGAAGGATGAGGCGTGAATATGAGAGTAGGCTGAAGAGTCTTCAGTAAGAAAAGGAAGTAGCCTATCAATGAACCTAAATATGCTAAGTGTCTTCTTCTAATCTCCACTTAGGGTTTCTTTCTCCTTAAGTGTTGTTTTTTTGCCTCATTTTTAGGTTAAGAGAGTTGTTCTATAATTAGTCATAGAGTATATTGTAATGTGAATATAGAACATTTGGGAGGTTTTGTTTTTAGGTTGGAGTCTATTGATATCTATATGTAATTTTGATTGCAATACTGGAAAGATAATATTGAATAGTGCATTTTCAAGATCATTTTACTCTCCTATGTACTGGTTTTGCAGATTATGAATAATATAATCAAGGTTATCTTATTTGTCTCTATCAGTTTCAGATAGTTGTATGGCTCTATTCTTGTCTATTAATTAAAAGAATTAATGTACCTATACTTGAATATGGCTGTAAATTATTATTAAACTGAGTGCTAGGATTCTGATAAGAAGTAGTGGTCATGATATTATGCTGGAATACTATAATGGATCATTTCAAAGCTTCATATGATGTTAGGTTTGAAGATTGTTGTCAGATTGTGTGGGTGTTTAGGTTGAATTTATTCCAATGAATGAAGCATTGATCTAAGTGGGTTATTCATGTTACATTTTGTTGGATAATTCAACAGATGATTACAAATTTAAATCACATTACTTATCAGTCCTAGTTTGTTTGTGTGTTGAGCTCATTTTAATGAATCACATCTCTCATATTTAAATGAGGCACTACTATAGAGGTCAGCCAAGCCTTTAGAGTATTGTGTCTGCTAAGCATATAAAGGAGATTTATTTGTTCACTGTGTGTTTGTTATTGAGGAACACAAGTATCTGAAAACACACGGTTGGGATCACCCTCCCAGGTTTAATAGAGCCGAAAGTGTAGGGGAGAGAGGTATTATTTCAATCTCTTGTTCGTTGGCCAAATATTTCCTTGAATTTGACTGTTAGGCCTGGCAGCCATTTAGGATTTAAGTGGATAACAGATTTGGGAACCTATAGAAATGGCGACTCTACTGGGGAGAACTTGAGAAAATTTTGATAGAAGATCATCATGCCTTAAAGAGTCATTGAAGTCTCAAAATAGATTATAACTAGAGATTGGAAATTGTTGAGTCTTATTTTCCCATCCGAGTCACCAACAGATTGGAGACTCTATTGGGGAATGCACTCAGAAATTTAGATGCAGATTGTCTTATCAAAGAGTCATTCAAATCTTGAACTACTATTTGTAACTGGAGATTGAAACTTATTGACTCATATTTTCCCATCTAAGTCACCAACAGATTGGTGACTTCACTGGGGAATCAGTTCAAAAGAGTCAATCGGTTTGTTGATCTATAGTTTTGGGTTAGAATGATCTAAGGACTTGCATACTTGAAGGAGATTGTTGCAATATTTATGATGTATTCTTGAAGTCTAGTGCTCTGCTGGTGGATAGAACTCAGAAATACATAGATCATGGAAGAACCTTTTAGCTCCTTGAAGATCTTTTCCTCTTTCAAAGAAGTGGTGACTCTACATAAGTCTCTACATCATCAGAAGAGTTGGTTGTAGCAATTTTCAGGTATTTTTCTATTATAATATCTCTGTATGAAGGTTTTCAACAAGAAGCTCCAGTTAATATTGTCCCTTATTCAGTATTTCAAGATACTAGTAGAAAGGGAAATGAGAAAGTAGGATATTCTAAAAAGGATATTGAGAAGAAATTAGTTGTAGAGGGAATAAATTTATTTGCAAATATGTATTGTTGTCCTAGTTCTCCCTCTACAAGTTGTAATATCATGCCTAGAACACAACCATGTCCTCAAAGGAATGTGTTCACTAGTGAGAGATATGACCCTTTGGATTTTAGTAAAATTCAGGGTTATCCACATTATGTCCCAAGAAGAATTAATGAATGTTTGCCTAATTTTAGGGGAAATCTTGAAGAATCAGCATCACAACCTGTACAAGGTTTTCTTGATGTAATGTAAGACTTTCAAATAGTAGAAGAGGATGTTGTCATGAAGCTTTTTGTAAGAACTTTAGAAAATAATGCTAAATATTAATTTTCTAGTTTACCAATGCATTCCATATATTCATGGTAAGAGCTTGAGAAACTGTTCATGGATGAGTTTGGTGAAGTGAATGATGAATGTTTGACTGAAGAAAGAAATATGCATACCCAAGAAGTATTTGAAGAGAAATCTAAAAATAAGGTTGAACCTGTGTCATATATTGATGCATTGTGTGATATAGAAATAATGGAGGATGAATCCATCTATGATTTTCACGATAGATTCAGGAAATTTTTGCTTACTATACCAGAATCAGAAAGACCTAATGAGTTATTTTGCATTGATTTGTTTTGTGAGAATTGTGAGCCAGGTCTGAGTACTATGCCAATTCATTTGAAGCCCCCTAATCTTAAATGTTTATATCAATGGCTTTCAGTAATTGAGGAAATGATAGATAAATATGGAAGTAATCTCCTAACTCAATTATGTGATGGTACTTTTTCACAACTTAGTCCAATGGATGTGCCCAGATGAAGATTACAGCCATGATGGTGATGAAGAGATAGATAAAACATATAAAGTTTCTTCTATTTTCTTTGAAAATATAGAAATAGAGAGCAAATTTTTTGTATTAGATGAAGGCTGCAATGATGCAAATGATACTGAAAGTGTTTTCTCTTCTAGATGGATTTTGAATATATAGTTGAAGAGCATGCTCATTCTGAAGTTTCATGTCTTCATGATGAGAACAATGGTGTTGTAGATGGAAGTTTGCAACCAGCTGAAAAACACTCTTGTCTGGGTATTCAAGATGATTACAATTCTATGTGCAACCCTAGTGACTATGATTCCTCTCATAAGGAAGAGGTAGAATTAATTTCTTCAAATGGAAAGTATTCTAACAAGGAAAATGATGCTAACATTTCTGAAGGCTCACAAGAACATGATGAGGTTTATGAATTCAATATCTTATTTGAAGAAAGAATGTGTAATCAACAATGTTATGATGCACTTAGTCATACCCATTCTACAAGTGAGTATAGCATTGATGAAAGTCATGATGAGACAAAGGAGCCCATAGATTTGAAGAATGCTTTTGAGAGCATTAGTTTGTCAAATGCAAATGACAAGGAGTGCAATAAATTTCAATTGGAAGGATCAACCACAAGCAACTGCAATGAAGAAACCATTGATGGTTTTCAGTTTGATAGTGAAGAAGGTAGCTTTGCTAATTGTTGCAGTAGTGTGAATAAGGAAGGAGATATGTATGCAAGAGATTCTGTGGATGAATCGATTCAAGTAGTTGGTTATGATGAGCATGCATATGTTGACAATGATGAACAAGGAACACTTGTTTTGTTTGATTCTTTACCTTCTTCTAATCCTTTTGCTGCCTTTGAAGTTATCACTAAGTGTCTGCATGAGATCAACATTGAAGTTGTACTTGATAGTGAAAATGTAGAGATAAATGTTAGTACAACTAATGATGCTCTTAATGATGAGTTTGAACTTGAAGAATGTGATTGTGTAAATCACATGGATGCATATGAGGATCTCTTTTCTAGATCTGTAACTCATATTTTTCCTCATAAGCAGTATGCTTTAAATTGTCATGTTGATGCAACAAGAGGTGATGTTGAATATGATACTTCTTGCAGTGCAGTGAATGTGTTTTAAACAATCATTTTGAGGAGTTTTTTGCAAAAGTAGTTTCTGAGCCATATGAACCTGTACTTGAAACTTCTTCTTATGGTAACATATCGAGTGTTGACAACCTTGTCTATGAGCTTGAAGTAGGAAACACTGTTTGGGATGTTGATGCATTCTTTAAATGCTATGAATTGAATGTGGATAATGGACATGTGGATGTTGATGAGTCTTGTTTTTAGAGCATTGAGGCATGTAATAATGTGCTATGTTGTTGGGATGATAAAAAATTCACATGTAATGCAATTCAGTTGGATGAGTTAAAAATGTGTGAGCACTCTTTGCTTGACACACAGAATGATTGCACACTATTTTTGAAGGATGATTTCTTTTCTGACCTTAATCATTATGAGGGAATTGGTAAATGGGGTGAGGTTGTGTTTTCAGATGGTCTTGATCACTATCCTCACATTTTGTCACTTGCCACAAAATTAGAAAATGGGATGAGTGGCAGTAATGCAACTTATGTCATTTGGTTGGCATGTGATAATAAAGCTAAATTCAAAGGCATCCTAACACTTGTCTTTGCAAGAATGAAGTTACTAATGTTACTGTGGTGTGGCAAAGGAAAGTATGGATTAAAAGAGATAAGCTCTTTTAAAAGATTGGTGTTTGAAAGGGGTAAGAATTGGATTCCCTTTTCCATTTGGTGGCTTGGGGCCACCAAATGAGGTTAGAAAGTTGAAAACATAGACTTTGTTGAACAATTATTCTGGCACTTGGTTTGCTCTCCCAGAGGATTCTGAATTCTCGCTTTGTTCACTGACGAACATACATCCCCAGAAAGAGCCACTAATGGAACCTTCAAATTCTACAAGATTTTGAAGTGTCCATGTTGAGAAATTTGATTTTCACACTTAAAAGTGCACTTGAAAAAATCTGCCCAAGTGACCTACTTTGGAGTGTCACAATTCAAAGCTAGTTGATTTTCATGCAAAACCCCTTTGTGGACACACTCATGTGATATATGTGAATGTGCATGTTAGTTTTCAGCTTCCCATGATGAGTTTTGACAGTGTTTTGAAAAGCGAAGTTGGAGGGTTTTGACACTTTTCTACTATTTATGAACTCTCAGTTATGCGAAGTGGCCTCCCATTCGAGCTTATATTTTGCAACTAGATGATTGTCATGATGAATGGATTGTTGCTCTCAATTATCCCTACATTCATATGCTCCCTAGTATGTTTTCAGAGTCTCATGATCAGATTTGATATTTTTACTGGGTCAAAAGCAAATGCAGTTTGTTCACTTTTTACACCTGCATTTTTAGAATGCTTCAAAGTGGTCATCTTTGACCCTTGATATCTTTTGACGAATGTGGATTGAATGGAATTAATCTTGCACACATATTTAGTGTACCCAAATGACGTAGTTTTTCCAGTGGCAATTCCCCAGGAGGTGATTTGATATTCTTTCAAGAAGGTCACTTGGTGTGCTCAAGTTGGTTTCTAATAGGTGCAAATTGTAGAAAAGTCTGAGTGAGCCACTTTGGCATTTAATATATTGCACTCAAGAAGAATTTTTTTATGTTTTTTGTTGCACTAAATTTTTGGTTCAAATGGTAACATGCATGCTTATTTTTGCACCTCTTGGATGAGTTTTGATGGGTCATTTAATCTTTTTCTGACTACAACATGGCCGAAAATGGTGTCCCGAAAAGTTTCAAATTTTCAAATTCCAAGGACAACCCATTTCTTGTTTTGGTTGGAAACATGTATAGCTCCATTTTCATCAAAATAGAGGTCATATGATGTGTTATTTTAATGCATTTCTAGTGCGGCGAACACGTCTCAAGAGCCAATTTACAAAGGAGGCACCTGATTTTTGATGGATGGGTGAAGTTTGAGGAAATGGGTTTTCTATAAATAATTGATTATGGACACACACAAAAAATATTGGCTCCAGGTGTCCCGATTTGCTTGTAGTTAATTTCCTCCAATTGGGTTGCAGGCGTAATTATAAGTCACAAATTTTTATAATGTTTCAAATGTTCATAATTAAAATATTTTTAATATTTTAAACATTATGCAGATATAAAAAATGCATTTAGGGAAAAATAAGATACATTTCAAATGTTTTCTATGAAATCAAGTTTAATTATTGGTTGTGATTGGTTGAAAAGCAACTTTCACAGTTTTCACTGTGGATCACTGTTTTGATTTTTCTTTCTCATTTGTATTGGCGATCAGCGATGGAAATTCCTCTTCATCACCCATCGCAGATTGAGTTGTCTTCTTCCTCATCAAATTCATGATCATCGCACATCTCCCTTTTCACGGGAGGTGCTGAGTTTAAATCAACAATGAGCGATGGTTGTTGAGTCCATCACCCATCGCTAATTGGTAGCCTGTCTTTCCAAAGTAATCAGCGATGGCCTTCTTGGAGAAATTGATTTTTAATTGGCATGTGAGCATCAAATGTGAATAATATAAAATATTATCAAATGTTCATTGTATGGCAAAATTAATTCTTGCTTCCTATTGGTTGAGTTCGCGGCAACAGGGTAGCACTATTTCACAACAAAACTCCATCGTCCATCGTGATTGTAATTTGTCTTTCACATTTGAATTAGTGATCAGTGATGGTGGTTGATTCTCATCGCCCATCGAGGATTGAAGGTCTCCTTTGCAACTCAAATCAACGATGAGGCAACACTCTGTGCTTCTTATTGCTCATCGTGGATTTCAAGTTTTCTTTCTCAATGCATGAGTGATGGTGCGAAATCACCATTACAGGGAAAATTTTGAAGGTTTTCTATTTTGCATCAAATATTTGATGCCTTTTTATCTTCATGGGGGTTCCTTTGAGGTATTTTGGGAAAATTTATGCGTGTATTTTTCCTTCCAACACATTTTTGGGGTTTTTTTGATCTCAAAAATGTTGTTCTAGGTTGTAATTTCATCCCATGATCATTCCCAATACTTGGGCAAGGATTTTAAGCATGTTTAAGATCAATTTTGGTTGCTGACAGCTGCAAAAATGCCCCTGCATCAAGAAAAACGACCTGAACATTTTTCTCTTGCCATGGCTGCAAGAAGTTCCATCAAAGTTCCCAGGGAAGTAGCAAAACATGATGCCAATGTTTCATATCGCCCATCACCATTGTATCTTATCTTTCTCTGGTTGCATCCTCGATACGTGATGCTCTCCATTGCACATCGCTAATATGTATTTTCATTTTCTTCTACATTCGCGATGGGCGAAGTGGCTTTGCTCCCAACATGTATCGCTAATAAATATTAGTTTTTCTAAATAAATTATAGTTGAGTGATGAAAATATTTCCAAAGTTTGAATGAACATGGTGGGCCCGTGGCAGAGTTCAAAGTTGTTATTTAATAACTTTAAACAGTGAAAAGGTGGGTGCACGGGTAAATTTGTATTTCCTAATAAGTGATTTTTAAAATCTTTCATGAGAATTTTTTTATTATTTCATCGCCATTATATTTCTCATTTCTCATTTTCTATTGGAGATGTGCGATGGAGGCTTTGTGTGAGATGGTGGTAGGGCCCGAAATTCATTTTTAACATTATCATTTGATAATGTTTTAAAGGTGAGTGGAAATTGAAAATGTGAAGAGCAGGTGAATGGCGTCCTACAACTCTTTTAAATTTTAAAATATTCATAAATATTTTAAATCAAAAACTTGTATTTTGGGCATTTAATTTGAAAATTCATAGGTAAAATATTATATTTTCCTGAGAAAGTTTAAGAAGGCCTCCACTTTTTAAATAAAATTGAGAATTATTATTCTTTGCTGGAAGAGAATGAAATGCATAGGTAAGGTAAAATGAAGGTTTTGTCACCATGAAAGTAAAAAGCTTTGAGCTACAGATGAAGCAAGTGGTGAATATGTAGGTGGGTGAAGCCACAATAGTGATTTACAATTCAAGTGAGGAAGGAAAACTCATAAAAAATGACCCCAAAGCAAAAAAAGTGATTTTGGGGGTTCCTACAAACCTATAGGTTCGAGCGAACCCATTAAAGGTTTGCCCAAACTAGGGTTCGATCGAACCCCTTTGAATTTTGACTGCCAAAAAACCCAAAAATCATAGCAAAGGGGTTTGAACGAACCCCTTTGAAGGGGTTTGAATGAACCCTAGTTTGAGCGAACCCCAGGGGTTCGCTCGAACTCCTAGCGGTTTTCTCAAACCCCTAGAGGTTCGTACGAACCCCCCTTATCCCTCATCCCCCCTGAGACACAAAAAAAGCCTAAATTTTGGCACTTCGGAGCTCAGGTTGAGGATGAAAATGGAGGAATCTTCACAAACCCAATTGGAATTAGGTAGTCCTCAGAACGAACTATCCAACGAATATAATTTTAATATGTTTTGGTTTTATTATGTATTTGGTTTTTTAGTTTTATTAAACAAATGTTTTTAATCGAAAATGAAGGTCTATGTTTTGCACATGTGGAAAAATAGTAGATTATCAATTTTTATTTTTGAAAAATATGAGTGCACCAAATATTGAAGTCCTCGATCCAACAAAAAAAAAATTGAATTTTGATATATACAGAAAAAGTTATGTGTTATATAGTTGCACTATGTTTGAATTATAATTGGTTTGACTTCAAAACTTGATTAAGGAAAAAATATTCAATTAAAAATTATCTATCCAAGTGGAAGCACTAGATATCGGAGTTACAAATCTAAACTCAAAAGAATTAGAATTTTATCCTTCATAGAAAAAAATTTATGCGTTATACGGCGTGCACCACTTTTTAAAAATGTTGTTTTATGAAAAAAGCCAGTTTTAGTGGGAGATGGAAAAAAGGTACAATCTGATTCAAAAAAATTTGAAAAAAATATTTTTAGAATCTACAGACAAAATGGGACAAGACTCTAGTTTGCATCATCTTCAAATTCGTCACTGTTTAGCTGCTATAGGTGCTCGAATGTGAAGGTTTAGTTAAAAATAATAATTTCAGTGTCCAGTTTGGCCAAAAATTGTAAACCACTATTGTGGGATCACCCAGGTGGAAGAATTTTTCTACAACAAAGTGAAAATGCAAGGGTTTTTATAGCAGATAGAGAGGAGGTGAAGTCTTTTGGAAGTAAAGGAATTTTCAATGTGAGTAAAACGCTGAATGGAGAGAATGACGAGTTTTTCTAATAAGGGAATATTTTCGGTTGTAGGGCAAGTGAAGGATGAGGTGCAAATATGAGAGTAGGTTGAAGAGTCTTCAGCAAGCAAAGGTAGTTGTAGATAAATGAACCTAAATATGCCAGGTGTCTTCTTTTGATCTCCACTTAGGGTTTCTTTCTCCTTAAGTGTTTTCTTCTGCCTCATTTTCTAGGTTAAGAGAGTTATTCTATAATTAGTCACAGAGTATATTGTAATGTGAATATTGAACATTTGAGAGGTTTTGTTTTTAGGTTGGAGTCTATTGATATCTATGTAATATTGATTGCAATACTGACAAGATAATATTGAATAGTGCAATTTCAAGATCATTTTACTCTCCTATGTACTAGTTTTGTAGATTATGAATAATATAATCAAGGTTATCTTATTTGTCTCTATCAGTTTCAGATAGTTGTGTGACTCTATTCTTGTCTATTAATTCAAAGAATTAATGTAGGTACTTGAATATGGCTGTAAATTTGTATTAAACTGAGTGCTAGGATTCTGATAAGAAGTAGTGGTCATGATATTATGTTGGAATACTATAATGGATCATTTCAAAGCTTCATATAATGTCAGGTTTGAAGATTGCTGTCAGATTGTGTGGGTGTTTAGGTTGACTCCATTCCAATGAATGAAGCACTGATCTAAGTGGGTTATTCATGTTGCATTCTGTTAGTTAATTCAATAGCTGATTACAAATTGAAATCATATTACTTATTAGTCCCAGTTTGTTTGTGTGTTGAGCTCATTTTAATGAATCACATCTCTAATGTTTAAATGAGGCATTACTATAGAGGTCAGCCAAGCCTTTAGCGTATTGTGTCTGCTAAGCATATAAAGGAGATTTATTTGTTCACTATGTGTTTGTTACTGTGGCACACAAGTATCTGAAAGCACACAGTTGGGATCACCCTCTTAGGTTTAACAAAGCCCGAAGTGCAGGGGAGAGAGGTTTTATTTCAATCTTCTGTTCATTGGCCAAATCTCTTCTTGAATCTAAACATGAGGGCTGGCATCCCTTTAGGATTCAAGTGGATAGCAGATTTGGGAACCAACATGATGTGTGTTGTCTATGAGTCATTTCTAGATCAAAGGAAGCATGTACTTAAATTTTTACTAGTGTTAACACAAGTTTGACTAACCTTGGGTGTTTACACTAATTGCGGATAAATGCTTCAGTGTTTTTGGAAGTGTGGAGTGGTATATATGTATGATTTGGGTCTGAGTTAAGGTGTGTGTGGTCCACTTTCATTCCTTTCCATTGCGGGAATGCTTAGTACTGACCTAATTTGAATTTTCATGGTTGAGGTTCATAGCCAACCTTGTAGAATGTTTTCATGGTTGAAAAAGTTATAAATAAGTGTTGTGTTGATGGAGGATTATGTGGTGAAGTGTGTGTGATGCAAGATGTAATGTGAACTGCAAATTTGTGAAGTAAAATGTGAGCTTTAATGTGTTAGGCTATTGGAAGTAATGAGAAGAAGGCGTCTACATTCTTCAGAGAGGCTGCAAATGTATTGGTGATATTGTGGTGGAATTTTCTCTTGCATTGGGATGGTTTTCTTAGTGTAACATTCTTATATTTGCTATTTTTAATCTAGTAGTGAGCCCTTCAAAAATGAGACTATTGTATTCGGTGTTGAAATTACTTTATATTGTGAGCTAATCCTCACCACGAGTTTTCCCATCTTGGGTTTTCCACATAAATCTGGTGTTCTTATGTGTTTGGATTTGTTTGCATTACTATTTCTCATGCTTACATTCTTCTAATGTTTGATAAGGGTTTAAGAAGTTGTTAATGGTTTAAGAACTAATGCAAATATGAATGTTAAACAAGGTTTTATCTTCTAAGGTTCAACTGATTCACCCCCTCTCAATTATCTTGTGCATTCAACTATATGTCCATCTTAGAGAATAAAATAATCAAATAGAAAGAAATTTATTTCTCAAAAAATAAATGGTTGCATATGATAATGTGATTTTTATAAAAACCCAATCCTAGAAAAGAACTAACAAATCCACTTCATATTTAATTGTATGGAGTATGTAAATTTAGGAGGTATATTTTGGTATAACAAATCCACCTATATTTTTTACTTAAGTTTAACATAGGTTACATTGTGGGCCCATAATCCACGATTCTTAGGATCATTTTTCACATCTTGAACTTTAGAATTTATATGATATTATTTAAATGAGTTAAACATTGGTATCATACATGGGGACATGATAAAAATTTAAAGCCCGAAGAAACCACCTCTAATTTTAAAAAAAATACTCATTACTCTTTCATGGTGCACATACCCGTATATATGTATATACATATAACTATATGTATATCTGTATAACATTACAAGTATGCTTCACATGTTACAAACTGAGTTCTTATGGATTAAACTCGAAAGACATTAAAATTACTCATTATTGCATGAAAATGAGAATAGTGTTACATTTACATTAAATATTGCATGACATTAAGAATAATAAAGCATGTACTTTAATAATTGCATGAAGTAGAGAAATATTAGTAAAGATCAATTTGCATGTTTATAACTAGATGCATGTTAATAAGTGAATTACATGCCAATAGTCATAGTTGCATGTAAAAAGTGAATTGCATGTTAATTATATATTTTACTATAATTATGCACATGAAAAGATTGAAATAATGAAAGATGTTCATATAATCATTTGCATGAAAAAACAAAATAGTATTTATTTATTTCTATGATCTTTGATTATGCATGTTATTTTATTGTGAGTTGGGTTTACCTTTTTGGATAGGATGCCGAATATGGACCAATAGAGAAGTTCGATCATCTTTTCAGGATTTTCCAGTTTATTATAGTGCTTTGGCCAAAGCCATGTTGAAAAAGATTAATGTTACCTAGAAAATTATATTGATATGTTTCTCTACCATATCCTAATAGTAAGACATTGCATGGTCATGTTCAAAATGCATGCAGATATATCAAGTTGCATCAGTATTCCCTCCTTATTGTTTTCAAGTTGCTAGGTATTTTGTGCAAGGTCGAGTATTCTTTGAGTAGAAAAATTTTCAAGGAAGTGTAAGCTTCATGGTTGGGTAGAAAAGTGCATGATCCATGTTCTCATATCTCAGACTTTTGAATGACTGTGAGGGTTAGTGGTGGTTAGATACTATGGGTATGTGCAGGATCATCATGGAAAAATAGGCCCTTAAGTGGCAAAAAATTCAGAAAAATCAGAGTTAGGAAAATTGATGTAAAAATTTGAATAAGTTATCTATATTATTTCAAAAATATGTAAGAATATAATCTAGATCAAATTGAATGTAGTTTCTAAACTACTAGGTTTTTTTTTTTTTTTAAATGTATTTGGTGAAAATTTAAAATTTCAATGCAGTAGTACTTAAATTTCAAGGAAAAAAGAAGAAGTGGGTGTCTGCGACCACCCTAACCACAATAAAATGATAATATTTTTTAATAAGATTTTAGATATAAGTAGAGGACTCATTTCCGATGTGATGCATATTTTTGTAATTTTTTCCAAGGAAATAATTAATTATGAATTTTTATTACAAATTTTAAAAAATATAAAAAACTCGTATGTCTGACCAGCTTAACTTGGTCAAAACTTCATGAAATTCATTTTTTCTTTTTTTAATCCTATAGTATGCAGAGCATAGAATGTGACACATGTTTTGGATTTAAAAAATGTGATACCGTTTGAAAGCTATAAATGTTTTTCAATCAGCCTATCAATCAAGACTTTACTCGTAATTTGAATAGAAAATGATTAATAATTACCTATTAAATTCAAAGTAAAGCATAATTTATATTGGTGGAAACCTAAGAATCTCCTTTAAAAACCCTTTTTGTTTTATCAATTTTGGGTAAAAAAAATGTCGTCAGCCACATACCCATCATATTGCCACTTTTTGGCCCATCATGATCCTGCACATACCCCTATATTGATTATGTTCATATATCATTATTTATATTTGTACTTCCAAATTGTATAATTAGTTGACTACATGGCATCAGAGCCTAAGCTGTACTTTTGTGTATCAAATATTATGTGCTTTTACTTGGATTATACACTACACATAAGAGGATGCGATATGGAATTTATTTATCTAATGAAGTTGTTACATTTAAATTCTACATTTATGAGATATTGAGAACTACTAATTTATTTTAGTGAGATTTTTTTGGGTCTCGATCGTTACAACAAGGCCATATCATGTGACCATTTTTCTTACAGTAGAAACATGGAATTTCCCCTTTGTTTGTACTAGACCTTTTATTATTTCTTCATAAAAAATAATTCTTTCTCTTGTTGAAAATTGCTTTCTATATCTTCTACACTTGCTGTCTTTTCTTCTACTAAAAGAGATAAAAACACATCGTCTAACTTTTGAAAAGTTATTTGATTGAGTGTAAAAGTAACATTATTATATTTTAAAGGAAAATTATTTAACAATTTAGCTCTAGCATCATCATCATCTACCAAAGCCTTGACTTCTACTAGTTTCCTAATGAATGACCTCAAATTACTTATGTGATTTGACATTGTGATTCCATCTTCCATTTTGAACCTAAATAATTGAATTTTTAGGGAAAACTTTGCATTAAGTCCTTTTTTCTCCAAACAATATATTCAAATCATCCCAAATTTACCTTCATGATTCAAATGTCCAAATATATGTGATGTAATTCAAAGTCAGAAAGAGAAAAACCAATAATAGCCTTGGCTATACCATCTCTACTATTCCAATGTAATAACTTATTTTCATTTGTGGTGGGTTTTATTTTCTATTCACTAGTCCCCATAAAATTTTATTCATTAGTTGTATTTTAATTTTCATTTTCCAAGTATGAATATTAAATCTAGAATACTTGTCTAATATATGTTGAAAAGACGCAGGACAACTAAGAGTGGGGGGTGAATCCATTCTCACAAAATTCAAACTTAAAAACTTCAACACTCATCAATTCCACAACCACACTATTCTATTATTAAGTATGAACATGAAGTTCACAAATAACATAAAGTAAAATCAACACAATGAGCACCAAATTTTTATGTGGAAAACCCAATGAGGGAAAAACCACAGTGAGAATTAAATCACAATATAAAGCGATTATAAAACTAAATATAGAGGTTCACTGCCAAGGACTCACTGTTGAGAAGAGGACTCACTAGCTAAATGCAAAGGCTCACTGCCTACAGAAAGGACTCACTATTCAACATGGAGGCTCATTACCTACTGATATAAAAGAGAAAAAAAGATCCACCACAATAATTAACACACATCCGGAACCTTGATTAAAGGATTGCAGAAACCTTTAGCTCAATGCCTTCAAGAATATTTAACGCAATGAACTGTTGCCTCAACTCACTTTCACTCACTTTTGTTCTTTTGATATGTGGCTTACTTTCTCACTTTGCATCTCACTCCAATCCTTGTAATCTGACTTGCATTTATACCATCTTCAACCTTAGAAACTTTCTCCAAGCTTGGCCACATAAACTTCATTTCATAAATTCAATTTAGGTTGTCAACTCAACATTCCTGCAGTGGAAAAGAATGATAGTGGACTAATAAAACATTTAACCAAGACCAAAAATAATGTCTCAGATCAACCACATGCTTCCTTAATGAAATTTAATTATATGTATGAAGCGTAAACACTAGGTCGACCAAACCTAATGAAAACACAAATGAACATTGATGTACACACTTCCCAACAAGAAGATGACACGCAAATGCCACACCACATTTCCTTATGCATGAGAACACATCTCAGATTCCTTTAGATACATCCCTAACAAGTGCAACAATCTTCAAACACTGAACTTCTTCCATCTGTCCATCCGGACTGTGCAAATACATACAACTTTGAAACTTGACTTTTAGATCAGCAAACCTCAACCTTCTTTACCAAAACCTAGAGAACACCACTATAAGACATATGCCAGATCTGCAAAATTTGAAATAGAATAGTGGAGGACTGTGGAGCAAAAAAATTTCTCCCAGTCCATAGAAGACCAACTCTGCCAAAAAAGTTCACACACCAGTGAATGCAACTTTCACATACCATCACACCAGAAGCTAGAATTTAGGAGATATCACCACTAGATCACCATTATCAAACCTTCAGATTCACACAAGAATAGAATCTGTTATCAATAGTTTTGCACCCTACTGAATGCAGTATTCAGCAAACTACTGAAACATGGAAACCTCCTTCAGATGTGGGTGATCTGCATGAAAGAGGAATCTCCAGAGTGAGCTGGTTCTCCGAATGATGAATTCTATTCTAAAATTTGTGGCTTTCTAGGAAAAAGGATAGAAGGATAAACTGGATTTAAAATCTAAAACTGAAATTCTATCATCTTAAAATACTGATCAACTATAAGAAGACCCTGAAAATAACTCACTCTCACCAACTCTTTAAAATTAAATCCTCACAATCTCACAACACATGTTCAATCAGTGATTTATGCAAAGGTCAAATTAACACAAGGCATAACCTGAACTGGCATGCAACTCCTGCAAATTACTTGACAATAGTAAGAAAAGAAAAGGATCCAATAGATTTGAATCACAGAACAAATCAAATTACTATTCCAAGTCATGAAAAAGAACTGAGAAAGGAAAACTCTGCTATTTTATTGAATGATGGAGTGAAAAACTCTCAGAATCTGAGCACACATAAGTTTACAAGCTCCCCAAAATGTGTAAGGGCAAGAAACTCTAATCTGAATTGTTGAGAATGGAGAGCTGAAAGACTAAGTCTTTGAAAAGAACTCTCAAGAAAATCCTAATCCGAGCTCAAAAAAAAGCTCAAGGAAAAAGGTTTCAAACAATCTCAGAAACTACTTTAAAAGCAGAAAAAAGCACAATGCTTTTATGATTACACTGTCAAGCCTCTAAAAATAGGCTAATCTTGCTTTAAAAGCTCAAAAAACACCTTATCTCTCCAAGACAAGTCTCAAATCCGACCAAGAGGAAAAGTCAGTCAAAGATCTGCTAAAAATAGCAAGAAAATATAAAGCAATTTATAGAATATCGCTTTTATGGTTCTACTTTACAAGATGCAAATTTTTTACAATTTGTCTATTTTTGTAATTTAAAGATTGAAAATCTTTTGCAAAAAGAAAATCTCCTTATTTCTCCATTACAACATTTTGATTTTCTCAAAAAACATAAAAATACATTTACATAATATCATATTCCTATCAACTCCATAATTGATTTCTTCAAAATCAATCAAAAATAAAAACCCTAAAGAAATATTGACCCTTGGCATAGGGTATTCATAATTCCCCCTTAATTTCCCCATACTTTAAATAACAACCTAGAGCATAAACCCATATTCAAATATTCAATATTCAAACCCCTCAAAACACTAAGGAAAGAAAAGTCCAAAAGACTTAAACTTCGACCTAGCAAAGAAGATTCGGCCCCACTCACATAAGCTTTGAACTCAGACTTTAATAAAGACATAAGGCATAAATTATAGTTTTGACCTCCACTTGATATTCCCCACGTGCCTTGAATGAACATTATGGATGATGATGTTCGAATTAGGGTTTGGTCAAAACAGAATCGAACCCTAATTATCACTCATTTTCACACTCCCTACTTGCAAGAAAGAGCTTAGCTGCCGCCATGTCTCTGTCAAGTTCGAGCTCAAAAATGCATAAGGAACTATTCCACGTTCACCAGTGGTCTGCAAACTTCAGTGGGTAAGACTTGTGCTATTTGTTTTGAAGTTCTTTCACTTCCTATTGAACACCAAAAGGTGATAAGGCCGCGACCTGCATGAGTTTGGTTTTTGATTCTTTTATTTCCTTTGCTCCTCCATGCCATCATGAGCTTGAGCTTCATTTTTGCAGTTCACTCCATAAAAAATTGACTTGCACTTTTGTTTTCCCTCACTGTGCAGAGGTAAGCTTTATCTGATGATTTCATGACCTCTATGGCCCCTTACTTTAAAATATTTAGGCTCTAAAGCCGTGGCTATGCATATTCTAATATCTTCTACCCCGCTTTTCTGTGTGTTTCTTGTGCTCATTGTTGTGTATCATTCTAACCATAAGAGCTCGGTCGTTCTTCAAAAGCTCAAAATCATGCTTTGGGAAGCTAAACTAGAAGTTATGGCCATGGCTTGAATGCTCCATTAGAAATTTAAACTGGTAATTTTCCTTGCCAAACATTCTATTCTCCAGAGACTTTTAAAATTCTCTTCTTTGCTAATAAGTACTGGCCATATAAGGCCATGCCAAATATGCATTGTAGGAAGCACTTTTGTGGATTTCAGGCTCGACCCAAAACAAAAAAACTACCATTATGTCAATTTAAAAACATTTCTGATTGTGGGTATCACAGAAAGTTTAATAAATCTGCATTTTCTTCCCTCAGTATTTTGAACCAAATCTAGGAGCTCACATTTGCTTTATACTTCTGCTATTTTATTCCAGATTTCACAAGGGTTATCTTTGTAATTGATTTTTCTGCACTTTGAAACTAACCCTGAAAATGGGTACTCGAAATCCTTAAGGGAAACTCCATTTTTCTGTATTTTGATGCTAAACTGAAAATGGGTCTTTGGAATTATTAAAGAAAAATGCATTTTCTTCTCTTCTGAAGCTTGACCTAGCACGAAAATTTGCATATCTTGTGATTTACTGTTGTTTTGGGTAAACTCTCACATGGGTCGTCAAGATTAATACATTTCCTATATTTTGAAAGCAATTGAAAATATGAAGAAACTGTTGTTCATCATTGTTTACCCCCAGAACTAAAAACACCTGTAGGAGTTAACAAAACTGTGTATTTACATCATTAGCTGTAACAGAAAAATCCATATTGGCATTTGATATTTGAAGGAAAGGTGTTCATTTTTGTATCTTTCATTACTTTGTTTGTCATCTCCACATGAACTCAAACTAAAATAAATAGTGACTTATTTTCAACTCTTGGAATAAAAATTCTGAAAGCTAAAAGCATGCAGTCTTACTTTTTGACAGAACTCGACCTCCTATATTTGCTTGAAAATGGTGATAAAACTATATAGTTGCTTGCATTTGTTCCTAAGGCTTGACTCAAATCACCAGTGATGTTTTACTTTCACTTTTGTAAAAAGATGCCTTGAATATTTGTCTTTATTTTAAACCTTCTTAGCATTATGTTCATCCCAAGAAAAACAACTCATTGCATCACTATTGCTTGCTTTAATATACCTTTAGAAAAATAAATGAACATGATGGGAACAACAAGAATATGTGTGCTTGTCTATATTCTTCGGCTCATATTACTAGGTACTCCGTTCTGGCATTTTCTGTAACTCTCTTTGATAGTTAAGACACCTTGAAAATGCTTCTGTATAAGTTCATTGCGAAGAGGGGAATTTTCATGCTCGTATTCTGCACATATATCAGTGTCCTTTGATTTTCACTCAATTTTAACGAAGCAATATCTATCTTCTTCTTTTTGAACCCTATAGAAATTGTTATAATGAAATATTGCATTACTATGAATCACCTCTATTTACTAGTTCATATGCATAACTAATAACTTCAGAAACTTTTTTGGAAATAAACTGTTACTCCCTCTTTAGAAATATGAAAAGATCACTAGATTAATACTTATAATTCCTCATGCATATTGTGTATATAAACAACAGTGTCCCTTTTAACCTTTCTCAATTCTAACACAACAACTTTCACTTTCTACATTTGAATTCTGTAGAAGTTTTACCTTTTCTTTTGGATTGAAACATTACATCAGTACAAACCTCCTTTGCTCACTGGTTTATATGTATAACTGGTAACTCAGAATCATTCTGGAAAGAAAATACTTACTCCATTATTATTCTGGAATGATCTCCTTGTTATTACTTATTCATGATGTAGTATTTACTTAATCAGTCAACTGGAACCAGAAATTCATTCAATATTCAAATGCACTGTCTATGTTTGTATTCTTGAGCAACATGGTACTCTTCATGCATTTTTATATTTCACTGTACAAAAATGCTCTTAAGATCTGTCCTCTTTGATGATGAAAATTAGAACAAAACATTAAGGCATATGTATGCCTGTTCACTATCTGAAAGAGAATTGATGAATTGAAACTCACATGACATATGATTACAATTAGCACAAAAAATGTAGTTATTCAACAATTTCTGATGTAGATATACTCAATTAAATTCTTTAAGTGAACTAAGCTCACTGTTCACCTGTAGCCTTCAGAAAGAAATCAGATCGTTATGAATGCACAGTTGGTTTCGTTACTTGATGGATTCTCTATTTTACTCTTTCAGTTGTTCTCATTTCATTTGATGAATATGATAAAGTATCTTTTAAAAAATTAGCCCATTTAATGAATAGGGCAGCATGCCGAGCTTTACCCTTGTGGGAGCCCGTTTTACTCCACATGCTTGGTCTTCGAATAATGTTCAGCTTCATGAATTTACCTATACCTGCACAAGGAAACAAACAGTGTTAGCATAAAAATGGAACACGATGATTATGATGTTGCTATTTCTCCTTCAGCTCACTTCTTTCATACTGCATTTGATTGAATTTGATTGTTTCAATGCATTGCTAATAGTATGTTGTACTATTGTGGGTGTTCCATATAAGTTACATCATAATCGGAGCCACTGACACCCCTCTTTTCCTCTTACAGGTCGACGGAGCTCAAGAAGGCAAGGTGCACCATTCGACATCGAACGTCGATAATCAGGCAATGATGATTATCTGTCACTTATATGTTTTCTTTTCTGCACCTCCAGTAGTGCAATGTGCTGTTAGAAGTGTATTGTAGCAGTCACAGTTATATCCACGACTTGTGTGGATTTTTGATTTCAATTCTAATTTTCGATTGAAAAGAAAATGCATTTCATGCAATGTTGTAATACTATTCTGATTGTGAAATCAAATGAAGCCTTGTAAAAATGTGAGTTCTTTTCGAAATGAATAAAAACATCTGAAATGCTATTTTTCTCATGTACTCAATTCTATATTTTTTTTAAATCTGCAACATCTGAATGGCACTCTGAAACCCTACTTTCTTTAAAATGAATAACTGTTGTTCGATGCATAATGAAAATAATGCAAAACAACATTCGAACATGACACTGCAATTCCACTTAATGTTGAAAAACAATACACCAGCTCCTCCATTTGAGCTGAGGAAAAAAATATGTAACATAATCAACATAGGAGAAAACACAAAGCACATACCAAAGCACATTTTGAACACATTCATAACTTTGACTTCTCTTCTTTATTAATTTTCTCAAAAGCACTTGGAAACTCATCATTTTAGCACATCTGCAATGCCATAAAGATAGCTCCATGTACTCACAACATCTTTGCAACATATCAACTATACATGTACAATTTGCAACATACTAATTATGTTGAAATCAATGAAAACATTAATAAAAACACCACCGAACTTGCTCATACTTGTAACAATCTCCCCCTTTGTCATTGATGGCGACACATGATGTGAAAAACCATCAAAGACAATACCCTTCACAATATTTTGGGAGAACACCTCTTCCTCTGCAACTATTTTTCACATGACTTTCTCTCCCCCTTTGACATCAATGGAAAAGATCAAATACTTTGATCACTCCCCCTTAGGAGTGCAACCATTCAACTCATACTGCAACAATGAGAACCTTTTCTATTCCCCATGCAGAGTAGATCCATTCATTAGTCCAGATAAATGAAGAATCTGTGAATTCATTGGACTAATGCACCTTCATGTGCACATAGTTTGGAGGGCCAATGAATCCCAACCTCTCCCTAAGATGCTCAAAAGTATCCTTTGGAAGAGCCTTAGTAAATATATCTACAAGTTGTTCCTTTGTTGTCACATACTCCAATTTAACTTCATTCTCTAACACTTTTTCTCTCAAGAAATGATATTTGATAGATATGTGTTTTGTTCTTGAATGTATAATTGGATTCTTTGAAATGTTTATAACACTTGTGTTGTCACAAAAAATAGGAATAGGCTCATCACATATTACTCCAATGTCTTTTAGAGTTTGCTTCATCTACAAAACATATGTGCAACAATATATTCTACCTCTGTAGTGGATAAAGAAACTGAGTCTTGTTTCTTACTCAACCAAGAAACCAATCTCCTTCCAAGAAAGAAAGCACCTCCACTGGTACTCTTATGGTCATCCACACATCCAGCTCAATCTGCATCGGTATAAGCACTCAAGGTGAAATCAAGACCCTTAGGATACCATAAGCCATAATCTATTGTACCTTTAAGCTATCTAAACATCCTCTTTATAGTTGTAACATGTGCCTCTTTAAGATCTACTTGAAATTTAGCAACTAGACATACTACATGCATAATATCCTATTTGGTAGCAGTAAGATACAATAGTCAACCAATCATAGATCTGTATTTGCTCTAATTAGTTTCAACAAATTCATCATCTTTTCCCAACTTACATTCGGTTGCCATAGGAGTACTAACTGGTTTGGAGTCATCCATTCCAAACTTCTTTAACAACTCTTTTACATACTTAGATTGTGAAATGAATATCCCTTTATTATTTTGATTCACTTGAAGACCAAGAAAGAAATTCAACTCACCAATCATGGACATCTCAAATTCTTTTTGCATTTCTTTAGCAAATCTTTTACACATGCCTTCATTTCCACAAAGATGATATTATCAACATATACAACTACTATCAACATTTTGTTACCTTGCACTTTGAATTAAAGATTGATGTAAACAGAGCCTTTGTTGAATCCTTGCTTTGTTAGGTATCTATCCAATCTTGCATACCAAGCTCTAGGAGCTTGCTTTAGTCCATACAATGCCTTCTTCAACTTACAAACCATGTCTGGTTTGTTAGATAACTGAAACCATTTAGGTTGTTCCATTTACACTTCTTCCTCCAATTCACCATTCAGAAATGCTAACTGGACATCCATCTGATACACTTTAAAATCCTTGTGGGAAGAAAATGCCAAAAACATTCTAGTAGCTTCCATTCTAGCTATAGGGGAAAATGTTTCTTCAAAATCTATTCCTCCAACTTGTGAATATCCCTTGCATACAAGTCTTTCCTTATTCCTTACAACTTCTCCATTTTCATTCAGCTTATTCTGGAACACCCATTTTGAACCAATTACATTCTTATTCACGGGTCTAGGAACTAGTTCCCATGTCTAATTCTTTTCTATTTGCTGCAACTCTTCTTTCATAGCTTTCATCCAACTCTCATCTTCACATGCTTCACTCATAGACTTAGGTTCAATTTTAGAGAGTAAACACAAATTTATCTCAACTGCTACTTTACTTCTTGTCTTCACATCTTCACTCTTATCTCCAATTATCTGTTCCTCCAAATGATTCTTCTATACATACTTAGGAGTCTTAACAATAGGTTCCAGTTCATTCTCTTCTTCTTCTTCAGTTTGTTCTTTTTTCTCTTCTTCTTCCTTCTCCTTATTCTCCTTAGGTACATGTCCATAGATAGGATCATTAGGTTCAACTTCACTTATCTCAATAGGTTTGTGTATGTCTTCAACAACTTTCACATTAGCACTTTCAACAATCTTCCTCAATCTCTTATTGAAGCATCTATATGCTTTGCTAGTTATAGAGTACCCAAGAAAAATTCCTTCATCACATCTAGCATCAAAATTTCCAAGATTTTCATCATCTCTTTTAAATTAACATCTGCTTCCAAATACCTTGAAGTACTTCACATTAGGAGTCTTACCCGTCCATATCTCAAAAGGAGTCTTTGTGTTGTTGGGCCTCTACTCTGAACTCTATTAAGAGCATTATAAACAACAGTGTGTATTGCCTCTCTCCAGTGAACATCTGGTACATTTGATTCTTTCATCATGGTTCTTCCAGCTTCCTGTAATGTCCTATTTTTCCTCTCAACTACCAGATTTTGTTGAGGGGTTCTCAGGGCAGAAAACTGTCTCTTTATGCCATGTTGCTCACAGAATGTATTAAACTCATTAGAAGTGAATTCTCCACCTCTATCAGATCTCAAACATTTGATTTTCAAATTTACTTCATTTTCCACTCTTTCTTTGAACACTTTAAACCTATCCAGAGCACGTGTCTTTTCCCTAAGAAAAGAAACCCATGCCATTCGAGAATAATCATCAATAAGAAGCATGAAATACCTATCATCATTCAGACTTCCTGTTCTAGTCAGACCACAAAGATCGGTGTGATTCTAGGAAGACCTCATATAATATCTTTTGAACTGATTTTGACTAGATTATCAAAATTTACATGTCCCATTCTCTGGTGCCATAACCAACTTTCACTGACTTAAGATATAAGGCATTGACCATCAACTCCCTTATGTTGATAGATGTTTCCATGAGTTCTCCTTCCAACAACAACCATATCTCCATTTCTGGATCCTTTTATGATTTCATAGGTATTATTCTGAAACACAAGTTTAAAACCATTGCTACACATCTGTCCAACACTCAAAAGGTTATGCCTCAAACCCTTCACATAATATACATCATTAGTGCTGTGTACTCCATCAAAACTAATTGAACCTTTCCCACAAATATTAGCTTCTGAATCATCACCAAACATGACTAAACCACCATCATACTTTTCAAGTTTAGTGAACTTACTTTTATCTCTAGATATGTGATTAGAACATCCATTGCCAATCACCCAATAGTCTTCATCCTGTCTTGCATGAAAGGCGGTGGCCAAAGTACCTTCCATCTTATTCCTTTTGTTCTCTAGAGCATTATTGCTTGCCCATTTTCTAGGGTTAGTAGATATAAATTTGTTTTCCAAAGCTAAAAATAAGCATTCACTGTCATCAACCTCATTTTCAGATTCATCATCAGAGATTCCGACTTCTTCTTTAACATAATACAACTTCTTGTATTTCTTATCCTTTCTATCCTTATCTTTATAATCCTTGTTCTTCTTATGCACAACTCTATTCAGACATCTCAGAGCATAATGACCAATATTACCACAGCTGAAACATTTAAAGGGAAACATACTTTTATACTTTCCGGTACCTTTCTTCAACTTCCTGGTGAAATTTTATTCCAACTCATCAGAGCCATCACTCTCTGGATCATCTTCAATCTTCATTTCCTTAAATTTTGTTTATGTATTTTCTTCTTTCATGTCTTCTTTCCTAAACTTTCTCATCTCAAATGCTTGCAAGGTTCCAAATAACTGTTCTTTAGTATACTTCGTAGGATCATACATCTCTTCAATAATTGAGATCTTGTCATTGTAGCAATCTGGTAGGGTGATCAGTATCTTCTCAATAATATCTTCATTGGTCAGCTTTCCCCCTTGATTCTTAACTTCATTTGTTGCCATCTCAACCCTCTGGAAATAGCTTGTAAACTCTTCACCTTCTTCCATTTTCAAATTCTCAAATTTGCACTTTGTCGTCAGCTTTGTCAACTTTAGTCTTTCATTTCCTTCATACAATTCTTCCAACTTCTTCTAGAAATCATGAGTAGTATCTAAAGAAAGAACCTTAGTTCACTTAGTTTTAGATAAAGCACTGTAAATAGCATACCTTACTTTCTCATTCTCCTCATAAGCAGAAACCTCATCTACTATAGAAGGACCATTCGCTAGAGTAGTATACTTTGTCTCAACAACCTTCTAGGTCTTGTAGCCAAGGAAAACAATATATCCTCTCATTTACAATTTCCAATCAATGTAATCAGATCCATCAAACATAGTGATCGCCAACTTATGCGCCATCAAATCTTCCTTAAGCAGTTAAGCTCTATACCAAGGAACCAAAGCTCTGATACCAATTGTTAAAAAGGTGCAGGACAATTGAGAGGGGGGGTGAATCAGTTGTCACAAAATTCAAACTTAAAAACTTCAACACTCATCAATTGCACAACCACACTATTTTGTTATCAAGTATGAACATGAAACATAAATAACAAAAAGTAAAATCAACACAACACTAGATTTTTGTGTGGAAAAACTAATGAGGGAAAAACCACAATGAGGATTAACTCACAATATTTAAAGAGATTATAAAACTGAATACAGAGGCTTACTACCCAGAAGAAGACTCACTGTCCAAATGCAAAGGCTCACTGCCTACAAAAAGGACTCATTGTCCAAAAAGGAGGCTCACTACCTACTGATACAAAAGAGAACAAAAGATCCATCGCAGAGATTAACACACATCCACAACCTTGATTAAAGGATTGCAAAAACCTTCAACTCACTGCCTTTAGGAATCTAACACAATGAAGAACAACTTCCTCAACTCACTTTCACACACTTCTTCTCTTTTGATTTGTGGCTTACTTCGTCACTTTGCATCTCACTCCAAATTTTCGTAATCTGACTTGAATTTATACCATCTTCAAACTTATAAACTTTCTGCAAGGTCGGCCACATAAACTTCATTTAATAAATTCAAATTAGGTCGGCAACTGAACATTCCCATGGTGGAAAACAATGAGAGTGGACTAATAAAATTTTTAACCAAGACTAAAAATAATGTCTTAGATCAACCATACACTTCCTTAATTAAGTTTAATTCTTTGTATGAAGTGTAAACACTAGGTCAGCCAAACCTAATGAAAAAATGAATGGACATTGATGTACACGCTTCTAAATAAGAAGATGACACACATATGACACAACACACTTCCTTATGTACAAGAACACATCTTATATTCCTTTAGATACATTGACAACAAGTGCAACAATCTTTGAACACTGAACTTCTTCCATTAGTCCATCTAGATTGTGTAAACACATACAACAACTCTGAAACTTGACTTCCGAATCACCAAATCTCAACCTTCGTTTCTAGAACCCAGAGAACACCACTATAAGACATATGTTAGATCTGCAATATTTGAAATAGAATAGTGAAGGAATGGGAAGCAGAAACATTTCTCCCAATCCACAAAAGACTAACTCTATTAGAACAGTTCACACACTGGTGAACATAACTTTCACATACCATCACACTAGAAGCTAGAACTCAAGAGATATCACCACTAGATAACCATTATCAAACCTTTAGATCCACACAAGCATAGGATCAACATAGGAGAAACATGGAGCACATACCAAAGCACATTTTGAACACATTCATAACTTTAACTTCTCTTCTTTATTAATTTTGTCAAAAGCACTTGGAAACTCATCATTTCAACACATCTGCAATGTCATAAAGATAGCTCCATTTACTCACAACATCTCAACAACATCTCAACTATACATGTCTAATCTGCAACATACCGAACTGTGTTAAAATTAATGACAACATTAATGACAACAACACCAAACTTGCTCATACAATTTGCAACAATATAATCTCCATAAATTTATATCTTCGTTAAATAAATTTAAATCAATCTCTGACATAGTATATCCCTTATATCACCAAGTTGAAGAGCAATATAAAAACTTCTTTGCATGCAATGAACTTATTTCAATCTCTAGCCCTATCTTTCCTAACATGAAACAAACCTAAATTTAAGCTGTTATCTAGAATTTTAATCAACATGAGCTCATAACAAAATAAAAGTACCTTGACATTTGATATTTTCTTTATATGTTAACTTCTTCCATAACTTTGTTTTCCTTTTGCCATTTACACATTTATTGCCAGTTGCACTATTATGATTAAATTTTACTTAGGGAAAGGTGACTTCTTTCAAACTTCAAAACATTTCCGCTAGCACATGAATCAAGGCTACACAAGCACTAATTGTATGTATTGACAATGACATAAAATTCTATTTGTGTGAAATTATATTGGCTCCTTCACTTGTGGAGATCCTCATCATTCAACAATGGACTTAAAACAAGCATTTGTAGTAAAATTGCCACCTTCTATTCTCCCATCCATGTCTTACACCATTGTAGGAATGAAACTACACCTTACACAACTAGGCTAGGAAAAGATCCTCAAACAATCTCCTTCATCACTCTACACATCCATTTTCTACAAAAACCTTGAATGCTTGGTTGATTCTTCTCACACAGTTAGCCTCTCACATACTAGGGAGAAACCTTTTATCTACTTGAAGTTAGTAATATTCATCATGGGTTGGGGAAACACAAGGATCTTGTGATTCAAAAGTGGTGTAGGACAATCAGAAAATAAGTGGATAGTCCTATTTTTCCCATTTATGATAGCCCTATCTTGGTCATGACTCCATACATATGATTTATTTCATTTCATCAACCTCTAGGAATTTTGTAGGTTTTTAATGAGCCATCTTTATGAAATTTGGCATTCATAAATGCATTCTTTCCGATAAGTTATGGCCATGATAGCATCAAGGGATGATTGTTGTCCTCTCAAGTTTCATGGTGAAGTGTAGTTTGGAAGGATTTGAGCACCTAAGAAATAAATTGAGGCCTCTAGTAGAATTCACTCACCCATCATAATATGCTAGCATAGTTGGTCCAACCCCATGAGGTGTGGAAGAATATAAAAACATATTGGCACCTTTACACTACTCTCAAGTAAGAAATTTTGTAAGAGTGCATTTATGTTGGCATGGTGAAACAATCTAGAGCTGGAAAAATTAAGATAGGGTATTGAAGATGTAATTGACATCTTCTTATAGGTGCAAATGAGACATAAATGTAGGTGCCACATATTTGAGAGATTAGGGAGGTGAAAGTTTAGAAACTTTTTCCTTAGAGCTCTTAAGAGATTGCCTTCATATAATGTAGCTTGGAAGGATTTGGAGGTCTACATAATGAAGAGAGGCTTCTAGTATTATTCACCCATCACCTTGATGTGCTAGGATAGCCATTTTGGTCCCTCAAGGTTTGAAATAATGAAATAATCCTAGTGGCACCTTTACACTACTCTCAAATCAAGCATTTAATAAGAATGCATTCGTTGTTGGCATGGTCAAAAGGCTTGAAGTTAAAAAAATTGAGATAGAGTATTGTAGAGGGACTCAAATTACACCTATAGGTGTAGATGAGACATTTGTAGGTGTCGTGGATTAATAGAATATGTAGGGAAAATTTTGGCAACCTTTCGCTCTTAGGGATCTAAAGAGAATGATGTGTTGAATTTTAATTGTTGGAATATTACCTTAAAAATAATTATACCTTTATATTATTTAGCTTAACATATCTTATATTTTTATGAGTATACCATTGTTGCATGTGTTTATTATGATTGATCTATTTTATGGGTGCTTGATAGGCTACTTTTCTTGTATGGTGTGAAGTAGGTTTAGTGTGGTGCTTTTTTCCTAACTTTGTTGTATTCTAGAAGTAAATCCCTTGGGGGTAGGACATAGTGCCCACCTTTGTCTTTACTCTTTCCTTGTCCTAATGATTATATGATTAGATTAAAGGTTATAATTAGTTGATTATATGATATATCATAATAATGAAATGGATAGGTATGTTCCCACTGTTCATATCTTGATAGGTTATTATATGTTGTTTTGGTTATGATCTTTATTATATTTTTCTTTTGACTATCTATGACATATATATATATATATATATATATATATATATATATATATATATATATATATATATGTGTGTGTGTGTGTGTGTAGATGTTTGACTAATAGATGGATTAGAAGGATAACATAAATTCATTTGAAAAGACATTGACTCACTTGACCTTCTCAACATACCTAATTCTTAAGATCAAAGTTAGTGATCCTATGATCACATCCAAGACTAATCAGGATTTTTAAAAATGGTTGAGTTTCCGAGGACTCAGCCTATGAACTTCGGTTTTTGAGTCAGGTATGTACAAAGTCAAACAGAAACAATAATGTCCGGACAGATGAGAATGTTCAAGTTAAAAGAGATTCGGGTCTATGCATTTCGATGTTTCGCATGTCCTTTCCAAACACACCGATGTGTTACGCGTCGATACTCGCATTAAAGGACCTCACAACGATAAAGGCAAGCAATTAAGCATTGTGACCATCGAAACAACGGCAAAAACTATAAACAGAAAGAAACCAGTTTATTACCGTTGGCATCGATTCACCGATAATATAAGAGCAGGCCGGTTTATACCGTTGGCTTTCCATGGCTAATCCAAAATGCGTCTTGCAGGGGATCATTTTCGTCACCATGATTGTAGCAGATGCGAGAGCAGTGAGCTTCAATTTCTCCTCCTTCTCGCCAAACATGGAGGAAATAATTTACTCGGGCGACGCCTTCGCTTCAGGAGCTGTGATCCAGCTGACTAGAAACCAGCTGAACGAGTCCCTCAAGAGCAGTGTCGGCCGAGCAGTTTACAGACAGCCCGTCCGCCTGGCGGCAACGTTCACCACTCACTTTACCTTCCTCATCACAACTGTAAGCGAAGAATCCTTCGGAGACGGGCTTGCCTTCTTCATGGCTGCGACGAGCGCCCACCTTAGCCTCAGCAGCACAGGCGGCTGGCTTGGCCTCACCAACTGGACCAACGATGGCAACTTCTCTAACCAAATCGTGGCCGTCGAGTTCGACACGTACCAAAACAAGTGGGACCCGCCGGAAGACCACATCGGCTTCGACGTGAACTCTGTCGTGTCCGTGGTCAACAAAACGTTGCCCGGCAAATCGACTCTGAAAACAGGAGGCAAAACCGACGCCTGGGTGGAATACCAGGCCGGTCGCCTCTCGGTTTTCCTTTCCTCCGACGGCCTGCGAAAGGAAACGCCGGATCTGTGTCACGACATAGATCTCCGGGACTTTTTGCCCGAGTGGGTGAATGTGGGCTTCGCGGCCTCCACGGGTCAATCCACGGAGGTTCACAAGCTGCTCTCCTGGGAGTTCAACATCTCTGACCCGCCGCCAGCCATGAAAATCAGAATTAAAAGGCTCGTCTTTGTCGCGGCTATAATTATTCCGGTTGTGACTCTTGTAACGTTGTGTGCCGTTCTGTACAGAAAATGGTATAGTTATAGCAAGGTTGGTTTGGATATTGATGTGGAGATACACAGGCGGCTGGTGAATGGGCCGCGGCAGTTTAGATACAGGGAGCTTTGTTTGGCCACCCGGGGCTTCGCGGATAAACTCGGGCATGGCGGTTTTGGAGGGGTGTACTACGGAGTTTTGCCAAAGACTAATCTGGCGGTGGCCGTTAAGCGCGTCGCCAGAGGTTCCCAACAGGTTTGGTACTTTTCTGTTTCATTTGTGTATTTATATTTCAGGGGAAAGAGAGCTCTAGTCACTGTCCATGATTTTTGGGGGCATTTATGTATATGTATTGGATCAGCAGTATGATCAAAGAAAACGGTTCTCAAAACAATAAAAAATAAAAATATGTATCAGATATCATCTAGAAATGACTACTTTTTGATCTTCATGTACATTATGAATTCTTTCCTGTTCATTGTAATTACCTATATCCAAAACAATAGCTATAAGCTCTTAAATCATATATAAAGAAACTAAAATTTTTTGTCAAAAATCTGAAATACCATTTAAGAACTTAAGATGAACCAAGATTTGAATTCTTTTATATTTATATTTTTCTCTTAACCTGGTAATTTGCAGGGGAAGAAGGAATATATATCAGAGATTAGCATTATTAGTCAATTGCGGCACCAAAACTTGGTCCGGCTTCTTGGGTGGTGTCATGAAGGGGCAGAGCTATTGTTGGTGTACGAGCACATGCCAAACAGGAGCCTTGATCAACACTTATATGGAGAGACCCTTTTGGAATGGGCGTTGAGGTACAAAATTGCATGCGGCCTGGCCTGCGCGTTGTTTTACTTACACGAGGAATGGGAGCAGCGAGTGCTGCACCGGGATGTGAAGGCCAGCAATGTTATGCTCGACGCAGACTTTAATGCGAAGCTTGGGGACTTCGGCTTTGCCCGTCTAGTGGAGCACGGCGGAGCGGGAAGCACCTCTACTGTTATTGCTGGCACAATGGGATACCTCGCTCCAGAGTGCCTCATGACAGGAAGGGCCAGTGCACAATCAGATGTTTTTAGTTTTGGGGCGGTGGCCCTCGAGATTGTTTGCGGCCGGCGGCCAGTATTCGATGACAATGACAATAAACGAATTGGTTTGGTGGAGTGGGTGTGGGATCTGCATGGAGAGGGAAGATTATTGGATGCATTAGATGGGAGATTGGTTGAGGATTATAATGAAGAGGAAATAGAAGTAGTGTTAACAGTGGGTTTGTGGTGCTCTCACCCGGACCCCACCTCACGGCCTACAATGAGACAGGTTATCCGGTGCCTTAGGTTTGAGGCTGCCGTCCCTCGACTCCCCTCCAAATTGCCTCTGCCCGTGTATTCCCCACTTTTTAGCCCCTGCGATATTAAAGGGATTGATAAATTTGAGTTAATTTAACCATTGATTATTAGAATGCCAATATTTTTAACATAACAAAATAAAAAATAGAAAGATATGCATTGCTATTGACTAATGCTCCTAATTTTGCTGTTGTTGTGATTGAAAGTATTTATTATTTTAAGTGTAATTTGTTGGATGCAGCAAAGGTTTTATGTTGTGTAGTCTTCTTCGTAATGACATTAGTGGTATTGAGAATTAGGTTGAAGTATTTTTTAATTGTCATATGGGTGGAATTAGAATGTGTGTCATCTTCATCAAGTAATGTAATTAGAAAAGGTGTTGACTATTAAATTATTTTTAGGGTGGTAGCTTTAATTTGCATGTTTATTATTGTGACAATGCCTCACACTTAGTTTGGGAAGGCTAAAAAAATGCAGCTATCCTTTGAAGTAGGGAGGGAGCTTGTGTAGCTTGCCCCTCACCCTATTATGATGTAGTTATCTAAAGAATGTTGATTTAGCAAAGGTTAATCAATAGGGATTTTTTAGAACATAATCATATCTATATTAGATAGTAATTTTCAATAACAATATGATTTTAGTTATAATCTTTGTGGCATATGGATGGTGGTATTTGCAATGCAAGGTGGATATATATGGAAGGATTTTAGTGTTTGTGGCCCTTATTTCATTTATGAATTTGAGGTGGTTTTCACTAAGAATGTATTGAAATGTTATTGAACCTTGATGGATTTGGTGAACCCCATAATTACTAATAGTTAGAGCTCTTTAACTCTCAATTTCATGGCTCCTAGGTGCATAACTTAGGTGTGATAGAAAAGAATAGAATTTCCTCTTTGTAGGCTATATAAATATAGTCATTGTATTATATGTATATGTATATGGATATTTCTCTCATTCACTCACTTACACACACAAATTACACTAAAAAGTTAAAAATATTGATGTGAATCTATAATTGTAAATTTTCTAAATAAATAAATATTATCATGGTTTGAATCTATTACTTTTCTTTTAGCTAAAGTCAACAACTAAAAATTAATCACTTCCCTTCCATGATTAAAAATACCATTTTTACTAAGGTTGGGCAAGGAATGGTAATATTTATTGTAAGCTCAATAATTCCAAACCAAAAAAAGCTACATTTGGTTCAATTCTAACATCAAATATTCTTACTAATAAATTCTTATGAGAATTTATCAACCTTGAATATAAAATATTTTTCACCATTACAAAGAAAATTATGTTACCTCCTATACTATCATTTAGAATAGTTGATATTTATTACCTTATAAACACCTAGATAGGTGTGTATATTATTTATATATTGTTACAATTTACTTTAAGAATATGTGTAAAATTCATCTTGCATGCATGCATAAATACATACATATATAATGTTAAAATTTAATTTAAGGATATGAATATTATTCATCTTTTTATTTATAACTAGTAAAACCTATACAAAATCTCCAAATATGTATGTCATTATGAATTTTCACATTCTTAGCATGCTACACTTTTTTTTATCATTAATATATATGTTTGTGTATAGATTATTTGTACATCAATACAACATGTTATAATTTTTTATAATTCACAATACATGTATGTATGTTGGTCATGATATTTACCATTTTTATATAAATTGAAATTGAAGGACAAATAGATTAATAAGGTAAATAGATAGAAATGCATAAGAGAAATAAACACTAAGACATTATACCTTCATAGTCTCCCTCCTCATGGATTGAGATCACAAGATGCACCCATGTTTTATAGATTTGTTCAAGTGTTGATAGTGTTGATGGTGTATGTTGTTACTTAATATTTTAGCAACATAATAAATTAGCATAGGATATGTTGATAAAAATGGGATGGGAGGCTTCTCATTTATAGAAATGAGATGAGAGAAATCAAGGGCCAAGATTGATTGGTTGATGGAGGGTTGAGATTAAAAGAGAGATAGGTTTTGGATCAAGGTTGAGTGGAGTATTAGCCTTATGACAAATGTTACAAGAGGTAGGAGGTGTGATGGGGAGGTGTGCTCACACACCTTGGGAAGAGAGTGTGTAAGAGATAGGGTGGCTTTTGTAAAAGAGAGTGGGTGTAGGTGAGATCTCACACATGTATGAGAAGAGGGTAGAGGAAAGGGTAGGACACTTGTCACTTAGTGACAAGTTTAGGGGGATGTGAGGGAATTTAAAATTAGAGTAAAATGATAATGATGATTAGGGGTGAGTGGTTAGATCAATTAATCAAGGATTAATTGATTTAATAAGGCTGGGTTGAGTTAGTTGTAGAGGAGGGGGACCAGCTGCTTAGGACCCCAGGGCATGGGGGGGTCTAGAATAGTTAGATGCCTTGATCTACCTCAAGCTAAGGACTATTATAGATAGGTTTGATGTTTGAGGAGGTTGAAAAGGATGAGAAATTGATATGCATCTCTCCTTCTTTCAACTTGAGAGTTTAGGAAGTCAGGTGAGTAGGTTTTTGGAGTCTAGATTGTGACTCAGGTAGCTCTCTACCAAAGGACTTAGTGTAGAAGATCTAGACAAAAACGTGGTGCACTAACATCCCAATCGAGTGCTAGCATCTGTAAGAGAGGGGGACCAACCACGTTCAAGGCCCCAGGTCATGGAGAGCCAAGAGCGGAAGGCTACTCTAACTTACCTCAGCTTAAAGGGGTGTTTCAAGATGAGGGATGAGAATGATGAGGACTATAAGGTCCTATCACTCTATAGACTCAAAACTTGGAATGGGGCTAGCTAAGCCAGTTTTTGGGTTCAACACTACATCTGAGGAAGCTCTCTACTCGAGGAAAAATGCGCAGATCTGGGACGATAGCGTGACGCGTTGGTGTCTCTCAAGTACCTTGACATCCATACGACTAAAGGACCAAAAAGACAATGTGAATCACCAAAAAACAAGCTAACGACCTAGCAAGTCACTTCCAAAGGGACAAAATAGAACTATAAATTAAAACAGATATGAACGAATGTGATAGAGCAAGTAAATGAGAGTTAAGGTGACAAGAATGATCTCACAAAGATACTCATTTGTCAGCTAGCTCCACAAAGCACGTCCACCTGCACACAAGGAAGAGGAAAATTGTTGGTGGCTGTATAGGGGCTTGCCTTAGTCAGAACCCCATTTTGGTGTTTCCACCTTCACGAATAATCAAGATAGCAACAAGGGAGAAAAGTATGATAAAGAAGAATGAAAGTAAAACACAATAACACTTCAAAACAGTATTATGCTACTCAACCAAACCATAGAGGAGAGGAGTGAAAAGCTTACCACCTCCACCAAGAGATCACTAGCTAATGGGGGAGAAAATGAGAGGACTCAAGCCCCTGCTGCAATTGTGTTGTTCCACACTTGCTCTATGGAGTTGATGGAGTTTTTTTGCTGCTACTATGGAGTGCTTGAGAGTTGAGAGTGCAAGAATTGAATGCTAGAAGGTTGCTTCAGCTTGTGAAGAAGTTGAACCGAATGCTCAGAAGGATGTGAAGAAGATGTGTTGAATACTCAGAAGGATGAAATGAAGGAAAGAATTGTGAATTTGAAGGGATAATGAGAAAAAATGATCATATTCAAGTCGTTTGGTTGAAGAGGGGTGTTACAAATCGACCCCAATGGGAAGTGTACCACTTCTGCAGGCTCTAGATGTAGGAATCCATCAGGGACATAAGTGCGCTACGTGGGTGTCCCTGATAGTTATTATTTTGCTGACACATTACAAAAATGCCAAGTGGAATGAAGGCAATGGGTTGATGTGGATTTTCACCTTCAAATTTGATTTTCTAAGGTGAGGAAATGTAAAAGGGGAAATTTTCCTAAGGGGTGCAAATTCACTTCTATACATTTTCCCCCCACTTTAGCGAGCATAAATATTGATGAGTACTTCGGTAAAGTAGATAGGAGAAGTAGTATATTTAGAAGTGTATACCTGAATCATTAAGGAAGTAGACCACGATCTAGCGAACTTGAGAGTGCAGGACAAGGAAAAAACTTCATAGCCCTGCAAAACTATGAAGCTGAAGAATGCAAGCGTCTTACAGGCCTGTAGACCTACAAGGAGGCAACCCCCAAGATTTCTCACATGAAGGAAGCCTCGTGAAGAAAATTCCTCATAGGCCCATAAACCTAGAAGGAAGGTGTCCTCCAAGATCTCTCACATGAAAGATACCCAAAGAAGCATCTTACAGACCTGCATACCTGCAAGGAAGGATCCCCAAAGATATCTCACATGGAGAAAGTTGAGAAAGCATCCTATAGACTTGCAGACCTATAGGGAATGTGTCCTTCAAGATCTCTCGCATGAAGGAAACCCAAGAAAAAGTGCCCTACAGACTTGTAGACCTATAGGGGAGCCATCCCCAAGATCTCTCGCATGGAGGAAGCTCAGAAGAAGCACCCTATAGACCCTTAAACCTACAAGAAGGTATCCCCCAAGATCTCTCACATGGAGGAAACCTAAGGAAGGGGACTCTACAAATTCAGAAAGAGGCTTCAGAGGCACACCCATAAAGTGACATGTTTACTTGCAGATAGAACATGTTAGAAAGTAGCCATGCAGGAAAGTAAGCAGATAGTTACATAGACCATCAACAAGTTGGAAAATTTTCAAAGGGGTCCCTTGGGAACCTGGTGTGAAGAAGGGGTCCACTCAAGGTACTTGCTATTTGAAAGCACGAAAGAGATGCTTCTTTCTCAAATCGTTTCATCATCAATGAATCCTTTTGAAAGATGTTCACTTCATGAAGGAATTCGAAAGGAAGAATATGCTCTGACACAAGGGGAAGGTCAAGGATTTTCCCACTTTAGGGGAAGGTTCTCAAGTTCTTTCTTTATGAACCCATGATGAAGGAAACACGTTCCATTAGGGTTTCAAGTCGAGAATGCGATTCTTGAAAAGAAGTTTGTGAAGATTCTTGAGAAAAGATTCATGGGAAATGAATGCATTTTATGAAAATAAAAGTGTTATAGAAGTGGCGTTGTCACACATGAGAGGGAAAACTCAAACAAAGAAGGGAGAAAGATAAAGAAAAAGCTAAAGAAAAGGGCATAGGGGTAGCCTAATATTTCGGGGTCAGAACTGCTCATAAATATATATATGTATAGTAATAGGATATGAAATGAGCTATCATCAACCCCCTACTATATCAGATCATGTGAAGAATGCATGAGAAGACAAAGTAAAAGTAAAAAATTGGGTCAACATGGAAGGGAAGACTAAATGGCCCCAATGCTTTGCATCATCCCCAATTTATCAAAAATCAAGCTATAAACATGGAAGAATGATGATACAAATAGAAGAAGGTTTACAAAACAAAAAATACAACTGTATCCTGTAAGGAAAATTAGGAGAGCATCTAGTGAAAACTCCATATAGTAGTGCCTTTGGTAACTTTCATTTCGATTAGGTTGCCTCAAAGACATGTACAACTATGTCCTAAAGCGGAAAAACCTACAGATGAAAGACACTACAAAAAATAGAACACAAGGATTTTACGTGGGGAAAACCCTTTCGGGTAAAAAACTCCACTCTCCAAAGTTTGAGCCATTGTATTATTCAGCAACAACGGTTATAATACAATTGCAGGCTCTTAGCCTTTTCAGAGATTACATCTTGTTCATCTGGATACAACTGGTAGAAAACACCCCAGAGAGATCAACCATAGCATTCATGTTCAGGAGAGATTCCAGCATAACCCTACCTCTCTCACTATCTGCCTCAACCTCATGGCTTCGGCCTTTCAGCCAGCCACTCGACCTTTCTCTATCAATCTCTCTCTGGTTCTCAGCTCTTCAACTTCTCGGCTTGTCAACTTGATCAACTTTTTCTACAGAATGTCTAATGCATACATATAGGCATTCGTTCTCAACAGGATCTCTGTGAATCAGTTCAAGATCACACTTCAACAATCTACCAACTCGACATCCCTATCATCATAGATGTTTCCAATCCTATGTAGATTTTTCCTTTTAGACTGTTCAAAAAATCCAATCGCTAACCATTTGAATTTTGCTTCCTCTGATTGGTCCACGTGCACCATGTTAGATAGTCTTCACTCAGTCAACAACGATCAACTTGTGTCGCATGTCGGTGAGACACTAGAAGTGTCTCCCCGATGCCACAAGACTTGATTACACGTTGTCACCAAGAGTCCTCTCCATCGACAAGAGGTTCCACCAAGCTTACAAGTTACATCGACCTCAGCAAGCACATCAGTGAGACTATCGCTATTGCCAGGAGTTCACATCAAGTCTCCAAGTCATACTGAAACCCAAATAGTCACCAAGAGTCATACCGATATTACGTTTCCCATTGGCAAGACAATCTCTCTTCACCAAGAGATAATACCGATGCCTCCATGTTACTCTGAAGTCTCCCATTGGCCAGACATTCTATCTTCACTAAGACTTCATACCGAGCTCAAGAGTCATACCAAACAAATTCAAGAGTCGGCGAGACTTATCGTCTTCACCAAGACCTTATACCAAGGTCTTAAGTCACCCCGAGCGTTGCAATCACCAGTCAGCAAGACTTATGTCTTTCGCCGAGACTACATACCGAGCACCCATGTCTTGCCGAGTTGGCAAGACATTTGACTTCGCCAAGAACTTTCACCGGGCGTTGAGAGCTACACCGATGACTTCAGATGCATCCCCATCGGCGAGACCACCACCTGTCACCAAGACTTTACACCGAAGTCTCCAGGTTACCCCGAGCTCACCTTTCACCAGGAGTCATGCCGAACACATCCCACACTGTCAGTGAGAGAAATGCCCATCGCCAAGACTTCATAGCGAAGCCTTCAGGTCATACCGATGTGTTGTCGGCGAGAGAATCAACCTTCGGCAAGACTTCTTACTGAGGTTTCCGTGATATCTCGAAACCACTTCTTGCTAAGAGTCACACCAAACTGATGACCCCACAAGCTATTGGTGAGACTTTCGATATTCGATGAGACATCATATCGAAACAAGCCTTTCGGCCAAGGGTCTTCCCGATATCTCTAAAGGTTACATTGTCGCCAAGACAATCCTTCATCACTGAGACTTCATATCGAGACCCTTAAGCTACTTTGAGTGTATACAGTCGGCTAGACATCTCCCAGTCGCCAAGAGATCTTCCTGAATGTTCAACTCACCCCGATGACTACAATCAGCGAGACATCTTCCTGTCACTAGGACCACATACTGACACACTTGAGTTACCCCGACGACTCCAGGAGAAAGCATATCGGTGAGACAACCCTCCATTGCTAAGACTTCATATCAAAGCAAACAGGTTACACCGATGACTCAGTCGCCATAGGTCACACTGACATACGCTAGGCACCCGATAACAAACCCTTTTGTCACTGAGACATTTCCACTTTGCAAAGGGTTACAACGAATGCACCAAGTCATAACGATAGGTCCATTCGGCAAGACAGAAGCAAAGTCACAACGACATGAGCAAAACACAAGATTACTGAATTGTCAGTCGGCCAGACACCAAGAATGTCACAGTGACCATGCTTTCTCATATGATTCAGCCTGTGAGATTGAGGCACATTTTCCAACAATCTCCCACTTGACAAAGACACATAGGAACCTCCAAAGCAACCAAGAACTAAGATCACACTAGCTCCACCAGTTCAAAACCCCACAATACTCAAGACACCCAATCAACATGATTCAATAGATAATAGTCCACAGAACAATCTGCAACAAAGACCAGGTATCCAACAGCAACTCATTGACCAACAAAGCAACCAACCACAGCCTTCTAGGAAACCACATAGATCTCAACATGCTCTCATGCTCTATCAAGAAAACAGCTCCAACATCCAAGATGTTCACCTTCATGCAACAATCCTTTCATCTTCCAACATGCCACCTGTGGAAGAAGAATACAAAGCCAAGGTGTATAAGCACCATTCCAATGAACACAAGCAAAATATCCCAGCGATCTCACCAACAAGATACTGCTACCACTTCACTGTGCTCAAATGCTATACAGAAGCAAACCAGAACACAACCATGAAGTCTTATTCAAAAACAAGAAACAAAACATCTGTTAGAACAACAATCAGACTGATTGCTTCCATCCAACTGATAACCCACATGACTGAAAATAGCACCCACAGCTCGTGCTATACCATCCAATCTCACATACCTCATAGGTATCAACATTAGTAAAATTCTACCAATCCATTAACAGCAAATACAAGTTCCAGTGTCAACTAGTCAAAGAAGACAAGACACATACAGGAACTCCCACTGCCAGAGTAATCAGATCTTAAAGATCAAAGGTACAACAAGTCTACCAATTTCAACACATAGAAAATGTAACCATGTAGTACCAAGGAAATATCCACAATGATATACACAACCTGCAACAACCTGCCACAAGAAATCTCACCACAAACCTTCACGACCACATAGAGAAACACTGCACATCATCTTCTTGTAGAACAGCCTCCTACATACACTTCTAATAGCCAGCTGTGTCAAGGATGATCTTCTTCATATCCCAAAAGAAAGCCTTAACAACATCCATTCATTCAATTACCAAGATCAAACTATCTTTAAAACCAACATGGATGTAAGCATCTCAAAGAAGATCAAGCTTGTTCGTTTCCCATTTCAGGAAATAAGCCCATACATCATCTCCTACCAATTCTCATTAGTAACAAGCAGATAAAAGAAACTGTACAACTTCCACTATGAATCTTCCAGAATCATTAAACAGTAATTCAAGATCCATATCATGAAAGTAAACTTAATAAAACACATCTGAAAAATATAATGGGCCACATACCTTTCAGATAAACTTCCGAGAAGACCAAGAGTGGGAACGAGAATACTCCTTCAAGATATACAAGTCATCATGACTAATCCAAGAGCAATCTCCTCATAGGTCTCTTATTGAACTCACGTTCAACCAAGGTGAAGGCTTGTCAGACTTTCTGCTGAACAACTTTAACAAGAATAACAAGCAACAACACATCTCTCATAAGAGAAAAATGGCCTCACCTTATTCTTCATGTATCCATGAGTACTAGCAACTGATCATCTCATGCTAAACTTCAACTGCATTATTGCACTAACATGAAGTATCAAGCAAGTAATCAAAGCACTCAATACACAAAGAATTTCCAGACCACTGTCAAAGTTCCAATCAGCTGAATCAGGAACTTATCATGACATCATGATCTACACATCCCCATAGGAGATCCCATGCTTCAGGTGACTTTTCCATTTTCTCAAGTACAATGCACAATGCCAAAACTCCAGTGTACAAGGAAGAGAATACCATGACATAAGTAAATAGACTCAAAAACAACATCAACTGTCAAGCACCACCAACACCTTAGCCAAAGACTCCAAGTGTCTTCCATGGTTCCAAGATGTTACACATCTTCAAATAATGTCCATGTAAAAGTGCAAGAACCCTTCTGCAACACTAAAGAAGACCATTCACCACCATGTGATGAACCCACAGTCACTGCTAGAGCTCCCACTGAAACATGACATCCGAGCTCTCCAAGCATTATGACCACCTGCTACAGGTTCCCATAACCAACTATTCAGGTACTCAATAGTATCCATCCTCTTATCTCAAAGCAATCACACCAATGCACAAGTGACCATAGACAAGGCCAGCTAACAAGTTTGTACCAACAATGAATCAACGTCGTGGATATAGACAGTCCACTTTTGAGTTGCCTCATAACAAACATGTAGGTAAAGACAACCCACAACATTGCACAACCCGTAGATCCATTCAACAGAAATGTGCAAACCCATCATTGCATTGGAAACTGCAACAATGAGATATCAAAGAGAATAACCATGTAGACAACATGACTCAAACACCATATCACACCAGATCTGACTTGCCAACATGTCCACTATGAGCACCATAATCAAGGAAGACCACTACAAGAATGTTAAGTGACTAATCACTTACCAACACTCCCATGTAGAGAAGAAAACATACCTCCTCAAACCATGCACCAAGCATGCATGCAGACCTGCAACTATCTCATCTAGGAACACCCCAAAAGGCCAATACCTTGACAATAGCTTAACAACAACTCCACATGATCACAAGTTTTTTCTTAACCATGTAATACCTACAAAACCACAGAGCCATGCAAGTACAAAACATCCTTAGAAAGGAAACAACAGTTCAAGAGAATCCAGACCCCTTTCAGGCCAACTCTAAACCACCGACATGTACATGCATCTGAGAAAGAGAGAAAGGCTATTTCAGAAGCTTGCAAATCATCTAATGATTAACTTCGTAGCCTTCAAGCATTTGAGGTTAACAGGAAACAGTGCCTTCCAACACCAGGAACCACCACCTATCATAAGCACTCTGAAAAAATCCACCTTATACTTCAAAGTTAAACCTCTACCAGCCAGGAGACACATATCACAACATGATCAACTCCTTTTTTCATCTTGACCATCCTTCAAACTGCATGCTGTCTCAGAATACCACAAGGCTTCCACTCATCAAAGGATTAATCCATCAGTCCATTCCTCTAGATTTCTTCTAGCCCATCAAGCTAAGAGATCTTCACAGGAGAAATATCCAGAACCAACAACCAAAAGATGGCTCTCATACCACTTGTAAGGAAAATTAGGAGCGCATCTAGTGAAAAATCCATACAGTAGTGCCTTCGGTAACTTTCATTTCGATTAGGTTGCCTCAAACACAAGTACAACTATGTCCTAAAGTGGAAACAAACACAATTATTTCCACATTAATCCTTCTGAGAGAAATATATGTAGATTCAACAACAATCAACAACATAGATGAAAGACACTACAGAAAATAGAACACAAAGATTTTACATGGGGAAAACCCTTTCGGGTAAAAAACCCCACTCTCCAAAGTTCGAGCCATTGTATTATTTAGCAACAACGGTTACAATACAATTGCAGGCTCTTAGCCTTTTCATAGATTACATCTTGTTCATGTGGATACAACTGGTAGCAAACACCCCCAGAGAGATCAACCATAACATTCATGTTCAGGAGAGATTCCAGCATAACCCTGCCTCACTCACTATCTACCTCGACCTCATGGCTCTGGCCTTTCAGCCAGCCACTCGGCCTTTCTCTATCGATCTCTCTCTGGCTCTCAACTCTTCAGTTTCTCAGCTTGTCAACCTGATCAATTTTTTCTACAGAATGTCCAATGCATACATATATGCATTCGTTCTCAACAGGATCTCTGTGAATCGGTTCAAGATCACACTTCAACAATCTACCAACTCGACATCCCTATCATCATAGATGTTTCCACTCCTGTATATATTTTTCCTTTCAGACCGTTCAGAAAATCCAACTGCCAACCGTTTGAATTTTTCTTCCTCTGATTATTCCACGTGCACCACGTCAGACAGTATTCACTCGGTGAATAGTGATCAACTTGTGTTGCATGTTGGTGAGACACTAGAAGTGTCTCCCCGATGCCATAAGACCCGATTACACGTTGTCGCCAAGAGTCCTTTCCATCGACAAGAGGTTCCACTGAGCTTACAAGTTACATTGACCTCAGCAAGCAAATTAGTGAGACTATCGCTATCGCCAGGAGTTCACATCGAGTCTTCAAGTCATACCAAAACCCAAATAGTCGCCAAGAGTCATAATGATATAGACAATCGCTCTTCGCCAAGAGATAATACCGATGCCTCCATGTTACTCCGAAGTCTCCCATCGGCCAAACATTCCATCTTCACTAAGACTTCATACCGAGCTCAGGAGTCATACCGAACACATTCAAGAGGCGGCAAGACTTTTCGTCTTCGCCAAGACCTTATACCGAGGTCTTAAGTCAACCCGAGTGTTGCATTCACCAGTCGGAAAGACTTATGTCTTTCGCCGAGACTACATACCAAGTGCCCATGTCTTGCTGAGTCAGCAAGACATTTGACTTTGCCAAGATCTTTCACCTAGCGTCGAGAGCTACACCGATGACTTCAGTTGCATCCCCGTCGGTGAGACCACCACCTGTCACCAAGACTTCACGCCGAAGTCTCCAAGTTACCCCGAGCTCACCTTTCGCCAGGAGTCATGCCGAATGCATCCCACACCGTCAGTGAGACAAATGCCCATTGCCAAGACTTCATAGCGAAGCCTTCAGGTCATACCGATGGGTTCCGCTGTCAATGAGAGAATCAACCTTCGGTAATACTTCTTACCAAGGTTTCCATGATATCCTGAAACCACTTCTCGCCAAGAGTCACACTGAACCGATGATGCCACAAGTTGTCGGTGAGACTTCTAATATTCGATGAGACATCATATCGAAACAAGCCTTTCAATCAAGGGTCTTCCTAATATCTCTGAAGGTTACATTGTCGCCAAGACAATCCTTCATCCCTGAGACTTCATATCGAGACCCTTAAGCTACTCCGAGTGTATACAGCCGGCCAGACATCTCCCAGTCGCCAAGAGATCTTCCCGAATGTTCAAGTCACCCCGATGACTACAATCGGTGAGACATCTCCCTGTCACTAGGACCACATACCAACACACTTGAGTTACCCTAACGGCTCCAGGAGGAAACATATCGGTGAGACAACCCTCCATTGCTAAGACTTCATATCAAAGCAAACAGGTTACACCGATGACTCCAATTGCCATAGGTCACACCGACATATGTTAGGCACCCGATAACAAACCCTTCTTTCACCGAGACATTTCCACTCTGCAAAAGGTTACAATGAATGCACCAAGTAATAGTGATAGGTCCATTCGGCAAGACAAAAGCAAAGTCACAGCGACATGAGCAAAACACAAGATTACTAAATTGTCAGTTGGCCAGACACCAAGAATGTCACAGTGACCATGCTTTCTCAGAGGATTCAGGCTGTGAGATTGAGGAAAATTAGGAGTGCATCTAGTGAAAACTCCATACATATCCAAGCACTAACATGGGTGATGAGGGTCTAGGCACACATAGCACAACCATGGGGGAACACATCACAACACAAACACACACATCTAATCTAAAGATAAAGAAGGGGCCTCATCCTAACACTGATTGACCAAGAGGCCATGCACTTCCTAGTCTAGATCATTGTAGGGGGAAGATGGATGATCCTGTAGTGGTGGGATGTTAAGAAGAGGAGCGTATGACCCTCCCACAACAAGGGCTAAGGAAGAGGGCCCTGCAAGGTCCTCTCCACCAAGTTGTTGTGGAGCTAAGGTTAGCGATTTCACAAAGATTGCCAACAACGCCGAAACCTCATCCAAAGAGTTAAACATGAATTTTACAAGAGTGCCATGTTTCACTTCAATGGACAGAGAAGGTTGCACTCAAGATTCACCGTTAGGCTCGTCGAGTGGTGACAAACTCAGAAGAAATTGAGACTGGTTCCATCACTAGTAGAAAACTAGTAAGCACGGGACCACCTTTCAAATAAGATGGGATCCTCTTGTGTCCTTTGTTACTGGAAGGACCACTCCCTACTGTCTGCTTCATTGGAGGATGTGAATTCCCCACAAACGAGGCAAGAAGAGTAGAGGAAGATTAGGAGGAGGAGAGAACCATAGTAGATACGACCGATGTATTCATCATATCTATGGGTTTTGGAAAAGGCAGGACATCCGGAAGGGACATCAACATAGGTTGCTCCACCAAAGGAGCAATAAACACCTGCACCTTTTTAGGGGGTATGTGCAGGATCATGATGGGCTAAAAAGTGGCGATATGATGGGTATGTGTAGGGTATGTGGCCGATGAATTTTTTTACCCAAAATTGATGAAACGAAAAGGGTTTTTAAAGGAGATCCTTAGTTTTCCACCAATATAAATTATGCTTTACTTTGAATTTAATAAATAATTATTATTCATTTTCTATTTGAATTACGACTGAAGTCCTAATCGATAGGCTAATTGAAAAACATCTATAGCTTTCAAATGGTACCACATTTTTTGAATTTGAAACATGTGTCACATTCTATGCTTCGCATACTATAGGATTAGAAAAAATAAATTTCATGAAGTCTTGACCAAGTTAAGGTGGTTAGACAGACGAGTTTTTATATTTTTTAAAAGTTCTAATAAAAAATTCATAATTAATTATTTACTTGGAAAAAAATTACAAAAAATATGCATCACATCGAGACATGAGTCCTCTACATATATCTAAACTATTATAAAAAAATATTGTAAGATGGGGTTAAAAATCAAATAGCATAGATAAAGTGACAACCAACACTTCTAAGCTATAAACCCAATCCAAACAAGAGAATACAATGAAAGCATAAGGAAAAATAAGACATCAAATCAAAACACTCCCCATGCTTGAATCTTGAATCACTACTTCTCTTGCTCTCCTATTTATCCTTTTGCAAATATGCCCTCAGATTTGTAGTCTAACTTATGCAAATACCTGCAAATTGTAACTAGAAAGTTGGAGAATAATAACTGTTAAGGTGAAAATGGAGGAAGGTTGCTTTTATAGACAACCTTTCGAATGGACAACTAAGATTAATCCTCTAGAAGGATTCCAAGATCAATGGATGAGAATGCATGAGAGGGAGGTTAAAAAATGGATGGTTCAGATTAAGTCTCAGAAAAGATACCAAGATTAACTGTCCAAAATTGATGCACCAGAAATATGCCATGCATGGAAAAGCTATGACGCTTGACAACTATGACAGACATGGAAGACATCCAGACTAATATGACAAAAATGAATGTTATGACAAGGGATTATGACAAAGCATGTTTGACCAAGTGGTGCATAAATAATTTATTTTAAATTTTATTCAAAAAAAAAGGAGGAGAAAAGGGACAAGTGGCAAATAAATAATTTATTCAAATTATTCATTTGGAGAAAATGAAAGATGGAGATTTAATTAAATTAATAAATTTAATTAAATGGAGAGATGGAAATTGGACATGGATAAATAATTTGAATTATTTATCCAAAAGAGAGGAATGAAATAATTAAATAATCTCAAAAATTATTTAATTATAGAAGAATAAAAGGGTCAAATAATAGTTATTATCTGACTATGGACAGATGATGAAAGGTACATAATTAAATAAATAATGATTTATTTAATTATTGAAGAGAGGGTATTAGTGACACAATTAAATAATTTTAATTGATCAGGATAGAAAAGAGATTAGGAAGTGAATTAATTAAATAATTAAAAATTATTTAATTAATAGAGGAATATGATCAAGCCTAATTAAATAATTAAATTATTAGAGGATGATGATCAAGGAAAAAATGTTGCTCGCAGACTTAGGACATTTTTCAGTGTCTACATTTTGCCCCTCTTTGACATAATGCAGTTCATCACGTTGTGTCAAAGAAATTTAATTTTGAAATATGCCCCAGTGAAAGTAGGGTACAGGTATGCTCCCTCGAGAGGACAAGAGGGTTCAAAGAACACAAATGTGCTCTCGAAATGGATGATAAGACTAGAGGATGAAGGATAGAAGAAATGTTAGCATGAAAGAGAAAGGGGGTGATGATGGAAAGTTAGACAAGAAATGATAAGGGAACAATTTTTCATGCTTACATTTTTATATTTATCATCATTGGGTGTCAAAATGTTGCAAATGGACCACAAACACCATGGTATGATATAGACCAAGGTGCACAAGGTGACCATTTGGGAGAGACAAGCAATCAAAAGAAAAATTTAACAGACAAGGAATGCCTTGGCTCATACTAAGGACTCAATAGTCCCAGTCTTTTTGCCAAGACAAGCCAGAGACAACAAACAAAGAAAAGAGGCCATGATCCATCATTGTCCCTCTAAATCCGTTGATAAGACATCTTTGAGGAGATTAGTAACATGACCCAAAATCAATCAATATAATAAGAAAATTCCAGCCCAACAAAGTGTTCGCCATGATAGTGCTTGCTAGTGATAACGATGAGATTGTTTTCTTTACCAAGATGACTGAAGATCGATTGATAAGTTGACCCAGATTGATTAATAATTGACAAAGGTTGACAAATTGATCTGATCAATAGGTTGAAAAAGATTGATTTATAAGTTGAAAAAGGTTGGAAAGTTGATTTGATTGATGATGATTGTGCCTGACCTCAGGAAGGACACATCTCAACTAAGGAAAGATTGATTGAAAGGATTGACAAGATTGGTTGATTTGATAAAGCTGACAACGTTTGATTGATAATGATTGTGCCTAACCTTAGGAAGGACACATCCTGACTAAGGCAAGACTAATTAAAAAGGTTGATAAGATTGATTGATTGTTTGACAAAGATTGATTGATATGACCAAGCAATGTGACCATACCCAACTACAGGAAGGACACATCCTATTTAAGGCAAATGACACATTTGATAAAGTTGACCAATTGATAAATGTTGACAAGGCACCTAACTGCAAGAAAGACAAATCTTTCTTAAGGTAAATGATCAAATTGACAAAGTCTAATCTCAAGAAGGACATATCCTAATAAAAGAACAAAGATAAGTATGAATGAGACAAATGACGAGATGCCCCATTCTGCTTGAATGACAAGATCAATTGAATGATGATAGGATGATCGATTGATGAAAGATTTTGTTGGTTATGTGCATTTGTTGATTCGTGATTTTGTTTTGAAGGATGATTATTTTTAGACCAAGGACATGACCAGACTCGACAAACCCTAAGGGACTTGACCTAGGGGGCCTCGGGGGCTCATCAATAGATGGTCTTGCCTACGTAGCAATGCACAAAGACCTTGTAGTTTGACATGAATTGACTTTGCTTTATTTGACAAAAGACGAAGTGATGATTTTATTTGGGACAACCTAAAAGGACTAACCTAATGCCTTGGGGGATCATTTAAGATAAGCCTTTCCTACATAGAAAACTCGCAAAGGCAACGCAGTTCGACCCTACTAACAAAAACTAACTTTGACTTAGACTCAAACTCAAACTTTATTTTTAGAATTTTTGACGTTTTCTGCTATTTTTGGATTTTAAAGTTTTAGGATTTTTTTAGGACATTTTATGATTTTTAGGGATTTTTTTTTTGTTTTTTGTGGATTTTTGAAGCTTACTATTTTTTTTGGATTTTGATGTTTTTTCTAAATTTTTTTTGGATTTTTGATTTTTTTTATTCTTTTGGATTTTGATGTTTTCTGATGCTGATATTATTTCCAATGAAGACGTAGGTCAAGGAATTGCCCCCAGTCAGGTGCGAGACCAATTTATTAGGTGCAAAGGGGTAGCAGTGAATGCAAAAGATGATTGGGATCCCCAAATGTCGATAGTTCCCAGGCCATGGAAGGATGATAGTTTATTATGACAGAGTGACATGTGTGTTTGGATGAGCAGAAGGTTGGAAGACTAGATGGAGTGATAGTAGATGAAGGAGCATGAACTGCCTACACATGGCACCTGTTTGCCAAGTTTTCACCATGGTACTTGTCCAAAGCGCCACCGAAGTGGTTTTCACTTTTGGATGAATTATTTTTCTTTACTATTTTTTTTTCATTTTTTAATTTTTTTTTGCGTCACTAAGATGCCTGTTTGCCAAGTTTTCATCAAGGTGACTTTTTTTTTTGTATTTTTGACTTTTTAAGGGGATACTCTAAGAATCAAGTGTAATATTTGCAGAGGTGCATGTTGTTGATAGGTTTGGACAATGACTGTCCTTCAGGAGTAGAAAGTTGATAAGCACCTGATCCATATGATAGTGTAATGATATAAGGGCCCAACCAATTAGGTTCAAACTTTCCTGGTTTTTCTCATTCTGCTTGATTCTTTTCATTTTCTCTCAGGACTAAATCTCTAATGTCAAAGCTTTTGGGTCGAACCTTTTTGTTATAGCTACATCGAAGATGATTATGGTATGCTTGTAGATGTGTTAAGGAATTCTGTCTCTTTTCATCCAGCAACTCTAGCTCATGTAGACGGTCCAGAAAAAATATTCTTCCTGATCAATCAAGTCTTGCAGGGAGACTCGCAAAGAGGGTAACTCGACCTCTATAGGAAGTATTGCTTTAGACCCATAGACAAGGGAATATGGAGTGGCTCCAATCGGAGTGCAGACACTGGTACGGTAGGCCACAAAGTAGGATTGAGTTGCAGGTGCCAGTTGCTACCAGCATCATTGACAGTCTTCTTTAGGATTTTTAGGATAGTCTTATTAGACACCTCAGGTTGGCTGTTGCCTTGGGGGTAATATGGAGTGGAAAAATGTTGTTGGATATGAAATTTTGCACAAAGCTCAATGACATCCTGGATTTTGAAAGGGCGACCATTATTAGTGATGATGGACTATGGAATACCATAGCGGAAATGATATAATTCAGGATGAACTTGGCTATCTATTTTCTGGTAATGTAAGTCAATGGGATGGCTTCAATCCATTTCGTGAAATACTCAGTAGCGACAAGGATAAACTTATGTCCGTTAGAAGAGGTGGGATGGATATTTCCTATGAGGTCAAGTCCCCATTGAGAAAAAGGCCAAGGCGAAGTGAGTGGCTGAAGTTCCTGAGCTGGTGCATGTATAAGATCTCCATGAATTTGACACTAGTGACATCTCTTCATAAAATGATAAGAATCATGTTCCATTGTATGCCAATAATAACCAGTTCTCATGAGCTTTTTAGCTAAGGTTGGACCAGTAGAGTGAGCTCCACATATACCCTGGTGTACCTCTTATAGGGTGGTTTGTGCTTCATTTGAGTCGAGACACCGAAGAAGGGTACTATCTAGGCTGCGATGATAAAGGGTATCTCCAATGATGGCATACTTAGATGCTTGTCAGATAAATTTTTTGCGTTGATTAAGGGACAAGTCAGGAGGGATAATTTGGTCATGCAAGTAGGCGTAGATATCTTTATACCAAGAATATTCAAGACCAACTAGTTCACACACAAGTCGAGTTTCGGGGACATCGAATGCAGGGATCAAAAGTTGTTCCACCAAGAACTCATATTGAGTTGCATTATTAGGGATGTCCAAGAGAGATCCAATGATAGCCATTGCATCAGCCACTTTGTTTTGGATTCTTGGAATTTTCTCAATGGAGATGCTATCAAAGTATAGTCTGAAACTGTCGACCATGCGCTTATAGGGCATCAATTTCTCATCCTTGGTGTCATAGTCATCATTAACTTGTTTAATCACTAGTTGGGAGTCACCATATAGTTGAAGATCTTTGATTTTCCAATTTATAGCCATTCGAAGTCAAGTCAGTAATGCTTCATATTCAGCCATATTGTTTGTGCATGTAAATGCTATCCTGAATGACTTAGGAATGGAGTCTCCTTGAGGTGTGATGAATAAGATACCAGATCCTGATCCATGATTTGTATAAGATCCATCAAAGTATAACTTCCATGTTGTAGGTGTGTCTATAATAAGGATTGATTCATCTAGGAATTTAGATACCAAAGGATGGTTTTCTTTTAATGGTGCATCTGCGAGTTGGTCAGCTATTACCTGTCCCTTTATTTCCTTGCGGTCGACATACTCAATGTCATATTCACTCAGGATCATAACCCATTTAGGTAGCCTACCTGTCAATGCTACTTTGTTGAGTAGGTACTTCAAAGGATCAATTTTGGCAATTAACTTGGTTTTGTGATTTAGCATGTAGTGCCTCAATTTTTGTGTTGCAAATACCACTGCTAGACATGCTCGCTCAATAGGACTATAGTTTAGCTCATACCCAACTAAAGTTTGACTAATATAATATATTGCCATTTCCTTTCCATCATGATCATTTTGTGTTAATAGTGCCCCCAGTGTTGATGTAGTGGTTGTCACATATAGTAAATTAGATATCTTCCATCGATTGGTGGCATAAGGATTGGTGGAGTTAATAAGTACTTCTTGATTTGGCCAAATGGTTCTTGACATTTTTTAGTCCAATTGAAGGGCATACCTTTCCTTAAAATATGTTGGAATGGATGGGTATTTTCCACTAGCTAGGCAATGAATCTATAGATTGATTTTAGTCTTCCTTGTAATGTCCTTAATTGACTGATATTGGTTGGCGGTGGCATGTCTAAGATAGATTTTACTTTGGCAGGATCAACTTCTATTCCTTTGCGAGAGACTATATACCCCAAGAGTTTGTTTGATTGGACCCCAAAAACAAACTTCTTTGGATTTAGCCGGAGTTGATATTTTTCAAGTCGAGTAAAGATCTTATCCAATATAGCTAAGTGTCCACTTCGTTCTAGGGATTTGGAAAGTAGGTCATCAAAATAATATTCCACAAGGATATGCATATAGTCATGAAAAATTGTGGTCATGGCTCTCTGATAGGTGGCTCCTACATTTTTTAGTCCAAATGGCATGACATTCCAACATTAAGTTCCCTAAGCACATGTGAAAGTTGTCTTGGGTTGATCTTCAGTGGTGATCCTAATTTGATTGTAACCTAAGAATCCATCCATTAGCGATAGCATCTCATGCCTAGCAGTTAGATCTACTATGATGTTGATGTTCGGCAGGGGAAGTCATCTTTGGGACAAGCTTTATTTAGGTCTCAGAAATCCATGCAAACTCTTATCTGACCATTCGGTTTTGTGACAAGAACTAGATTGGATATCCATTTAGCATAATCAATTGGGAAAATAAATCTAACATCTAGGAGCTTCTTGAGTTCTACCTTGACAAGTAGCGCGATTTGGGGATGCATTTTTCTTAACTTTTTTTTGAATGGCTTTGAATTTGGTAGCAATGGTAAGTAATGTAGAACCAATTCAGGATCCAATCCAGGCATATCAGTGTGTGACCATGCAAAATTGACTTGTCTTTCTAAGAAGAATGCTATGAACTCAAGCTTTTCTTCAGTGGTTAAGGATGCAGCTAACTGTATTATTCTGGAGTTATCTGATGTTCCAATGTTGACTTCCTCTATTTCTTCTATAATCAACAACGGTCTCTCTCCATCTATTGGGAGATAGTCTTGTCCTCCATCCTTAGGCACCTCTGAGAGGTTTTCACCTTTGGATACGTCCTTTATTTTTACTTTTTCATGGTCAGTAGGTGCCTTTCGGTTTTCACCTAAAGACCTTTGCTTTTATTTTTACTTTTTCCATTTTTATTTTTGCAACTAGAGGACAAGGCAACCTCACCAAAGTATGCTGCATAGTTAAGTTCTATGGAAAATCCAACTTTGTGATCCCCACTGGGTATACCCTCACAAAGTCCCATAAACTCAACGATTGCTTCATCATTTTTGAAAGTATCTAAACTTGGTGGCCCTTGTTGGTCCCAATCTATAAGTTGTGGATAAATGAGGGGTAGGCCATCATCAACATCATTAAGGGTCATTGTGTAGGAAGACAGGGTAAAGACAGAACTAGAGTCATCAGGCTCCTAGGAAGATAGATCAATGGATTTCTAGAAATAGTGTTGGAGCCATTCTTCTTTAGTCAAGGACATTCTCATATGGGTATTTGATGGATTTCATGAAGAATCAAGGGTAAGCATTTGGTCAAATTCCCCAAATAGTTTTTCTAGGTCCATGAAGGTGGTGGAGGATAAGGAGTCCCAGTCATACTCATTGGAATCAACATCATAATCCCAAGGGTTTTCATATGTCTCGCTCTCATCTGAAGCACTACCAACCTCACTTGAGGGTGACCCGATACCTCAGATAGTCACTGGGTATGTGCAAGATCATGATGGGTATGTGTAGGGTATGTGGCTGGCGACTTTTTTTTTAACCCAAACTTGATGAAATGAAAAGGGTTTTTAAAGGAGGTTCTTAGCTTTACACCAATATAAATTATGCTTTACTTTGAATTTAATAAATAATTATTATTCATTTTCTATTTGAATTACGACTAAAGTCTCGATTGATAGGCTAATTGAAAAATATCTATAAATTTCAAATGGTATCATATTTTTTGAATTTGAAACATGCTTCGCATACTATAGGATTAAAAAAAAAGAATTGAATTTCATGAAGTTTTGACCAAGTTAAGGTGGTCAGACATACGAGTTTTTATATTTTTAAAAAGTTGTAATAAAAAATTCATAATTAATTATTTACTTGGAAAAAAATTACAAAAAAATATGCATCACATCGAGACATGAGTTCTCTACTTATATCTAAAATATTATAAAAAAATATTATCATTTTATTGTGGTTAGGGTGGTCAGATAGATACCTACTTATTTTTTCTTTGAAATTTAAGTGGTACTGCATTGAAATTTCAAATTTTCACGAAATAGATTTTTTTTAAAAATAAACCTAGTAGTTTAGAAACTTCATTCAATTTTTTATAGATTCTATTCTTACATATTTTTGAAATAATATAGAAAACTTATTCAAATTTTTACGTCAAGTTTCCTAACTCTAATTTTTCTAAATTTTTTGCCACTTAAGGGCCTATTTTTTCCATGATGATCTTGTACATACCCCACTTTTACTAAAACAAACCCTAGTCATTGATGAATTACTAGCTTAGGAGGCTGTAGAGGTTCCAACATTCCTTGTTTGTTCAGACCAAGGCCACTACACCCATCATATCCATGTCATTTCATTATCTGGAACCCTTTTGGATACTGTTCAATTGGTAACTTCTTAGTTTCAATATCCTCCTCGTCTTTGTACAACCATGTAAGAATGTGGTCATCTAGAGATTCTTTAGCAAGTTCCCCCCATTTAGTAAAGGTGGTAGGAGGATTATGAATGACAACTTTGGGCTGCATAGGATGTGGTTTTCCATATGACTTTGGTGACTTGGGTAACTTTCTAATGAAAAAGAGTCTCTTCATATCATACTCTCCGCAGCCTTTTTCTTCGATCTGTATTTTAGGCATGGAAGGTGTAATGAAGGAATTGGATTATTTGATAAGATTATATGGATCAATGTAATGGGATGGAGTGGTGGATGAAGTGTAAGATGAGGCCTCCCGATTGATTGGTACTTGGCATTCAACAGTTCCTTTGAGATTGGAACAATATTGGAAAGGATCAGGGTCACCTAGAATATTAACTTTAGTTCCATTGTGTGGGAATTTGAGGAATTAATGATAGGTGGATGGAATGGATCTCATGGCATGAGTCCATGGGTGGCCAAGGAGGAGATTGTAGTGTAATTCCAAATCCAAGACATGAAACACTGTGTCTTGTATAGTTGGGCCAACTCTTACTGGGAGTGAAATTACACCTTCGAAAGATCATTTGGCATCATCATAAGCTTTGATCGCAATTTTCTTGGTTGGGTCAATGCAATTTTTAGAGTATCCCAATCCCTTAACCAATTTTAGTGAGCAAATATTCAAGCTTGCTCCACTGTCTACTAGGACTCGTCTGATCTTGTGGGTATTAATGCATACTTCTAGGTGTAGGGGACTGTTATGGTAAGATCTTGGTGCCGAAAAGTCTTGTTCAGAGAAGGTGACATGGTGTGGCATAGCGAGGTATCCAACCATGGCATGAAATTCATTGACATTTAGGTTTTTAGGAACAGAGGCTTCTCACAAGGTTTTATCGAGGATTGCTCTATGTTGTGGTGAGATGCGAAGGAGTTCCAAGATAAAGATTTGTGTGGGAGTTTTCCCTAGCAGCTCTATGAGGTTATATTGGCCTTTTGGTTGAGGATTTGTGGATGGACCTAGAATAGTTATTTTGGTTCTACAGGTAGCAACAACACAATTAGATTTTGGCTTGTTCATGGTGATGGTAGCAATGCGATCATCAAGAGGTGTTACATCTATAATCATGCTTGAAAACTACATAGTTGGCATTGTTGTTATTCCCTAAACTGGAGGCTTTTCCTTTATCATGGTCTTGCAAAGGGGTCTTGAATATTGTATGATCAACATTCGTTTTTCCTTGTGAATTGTTAATTGAAATGGTTTGATCCTCGATAAGGTGTTGAATGATGTTTTTGAGTGTCCAACATCTAGATGTCTTGTGTCCTTTTGTGTGGTGATATTCACAATATTCATCATCTTTCCACCAATCTAGTTTGATCAAGGAAGGTTCATAATTCTTGGTGTCTGGTAATGTAATGACATTAGATTACAAAAGTTGTTTAAGGATTGATTCGATGGGTTCACCCAAGGGGGTGTATGTTCTATTAGTATAGGGGGGACCTCTTCTTTGTTGGGTGCTTTAGATAGCATGCAGTGTTTGGTTTTGTCCTTGTGCTGGGGTACTTGGTGTACTAGATGTGTTTGACGAAGAAGGACCTTTAAGTTGAATGATTGTTCCTTTGGTTATCAGTTTGGCATCAACAAATCCATCGTTTGTGACATTTTTGTTTTGGTAGTAGTATTTTCCTTTGTCATTATTGGGTTTCTGATTGTATTTGTTTATCTTGACTAGTCCTTTAGTGATAAGGCCTTTCTCAATAAGAACACCCTTTTCAAGAATCTCTTCAAAGGTTGTGCAACATTGGATTTGAATTCGACTCATTAGCTCTCCGGTAAGGTTTTCTACAAACATGGTGACAAGTTATTTTTTAGGAATATGCAAGGGAATTTGCTAACCAAGCCTCACCATCTTTGGTAGAGCGAGGTAAGTGACTTCCCATCTCCTTGTTTGGTTGTGATTAATGTTGCAAGGGTGACATCATTTTTAATGTTAAAGGAAAAATGATTAATAAATTTTTTAGCTAGCTCACCCCATGTTTTGATGCCTTGTGGGAGATGTGAGAACCAATCTAAGGCTGCCCCTATAAGACTTCATGGGAATAATCTCATCAAGTAGGTAGGGTCATATGCAACTTCCATGCATGGTGTGTTGAATTCATGGATGTGTTCCACCGGATCCCATGTCCCCTTATATTTGGGCAATGGTGGTGTTGTGAAATGTGGGGGAAAGGGTGGCATGTATAAGTTTCGATCAAATGGAAAAGGGCACAATTCCTCCATAGAATATGTCTTCTTGTTGGTTCCCAATTGCATGTTGGCCATTCGTTGTTCAAGAGTTTGCATGTGTTGGATCAAATAGTCTGCAAAGGATGATGTTGCATTGTTTTGATGTGAAGCAATAATGTTGGCATTGAGGTCATTTGTTGGGTTTGGATTTTGACTGATGTTCTATGATATGAGACCTTGATTCTTATATGGATGTAAGTTATTTTTATTTAGAATGAGATTTGTGTTTAAATTGGTTCCAAAGATCATGTTCGTATTTGGTATGGCATTTTGGAGTTGGGGTATGGACCCTTGATTCATGTTTTGATTTTGAAAGTTGACTCCTTGGTTTGTAAATGGAGGTGTGGAACCTTGATTGATGTTTCGGTATGAAGGTATAGACCCTTGATGTGAAGGGATGTTTCCTTGATTGAAATTTTGAAGTGAAGGAATGGGTCCTTGATTGATATTTTAAAATGAAGGTGTAGGTCCTTGAATAAGGTTTTGAAATGATGGAATAGACCCTTGATTTGTATTTTGAAGTGATGGAATAGACCCTTGGTTTGTATTTTGAAGTGATGGAATAGACCTTTGGTTGGCAGTGGACCCTTGATTGTGGTTTTGACTTGAGGTCTTGCATGAGATAATGCACACCTTTCTAGGGTTATTTGGTGGAGGTTGATTCAATTAGGGTGCACTTTGAAATTGGAATGAGGGCCCTTGGTTTGTGTTTTGGGATGTGGGTATGGAACTTTGGTTTGAATTTTGGTTCAAGGGTGTGTGACCTTGGTTTAGATTTTGAATCAAAGGTGTAGGACCTTGTAATGTGGACCCCTGATTTGTGTTTTGAAAGAGCGGATTCATGAAAGTTTTACCCATGGTGTTTGAGGAACTACCAAATGTGAAATTTTGTCTTTGTGTAGTGGCATGAGTTGAGATGCTTTTTGTAGTGGTAGTAGTCGTGTACATGGTTGTCCCAAGGGGTATGTTCATGATTTGTTGTGATGAAGGCATGCCAAATGGATTTTCAGTTTCTTTTTCTATGATGGTTGACATGTCATAACCTTGAGGTAATTTGGCACCCTTTTTGGCTAGTGCATAGAAAAATTTGTTTGGGTTGGCACTAACAATTTGGTCAACTATGCTCAAAAGTCTTGGATCTTGGTAGGCCCTTTCAATCTCTTGGGGGGTCAATTGTTTGTTGGATACTTCAAAGTTTAGGTCTTCCCAAGGGTCACTTTGGTCTTTTTATGATGTGTTGTGGCAGGGTGTAGATTGATTTGAATTTGTGACATTATCATGAAAAGGGTCACTTAGGAAATCCATGTCCTTTCGTTTGGCTTTTGACCTTGTTTCAACCATGTGAGACCTTTTCAAGTTGGGAGGGATAATGCGAGATGAACTAAACTATGTTTTTGGATTTTCTTGGATTTTAGGATATGAAAATGCAAGGATGATGATGCAAGGATGGTAATGTATAAAATATGAGGGATAAAGAATGCTAAAGGACACTAAAAGATTAATTGATGGCCAAGATGACTAAATGATACTAATGCAAAGATAATGATCGGCTATATATATATTTTTTTTGTATTTTGGAGGATAAAGAGTATAATCTAGATGCAAAGGGATCTTAAACAAAGGATGACAATGAGGCTAATGTAAACTTAAGGCAACAATCCTAAGTATCATTGACCATTCAAGGAGATGATTTTGACAAGATTTGAGCTAGTACCATGATAAAGGTTCAAGACTCAAATGTGATAAAAGTGACAATGGAAAAGGTTTGAGAATGTAAAGGATAATGGTCAATGACAAAGAGGGTATGTGACCAAAAATTCTCAAAGACTCAAAGGTTTCCTATGCTCAAAATATGAAAACCTAGATGCAACCTAAGGATGAGAATTTAATTTTTTGCAAAGGATTTAGGAATGCAACCTATAATGAAATGTTTTCCTAATGGGAATGCCTAAAAAAATTTCATGTCTCTGGTTTGGAAGTCAAAATCACTATTACGATGAATTGGTTTAGTTTTGGACAAGGATTTTGTGAAATTGTGGTAATTAGATAGTTGTGGCTTTGTGTTTTCCAAAATGTTGTTTTGACAGTCTTGATGGTTTTCAATGGTTTTGATTCAAGTTTTTGACTATTTCTAGTAAGATGTGACTAAAAAAAACAACAAATAGTATCAAGAAATTTGTTTTGAGCTAGTTTGAAGTTTGAAAATGTTGTAAAAGATAAGCACAATCCTAGGTTAGGCTAGGACAATATTTGTTAGATTCCACGTGGGTTTCCCCAGTCGCATATTCTTAGTGAGTGAATCCAGAAGCTTGGCCACATGGGCTACCCCTTACAGTGCAATACTTCTTAGGCTAAGCAAGCTTCCAACCCCCATAAAACTCCCATGGCAGGTTGATCGCCTCTACTAAGAACTGGGAAGATGTGGATGCCTTCACAATGACTATTGTTGCGCTAGCAAATAGAAGGATTTTGGCTACTACACAAAGGTGTTTAGTTCGGGACCCTTGTTTGAGTGGCCATACATGGGGCACAAGATTAATCTCCATTTAGGAGGCACTCCATAATGAAGAGGTTATGCTCAATAGGGTTTTGTTGAGTACTACTTGGTTCGTATGACACATCCGCACTTGTAATCCTAGGCTTTCCGTTAGGATTCACATTTATATACTGGTTGGGGGTAGCTTGACCAAAGAGCTTTGTTTTCGGTTTGAGTCACCCTAGGGTGATTAATTTTTCCCATCAAAGAAGACCCAAGTCTTAGAGTCAATAATCGTTTCTCTTGCACCCAGGATTGCACAAGTGTGCAAGGGGAGAGGATACTTCGATTATTGAATCAGGGTTACAAAAGTTGCAAGAACTCATTCATTTTAATTATCCAAATTGTAATGTGAGGCAAAAACATCAAACACTTTTTTCATTTTAAACTTAACTCAATGTGAAACAAAAAATGTTCATTTTAAGCCCATGTCATGAAAATGCATGTAAATTTTATCCATAATGGGTTTCAATGCACGATTGTGTTCATTTTAAGCCCATGAGTGTACATGCATGTTCATTTTAAACCCATGAAATGTGAATGCAAGTTGTAGTTGTGAATTTTAGGCCCAATGAGTGATTTATGCAGATTTGTTGTTCATTTTAAGCCCCATGAATGAAATATGCAATTTGTTGTTCATTTTAAGACAAAATGAGTGTTATGCAAATTGTGGTTCATTTTATCCTTATGAGTGTAAATGCAATTTATTGTTGTTGAAAGAAAACAAAATTGTTTATGCCTAAAGAAATGAAAAAGCTCAATTTTTGTTTCTATAGAAATAGTTTTTAGACTGCCTCCAAGTTGTGCCACATGTTGAAAACAAGAGATTAGTAACTCAAAATTAAAGTTTAATGACAATAGCAAATTAAAACAAGGATAGCTTTCTCAAAACTTAACACAATTTTAAATTGCTTCAATCCATGGAAAGTTGAAAATCAAACCTTCAAAACCCAGAAAGTATTTTTCCAAGATTCTACACAAAAAATGTTGTAGGCAAAAGAAAACGCGGGTTTTAAGAGAAAAATTTAAAAAACAACGAATACTAAAATGGCCATAACTTTCTCAAATTTTAATGAAATTTTAAACCGTTTGAAGTTCCGGAAAGTTAAGAACGAAGCCTCAAAAAATTAGATAATAATTTTTAAATATTCAATATGCCCATTTTTTTGTGCTCAAAAGAAGATGACGGGATTTCGTATGAATTCTTGGCTGTAACTGTAAAACAACAAAAACAAACAAATTTCTTTGCAAAATTGTAATAATCACATCGGGTTCACCAATGTGAGATGGGGTTAAAAATAAAATAGCATAGATAAAGTGACAACCAACACTTCTAAACTATAAACCCAATCCAAACAAGATAATACAATGAAAACTTAAGGAAAAATAAGACATCAAGCCAAAACATTCCCCATGCTTGAATTTTGAATCACTTCTCTTGCTCTCCTATTTCTCCTTTTGCAAATATTCCCTCAGATTTGTAGTCTAACTTGTGAAAATACCTGCACATTGTAAGTAGAAAATTGGAGAAGAATAGTTGTTAAGGTGAAAATGGAGGATGAAGGTTGCTTTTATAGACAACCTTTCGAATGGATGGCTATGATTAATCCTCTAAAAGGATTCCAAGATCAATGGATGAGAATGCATGAGGGAGGTTACAAAATGGATGGTTGAGATTAAGTCTCAGAAAAGATGCCAAGATCAACGGTCCAAAATTGATGCACCAGAAATATGCCATGCATGGAAAAGTTATGATGTCGATGGCTATGATGCCTGACGGCTATGATAGACATGCAAGACATGTAGACTATGACAAAAATGAATGTTATGAAAAGGGATTATGACAAAGCATCTTTGACCAAGTGGTGCACAAATAATTTATTTTAAATTATTTATTCAAAAAAAAAAATGGAGGAAAGGGACAAGTGGCAAATAAATAATTTATTCAAATTATTCATTTGGAGAAAATGAAAAGATGTAAATTTAATTAAATTAATCAATTTAATTAAATGGAGAGATGGAAATTATACATGGATAATTAATTTGAATTATTTATCCAAAAGAGAGTAATTACATACAATTAAATAATTTCAAAAAATATTTAATTATAGAAGAATAAAATGGTCGAATAATAGTTATTATCTGACTATGGACAGATGATGAAAGATAAATAATTAAATAAATAATGATTTATTTAATTATTGAAGAAAGAAGGTATTAGTGACACAATTAAATAATTTTAATTGATCATGATAGAAAAGAGATTAGGAAGTGCATTAATTAAATAATTAAAAATTATTTAATTAATAGAGGAATATGATCAAGCCTAATTAAATAATTAAATTATTAGAGGATGATGATCAAGGAAAAAATGTTGCTCGCAAACTTAGGACATTTTTTAGTGTCTACAAATATTATCATTTTATTGTGGTTAGAGTGGTTAGACAAACACCTCTTCTTATTTTTTCCCTAAAATTTAAGTGCTATTGCATTGAAATTTCAAATTTTTACCAAATAGATTTAAAAAAAAATAAACCTAGTAGTTTAGAAACTACATTCAATTTTCTGCAGATTCTATTCTTACATATTTTTAAAATAATATAAATAAATTATTCAAATTTTTACATCAAGTTGCCTAACTCTAATTTTTCTGAATTTTATCGCCATTTAAGGGCCTATTTTTTCCATGATGATCTTGCACATACCCTAGGGTCAGGCACATTCTTACTCATACCGAAAGCCGAAAGCGATACAAAACTAGACTAAATGGAAGTAGAGGGGAGGAGAGAGGATGATGCAATAGAAGACCCTGATATAGGGGTGCTGATCTCCTCTTCCTTCCTTTGTAAGGCGGCCTGCTTAGTTATGATAGCCTTTTTCCAATGCTTACCCTCATACACAAGGCAGTTTTTGCGACTCTTTGAACCAAAGGCCGAAGGATGTGAAGGAATAGGAGGCTCCTACTCAGCCATGGGAGTGCCCACTACAACCATTTCCAGTGGAGGAACAAACTCTTGAACAAGAGTAGGAGGAGTAGGTTGGGAAGGAGCGTGGGGAGTTAACTCAAGTGCCTCGGTAGTGGGCTTCTTCCCATTTCCTAGTTTTGGAGGAGGAGTGGTAGGAGGTCACAGAGGTCGAGATAAAGAGGATTCCCCACGGGGACCTTTTCCTTTACCATACAGGTAGTACCAAGGTCCAGACGATTTAGTAGGGAGGTCCAATATCTTGATCTTGGGCCTACACGAAGGAGGGATCATCATAATCAACGGGTAGAAGCAAGAATTGCTCATCCAATACTCCTCCCAAGAGAAGAGCAGACGGGTCATCCTAAGAGGTGGCAAGCTTATCCTTCCCTTTTTGGAAAGAAGAGACAACCATCTGTTGTGCTACAAGAAGACCCAATTTTTGTTGTCCCTTGCCCCTGGTTTTATAATTCACATAGTTCTTGTAAAGTAGATCCGTTCTTGTAGGAAGCATACTGATTGGGGCGGGCTAAAATGGTCTAATGAATATCCCCATGGGACACCAAAGGTTGGTATCTAGTGTCATGCACTACATGCACAACACCTTCATGGGAGAACTTTAAACATTTATAAATAATGGAGGTGATTCCATTCTTGGAAGCTAGCCAAGGTATGCCTAGCTTTATCCTAAATAGACCTGACTCTGGAATAACATCAAAAACTATGTCAAAAACCCTAGGTCCAACTAGGATGGACAAAGTTATCAAGCCATATGGCTTTAGACAAAGACCATCGTGTGTATGGATAGTGGATTTTGTTTCTTCGTATTATTTTCTATGTAATGAGTTAATACACAATGTCTCTTTTGTAATAACATTCACTCAACTCGCAAGGTCTACTCAGACTGTTGTCACAATGTTTCCATTGAGGCAAATGAGAATATAGAGGGGAGAGGGCTTGTTATTTAAGGGTAAGTCTTGTGACATGAATGTCACATCTAACAAACCAGTCACAGGCTATGTAGTAGTAGTAACCATGACCATGTTAACATAGGCCTAGGGTTGAGTGATAGAATCAGTGGGATCAACAATCGTGTTAGCAGAATGCGACGAAAATGGGTCTGTGTATATCTGCAATTCACTATTCACTTTTGCTACCAGTTTATTTATATTTTGTTTGTTTCCATCAAGACAAATAGTAACATCCTTGATGCGGTCCTATATCTCATGACACAAGCACATACAGTGTTTGGTATCATTTTCGTTAACTCAATTGTACTAACAATAAGTATTTGCATCATACTAGCTAGGGTATGGTTCCTTAAGAGGTTTATGGTTTAGTAAGGTTACAATTTTATCCTTCACTAACTTTTTCAAGATGGAAGAATAATATTTGGCTAACTTCGTGAACTTTCAATTCTATTTGAGGTTGTTGTCATCCACAATGACTACTACATTCACAATAGCTTTTCCTTTCCCAGAGATTGATATAATGGACTTTCCTTCAAAATAGGAGTGTGAGGAAGATCCCTGAACTGGACTACTGTCTGTTGATACTCTCATAAGGTTGCACACAAATGTGCGAAAAAAGATTATTTCATAAGGGAAGACTTCCCCTGCCAAGGCCTTTGCAAGTACCCTATGAATACCTTTTGCACGTTAGAATTGGGCAGTGGATACGAGATTTGTGAGAAGAGCGCTTGATATCACTCTATGAAATCAGTAATCTTTTCATTGTCACCTTGTTTGCATCAGACGAGATCCGAAAAGGTCATCTTCAGCCCGATGTTAACTTAAAATTTTTGTAGGATTTGGTTTACAAGTTGGTCAAATGAGAAAATGGAATTATCAGGCAAGGAACAATACCACTCGAGTGTTCTATCCTTGAGAGATTAAGGGAATAGTTTTTCCATCAACACGTCATGATGGAAGAAATATGTGTATAGGGCATTAAAGGAGAACACATGTGTTTGTGGGTCCCCTTTGTCACCATATTTCTCAAATTTAGGAATCTCCATTCCTTGAGGGAAGGGAGTGTTCAAAATAGCGACCGGCAATGAGCTATGCCAGAAGAAGGGTTGGAAGATACGCTGGGTAGAGGCTTGGGAGAGACTCACTAATTAACTCTACATCTTACCCATATTCTAAAGAAGAGTGTTCAAAATAGGGTAATTAGAAGATAAAGGGCCCAAAGACCCTCCTCTAGAACCACCATTGGAGCTATCACCAGAACCACCGATGTGACCTCTATTGGAACAACCACCAGAGCCACTGCCACTAGTAGGGCTTCCATTGGAGCCATCTCTACTTCCAAAGCCACCACCATGACCTCCACTGGAACCGCTTCCACTAGCACCACCTTTGTTGTCGAAGCCACCACCACTCATCCTGCCAAAACCTCCACCAATAGATGTGACAGGAGAGGTGAACTTGAAACCCAAGGGGATCTTGTTCACCTTGATAGTGTCGGATCCCTTAGAGGTATAGGGGATACTAATTGAGGGTATAGTATCAATCATGTATACAAATGTAGGAGGCATCGACAGTCCTAGTTTTCTCCCATGATCTTTAAAAGTGGTTCCTTGTACAATTTTAGGATTGTTTGGAGGAGCACATGTATCGATCAGACTAGAGAGACTAGCCAAGAGTTCTATGCCTGTTCGGTATTATCCCACCATATAATTTAGTTCGCTGATAACTTGGGAAACCCTAGCCAACTTTGAGTCTCTTTCCAAGTGATGTTCCAAGTCACCCAACCCTTTGCTGAGGGAAAAGACATATTCTTCAAGAATGTAAATAGCCTCATGCTCGTTAACCGATGATGGTGTGTGAGATGTAGGAGGAGTGGGGACGTGATCGGTCTCATTAGAGAATCCAAACTTAGCCTTCGACAACTTCTCCTATGTGGAGAGACCAATAATGAATCCAACAAAAAGGCCTATAGAGAAACTAGTAGTGACCTCCATCCTTTCCATCAGAAGGTGTTGTACACTTATCCTAATAATATACTTGGAGGTTGTGGACTATTTTGTGATGCTCATAAACCTTCACAATACTCAGGGCACAACGATCACAAAGTATAAGGGGAAAGCTTCAACACCAAAAAATGGATAGACGTTATTTCATGTTAGGGTCACCAAAAATGTAAGGGAGGGGGACTAACCATGTTCAAGGCCCTAGGTCATGGAGAGCCAAGAGCAGAAGGCTACCCCAACTTACCACAGCTTAAAAGGGTGTTTGAAGATGAGGGACGAGAATGCTAAGGACTATAAGGTCCTTCTATCACTCTGCAGACCTGAAACTCAGAATGGGACTAGGCGTATCAATTTTTGGGTTCAACATTGTGTCTTACAAAGCTCTCTATCTGAGGATGAAAGCGCAGTTTTGAGATGATAGCACTGTGCGCTGGAATTTGTACGACTAGAGGACCAAAAAGATAATGTGAATCACTAGAAAATAGGCTAACAACCTAGCTAGTCACTTCCAAAGGGACAAAACAGAGCTATAAAGTAAAACAAATATGAACGGATGTGATAGAGCAAGAAAATGAGAGTTAAGGTGACAAAAATGATCTCACAAAGGTACTCATTCGCTAGCTAGCTCCAAAAATCACGTCCACCTACAAATAAGAAAGGGGAAAATTGTTGGGTGGCTATATATGGGCTTTCCTCAATTAGACCCCTGTTTTGGTGTTTCCACCTCCATGGAAAACCAAGATAGCAACAAGAGAGAAAAGTATGATAAAGAAGAATGAAAGTAAAACAAAATAACACTTCAAAACAATATTATGCTACTCAACCAAATCGTAGAGAAGAGGAGTGAAAATCTTACCACCTCCACCAAGAGCTCACTAGCTAATGGGGGAGAAAATGAGAGGAATCAAGCCCCTACTGCAATGGTGTTGTTCCACACTTTCTCTATGGAGTTGATGGAGTTTTGTTGTTGTTGATATGGAGTGCAAAGTGTTGCTTGAGAGTTGAGAGTGCAAGAAGTGAATGCTAGAAGGTTGGTTGAGCTTGTGAAGAAGTTGAATTGAATGCTTAGAAGGATATGAAGAAGATTTTTTGAACGCTCAGAAAGATGAAATGAAGGAATGAAGAGTGAATTTTAAGGTAGAATGAGTAAAATGGCCATATTCGAGTTGGTTGGTCAAAGAGGGGCATTACAAATTGACCCCAATGGGAAGTGTAATGCCTCTACATGCTCTAGATGTAGGAATCTACCAGAGATGTCTGTGTGTCATGCAGGTGTCCTCAACAGTTATTCTTGTATCGACACACAAAGAAAAGGCCAAGTGGAATGAAGGTAGTAGGCCTATGTGTATTTTTTCCCTTGAATTTGGTTTTCTAAGGTGAGGAAGTGTAAAAAGGGGAATTTGTGTAAGGGGTACAAATTTGCTCCTGTACAGCATCCATACAGATATAGAATGTAAAGTACAATCTAAGAACATAGAAAAAAATACTAACAACTCGATAAGTGTGATTTTTCACAATGATAAAAAGTTAAAAACAACTAAATAACTAAAACGGAAAGAAACATACTTTAACTTAAAAGATACAATGATTATGAGAAAAATGATGAGCAAGTGTGGTATAAATGCAACTTACAGTCAGTCTAGCCTCTCGCAAGCTCCACACGAATGAAGTACTTACAAACAGTTGAACAAGGAAAAATATTGGGGCTGTTTTGGGGCTTGCCATAGTCAAACCCCCGTTTTTGTGTTCCCACCTCTACAAACAACCAAGGTATCCACAATAGAGAAAGTATGATAAAAGAAAGCATTGAAAGGAAGAATGCCAAGAAATTCTAAAAAAAATATGCTACATAAATCAATACAATAATGCTAAATGAATAGATATCACCTCCCCAACAAGATTCTCTTAAGGAACGTAAAGGGAGATGTGAGCTCACAAGCTTGAGGATGCCAATGTTTCCACAATAATGAGAGGAGTAAAACTAGTAGAGTATCGACTTGGAGCTTCAAAAATGGTGGAAGTGTTGTGAATGAATGTGTAGAAGTGAGTGTGATCAAGTGAGATTGAAGAAAGTTTGAATGAAGAAGATAGTCTTTTGAAGATGAAATGGGAGCCAAAAGATTCGTTTAAGGTCAGTCAAAGGGGTAGAGGCATTATGCTTCATTTCCAGTGGAGAAGTGTAACACCTCAATAGATCCCAGAGGCACAAATCATGTTCGGACAATAGTGAACCACATAGATGTCTGCGCGCCGTGCTTTCTTCCCTACTAGAAATTCCCCCATCGACACTATAGATAACTTCTAGGTGGATGGAGAACGAATGGAGGATGCATAATAGCAACATCGGGTTTGATTTTTCTAAGGTAAGGGGTGTATATGGGGAATTTTCAAGGGGTGAAAATTCATGCCATTACATTTTTCCCCCACTTTAGTGAGCATATGTGCTACTAAATATGAGGTAAAGTAGATTGAAAGAGTTTTAAATAAAGTATACCTAAATAGTCGAGGAAGAAAACCACAATCTGGTACACCTAAAAGCACAAGAAGAGGAGATGGATCCACAGGTACTTGATGTTGAGGAGAGTTGAAAAAATGTGCTATAGGTCTACAGACTTACGAAAAGGTGAATAAAAGGCTCTGCAGGTGCTTGGTCCTACATAGTCAAAGAAAGAGATCCTACAGGATGAAAAAACTTTATAGGTCCTCGAACTTGCAAAGGAGGCACCCTAGGTGCTCAGTCTTGAGGGAAGCCCGGTTTGAGAAACTTCATAGAGTCTAATAGGCCCTTAAAGGTGCCCAGTATTGCAAATTCAATTGAAAAGAAGCTTCACAAGTGCCACTACAAAGCAACATGTTAATATGTATAGAAAACATGTTAGATAGAAAAAAGCCACGTAGGCAGATAGATAATCACATAGAAAGTCAACAATTGAAGGAAAATATTTCAAAGGGGTCCCTCAGGAACCCTTCAAAAGAAAAGGGGTCCACTCAAGGGACGCTCTGTTTGAAAAGTGATACATCTTTTACCAATGGTTCTAGCATTGAGGGATCCTTTTGAAAGATTCATTTCATCAAGGAATTCAAAAGAAATAATACTCCCTCGCAATGAAACATTTTTAGACTTCTTCATTAGAAATGGTACTCCCTTCTCGAAGGTAAGTTTTTCAGATTCTATCTTATGAATCCATGATGAAAGCAAAGATTCTGATAGGATTCCTTGTTGAAGAATGTGATTTTTGAAATATACAGTATTTTTAGTGAGGGTTTCGTTGGCCATCGAATACACCTTTTTGAAAATTGAAGCTAAACATGAGAGCCACCCTTAGGATGGTGTGTGCTAAAATTAGAGGAACATGACATCCTAGAAGGAGAGAAAAGCAAGAATGAAAGTGATGTTGTGGCCTATAGAACATGATGAGATGTAACTGTGGTAATCTTGTCATACACACAAGGGAAAACACATAGGCACCACAAAATCACAAAGCAAGCAAAGAAGAGAGAAAGATAAAAAGAAAGGACACACGACATAAAAAACAAGAGACAGGAGGATTTGATATTTCAGGGTCAAAGCTGCTCATAAATATAAATAGATAGATATAATAATATATATGAATTGTCATCAATCCCGTACTATATCAGATCATATGAAGAAAGTTACGTGAAAACAAAATAAAAATACAAAATTGAGTCAACATGGAAGGGAGGCCTAAATGCCCCCAACACTTTGCATCATCCCCAATTGTCAAAAATCAAGGCACAACAAAGTGAAGAATGATGTAACAAATATAAGAAGTTTACGACACAAAAAAATCCTATATCCAAGCACCTACAAGGGTGACAAGGGTCCTCTAGGAACACAAAAAAAAGCACAAGGGGAACACAACACACACACAATCTAATCTATAGGTAGAGAAGAGGTGTGCTCCTAGTCCTCATCAACCAAGAGGTTGTTGTTCTCCCAATATATATCATTATAAGGGCAAGGTGGACAAGCCTACAAGATTAGGATAACAAGGGGAGAACCCTCCAACTCTCATGTGACAAGAGCTAAGGAAGAGGGCCCCTCGAGGTCTTTTTTTCTCAACTCTTATGAAGTAAACGTCATCGATTTTGTAAAAATCATTGACAAAGTTGGGACATCATCTACATATTTGAACATGCACTTGATTAGAGTGCCATGTGTCAATTGAGTGGGCGATGAAGGAGGTGCCTAAGATACACTACCAACCTCACCGAAAGACTCAGGGGTAGTGAGAAACTTAGAGGATGTTGGGGCTACCTCCATCACTAGGACAACACAAGCCAACGTAGAACCAACTTTCAAAGAAGGTGATCCCTTCTTCCAACCCCCATTAGAGGTAGGTTCATCCTCAACCTTTCACTTCATCAGAGGATGTGAGATCCCCCATAGATGGAGTGAAAGGAAAGGAAGAAGAGGAGAAAACCACAATAGACACCACCGAGGTATTCGACATTTCTAGGGTTTGGGGAAATTTGGAATATCCAGGAGAGACATCAAGAGAGAAGGATTAATCGAAGAAGCAATGAACACTTGCATTGTTTTGGGGTGAGGATCATCCCTGCTCATAGGGGGAGCCAAAATAAAGATCAAGGCAACGAAAACTGAAGTAGAAGGGGCAGAAGAGGAGGACACAAAAAAGATGTTGAAATAGGAGCTACTAGCTCCCCTTCCTTGTTCTACAAAGTGGCTTGCTTAGTGGCTAGAGCCTTCCTTTGGTGCTTATGCTCATGTGCAAGGTGGTTTCTTCAACTCTAAGAGCTAGAGGTTGTAGCTTGAGAAGGAGCAAGGCACTCTTGTTTAGTCATCAGGGTATCCATCACAGTCATTTTTGGAAGAGGGAGTGACTACTAGATAGGAACAGGAGGAAGAGATGTAGGAGCGGGAACAACAATAGGAAGGGAAGTGACTCAAGTGCCTCATTGGTGGGCCTTTTCCCATTCACTACCTTAGGAGAAGGAATGGTAGGAGGCCATGGAGGCTGAGATGTGGAGTCGACTCCACAGGGATCTTTCCCCTTACCATACAAAATGGGCCAAGGCATCGTAGGTAAGATAGGAATGTCGAATACCAAACTCTTGGCCTTTCACTAAGCGGGCACCATTAGACTCCCCAAGAGACACATAGGGGAGGAAGTCGAAGGCATCGCAACAAGCCAAGAGGTAGAGGCTAGTGGAACTGTAGAGGAAGAAGAAGAAGCCTGAGTAGAATTCTCCTCCTTTTTTCAAGTGGCAGAGGTGGCCTTATGCTGCACTATCATGGAACCTTTAACTGAAATAGCGTAGGGAGAAGGAGGGTAGGTCACCTTTTGTGCTATGCCCCCATTCTTTTACTTCATGTAAGTGTGATAAAATAGGTCCACCCTAAGAGGGACCAGACCAATAGGGGCAGGCCATAAGTGATCAAGTGAGTAGCCTCCATGTGCTACCATTAGTTTGTGACCATTGTCATGGACTACATGCACAAAATACTCATGAGAGAACTTTCAACACTTATGGATCACCAAGGGGACTGTAGTTTTGGAAATTAGCATGGGAATGCCTAGTTTCACTATGAAAAAATCAGACCCCAAGATAATATCAAAGAGGGCATTCATAGTCCTAGGCCCAACTAGGACTGATAGGGTGATAGAACCAATGGGAGGGACGAAAATCCCATCATGTGTACGTATAGTGCTTGTAGACTCATCATATCCATATTTATGTAAGAATTTTATTAACATGATCTCCTTCATGATAAAATTAATCTGGTATATAGGGTCAACGAGAATCCCAGTTATGGTATTCCAATTGATACAAGTGAGAATGTACAACAAAGAGGGTTCTTTATTAGCGTTCATCGAAAAATTCTACAAGGTGAAATTTATAGCAAGAGACCCACTCACAAAGGTGCACATACGGGATGGGAAGATGCATGAAGAAATCAATCTCTACATACAATAGAAATGACTTTCATAGAAGCCCCAAGGGTTTCACAATTAGACAGTGACCTATTCAAGATTTTATTTTGCAATGCTTAGGGATTCTTCTAGCTATGCTGCTAGGGGTTGTAGGTTGTTTTGTAAGGACATGCACCCTACAATAAACACACCCACAACACACCTAAAACATGAGAGATGATTCTTTCAACACTACCAAACAGAATCAAAATAGTTCATACTACAAGTTTACCAAAATGTAGAGGAGGGGGACTAGCTACTCAAGACCACAGTTCATAGGAGGATCTAGAGTTCAGTGAGTTGCCTTGATCTACCTCAAGCTTAGAACTATTCAAGATAGGTTTGATGTTTGAGGGTGAAGAGGAAGGGGAATGATCTTCCTCTCTCCTTCTATCAACCTAAGAGTTTAGGAAGTCAAGTGACAAAATTTTTAGATTCTAAAATATGACTTAGGCAACTCTCTGCCAAAGGATTCCAACATAGAAGACGGATTACAATGTGGCATGTTGGTATCGGTATAGATAGAGAATGTAAAATACAGTCTGAAAATCTAGAAAAACCTATTAAGAACCTGACAAGTGCAATTTTTCACGATGAAAAAAAGCTAAAAAACCTAAATAACTAAAACAACAAGAAGAATACTTTAACTTAAAAGATATAATTATTATGAAGAAAATGATGAGAAGGGTGGTACAAATGCAACTTACATTTGGTCCAGCCTCTCACAAGACCCACATGAATGAAGTACCTACTGTTGACGGGTCTTAATGACACAACAACGTGTAAACAAAATATTGCTATTATGTTTCTCTTGAAAGAGAAAGACAAAACATGGATGTCTTAGCTCCCAAGGTCTTGGTAGTTGGTTCTCACATGTACTGATGTTGCTCAATGGTCAATGTAACAGTAATGTTCAAGGGGCCTGCTGGTGTTGAGCTCCTGGATTGTTCTGAGATCAACTATAAACTTAAACCTACTCTAACCAGGGTTTTTAAAGAAACGAAAAAAGATAGATCATAGCTTTGAAACAAAAAATAATGGTAATTCATCCAATTTAACCAGCCTTTTTACCTTTCAAGGAATTCCTAACTAAATATTTAGAAGAAAATTGACTTGTGATTAACACAGTTTCATTCATTCACAGTGCTAATTTCAATAATAGATTGCAAGTCACCATTTAAACAAAACATAGAATCAAACTTCATTCCTTGAAAGCTTCTCAAATCAAATGATTAACTGAAGATGAATACCATTCAGGAACATAACATGAAGTAGATTTAAATCTAGTTGCTTCTACTGTTAGTGTAACAGATAAGAAACATTTACAAATCTGGCACAATCATCAGTGTACAAAAAACCTATGTCTTTAGATTGTTTCCATCTACACTAAGAAAACTGGAAAGATACATTATTGGCTTCTGCTGAATCTAACTCCTAACTAAGAAGACAAAAGAAGCTCCCATTACAAATAATCAGGATGCAACTCTGTCTCCTCTATCCTTCAGAAAATTCCTACTCTTGAAAATCTATCTCTAGACCTTTCTATTCTATTTCTTCTTCTTCTCTCTTTTTTTTTAGCCTCTCTCTCTCACTAACTCTCTCTAACCTCTTTACAAAGAAGAAAAATGCCATATATACAGAATATCCCAAAAATGCGCTAGCCCATGCTTTAGGGTTTACAAAATATCTCACCCCAGAAGGGTCAGTCATTAGATCTTTTGAATAAAGTTGGTTCTGCCTTAAATGTGTATCCCTATTGTCCATGTTGGTGAAGGATTGTTTCGGGGATGATCTTAGATCTTTTGCAACTATAGAATTTAATCCTGGTCTCCATGTCCATCTTCGAACCCCCTTGAAGGGCTGCTTTGAATGCTCTAAAGCATTGTCATTAATGTGGATCCACCTCCGTTAGTAGACACCACAACTGTCCCTAAGACTCGAGGTTCTTTCTTTCCTTCAACCCTCTTCCTGCTCTAGACTCTCTTGCAAGTTGACCATCTTCTAGAAGTAGCATAAGACTTGCCGTTAGATCTCCATACCATTGTTCATCGAGCTACTCGATAAGCTCATTCATTGAGAAGATCCACACTGGTTGCATTCTATTGATTTCCTTCATAGGGGTAGTCAACTAGTCAAACATCCAGGGTTCATCTTTAATTCTCTTAGATTGGTTGAACACATGCAACATAAGATTCCTGGGTGGTCAAAGGTCCTTCGAATGGAATTGCATGTCGGTGAGACACTAATCGTGTCTCCCCGATGCGATTATACCTCAGAGCAATCATTGGTGTAGCATAAAATGGTCGGCAAGACCTCATGTCGAGCTGCATAAGTCATACTGATACCACAAAAACCATTGGCAAGACAGTTGTCATCGGTCAGAAGTCACAGCGAGTTCCCATCGTTCACACTGATATCCCTTTTCTATTTGCAAATTTGTCGCTATCAGCAAGACTGTATTCCCTCGGCATGACATCACATTGAGCCCCTCTTCCTTTGGTGAGCACATTCCATCTTGGGGAGACTCCTTCGTGTTGGGAAGACCTTACCCCGAACTCACACCCTATCGCCGAGACTCTTCGCAGTCAGCTAGACATCACTCTAAAGGGAGAACCCTTCGGTGAGACCTTTACCATTCAGCCAGACTTCATGGCAAATATATCTTTCTCCCCAAAGAAAACCCTTTTGAACAACTGTCGGGGAGACTTTGCTTGGTCGGCGAGACCTTTTTCCAAGCCCTCATCTTTCAATGAGACTCTGCCCAGTTGGAAATACTTTTCCTCTTCAGCCAGACCTCATGCCGAAGGCATAACCCTTCGACAAAATATTTATCGGGTCAGCAAGACCTTCCCGTGTTGGTAGGACATCATGTCGAGCTCTTCCATTCTCCTCGAGCTCATTCTGTTTCGGCGAGACTCTCCATAGTCGCCCAGACCTTACACCGAAACCACGCCACTTTCACCGAGACACCTCTAGGTTGGCAAGAGCTTTTATCCAGCACATTCCACTACACTAAAGGGAGAAAACATGTCGGCGAGACCCTATCGGGTCGGCAGGAGCTCATAGCGAAGTTGCCCTGTTTTGGCGATGAACTCATTTTAGTCAAGAAGACTCTGATTGGTTGGCGAGACCTTTCATTGCAGACACTCCTTTTCACTAAGACCTCACCCTATTGGTGAGACCTTTCAGTGAACACAAACCACTCTTCCTGACGCCGTTTCATTTTGGCAAGAGTTCACCCTATCGGTGAGACTTTTGCAAAAATCATCTCGCTCTCGGCGAGATCTTTTCGATGACATCCCCATTTCGTTGAGACTCCGACGGATCGACGAGACCTTATGCCAATATTATCTCATGTCGGTGAGACTTTCTTCTTTTTCTGAGACATTATACCAAAGTCTCCTCTTTCGCTAAAAGCTCATTTTACTTTGGGGAGACTTTGCTTGGTCGGGGAGATGTTATGCCGAACTCAGAACATTTCGGTGAGGCCTCCTCCAGTCGGCAAGACTATTGCAGGGTCTCGGTGACTTTTTCCCTTAAGGAGTTTTATGCTAAATGTGATTGAGGTATGCCTTCTAACTGAGCTCCTTGAGAAATATCATCATGTGCATGATTTAATCCTACACTCAACAAAGGAAACCACAGTAAAGATCACACAAACAAAGGTTAATTAATCAAAATCATCATTAAAATGAATCCTAGAGAAGCAAGGTGTCATTAAATCTCCAAATAAAATGATCATATTGGAGTTCAGGTTTCAGGTCCACCCACAGAATCCAAGCTAGGGAGGAATTTCAGAGAATTATGAGCCAGGCGCATTCCAATAGAATAAACATGAAAACACCTACTATAAACTTAATCCGATCATTATCAATCACGAAACAACATGTGAGATCTTAAAATAGCATAAATTAATCATAAAATGCACCATCATTTGTTAACAAGTCCTATTACTCCATATTGCTTCACATTCTATCAGGTTCTGGGAAAATATGCACAGGACGGATTTCCGCGAAGGAGGAGACATTTTGCAAGTTTCAGAAAAAATAGGGAACACAGGATTTCAAAAAAATTTGGAGGAGAAGGAAGATCGGGAAAATCCGGCCCACGCAGATTTCTGTGAAGACCAAAAATCCCCAAACCATAGTGTTTGGCTGGAGTTTGAGTGAGATCCAGGAAAATCCGGATGGGGTGGAAAATCCCAAACTGGGGAGAAAACTCAAACTTTTCCAAAACCTAAGGTTTTCAATGCGCAATTTGGGGAATCACTTAGGCAAGCAAGATAAACATTTAGGCTCATGCCAAAGCAAGATCAATCCTCAAAATTGAAGGACCAAAACACTAAGAGTGAAAGCAAAAAAGGGGGTCCCTGCCTCCAGCGGGGCGTGTGTGCAAAAACTACACAACAAATGGTGACTCGACTGGAAAAATGGTTTAACCATTTTTAAGAAACTGAAGGATTCAGCTACCCAGAACTCCTAGTTTATGCTCATCACAACTCAAGTTGGGTCATTTTTAACAAGTAAAGTCGAGCTAGAATCTCAAAATGTAAGTCAACAGTGACTACCCCTGAATCTATGTGTGTGCTTGATTGTGTATCCTCCCTCTATAAAGTTTTCCTCATCTTTTGAACAACAATGTGCAAGATTCGAACTACATGAGTTGATTCCCTTTATCTGTTGTGCAATGATATCCTGGGCATTGCTCCACTTCCAGTCATGCATCCATATCCCCAACGAAGATACCTCTAGTTTTCTCACAACATTGCTCTACTGTTAGTCAGGCGTCCATAGCCCCGGTAGAGATACTGGAATCACCCATTCATATTGAGTCCTTTTTTCTTTTTAGATTGTTCTTTTTTTTTTTCTCTTGGAGTTTCAGATATTTCATTAAATTTTTTCTCAATATGTTAGATGTTTAACATCTGTTCTGGGCTGAAAACTACCATGGACCTCATAACAGCATCTGGGAATCAGATTTTTCACTCAAATCTTACAACATTATCATCCTAGGAAAAATGTTCCATGACAAAAGGAGATGATCTTGATGATTTGTGACATATTTAGAGCAGCTAATGAAGGTTATTTACTTTGCACCTTGTTTTCAAGACTTTCCACAACCCTTATTGACAATGGGCATAAAACAACGAATTTAGGACAAAATCACTCAATCAGAAAACCTGAAAATATCTAAACCACTTCTCTCCTAATAACCAAAGTATGCTTTAGATAACAACCCACCATTTCAAAACGGAAAGAATAGAGAAGCCCTCAAGGACAAAACAAGACAAAAACCAAAGAGTAAAGGAAATGAAAGGACAGAAAGAAAAGACAACAAACAAACAACAAAACTATTTACAAACAGAAAAAATAAACAAACCACCACAGACAGAACAAAAAATTACTTACAGAGATTATTTACAAGTAGAAATGTAGGAATTATTTATAGAAGTGCACTTCCCAATAAAAATATACCAACTTTATGACTCAAAATAGTGTTTAAGGAATTGTCCATTGACAGGAAATGGAACAGGTTCTCCCATTAAATTGCTCAGCCGGAAAGCATTTTCTCCTAGGATCTCTGCAATTTGATAAGGACCTAACCAGAGCTTATCAAATTTCTGGTGACTGCCCTTCTTTTCACTAGCTCTATCCCATAGCATCACAAGGTCTGATATTTTAAAAGCTTTGATTTTGGCTCTTTTGTCAAACCAACATTTGACAACAGCTTGGTGTCTAAAGAATTGCTGCAAGGCAACATCCCTTTACTCTTCTAATTTCAACAAGGCAGCTAATCTTACTTCTATCCTATCATCACTAGAGTAGAATTTCTGCATGAACTCAAGGATAGGTATTTGCAGATGGATAGGGAACACAGGCTCTTGGCTGTATACCAGCTTAAATGGTGAGGTCTTTAAAGCAACCTTAATCCTAGTCCTATTTTCCCATAGCGCAAATCTTAGCTAGGTGTGCCAGTCCCTAGGGTTGTTCTCTAATAGTTTCTTAATTACCCTTAAGATATTCTTATTGGTTGACTCTGCAACTCCATTTCCTTGTGGTTAATAGTTCGAAGAATATTTTAAGACAATTTTGTGATCATATGCCCATGAAATGAACTCAGCAGAAGAAAAGGAAGATCCATTGTCACATACCAATGTGAAGGGTACTCCAAACCTAGTGGTGATGCATTTGGTGAGGAACTTGATCACTACCTCTATTGTACTATTCTTACAAGGTATAGCCTCTGTCCATCTTCTACAGTAATTAGTGTCAGTCAGAATAAATTTGTGTCCTATAGAAGAATTTGGGTTAATTACCCCAATAAAATTTAGTGCCCATTGGGCAAATGGCCTTACCTCGTAGACAAGCTGCAATGGCATGGCTAGATGGCATTCCTTTGATGCAAAAATCTGACATATGTGACATGTTCTTACATGCTGATGGGAATCTTTGAACACACATGACTAGTAATAACCAGATCTAAGGATCTGATGTGCTAATGAATCTGCAGACCCATGACTTGTGCCATGTTTCCCATGGAATTCAGTAATCACGCGTTTAGCCTCTTGCTAATCAAGGCATCGTAGGTATACTCCCTCAAAATTATTCCTGTATAGTAATCCTCCTTTGAGCATATAATGAGAGCTCTTCATTCTCAGCGCTCTCCTTTGGGTTGTATTCATTCCCTCTGGACATCGATTGTTGAGCATGAAACATATGATATCAGCATACTACGGGTCATTGGAGGAGGACCGAGTTGTGTATTGCTGGAAAATGATGTTGTCACCAGCAGTCGTCATGGACTTAGATAGGCTTGTACTTTTAACAAGTCTCATAGGGTGTATTTCCAGGTTGAACTCCTACAAAATGGCCATCCATTTCCCTCTTCATTGTCCTAGTTCGCTCTGCATAAGTAGGTACTTCACAACAACATCAGGAACTACAACAATGATTTGACTTTGGAGAATGTAGTGCCTGAACTTCTTGACAACTCTGACCACCGCAAAAGCTTGTTTTTCAAGAGGTGGATATTTGATTTCAACATTCTTGAATGGGGAACTCATGAAAGAAATTGGTCTCTCTGCTGCCTCTTCTCTTCGTTGAGTTAATACAGCTACACATGAATGTTCATAAGCAAATGAATAAATGTAGAATGGCCTCTGTAGTCAGAGCTGGTAAGGACTGGCGCTTCTGAAATGGATCACTTGACCTATGAAAATGCAGCCTTTGCCTCATCACTCCATTCTATTTTAGCATCCTTCTTCATCATTTCATTCAATGGTTTTGCAATTTCTTCAAAACCCGTGATAAATTTTCTCACAAAGTTGATCTTTTCGAAGAAAGATCTCATCTCCTTCTTGCTTCATGGCCTGGTTATCTTGAGAATGGACTCAACTCAATCTGGATTGATTGATATTCCTCTTTCTGAGATTATGTGTTCGAAAAGCTTCCCTTCAGAAACTCCGAACACACACTCTTTGGGATTTAGGGAGACGCCATATCAGATACACTGTTCAAGAACCCTAGCTAAGTCTAGAGCGTGGTTTAGTCTATCTTTGGAGAATATTGTTAGGTCATCCATGTAAATGATGATGCATTTTCCAATCAGATCTTTGAATGATACATCCATGGCACGTTGAAAAGTTTCTTTAGCTTTTATCAGACCGAATGACATTCTTCTGTATGCAAATGTTCCCCACTTTGTAGTGAAGGTTGTCTTCATTCTGTCTTCATAGTTAACCATTACCTGATTATATCTAGAATAACCATCTAGGAATGATATCATCTGAGACCCATTGACATTCTACAAGACTTTGTCCAGTGAAGGGAGTGGGTAGTTATCCTTTTTTGAAGCTCTGTTCAGATTCCTAAAGTCTACACATAGCTTGATCTCTCCATTTTTCTTACAAAATGGGACCAAGTTTTCCACCCACGTTGAATGTCGTACAAGGAAAATTACTCTTCCAGAAAGAAATTTCTAGACTTCTTTGAAGATCATTGATTCAATCAGGGCATTGACAGGGCGTTGTTTCTGTTGAAATGGCTTAACTTTGGGCTTCAGAGGAATGGTATGAGTTATTAAAAAAGCATCAAATATTTTTAAATCTTCATACCCCTAGGCTATCGCAGCAATATCTTTCTTTAGTGCCCTTAGTATATCTTTTCTGATTGTTTCAGGGCAGGCTTTCCCTATGTAAACATTTCTTTCTGGGCCAGAATTAGCTAGGTAGGTTAATAGCTTCATATTCACCTCCTTTATCTTCAGCTGATATCTTCTCTTGAGCCTTGGGGTCTGAATTAAAAATTCTTTCCAAGGTCACCATTCCCTTGGGAATGTTGTTACTCTTTAAATTGAGGACTCCCTCTGTATCACAATCTTTAGGGTTCCAATCTCCTTGATCCCTGTTGGACTCATCAATGATCTTCACTTCAAAAACATCTGAACTTGCTAGAAAAGCAAGGATATGTCGATCATCATCAAAAACTTGAAAGTTCCTGACATTATCAGGAATAGCCGGGGTGAAAATCAACTCTACTGAGAATCTCTTAAGCTTGGAGCCTTGTAGAGGTTCCAGGGTACTTACAGCAACAACTAATGAATCAACTATTTGATTTTCTTCTCTAGGGATTAAACTAATCCCAAAAGCATTGAAGTCTTCAATCAAGTTCCATACCTGATTTCTATAGGCTACCAGCCTTCTATTGTGACATGTGTATTAGTTGTGCACCTGCTTAATAACTATCTCTGAATCCCCTTTAACCATCAATGCAGTGACTTTCTTCTTATGTGCGAACATCAGCCCTCGAGCTAGAGCTTCATATTCTGCTACATTGTTAGTGCATCCAAATTGCAACTTGTAAGAAGCAAAGAAAGTTTTCCCTTTTGGGTTGGTTAATTTAATCCCAACACCATAGCCTATTTTGGTCTTAGATCCATCAAATGTGAGGGTCCATAGCTGATCATAAGCTGGGGTTGGTCCTTTGGGGGTTATTGTGGGAATTTGGATATAATGAGTCATAGGTGGGGCTACTTGATCTTTTGCCTCAGATATTGGGAACAGGTATTCAATAGGTTGATCATGTGTAATTTCCAATTCGTGCACAGATATATCATATAATTCATGGCTATCCTCCTGACAATCGCTTGCATCTTTAATTAATCCCTTAGGTTTTGGCATACTTATGAGTGAAGGGGTATCAAACAAACCTTGGGGTGGTTCTGGTATTGTAACCGGGATAAATTCAATTTGAGAAGGAACTTCCTTTGGAGGTATCTTATCCCTGATTAACATTATTGCTTCTTTGACTTCAAATGAGAGGTGATCTACAATGGTCTCAGGGTGTCTTAGGCTAGTTTCCTTGAATTGAGAGACATAATTTAAAATACTGATACAGGGTTGGCAGGTCAATTCAGAATGATTCTGGTAATTCACCCTGCACCAATTAGGAAGTAGGAGACTTTGTAGATCGATATCTTCCCCTAAGACTAGCTGATCCTGTTGCAACTTCTTGATTAATACCTGTTGATTGTCATTAGTCATAGAATCAGGGAACTCTTGTATTGACATGTCCTTAGAATCAAGAACTGAAAAGGTTAAAATTTCCTCCCTTTTATAAACCCCTATCCCAGTTTCGAAATAGGCTACCTCATTGGGGAAATCATATTCAGTGATGATATGCTTGAGGTGAGGTTCACTTTCAATCCTAATCTGTGTAGGAGTTCCCCTCCATGGTAACCACATATGTGAAAAGTTGGGGGAGAGATATCCCCCTATACCTTTCATCAAATCTCTACTCAACAGCATACATTAGGTCTCATGAATGTCTGCTACTTGAATGTCTATGTTGGTTTGAATCCTAGGGTCTGACCCTACTTGGACATATATGTTTCTCAACTCTCCCACTACATTAACCTCTTTCTTGTCAAGTTGGATGACCTTCTTTTTTGTTTGGACAGGGTTCAATCCCAATTTCTTGCATATAGAAAATGACATAACATTTCCAGAAGCTCCTAAATCTAACAGACAATTATGTAGGTTTTTCCCACAAATTCTTAAACTCAAAAGAAACGGTGGAGTACCTAACTTGCTTCTATACAAGGCTGCATTCATGTCTGCAATAGGGGCTACCTTGTTTTTCCCTTTTGATTTATCAGCTTGTTCCAAGGCTTTCAACACTATCTCCCACTGAGCAGGGCACCACTTTAAGATGTCAAAGTATGACAAAGAAGTTTTCTATTTCTGCATCTCAGAAATAATATCAAATTATGTGTTATAACTTGCATTATTTTTGAAAACAACAGATGAATTACCTTTGTTATGGAAGTCAGGCGAACCTTTTGGTGGAGGAGGGTTATTATCAGTACTTTGATTTGGAGGCACCATGTGATTAGGTGGCACTGATGTGGTGAATGGACCCTTATTCTGATTTCTTAGGAAGTGTCCTCCCTTTGTCTAAAAGGCTTGGGCATCATACGTGTCTTCCTCTGGTTCATTCTCACTTTGCATTGGGAATGAAGATTTTTCCTCAAAGAGGTCATAAGTCATTGTTGTATCTACTGAGCCACCTTCTTTGTTTGAATTCCCTTGGAATCTTTGGGAATTTTCCTATGCCATCTTGACAACTTTCTCCATTTTAGGGCAGTTTACCTTAGAATGACTTGCAGTATCATGCAACCTACACCAGTTAGTCATAAAATTAAGGTCAACCACATTTGCAGTATTCCATTGTCGGTTGTTATTTGGTCTCTGGTTGTACCCTCTATTTTGATTTTGATAGCCTTGGTTAGAGGTGTTTTGGCCTTGATAACCCCTTTGGTTGTAATTGTTATGATTTTGATAATTACCCTGATTGTTATTGTTCTAATTAGGATAATTACCTTGGTTCTGAGAAGGGTTCAATCTAAGATGAGCCATGTCATTTGTAACTTGAGACAGTGTTTTCTTCAAGGTCTCTACCTCGTTTGTGAGTTGAACTATCTTTTCACTTTCAACAGCATTAGCAACAAGTGGCTGATCAACATGACTCAGTGTTCCAATTTGGTTATGATGACCATGGGGACCTTGAGAGACCTGTAGTTGTTGAAAAAAGTTAGGAGTCCCACTAGTGAAGAATGGAACAGGAGGTTGAGTCTGCAATTCAGACATAGGTCCATAATGGGAAGAAGACATTCCCGGGATAGTATTGAATAGAGGGGTTGGGCTATGCATCTGATATCCTATTGAAGGAAAACCTCCTCCCAAACTTCCTTGTTGAGAACTAATTTGTTGTAGCTTGATAGCCAAATGGTAAACTTTAGATAGAGAATCAATATTTGTCGGTTGATAAGTCCTTTGCAGGAATAAGCTGAGAAGGGGGTCTATAACTCTAAAGTAAGCTTGAATGGCACTATTTTTAGCAACTAAATAGGGGTCTTGCAGTCCCCTATACATTCATTGAAACCTGGTATTAAACAAGAGCAAAGGTTCACCTGGCTCCTTCCTAATAGTAGCAAATTGGTGGAACAAAATGGCGGGATCTACGTAGATTCTGAACTGATTGATGAAAGTATTCTCCAAGTCCGTCCAGCTCAGAATATAATGCTGAGGGAGATTTAGGTACTAGTTGTATGCCATATCCCCTAAGGAATAAGGGAACAACCTACAAACTACATCATGGTGGGCTATCTGAGCCCTGGTACAAGCATCCTTAAAAGCTTGTATGTGCTCCTCAGCACTCTGTGATTCACCATGAATGTACTTGGGACAAAATTTCTTAGGGTTCTTAGGCATATCATGAAAACCTCCAAGAATAGTCCCCAATGGAGAGGGATTATTCTGAAAGAGCACCATTGATGGTGGTGGTGGTGGTTGAGCGAGCTGTTGGATGGGTTGAACCAGCTGTGATGATAATTGAGATGGATTCGGTGGTGGATTGATAGGAATCCACTGGGGTATTGGTGAAAAACCTAGTGGAGTGAACGAAGCTGACAAGGGTGGTATGATGGTTGCCTCAGTTTTGTGAACCTCGTGTCTTGTTGGGGTCTTGAGTTCTATCAAAGGTGATGGATTTTCAGCTGATTGAAGAACTCTATGGGGCTTCTTTGGTGAGAAAAACCTAGTATTATCCAGTTTTCTCTTATGGGCCCTCCTTCTAGCCCCAGATCTGTTGACGGGTCTTAATGACACAACAATGTGTAAATAGAATATTGCTATTTTATTTCTCCTAAAAGAGAAAGACAACACATGGATATATTAGCTCCCAAGGTCTTAGTAGTTGGTTCTCAACTGTGCTGATGTTGCGCAATGGTCAATGTAACAGTAATGTTCAAGGGGCCTACTGGTGTTGAGCTCTTGGATTGTTTTGAGATCAAACATAAACTTAAACCTGCTCTAACCAGGGTTTTTAAAGAAACAAAAAAATATAGATCATAGCTTTGGAACAAAAAAGAATGTTAATTCATCCAATTTAACCAGACTTGTTACCTTTCAAGGAATTCCTAACTAAAACTACAGAACAAAATTGACTTGTGATTAACACACAGTTTCATTCATTCACAGTGCTAATTTCAATAACAAATTGCAAGTCACCATTTAAACAAAACATAGAATCAAACTTCATTTCCTGAAAGCTTCTCAAATCAAATGATTAACTAAAGATGAATACCATTTAGGAACACAACGTGAAGTAGATTTAAATCTGGTTGCTTCTACTGTTAGTGTAATAGATAAGCAACATTTACAAATCTGGCACAATCACCAGTGTACAAAAAACCTATGTCTTCAGATTGTTTCCATCTACACTAAGAAAACTGGAAAAATACATTACTGGCTTCTGCTGAATCTAACTCCTAACTAAGAAGACAAAAGAAACTCCCATTACAAAGAATCAGGATGCAACTCTGTCTCCTCTATCCTTAAGAAAATTCCTACTCTTGAAAATCTATCTCTAGACCTGTCTACTCTATTTCTTCTTCTTCTCTCTTTTTTTTAGCCTCTCTCTCTCACTAACTCTATCTAACCTCTTTAGAAAGAGGAAAAATTCCATATATACAGAATATCCCAAGAATGTGCTAGCCCATGCTTTAGGGTTTACAAAATATCTCACCCCAGAAGGGTCGGTCATCAGATCTTTTGAATAAAGTTGGTTTTGCCTTAAATGTGTATCCTTGCTATCCATGTTGGTGAAGGATTGTTTCGGGGATGATCTTAGATCTTTTGTGACTATAGCATTTAATCTTGGTCTCCGTGTCCATCTTCAAACCTATTATGCCTTGCATAACCACCCCATTTCATTCTGGAACAAAATGGGTCCCCCTTTGTCTTTTCCCTTTTGGCCTTTGGTTTTCTGCCTTAGCACCTTTTTTTTTTAATTCTGTCGGAGGTGGAACCGAAACCAGAACCAATACTGGACTTGGAAATTCCTTCCAAGTTCTAGCCTTGTTCCATTCCCGGTCCCAGTTCTGACTGTTCTTTGTCTTCTTCCTTTGTGCTTTTGCAAAGTTGGGTCCTGGTCTGATTCGGGGTGTTGAACTTGCTTCGGGTCTCATCCTGGGTCTGACCCCACCCTTTTTCTCTTCGTTGGTCTTTGTTGGTTTTTGTCTCTTATGCCTTGGGTGTTTTCACCTAGTGCACCTTTTTCTGTGTTTGGCAGACTTGGAACTGTAACAGAAATCAAACCTTGAAACTTTTTCAAATTTTTTGGTTCGGGTTCCATTCTGATCCCGATTCCGTGTCTTTCTTTCTTTCGTTTTCCTTTGCTTCTTTGTTTCATCATGGGGTTTTCCCTCCTTTCTCTTTTTCTTTCCCTTGTCCTTTCTTTTTCTTTTTCGATGACGTCGGAGGTAGGCCCGGAATGGAATCCGAACCCGAAACTTGAAAAAGTTTCTGGTTCATGTTTGGTTCCGGTCCTGATTCCGCTTTATTCATTTTTATCTCTTGTCCCCATCCCGACTGGCACTTTAAGGAGGTCCATGTGTCTTCTATTCAATTTTGGTTCTTCCTCAGTTGGAATTTAGGTTTTCTCCTAAGTTCGGAATTTTTCACGAAAATATGGATTTTTTCGGATCTCCCTCGAACTCCAGTTGGGCGTTGTTCTTCACTGATTTCCTCCCCGTCCGGATTTTCATGGTTTTTTGTCTCCTCTAGATTTTCCCAGAATCCATTGTTCCCTGTTTGTTCTGGATCTGCCGGAATGTCTTCTTCTTTGCAGAAATCTGTCCTATGCGGATTTCCCCGGAATGTGGTGAAATGTGAAGAAGTGTGGAGTAACAGGAAGTTAATAAGTGATGATGCATTTTACGATTAATTTATGCTCTTTTGAGATCTCACGTGTTGTTATTTGTTTGATAATAATCAGATTAAGCTTCTAGTGGGTGTTTTCATGTTTATTCTGTTGGAATCCGCATGACTCAGAATTCTCCAAAATTCCTCCCTGGCTTGGATTCCGCGGGTTGACCTGAAACCCGAACTGGTTGGTATGATCATTTTGTTTGAGAATTTAACTGCACGTTACTAACATGGGATCCATTTCAATGATGTTTTTGGTTATTTAACATCTATCTGTGTGATCTTTAATGTGTTTTTCTTTGTTGAGTGTAGGATTAAGTCATGCCAGAATGATATTTGCCAAGGGAGCTCAGTTGAAGGGCATTCTTCTATCCAGTTGGTCATGAAAATCAGCTAAGGTAAAAGTTGGAAAGAATTTTCTAGACTCTTACTGACTAGTGGCTCGGCTCTAACTATTCAAAATCCAAAGAATCAAAATACTCCCCATCGTGCATCTTATCAATGTAGGGTTATCATGGTTTCACTGACTCATGGTTCGTTTGGTTCAAATCCGTGTTTATGTTGCCTATCGGCAAGACCCCAGAGATGTCACAGCGATCAAGAATCACATAGAGGCGTCTATCGCCAAGAAATTGTTCATAGTCTCGGTGACTAGGAGTTTCCTATCAGCATGAGTTTCTCTTCTGAGAGATGTCTCAGCGAAATCTCAAACTCTTGCCAATCGCCGATAAGAACAAGTTCGGAGAGAGTGGTTCACCTTCGGTGGGAAGTTTGGCAGAAGTGCTAAAGTCTTGGCGACACGGGCGTGAGTCGCTAGGAGTCTCAGCGACAAGGAAGGAGGCCCCAAACAAAATAAAAGGTTTTCCGAAGGATAAAACCTTCAGCATATGGTCTCGGCGAATTCATAAAGTCACATTGACATGCCGCAAAGGGATTCTATCAAGGGTATTCGGCGAGAGAATTAGTATGTCTTGGCGACCAAAGAAAGAACATACAGAGGCTTTCGCCGAGACATAATATGTTTGCAAGACATCTCCTCGACAAGAGAATGCTACAACGACACATGTGCAATGAAGAAAATGCATTGGTGTGAGTACAGAAAGGTCCTGCCGATACATATGGTCTTGGTGATGGCAGGGCGAGGTTGCCAAGAGGTGTTGCTTTTGGCAAAAAGTTTCTCCCAAGGGGAGGGGTCCTGCCGATAAGATGAGCTTGCTAAAGGATATGGGACTTGGTGTAATGTCTCACTGACTCATGAAGGTCACGCCGAACCAAAAACAGGAGCTGGCACAAGAAGGTCAACAAGAGGAATTCAGGGAGACTCCAAACAAGTGGGGGGGCTTCACTATGAGGTCACAGCGACAAGCGAAGGTCATGTCGACATAAAGCAAGGTCTAACCGAAATAGATGGAGCTCACCAAGAGGGTAATGCCTTTGCCATAAGGTCTTGGTGAAGGAAGGAGGTCACGCTAAAAGGAAGAAAGTGGGCTCAGCAAGAATGAAAAAGGAATTCACTGAAGGTCTTGCCGACAACGATGGATTTCCTAGTGAAGGAGGATGTCAAGGAGACTCCAAGAGAAAAAAAAAGCTTCACCATGTGGTCTCATCGAAAGGATGAGGTCTTGCCAATGGTATTTGGGAGCTTGGTATAACTTCTGTAGCTCATTGAAACATCTTGCCGATTGACCCAGGCTATGCTGATGACTATTGTAAAACAAAAATCGCATCGGGAAGACACTAGGGGTGTCTCACCGATATGAGATGCTCAGCAAATCAGTTTTGGCCGCCAAAGAATCCTACGTGGCCTGTGATTGACCAATCAAAGAGAGCTAAGGTTGAGCCATTGCCTGATTGACCGCCCCTGTGGAAAGACTAACAAGGTGTGACCGGATGGACTCTTTCTAAGAATAGTTGGCGACAAATCTGTTCGGGTGGTGGTGTTTAGATCTGCAGGGAGGCCCGATGGCACTTCTGAAAGGTGGTCAACAAGCAGAGGAGTCCCAAAACAAGAAGGAAGCCGAGTGACAGAAGAAACCATGACTCAGAGGGACAGCTGTGGCGACCACTCATAGAGGCAGTTTGGTATTAATGAGGATATTCTGAGCATTCAAGGCGGACTACAAGAGAGTTCAAAGATGGACACGTTGATGCTAGAGTTAATGCTGTAGTTGTCAAAATATCTAAAAAGGCTTACCCTGCAGGTAGAAATCCTTCATCAACATGGACAACGAGGATTCACATTGAATGCACAACTAATTTTCTTCAAAAGATTTGAGAACTGACTCTCCTACAAGATGCAGATATTTTGTAAACCCTAGTGTAGGGGACAATGCATCCTTTCTTGTACATGTTGTATATAAGGCATTCTTGCCTCTTTGTAAAGGTTGGAGATTCTAGAGTTAGGAATTCAGAGTCAAAACTTTATTGTTAGCACTTCTAGAATTAGAGAACTTTTAGACTAAGAACTGTAAGGGGTTAGTCAGTTAACAGAAGGAGATAGAGTTGCATCTTGATTCTCAGTTATAAGAGCTTATTTTTCTCTTCTTGGTTAGTAGTTAGATTTGAGTACAAACTGTAATGTATTTTCTAAGTTCTCTTAGTGTACTTGGAAACAATCTGGAGCCGCAGATTCTCTGTACACTGGTGATTGTGCTAGTTTTGTAAATATTGCTTATCTATTTTATTGACAGTAGAAGCAATCAGAGTTTAATCTACTTCATGTTGTGTTCCTGAATGATATTTTTCTTAATTGATCATGTGATTTGTGAACTCTCCAAGGAATGAAATATTATTTTGTGTTTTATTTAAAAATGGTAATTAAAATATGTTATGCAAATTAGCACTGTGAATGAAATAGGTTGTGTGTCAATCAAATGTTTACAAATTCTTTGAAGTTAACAAGTCTGGTTAAGGTTGGATGAACTATTGTTCTTTTCTATTTCAAAACTCTGACTTATCTTTTTTTTATTTCTTTAAAAACCCCTATTAGAGTAGGTTTTATTTCATGCTTGATCTTAGAACAATCCAAAAGCTCAATACCAGTAGGCCCCTTGAATATTACTATTGCATTAACCACTGAGTAACATCAGCACAGTTGAGACCCAACTACAAATACCTTAGGAGCTAAGGCATCCATGTGTTGCCTTTCTCTTTCAAGAGAAGCAGAATAGCAATATTTTGCTTGCATTGTTGTGGTGCCAAAATCACCATCAACAGGGACTAGTGCTAGAAGGAGGGCCTAGAAGGACAGGCTGGATAAAGCTAGGTTCTCATCCCCAGAGAAGTCCCACATAGTTCTTTGATCAGCCAAAAATCCACCACCTTTGATAGAACTCAAGACCCCAATAAGACACAAGAGTCGTAAGACTGGGTTAATCATCATACCACCTTTATCAGCTCTGCTTACTCCACCAGGCTTTTCACCAATACCCCAGTGGATACCTATCAATCCACCATCACATCCATCTCAATTGTCATCACAGCTGGCTCAACCCATACAATAGCTGGTTCAACCACCACCGCCACCAATGGCATTCTTTTAGAATAATCCCTCTCCATTGGGGACTATTCCTAGAGGTTTTCATGACTTGCCTAAGAACCCTGAGAAATTTTGTCCTAAGTACATTCATGGTGAATCAAGGAGTGCTGAAGAGCACATACAAGCTTTTAAGGATGCTTGTACTAGAGCTCAGATAGCCCACCAAGATGTAGTCTGTAGGTTGTTTCCTTATTCCTTAGGGGATATGGCCTACAATTGGTACCTTAATCTCCCTCAAGGCTCCATTCTGAGCTGGACACACTTGGAAAATGCTTTCATTAATCAGTTCAAAATCTATGTGGATCCAGCTCTTTTATATCACCAATTCACTACCATTAGAAAGGAACCAAGTGAACCCTTGCCTTTATTCAATACTAGGTTCCAACAAATGTATAGGAGATTGGAAGATCCCTATTTAGTCACTGAGGATAGTGCTATTCAAGCTTACTTTAGGGTTATATACCCCTTGCTTGGTTTGTTCTTGCAAAGAACCTATCAACCAGCTGAGATTGATTCTCTATCCAAAGTCTATCACCTAACTATTAAGCTGCAGCAACAAATCAATTTTCAACAAGGAGTCCTAGGAGGAGGTTTCCCTTCAATAGGCTATCAGATGTCTAGCCCAAATCCTCTATTCAATACTGTCCCAGGAATGTCTCCTTCCCATTATGGACCTATATCTGAATTACAAACCCAACCACCTGTTCCATTCTTTGCTACTGGAACTCCTGATCTCTTTCAACAACCACAGGTTCCTCAAAGTTCCCATGGTCATCCTAACCAAATTGGAACACCAAATCAAGGTGGCCAGCCGCCTGTTGCTAAGAGTGTGGAAACTGAGAAGACAGTCCAACTTACAAATGAGGTAGAAACCTTGAAGAAAACAATGTCTCAAGTTACAAGCAACATGGCTCAGCTTCGGTTGAACCCTTCCCAAAATCAAGGGAATTACCCTAATCAAAATAGCAGTAACTAGGGTACTTATCAAAATAGCAACCATTACAACCAAAACAGAGGATATAATCAAAGGCCCAACAACAACAGGCAATGGAATACAGGGCCCAACAATGGGGGAGTTTCTCATGACTATCAATCAAATCAAGAGAGGTCACATACTGCAAATATGGCCGACCTCAACTTTATGACCAATTGGTGCAGACTACATGAGACTGCAACCCATTCTGAGGTGAACTTCCCTGAAGTGGAGAAGATGGTCAAGATGACACAGGAAGATGTCCAAACATTCCAAGGCAACCCTCATAAGGGAGGCGGCTCGTTGGATACTGCAATGGCTTATCATATCTTTGAAGAAGAGCCCTCATTCCCAATGCAAAGTGAGAATGAACCAGAGGGAGATTCATATGATGCCCAAGCCTTTCAGTCAAAAGGAGGACACTTCTTGAGAAATCAAAGTAAGGGTCCATTCACTACATCAGCACCCCCAATCACATGGTGCCTCCAAATCAAGGTGCTGATAATAATCCTCCTCCACCAAAAGTCCCACCTGACTTCTATAATAAGGGTAATTCCTCTGCCATTTTCAAAGGTACTGCTAGTTGTAATACATAATTTGATATTGTTTATGAGATGCAGAAACATAAAAATTCTTTGTCATATTTTGACATTTTAAAGTGGTGCCCTGCTCAAAGGGAGATAGTGTTGAAGGCTCTAGAACAAGCTGATAAGTCAAAAGGAAAGAGCAAGGTGGCACCTATTGGGGACGTGAATGTAGCCTTATACAAAAATAAGGTAGGTACTCCACCTTTCTTTTTAAGTTTAAGAATTTCTGGCAAGAACCTACATAACTGTTTATTGGACTCAGGGGCTTTGGGAAATGTCATGCCATTTTCCATATGCAAGAAGTTAGGATTAAACCCCATTCAAACCAATAAGAAGGTCATTCAACTTGAAAAGAAAAAGGTTAATGTGGTAGGAGAATTAAGAGACATACACGTTCAAGTAGGATCAGATCCCAGGATCCTAACCAACATAGATATTCAAGTGGCAGATATTCCCGAGACCTATGGTATGCTGCTAAGCTGAGATTTGATGAAAAATTTAGGGGGATATCTTGCCCTTGACTTTTCACATATGTGGCTATCATGGAAAGGGATTCCTAATCAGATTAGGATTGAAAGTGAGTCTCGCCTCAAGCATATTATCATTGAGTATGATTGTCTCAATGAGGTGGATTACTTTGAGACTGAGATGGGGGTTTATAAACAAGAGGAAATCTTAACCTTCTCAGTTCTCAGTGTTAAAGACATGTCAAAACAAAACAGCCCTAACCCCACCATTGATGAAAATCAACAGGCCTTGGTTAGAAAGTTGCAACAAGACCAACTGGTCTTAGGGGCAGATATAGATCTACAAAGTCTCCTGCTCCCCAACTGGTGCGGGGTACATTATCAAAGTCATTCTGAATTGACTTGTCAACCTTGCAGGGACATTTTAAATCATGTTTCCCAAGCTAAGGAAGTTGGCACAAGTCACCCTGAGACCATTACAGACTGCTTCTCATTTGAGACCAAGGAAGCAACCATGTTAACCAGGGATACAATACTTTCAAAAGAAATCTCTTCTTAGATCAAACTTACTCTAGACACATTTCCAAATTAGCATGTTTTTGAGGAGCAACCCCAAGATGCAAGTGAATGTCGAGAGGATAATCGTGGGTCACATAATATATCTGTGCAAGAATTGGAAATTATACCAGAGGAACTGGTCGAAGACCCTTCCCTTGTACCTGATGTAAAAGATCAAGGAGTCCCATCCCTGACTCATCTAGATCAAAGCCCCATAACAACTTCAAAAAAATCAACTCCAACCCCTGATCAGTTGTGGACCCTTACCTTTGATGGATCCAAATCTAAGACATGTAGTGGTGTTGGAATTGTACTAACCAACCCTCAAGGGAAAACCTTCTTTGCTTCTTACAAGTTGCACTTTGGATGCACAAACAACGTGGCAGAATACGAAGCTCTAGCACGGGGACTGATGTTTTCTCATAAGAAGGTCATTGCCTTGATGGTCAAGGGAGATTCAAAAATAGTTATTAGGCAATGTGTGGCCAATATACATGTCACAACAAAAGGCTGGCAGCATATAAGAACAGAGTATGGAACCTGATCGAAGACTTTGATGCCTTTGGGATTAGCTTAATCCCTAGAGAAGAAAATCAAGTAGCTGATTCACTAGTTGTTGCTGCAAGCACCTTGGAACCTATGCAAGGCTCCAAATTCAAAAGATTTTCAGTGGAAATAATGTCCACCCCAGCTATTCCTGACAATGTTAATAATTTTCAAGTTTTCGATGATGACCGACATATCCTTGCTTTCTTAGCAAATTCTGATGTTTTTGAAGGGAAAATCATTGATGATTCCAACAGGGATCAAGACGATTGGAACCCTAGAAGTTGTGATTCAGAAGAGGTCCTTAATCTGAAAACTAATAACATTCCCAAGGGAATGGTTGCTCTAGAAAGAATTTTTGACTCAGATCCAAGGGCTCGAGAGAAAATATCAGCTGAAGAGAAGGGAAGCGAGTATGAAATAGTTAACTTGGTCGATGCTGGCCCTGAAAGGAATGTATACATAGGGAGGGCTTGCCCTGAATCAATTAGAGAAGACATATTGAGGGTGTTTAAAAAGGATATTGCTACGATTGCTTGGGGGTATGAAGACCTCCAGACATTTGATGCTTCTATTATGACTCACACTATCCCCTTGAAGCCTGAGGTCAAGCCCTTCCGACAGAAGTAGCACCCTATCAATGCCCTGATTGAGCCATTGATCTGTAAAGAAGTTCAAAATTTTCTATTTGCAAGGATAATCTTCCCTGTACGCCATTCAACGTGGGTAGCTAACTTAGTTCTAGTCCGCAAGAAAAATGGGGAGATCAGGCTATGTGTTGATTTTAGAAACCTAAATAGGTCTTCAGAAAAGGATAACTACCCACTTCCCTCACTAGACGAGGTCTTGCAAACTGTCAATGGAGCCTAGATGATGTCATTCTTGGATGGTTACTCTAGATACAATCAAGTAATGGTCAACTTTGAAGATAGGATGAAAACGACTTTCACTACAAAGTGGGGGCATTTGCATACATAAGAATGCCATTCAGTCTGATAAATGTTGGAGCAACTTTCCAGTGCGCCATGGACATAGATTTCAAGGACCTAATTGGAAAATGCATCATTGTCTACATAGATGACCTGACAGTGTTCTCCAAGGATCAACTCAATCATGCCACAGACTTAGCCAAAGTTCTCGAGAGATGCATTCAATATGGCGTCTCCCTGAATCCCAAAAAGTGAGTATTTGGGGTTTCTGAAGGGAAGTTGTTAGGGAACATAATTTCTGAAAGAGGGATTTCAATCGACCCAGATCGAGTCAAATCCATTCTGAAGAACACTAGGCTAGGGAGCAAGAAAGAAATGAGGTCTTTCTTTGGGAAAATCAACTTCATGAGGAAGTTCATCATGGGCTTTGCAGAGATTGTAAAGCGTCTGAACGAAATGATGAAAAAGGATGCCAAAATAGAGTGGACGGAGGAAGCAAAGGCTGCATTCTCACAAGTCAAGTGGCCCATTTTAGAGGCACCTATGCTCACCAGCCCTAACTATCTCAGACCGTTTTACATCTACTCTTTTGCTTCGGAACACTCGTGTGCAGTAGTGTTAACTCAATGGAAAGAAGAGTTAGAGGAGAGGCCGATTGCTTTCATGAGTTCTCCCTTTAAGAACATAGAAATCTAGTACCCACCCCTGGAGAAGCAAGCCTTTGTGTTAGTTCGGGCTGTCAAGAAGTTGCGGCATTACATTCTTCGAAGCCAAATCGTTGCTATAGTTCATGATGTAGCTGTGAAGTCTTTACTGATGCAGAGCGAGCTGGGAGAAAGGAGAGGCAAATGGATGGCCATCCTGCAAGAATTCAATCTGGAGATACATCCCATGAAACTAGTCAGGGGTACGGGCTTATCTCAGTCCATGGCGAATGCTGGCGACAACATCATTTGTCAGCAATATACGACCTAGTCTTTCTCTAACGACCCCTAGTATGCTGATACCATATGCTTTATGCTCAACAATCGATGTCCAGAAGGAATGAGTGCCACTCAAAGGAGAGCCATAAGACTAAAGAGTTCCCATTACATGCTCAAAGGAGGGTTGCTATACAGGAGGAATTTTGAAGGAGTATACCTGAGATGCCCTGATCATCAAGAGGCCAAGTAGGTGATCTCTGAGTTTCATGGGAAACATGGCACAAGTCATGGTTCTACAGATTCTTTGGCACACCAGATCCTCTGATCTAGTTATTATTGGCCTTGTGTATTCAAGGATGCTCATCAACACATAAGAACCTACCAACTATGTCAGATTTAAGCACCAAGGGGACGCCATCCAGCCATGCCTTTGCAGCCTGTCTATGAGGTAAGGCCGTTTGCCCAATGGGCATTAGATTTCATTTGGGTTATTAACCCAAACTCCACTACAGGGCATAAATTCATCTTGACTACTACTGACTATTGCACAAGGTGGACAGAGGATATACCTTGCAAAAATAACACAACGGAGGTAGTGATCAAGTTCCTCACCGAATGCATCACTATGAGGTTTGGGGTACCCTTCGCTCTGGTATGTGACAATGGTTATGCTTTCTCTTCTGTTGAGTTTATTTCTTGGGCCTATGATCACAAGATTGTCTTGAAGTATTCCTCAAACTACCATCCACAAGGCAATGGAGTTGCATATTCTACCAATAAGAATCTCTTAGGGGTGATTAAGAAACTGCTAGAGCATAACCCTAGAGATTGGCACACCCATCTTAGATTCGCATTATGGGAAGATAGGACTAGGATTAAGGTTGCCTTAAACACCTCACCATTCAAGCTGGTATATGGCCAAGAGCCTGTCTTTCCTATCCATCTACAAATACCCATCTTGGAGTTCATACAAAAATTTTACTCTAGTGATAATAGGATAGAGGTAAGAATAGCTGCACTATTAAAACTAGAAGAACAAAGAGATGCTGCTTTACAATAGTTCTTTAGATATCAAGCTGTTGTCAAATGCTAGTTTGACAAAAGAGCCAAGATAAAGGATTTTAGGATATCAGACCTAGTGCTATTATGGGATAAGGCTGGTGAAAAGAAAGGAAATCACCAAAAGTTTGGCAAACTCTGGTTAGGCCCTTACCAAATTGCTGAGATCCTAGGCGAAAATTCCTTTAGACTAAGTACTCTAACTGGAGAACCTGTTCCTTTGCCTATTAATGGGCAATTCCTCAAGCACTATTTTGAATCCTGAGGCTTGTTAATTTCTATTTTTTATATAAGTTTTTCATTTTTTTTTCTTTATGTGAATAATCTACTGCTCTTTGCATAAATAATGTGGCTCTTGTCTGTAAATAGCTTCCTGTTTGTATGTTGGTCCCTGTCTCCTTTTGTTTTCTTTGTCTTTTGTTTTCTATTTGTTCTGTTCTTTAGGGGTTTAATCTGTTTCTTTCTATCTAAAGCTGTGGGTTGTTATCTGAAGCATGCTATGGTCATTAGGAGAGAAGTGGTTTAGATATTTTCAAGTCTTCTGGTGATTCTGTCCTCAATTCACTATTTCATGTTCGTTATCAATAAAGGTTGTGGGAAGTTTTAAAGGCAAGGTGCCAAGTAAGAAATCCTTCATTAGCTCCTCTGAATCTATCAAAAATATTTAAAATCATCCCCTCTTCTAGTAGTGTATTTGTCCTAGGGTGACAGTGCTGTAAGATTTGAGTGAAAAATCCGACTTCCAAGTGCTATTATGAGGTCCATTGTAGTTTTCAACCCAGATAAGATATTAAACATCTGACATATTGAAAAGAAAAAGAGAATTAAATGAAATATTTGAAACTTCAAAAGAAAAAAAGAAAAGAATTATCAAAAGACAAGGAGGATTCAATATGTATGGGTGATTCCAGTATCTCTATCAGGGCTATGGATGCCCGATTGGTAGTAGAGCAATGCTGTGAGAAAACTAGAGGTATCTCCATCAAGGCTATGGATGCCTGACTGGCAGCGGAGCAATGCCCGAGATATCATTGCACGAAGGAAATCAACTCATGTAGTTCAAATATTACACGTTGTTGTTTAAAAGATAAAGAAACTTTACAAAAGGGTGATGCATAATCAAGCACACACATAGGTTCAGGGGTAGCCTTTGATTGACTTACATTTGAGATTCTAGCTCTACCTTGCTTGTTATAACTGACCCAACTAGAGTTGTGATGTTCTGGGTAGCTGAATCTTTCAGATTTTTGAAAATGGCTAAACCATTTTCCTAGTCGAGTCACCATTTGTTATGCCTTGCATAACCACCCCATTTCATTCTAGAACAAAATGGGTCCCCCTTTGTTTTTTACCTTTTGGCCTTTGGTTTTCTACCTTAGCACCTTTTTTTTTTTTCGGAGGCGGAACTGGAACCAATATCGGACTTGGAAATTCCTTCCAGGTTCTGGCCTTGTTCTATTCCCGGTCCCAGTTCCGACTGTTCTTTGTCTTCTTCCTTTGTTCTTTTGCGGAGTCGGGTCCCGGTCCGATTCGGGGTGTTGAACTTGCTTCGGGTCTCATCCCAGGTCCGACCCCGCCCTTTTTCTCTTCATTGGTATTTGTTGGTTTTTGTCTCCTGTGCCTTGGGTGTTTTCACCTAGCGCACCTTTTTCTGTGTTTGGCGGACTCAGAACCATAACAAAAACCAAACCTTCAAACTTTTTCAAAGTTTCTGGTTCGGGTTCCGTTCTAATCCCAATTCTGCATCTTTCTTTCTTTCCTTTTCCTTTCCTTCTTTGTTTCATCGTGGGGTTTTCCCTCCTTTCTCTTTTTCTTTCACTTCTCCTTTCTTTTTCTTTTTTGATGACGTCAGAGGTGGGCCCAGAATGGAATCTGAACCTGAAACTTGAAAATTTTTCTGGTTCGGGTTTGGTTCCGGTCTCGATTCTGCTTTATCCATTTTTATCTTTCGTCCCCATCCCGACTGGCGCTTTAAGGAGGGTGGTGTTTCTTCCATTCAATTTTGGTTCTGCCTTAGTTGGAGTTCGGGTTTTCTCCCGAGTTCAGGATTTTCCGCGAAAATCCAAATTTTTTTGGATCTCCCTCAAACTCCAGCTGGGCGTTGTTCTTCATGGATTTCCTCCCCATCTGGATTTTCGCGGTTTTCTATCTCCTCTAGATTTTCCTGGAATCCATTGTTCCCTGTTTGCTCCAGATCTGCCGGAATGTCTTCTTCTTCGTGGAAATCCATCCCACGCCGATTTCCCCAAAATTTGGTGAAAGGTGAAGAAGTGTGGATTAACATGAAGTTAATAAGTGATGATGCGTTTTACGATTAATTTATGCTCTTTTGAGATCTCACGTGTTGTTCTTTGTTTGATAATAATCCGATTAAGCTTCTAGTGGGTGTTTTCATGTTTATTTCGCTAGAATCCGCCTAACTCAAAATTCTTTGAAATTCCTCCCTGGCTTGGATTCTGCAGGTCGACCTAAAACCTGAACTGGTTGGTATGATCATTTTGTTTGAGAATTTAACTACACCTTACTAACATGGGATCCATTTCAATGATGATTTTGGTTATTTAACATCTTTCTATGTGATCTTTACTGTGGTTTTCTTTGTTGAGTGTAGGATTAAGTCGTTGTAGAATGATATTTGCCAAGGGAGCTCAGTTGAAGGGCATTCTTCTGTCTAGTTGGTCATGAAAATCAGCTAAGGTAAAAGTCGGCAAGACTTTTCTAGACTCTTACCAGCTGGTGGCTTAACTCTTATTGTTCAAAATCCAAAGAATTAGAATACTCCCCATTGTGCATCTTATCGGCGTAGGGTTATCACAGTTTCACTAACTCATGGTTTGTTTGGTTCAAATCCGCATTTACGTTGCCTATCGGTAAGACCCCAGAGATGTCATAGCGATCAAGAATCACATACAGGTGTTTATCGCCAAGACATTATTCATAGTCTCGGTGACTAGGAGTTTCCTATTGGCATGAGTTTTTCTTTGGAGAGATGTCTCAGCGAAATCTCAAAGTCTTGCCGATCACCGATAAGAACAAATTCAGAGAGAGTGGTTCACCTTTAGTGGGAAGTTTGGCTGAAGTGCTAAAGTCTCGGCGACACAGGCGTGAGTCGCCAGGAGTCTTGGCGACAAGGAAGGAGGCCCCAAATGAAATCAAAGGTTCACTGAAGGATAAAACCTTTGGCATATGGTCTCGATGAATTCATAAAGTCACACCGACATGCCACAAAGGGATTCTATCAAGGGTATTCGGCGAGAGAATTAGTATGTCTTAGCGACCAAAGAAAGAACATACTGAGGCTTTTTCCAATACATAATATGTCTACAAGACATCTCCCCAAAAAGAGAATTCTATGGCAACACATGTGCAACAAAGAAAATGCATCAGTGTGAGTACAGAAAGGTCTTGCCGATACATATGGTCTTGGTGACAACAGGGCGAGATCGACAAGAGGTGTTGCCTTCGGCAAAAATTTTCGCCCAAGGGGAGGGGTCCTGCTGATAAGATGAGCTCGCCCAAGGATATGGGACTTAGTGTAATGTCTCACAGACTCATGAAGGTCACGCTGAAACAAAAATAGGAGCTAGCGCAAGAAGGTCAACAAGAGGAATTCGGGGAGACTCCAAAAAATGTGGGGGGCTTCGCTACGAGGTCACAGCGACAAGTGAAGGTCATGCCGACATAAAGTGAGGTCTAACCGAAACAAATGGAGCTTTCCAAGAGGGTAATGCCTTCACCATAAGGTCTTGGCGAAGGAAGGAGGTCACGCCGAAAGGAAGAAAGTGGGCTCAGCGAGAATGAAAAAGGAGTTCGTTGAAGGTCTTGCCAACAACGATGGATTTCCTAGTGAAGGAGGATGTCGGGGAGACTCCAGGAGAAAACAAAAGCTTTTCCATGTGGTCTCAGTGAAAGGATGTGGTCTTGCCGATGGTTTTTGGGAGCTCGGTATAACTTTTGTAGCTCACCGAAACGTCTTGCCGATTGATCTAGGCTATGCCGATGACTGTTGTAAAATGAAAATTGCATCGGGAAGACACCAGTGGTGTCTCACCGATATGCGATGCTTAGCAAACCACTTTTGGCTGCTGAAGAATCCTACATGGCCTATGATTGACCAATCAAAGAGAGCTAAGGTTGAGCCATTGCCCAATTGACCACCCCTGTGGAAAGACTAACAAGGTGTGATCAAATGGACTCTTTCTGACAACAGTTGGGGACGAATCTGTTTGGGCAGTGGTGTTTAGATCTATAGGGAGGCTTGATGGCACTTCCAAAAGGTGGTCAATGAGTAGAGGAGTCCCAGAACAAGAAGGAAGCCAAGTGACAGAAGAAACCATGACTCAGAGGGATAACTGTGGTGACCACTGATAGAGGTAGTTTGGTATTAATGAGGATATTCAGAGCATTCAAGGCAGACTGCAAGAGTTCAAAGATGGACACGCTAATGCTAGAGTTAATGCTGTAGTTATCAAAATATCTTAAAAGGCTTACCCTGCAGGTCGAAATCCTTCATTAGCATGGACAACGAGGAGTCACATTAAATGCACAACCGATTTTCTTCAAAAGATCTAAGAACCGACTCTCCTATAGGATGCAGATATTTTGTAAACCCTAGTGCAAGGGACAACGTATCCTTTCTTGTACATGTTTTATATAAGGCACTCTTGCCTCTTTGTAAAGGTTGGAACTTCTCGAGTTAGAAATTTAGAGTTAGAACTTTTATTGTTAGTACTTCTAGGATTAGAGAACTTTTAGACTAAGAACTATTAGGGGTTAGTTAGTTAACAGAAGGAGATAGAGTTGCATCTTGATTCTTAGTGATAAGAGCTTCTTTTTGTCTTCTTGGTTAGTAGTTAGATTTCAGTACGAACTGTAATGTATTTTCTAAGTTCTCTTAGTGTAGTTGGAAACAATCTAGAGCTACAGATTCTCTGTACACTGGTGATTGTGCCAACTTTGTAAATATTGCTTATTTGTTTTATTGATAGTAGAAGCAATCAGAGTTTAATCTACTTCATGTTGTGTTCCTGAATGATATTTTTCTTAATTGATCATGTGATTTGTGAACTCTCCAAGGAATGAAATATTATTTTGTGTTTTATTTAAAAATGGTAATTAAAATTTGTTATGCGAATTAGCACTGTGAATGAAATAGGTTGTGTCAATCACAAGTTTACTTCGTTCTGCAGTTTTGGTTTACAGATTCCTTGAAGTTAACAAGTCTGGTTAAGGTTGGATGAACTATTGTTCTTTTCTATTTCAAAACTCTGACTTATCTTTTTTTATATTTCTTTAAAAACCCCTATTAGAGTAGGTTTTATTTCATGCTTGATCTTAGAACAATCCAGAAGCTCAACACCAGTAGGCCCCTTGAATATTATTGTTGCATTGACCACTGAGTAACATCTGCAAAGTTGAGACCCAACTTCAAAGACCTTGGAAGCTAAGGCATCCATGTGTTGCCTTTCTCTTTCAGGAGAAGCAAAATAGCAATATTCTGCTTGCATTGTTGTGGTGCCAAAATCACCATCAACAGAACCCCCTTGAAGGGCTGCTTTGAATGCTCTAAATAATTGTCATTAATGTGGATCCACCTCCGTTAGTAGACACCACAACTATCCCTAAGACTTGAGATTCTTTCTTTCCTTTGGCCCTCTTCTTGCTCTAGACTCTCCTATAAGTTGACCATCTTTTGGAAGCAGGATCAGACTTGTCATTAGATTTGCATATCATTGTTCATCAAGCTGCTCTATCAGCTCATTCATAGAGTAGATCCACACTGGTTGCATTCTGTTGATTTCCTTGACAGAGGTAGTCAACTAGTCAAACATCTAGGGTTCATCTTTAATTCTCTTAGATTGGCTGAACACATGCCACATAAGATTCCCGGGCAGTCAAAGGTCCTTCGAATGGAATTGCATGTTAGTGAGACACTAATCATGTCCCCCCGATGCGATTATACCTCATAGCAGTCATCGAAGTAGCACAAAACAATTAGAAATACCTCATGTCAAGCTGCATAAGTCATACCGATACCATAAAAACCATCGGCAAGATAGTCATCATCGGGTCAGAAGTCATAGTGAGTTCCCATCGATCACACCGATATCCCTTTTCTATTTGCAAATTTGTCACTATTGGCAAGACTGTATTCCCTCGACATGACATCACATCGAGCCCCTCTTCCTTTGGCGAGCACATTCCATCTCGGGGAGACTCCTTCGTTTCAGGAAGACCTTACCTCGAACTCACGCCCTGTCGCTGAGACTCTTCGTAATTGGCTAGACATCACTCCGAAGTGAGAACCCTTCAACGAGACCTTTACCGTTCGACCAGAATTCATGGCGAATATATCTTTCTCCCTGAAGAAAACCCTTTTGAAAAACTGTCAGAGAGACTTTGCTTGGTTGACGAGACCTTTCGCCGAGCCCTCATCTTTCAATGAGACTCCACCCAGTCGGCAAGAATTTTCCTCTTCAGCCAGACCTCATGCTGAAGGCATAACCCTTCGCTGAAATATTTATCGGGTCGGCAAAACCTTCCCATGTTGGCAGGACATCATGTCGAGCTCTTCTATTCTCCTCGAGCTCATTTTGTTTTGGCGAGACTCTCTGCAGTCACCCAGACCTTACACCAAAACCATGCCGCTTTCACCAAGACACCTCTGGGTCAGTGAGAACTTTCATCGAGCACATTCCACTACACCAAAGGGAGAAAACATGTCGGCGAGACCCTATCGGGTTGGCAGTACCTCATAGCGAAGCCGCCCTATTTTGGCAATGAATTCATTTCAGTCGGGAAGACCCTGATTGGTCGACGAGACCTTTCACCAAAGATACTCCTTTTCGTCGAGACCTCACCCTGTTGGTGAGACCTTTCAGCAAACACAAACCACTCTCCTTGACGCCATTTCATTTCGGCAAGAGTTCACCTTGTCGGTGAGACTTTTTCCGAATTCATCTCTCTCTCGGCGAGATCTTTCCGATGACATCCCCATTTCACTGAGACTCCGACGGATCGGTGAGACCTTACGCTGATACTATCTCATGTCGGTGAGACTTTCTTCTTTCACCGAGACATTAACCCAAAGTCTCCTCTTTTGCCGAGAGCTCATTTTACTTTAGGGAGACTTTGCTTGGTCGGTGAGATGTTATGCCAAACTCAAATCATTTCGGCGAGGCCTCCTCCAGTCGGCAAGACTACTGCAAGGTCTCAATGACTTTTTCCCTTGAGGAGTTTTATGCTGAATGTGATTGATGTATGCATTCTAACTGAGCTCCTTGAGAAATATCATCATGTGCATGATTTTAATCCTACACTCAATAAAGGAAACCATAGTAAAGATCACACAAACAAAGGTTAATTAATCAAAATCATCATTAAAATGAATCCTAGATAAGCAAGGTGTCATTAAATATCCAAATAAAATGATCATATCAGAGTTTGGGTTTCAGGTCCACCCGCAGAATCCAAGCCAGGGAGGAATTTCGGAGAATTCCAAGCCAAGCGCATTCTAGTAGAATAAACATGAAAACACCTACTATAAACTTAATCCAATCATTATCAATCACGAAACAACATGTGGGATCTTAAAATAGCATAAATTAATCATAAAATGCACCATCATTTGTTAACATGTCCTATTACTCCATATTTCTTCACATTCTATTATATTTTGGGAAAGTCTACACGGGACGGATTTCCGCAAAGGAGGAGACATTCTGCAAGTTTCAGAAAAAATAGGGAACAAAGGATTTCGGAAAAATCCAGAGGAGAAGGAACATAGGGAAAATTCGGTCCACACAGATTTCTGCGAAGACAAAAATTCCCGAACCACAACATTTGGTCGAAGTTTGAGCAAGATCCGGGAATATCCAGATGGGGTGGAAAATCCCGAACTGGGGAGAAAACTCAAACTTTTCCAAACCTAATGTTTTCAATGCGCAATTTGGGGAATCACTTAGGCAAACAAGATAAAAATTTAGGCTCATGCCAAAGCAAGATCAATCCTCAAAATTGAAGGACCAAAACACCAAGAGCGAAAGAAAAAAGGGGGTCCCTGCTTCCAGCAGGGTGTGTGTGTGAAAACTACACAACACCTACACAACAAAATAGGGAAAAATGTTGGGGTTGTTTTGGGGCTTGCCATAGTCAAACCCTCGTTTCAATGTTCCCACCTCCATGGACATCCAAGATAGCCACAATAGAGAAAATATGATAAAGGAAAGCACTAAAAGGAAGAATACAAAGCAATGCTAACAAAAATATGCTATGTAAATCAATACACCAATGCTAAATGAATAGATATCACATCCCCAACAAGATTCTCTTAAGGAACATGAAGGGAGATGTGAGATCACAACCATGGGGATGCCAACATTGTTGTAATAATGAGAGGAGTAAAAACAATAGAGTGTCAACTTGGAGCTTCAAAAATGGTGGAAGTGCTATGAATGAAGTGTGTAGAAGTGAGTGTGATCAAGTGAGATTGAAGAAGAACAACTGAATGAAGAAGATAGTCTTTTGAAGATGAAATAGAAGCCAAAAGATCCATTCAAGGTTGGTCAAAGGGATAGAGTTGTTATGCTTTGTTGCTAATGGAGAAGTGTAATGCCTCTATACATTGCAGAGGTAGGAATCTTATCAAAATGACAATGCACTGTGCAGACGTCTATGCACCGCTTTCATCTCCGACAAAAATTCCCCTGGATTGACACTATAGACAGCTGGCAGGTGGATGGAGAGGGGATGGAGGATGTGGAATGGCATCATTAGGTTTGATTTTTCTAAGGTAAGGGGTGTAAATGGGGGATTTGCAAGGGGTGAAAATTCACGCCACTACATTAATAAACCAAAGGTTTACTAACTTGAGTGGAGTTATATGTTGGAGAATGAGTTAATGAGGGTTATAAATTAGATAAGGTTAATTAATCAACTTAAGTGAGACTAGGATATTTTAGAGGAATGTGGGAAAAAAGTTGGATTAATTAAATAAATGTAGATTTATTCAATTAAGGGTGGTGGATAAAGGTAATGAAAAAATTAGTTAAATAAATAATAAATATTTAATTAATTAATTATTAGGATAAGGGAAAGGGTTAAATTAATTAATTAAATAAAATGTATTTATTTAATTAAATATTATTTTAGGTTTCTACATTTTCCCCTCTTTGAAATGTTGTTGCGATTAAGAGAAGTAACATCATTTCAAAGAAGAATAAAATATAGGTTCTTTGCTTAATTCCCCCCACTTAATGGTGGTGGTAGGAGGGCTATGATGATAATTGTAGGATATTTTGGACTAAAGCAAGGCTTTCCATAAGTCTTTGGTGATTCAGGCAACTTTCCAACATAAAATAAGCTCTGCATGTTGTATTCTCCACAATCTATATCTTGGATCTGAACCTTTTTTTTGGAAGGTGTGGTGAATGGAGTAGATGATTTGAAAAGGTCAAACATATTGACATGTAGTGGGATGAAGTGGAAGATGAAGCCTCTTGATTGATGGACACTTGGTATTTTTTGGTTCCTCTTAAGTTGGCGCAATATTGGAAAGGATTGAGATCACCTAGAATGGTAATCTCAATGCCATCATATAGAAATTTGAGGCATTGGATCATCATGGAAAAAATAGGCCCTTAAGTGGCAAAAGATTTAGAAAAATCAAAGATAGGCAACTTGACATAAAAATTTGAATAAGTTATCCATATTATTTCAAAAATATGTAAGAATAGAATCTGTAGAAAATTGAATGTAGTTTCTAAACTAAGTTAGGTTATTTAAAAAATAAAAAAATTTATTTGGTGAAAATTTGAAATTTCAATGTAGTAGTACTTAAATTTTAGGGAAAAATAATAAGTAGGTGTCTGTCTGACCACCCTAACCACAATAAAATGATAATTTTTTTCTATAAGATTTTAGATATAAGTAGAGGACTCATGTCTGTATGTGATGCATATTTTTTTGTAATTTTTTTCCAAGTAAATAATTAATTATGATTTTTATTACAACTTTTAAAAAATATAAAAAAATTGTATGTCTCACCACCTTAACTTGGTGAAAACTTCATGAAATTCATTTTTTTTAATCCTATAGTATGGAAGCATAGAATGTGACACATGTTTTGGATTCAAAAAATGTGATACGTTTGAAAGCTATAGATGTTTTTTCAATCAGCCTATCAATCAGGAATTTAGGCATAATTCAAATAGAAAATGAATAATAATTATTTATTAAATTCAAAGTAAAGAATAATTTATATTGGTGGAAATATGATAATCTCCTTTAAAAACCCTTTTTGTTTCATCAATTTTGGGTAAAAAAAAAGTCGTCAGCCACATACCCTACACATACCCATCATATCGCCACTTTTTGGCCCATCATGATCCTGCACATACCAAGGTAAACTCTCATCACATGAATCCATGGGCAACCATGGAGGAGATTATAGGACATGTCTAGATCCAAGACATGGAAAATTGTATTTTGAATAGCAGGCTAACCCTCACATGTAGAGTAATTAATCCTTCAAATGAGTGCTCAATATCATCATAAGCCTCAAGTGATAACAATTGTCTTATATCAATCTATGCAAGCTTTAGAGTATCCCAATTCTTTCGCCAATTTTAGGGTGCATTTATTCAAACTTGCTCCACTGTCTACCAAGAATCATCTGATTTTATGTTTATTAATGAAAACTTCAAGGTGTAGTGGATAATTGTGATTTGGCTTTTCTATGGAAACGTCTTGTTCGAAAAAGGCGACGTGGTGTGGTGTAACTATAGATTCTATCTTGGCTTGAAATCAATTGACATTTAGGTTAGAAGGGATGGATGTTTCTTGCAAGGATTTGTCTAGAATGACTCTATGCTATCAGGAGATGCGAAGTAGCTCAAGAATGGATATTTGTGCGGGCATTTTCTCTAGATGATCAAGGAGATTGTATTGAATTTTTGGTTACAGATTAGAGGCATCCCCTTGAAGGGTTACTTTGGCTCTGAGAGTGGTAACGACACATTCTAAACCTTTTTTATTAATAGTAATGGTAGCAAAATGACTATCAAAGGCTTGGATGTGATTAATGGTGGTACTGTAGTCATGTGAAATGTTAGTATAGTTAGCACTATTGATACTTGAACTAGAGGCCTTCCCTTTTCCATGGTCTTGTAATGGAGTTTTAAATATGGTATGATCGACATTGGTTTTAGGTTGTGGGTTATCCAATGAAATTCCTTTTTGTTCACTAAGGTCCTGAATGAGATTTTTTGGGTTTCCAACATGATGACGTTTCATGTCCTTTCCATGGTGATATTCATAGTATTCATTTTCATTCCACCAATTAGGTTTCACCAATGTGGGTTCATAGTTCTTGATGTTTGGAAGCTGAATGACATTGGATTGTAAAAGTTTCTTTAGAACCAATTCAATAGGTTCACCCAAGGGAGTGTATGTTCTTTTAGTGTGTGGAGGTCCTCTACGTTGTTGGTTATTTTAAAATACATTCAATGTTTGATCTTGACTTTATGTTTGGGTGTTTGGTTGTTTTATGTGTTTGATGTATTTGATGTGGAGGGACCTTTGAGGTAAATGGTAGGCTGACCTTTATATACCACTTTTGAATCAACTCCATCATTAGTGACATTCTTGTTTCGAGACAAAAAAATTCCTTTGTCATTATTAGCTTTTGGGGTTTCTTTGGAAACTTTGACTAGTCCTTTTTCCACACGAGATATCAATAAAGACACCTTTTTCAATGATATCCTCAAATTTTTTACAACATTTCAATTGGATTTGAATCATTAATTCTGCATTAAGGTTTTCCACAAACATGGGGACTATTTTTTTCTCAGGAATGTGGCAATGACACTTGCTAGCCATACTTCACCATCATTGGTAGAATGATGTGAGTGGCTCTCCATCATCTTGTTTAGTTGTGCATAGTTTTGTGAGGGTCATGTCACTTTCTATATTAAAGGAAAAGTGATTAATGAATCTTTCAGCCAAGTTACCACATGTCCGATTTCTTGGAGGAAGGTGTGCAAACCAATCTAGAGCATGTCTTGCAAGACTTCATGGAATTAGTCTCACCAAATAAGTAGGCTCATATGCAATGTCCATACATGTGTTAAGCTCTCATATATGTTCCACTAGATCCCCTTTTCCTTTGTATTTGGTAAGAATTGGTGGAGTTAAATGAGGGGAAAAAATTGGCATGTATAGATTTTTATCAAATGGATAAGGATGTAATGCCCCATCGTGCAAACCCCGAAGGAAAACTAAAAACGCAACAATTTTTTTTTTTTGAAACATAAAGTATAAACACTAAGTTTACTAATGCAACAAACATAGCTAATGATTAAAAGTTAAACACCTAAGTCCCTTGGGGTACATGAGGTGACATTATGAAATATATCCAATAAAAAAATTGATAAAAGTAATTTACCACTACTACTAACGTAACCCATCCATTCACATGTCATTATTTAAACATTTGTTAAAGGTAAGCAATAAGACAAGAATGGACCATATAGAATCCATACATGTATTCATAGCAAATTTTACTTGAAAATATAAAGAACATATTTTCTCTAATATAACACAATCCTAATGATATTAACAATTATGGGCAAAGCATGAATTACATAATGTGATTATACATTACATCAATCTATAAGTATATCTCATTGAGCGATTTCCCAAGGTTACGTCATAAGTCTACCCAATACATGGGAGAGTAACATATCAATATACAAAGTATGATAGAAGTACAATATACATCTGGAAACATATAACTCTGGATCAAGCTGTCTCAACAAACTCTGCACTGAAAGGTACATCTATGAAATAGGAAACCCAATGGGGTGTGTAGCACGTTCCACCCAACCACCCCCATGCTAGGAGTAGATAAGAAGGGTCCCCGACCAAGAACATCTAAAAAAATACACAAGACTAAACTCCAAGCATGGAAAGATAAATCACACATAAAGGAAACCATAACATCAAAAGACCACTTCCTAAACATAACAACAATAAATCACCAAAACACATTAGTAGACCACTTCCAGAGGATTTCAATAAAATAACTCAAAGGGAATGCTAGAGGAGAGTGTCATCGCATGGCCTTACATGGATTATCCAGACAACCTATCACAAGATGTTGCCTCCATCTATGGTTATCCTGACTGCCTATCTCAAGGTGCCACTCCATAGGGTGACTCATGCGAAATCATTAACCTCTCATGAAGATGAGGCCACGATTATTCCAACCACAGCCTTCTTGGCCGACCTTTAGTCTATGAAAGCCCTGACAGGTGAATGATACATCCATAATTATCTTGTTAATGTTAAACTACCCATCCCCTAATTAATTTATTAGGTTATCACTTATTAATCAAACTCTATCATGGGTTATCCTAATAGCCCCTTTGTGCGTCGGTGCCCATGTAGAACCACTTTCCCTAGAACCCAAAACATAACATCAAATTCCAGGGAGTTGTACCCACAAGTACTCTAAAACACAAAGTAGAACAACTGCGAGGAAAAACCATCTCGCCAAAAATCATATGAATCAACTCCCATAAAGATGGGTACAACCCAAGTGTAAACTTAAAAATCACAACTGTAGTCAGAATTGAGACAAGTATCAAATAGAAAGGTCACATAATAAACCACCATTTTCCCATGCCCTAGAAGTTTTAACAATAACCTTATCTCCTATTGAAAGGTCAACTAACTTAAGGGCCTCCACATGGTTTATAACCGAACTCAAGGAAATCAACAAGGAACTCAAAGAAAATCAAAGAATCTAAATATTTATTCAACATCAAGATTTTGTTTAAGAATGCAAATTTACTATACTTAACAATCTCATTTTAAGATAACTCAATGTATGAAATCCACCATGGAAGTTAAACTATTAGTTTACTCGATTTATTTCATTAATTAAAAACACTCGAATGCATTTGATAAAATACTTTCTCCAATTTGTCCAATAACAACATGAAGACATTATAAATAACCTACATAATATTTTTCCATAACTTTGACCAAGTGTGTATATATATATATTTCATTTATTATCACAATTTAAATTAACATTATAAAAATAATCCACCTAATTATAACTCATATAAATAAATAAATACACACACACACACACATATATAATATTTATATTTATTATTATAAATTAACAAATTTAATTTAAATTAAATCTAATAAATTTAAATCTTTGAATGTTTATAAAGAAATTAATTTTTAAATAAAAAAAAGTCTTTCATAAGACAGTCGCAGCCTGGAGGATTGCGTCCTCCCTATGTGGGGAGGCTGCAACCCCATCAAGGTTGCACCTAGCAACCTTTGGCTGCTGTGTGCAGCCATGGTGCCTGCGCACCACCCCAAGGGTGTGGGGAGGTACAGCAACAACCGGCCCTCCCTCTCCCTTAAATAAATATATTTTTTTAATTTTTTTTTCTTTTAAATATTTTCTTTAAAACATTTTAAATGTTTTTTTTTTTAAATACTCTCAGACAGATTATCTAGAAAATAAATTTATTCACATAATTTCTACAAGGAGATTTTTTTTTCCAAAATTATTAGAGATAATTTTTATTTATTTTTAAATAAATAGAATTAAATTGGGGAAATCTTGATAATTATCTACAAGAAAATATTTAACATATTTCACAGGGGTTTCAATTTCACAGTTTTGACAAAGGTTTTCAATTCCATAATTTTAACAGAGGATTTCATTTACAACCTACATAGGTTTTCTACTATTTTCCTTTTGTAGTTTTCCTATTGTTTTAACAATGAATTTATGTCATGAGGCTCTCTGATTTTATTGTAAAAATTTCTACAGAGGCAACAAAATATTAACGGTAAAACTTCAATAGCCAGGAACACAGTTTTTCTACAGAGGAACTTTTAATAAATTCTTCTATAGAGGGTTACAACTAATTCACGACAATTTCCTCTCACACAAACAATATCTGACAATCTTTTCAAAACAAGAAAGCAATTAAACAAATAATAAAGAACTTGTTTTTCCTGAAGCTTGAAGGAATGAGAGTTGTGCAAAGCTTCACCTCCAAAACTTCCAACTTCTAAATTCTTTCTAGAAACTTCACCTCCAGCCTGAAGCAAAATATGAGCCCAAAAATCTATTGTAATCCTCCTCAAATTTCATTCAAAACCAGAAAACCCCCAAAAACCCACACACCATTCTACAGCCAAATTCTTTCCGTGAAGAAACTTCTTGTCATTCCCAGCATGCCAATATTCTCTCTGAGAATATTTTTAAACAAGAATTTTATTAAATTCCCCACTCACTCTCGTAAATCCTCTAATATAAATAATCTAATTTTTTAATGATTTTTCTTTTAATAAAAATAAAGTATTATAAATTATTTGATTAACTTAAAAATTCAAAAATCAATACCGCTACCTTAAGCAAATTTAAAATTCTAATTTACATCAAAGCATCTAATGTTTTATTTAAACTATCCACTTAATCAAGAAATTTAATTAATTAACTTTAACTACAATTACCTACCAATAACTATATCAATTAAATAACATTAATTAATCACACATAAAATAAAGATTAATTAAATAACAAACATTTACATACTAAAATAAATAATCAACACTAACCCAAACATAAACAAAGACGAGTTTGAGACAAAGACACCATTGGACTCACAACAACTAGATGACGAACTTGGGACAAGGACACTTTATTAACCACTCCCTTTTCAACATCAAACCCGTTGGGTTTATGGGACACACTCAAACCTGTCAAGCAGGTGGAGTTGGTGTCCAATACCTACATCCTGCATAGAAACAAACATCAAGTAGCATGTAAATATCCATTGCAGACACACCGTGAAAGGTAATTGTGGGGTAACAAGGTACTTGCAATAAAGTGATGCCACTCCGTCCTTTCACCAAGACTCACTAGCAAACACACCAGAAACCATAACAGCATAGAATCACAACATCGCCACATATATTATTAAGAAATCTATAACATAACCATATAACATAATCACCATGAAATGTATCATCAAAAATCATCAGTAATGTCAAGTGTAGCAAACCTTGACCAAACTATGAATCCACACACAACCAAAACCGATGAACTAATCACCATCACAAACCAAGTACAAAATCCACACATAAGAGTATCAACAACACGATGGGTATCACAAAGGACACAATTCATCCATAGAATGTGTATTCTTAGTTGTCCCTAATTGCATGTTTGTCAAATGTTTGTTATTGTATTGCTTGGATTTTTTGCACCAAGGTGTCTGCGAGAGATGGTGTTGCATTTGGCTGATTTTGCATGATTGCATTGTTATTGGTGTTGAGATGATCAAATATTGGATTTGGAGTGACATTTTGTTGCATGGTACCTTGTTGATATTGGTGTGTGAATGTTGCATTGGCGTTGGTTTGATTTGGAATGAGACTGGTATTTTTATTTGTCCCAAAATTCATGTTTATGTTTGGTGTGGAATTTTTAAATTGTGGTGTTGGACCTTGGTCGACACATTGGAATTGAAATGTTGGGCCTTGGTTTATGTTTTGAAATGATGGCATGGGTCCTTGATTTTCATTTTGAAATTGAGGTGTAGGACCTTGGTTTTCCATTTTGAAATGATTACATAGGGACCTAATTTTCATTTTGAAATGGATTCAGTATGTTATGTGGAACTATATGGAGCCTCCTTGATTTATTGGGTTGATTTTGAGGTGTGGAACCTTGATTTGTGTGTTGAAATAGAGGATTTGTGAATGTCGTACCCATGGGGTTTGATGATGAGGCACAAAAGGTAAAAGTTTGTCCTTGTGTTGTGGAATGAGTTATCTTCTTTCCAAATGTTGGTGGATTAGGAATGTGTACATTTTTTGCCATGTGTGTTGTTGTCCCAAGTGGTAGGCTAGTGAACATTTGGTGTGAGGATGAACTTCCGAATGAGATTTTTTTTTGGATGGAACCTTTGTTTATTCCTTGTGTAACTCCCTCTACAAGTGTAGAAACATCATAGCCTTGAGGAAGCTTGGAACCTTTCTTAGCTAGTGCATAAAAGATTTTTTTTGGATCAACACTAACAATCTCATCTACAATGTGTATAATCCTTGGATCTTGGGAGGCTCTTTCAATCTCTTTTGGAGTTAATCATTTGTTCAATTCGGTTAAGCCAGGGTTATCAAATGTGTTTGGTGATTTTCTTTGTGGTGTTTCTCTTTGGGATGGTGAATATTGATTTGAATTTTATCCAAGGTTTGTCTCATAAGGACTATAAAAGAGGTCATTTGAGGAATCCATGTCCTTTCTTTTTCCTCGTGATCTTGTTTCAACCATGTAAGACTTGTAGGGTGGATATGATAATGCAAGGATGATAAATGCAAAGTGAAATATGAGACTAAGCTATTCTTTTGAAATTTTTGTATTTTTGAGGATATGAGGATGAAATTGATAATGCATCTAAGACTAAGGTTTGGGATACAATGATGATAATGAACTTAGGACCAAAGGATATGGCATGAAAATGAGACTAAGGGATATCAAATGATACTAATGATATGAACCTTAAGATCTAAGAAAAAGGATGCTAACCAAGCTATGTTAATCCAAGATAACAAGCCAAATTTTCATTGACCTTTATGAGGACCAATATTGAGAGAATGATAAGGTGAGTCTAAACTAAGACATAATTTTGAGACCCAGTTTTGACAATGAAAAAGATGATGATGGTGATTGATAGATTGAAAGATAAAGGTCAATTACAATATGAAAAAGCAATCATGAATTTTCCAAAGGCTTAATAAGATTCCAATGTCTAAAATTTGAAAGGTATGTGCAACCTAAACCAAACCTAAGATTAACTATGCTAGGAAAGGATGAACAATGCATCCTAAATGTGATGCAATCCTAAATGAAAATGGTGAAAATGGAATAATAAAACTCTACAAGTCTAAGGTTCAAATGATAAGATCACTACCAAGATGATTGGGATCAATATTGGACAAGTATTATCTTAAATTTTGATAATTAGACAATTGTGGTTCACTATTCTACAAATGCAATTCTGGAAGATGTAGGTTTCTGGTTAATAGATGTGGTGAATTGCAGTAGATGCAAGTCTGTTTCTATAAAATGCGGTGCAAAATATTAGTTGTGGTTTTTTGTTGAATAAATGTGACTCATTTTGCAGTTGTGGGTTTGTTTTCATCAAATGTAGTTAATAGAGAGTTGATTTGAAATTTGATGGTTTTAAATGGTTTTTATTTTAGAAAATTTGTAAAATGTGACTAAGAATATTTTGAAAACACTGAAAACACTCTAAAAACATATTGGTTTGGTTGTTGATGTGTGAAAATTTTGAAATGTGCATGTGTATGTTTAGAGGTTATTCACCCCAATTTCCATTGGTATAAAAAAATATCGAAAACAATCAAGCACTGCCTATCCCTAAGGTCAATGTCCAATGGCGCAACCCTTAGGCCCAAAACTTGGAATCTCCTTCAACAAAGGTAGGTTTCCTCTAAATCTTTGTCTTTGCGAGAGTGGTCGAATAGGGGCCTCTTGGAATGGAAGGATGACCCAAATCACCCTCTCCCCAGATAGCTACAAGTAAAAACAAGTAACTTATGCTACATTGAGGATTCCCATCTCAACTCAAGGGATCCATATGGTGAGTAACTTTCAGGGTGTGGTGCTACACCCTTGCACTGAGAGTGATGCCAATATAAGTCAAGCAATAAGGGCGACTACTAAAATGGTGTCTAGTCATGACTCGGGGACTTGCCACTATGCAAGCATCCAACAAGCCACTTAAGGCTTTAACCAATCCTACTAGTGGTACTAAAAATACCTCACATAAGTGACGTGGGTAGCTTCACTTTTAGGATGGCACTGTATGGTGACAACTTAGAATTATAGTTTTCCCTTGGCTTTCACCATAGAATTTTATACACCAGACTGAGGGAAAAGCTAATTTGGATTGCCTTTGAGTTCTCCATATGGATGTGTCTCTTAAGAAGGCCCAACGAAAAAAGAAAAATAAGATGCAATGATTTCTCTTCACCCAAGATCACACGAAGCACAAGGGAAGAGGATACTCTCACTACACCTTATGGGATCGATACTACAAAAAATTTGCAAGTGCACTAGACATGGTAGAAAATCGTTCATTATTTAGCCCAAATTGAAATGTACCTACTTAAGAAAACACTCAAATGCAAGTTGTGGTACATTTTATACCCAATGAGTGTGATATGCAAAGTTGTTCGTTTTAAACCGATTGAGTGTAGAAATGCAGTTTGTTGTTCATTTAAGTATCATGAATGTATAGATGCAATTTTTTGTTCATTTTAGACCTCATGAATATGAAAATGTAGATTGTTATTCATTTTACATCCCCATGAATGTAAAAAATACAAATTGTTTTTCATTTTAGATTCCCATGAAGTGTGTTAAAAACCAAAAATGTTTCCTATTTTAAACAAAAATGCTGCAAAACCACAAGTTAGATCTCCAAAATGAAAGCCACACACTAAAAACAAGATATTAGTGAACCAAAAACCCTAACATAAAGCAAACCCAAAAATAAAAACTGAAAGAAAACTCAAAACTAAAAAGGTAAACCTTAACAATTAGTTGCAGAATTATGGCAAGTAGTTATGGCTCATGGATGCGACTCAAGAAGTGTTAATTGAAAACTTCCATATAACAAATGTGGCTTATATTTTATTAGATGTGTCACTCTGGCTTTTTTTATTGTAGCTCAAGACCCTTTAGTTGTGATTTTTTTTAATTTTTTGTCATTCCACCTTTAGTTGCATCACTTTTCTTCACAAATGTAGCTTAGGAACCTATAACACAACAAAAAAAATCACATGAGTTTCTCTACAAATTTTGTATGTTTCATGGTGGGTTCACCAATGTAAGATAGGGAAATTTGAAATGAAAAATAGCTAAGACCAAGTAGCAACCACTATGCCTAAGATCTAAGCCCAAACCCCAAATCTAACTAAGAAAGTACAAATAATCAAAGAGAGCAAACAAGAATGAAAGAATACAAGAAAAATACCCTATCATGGTTGATTATCTCTCTTGCTTCAGCCTAAAATCTTCTTTTGTATACTTTCCCTTAGTTTCAAAGTGTTTCAAATCTTCTTTTGTAGCACGAATGTTGGAGAATGTAGTTGTAAAGCCAAAATGGAGGAGAAGGAATTATTTTATAGAAAATATTTTCGAATGGAGGGATGAGATCGATCTTCTAAAAGATGTCGAGATCAATGGTTGAGGTTTCATGCACCACAAAGTAGTGGGCTAGGGATGACTATGAATGGATGGTCAAGATTGAAAGAAGAAAAGAGAGAATCAATAGTCAAGATTTGAAAGAAGAGAGTGGAGGGAAAGTAGTGGAGGAATTAAGTAGTGGTCTAGGGATGACTATGAATGGAAAATCAAGATCGAAAGAAAACCAAAGAGAATGACCAATCAAGATTTGAAATAAGAGAGTGCAGGGAAAGTAGTGGAGGAATTAAATAAAAAAATCATGGAAGGAATCTTTAACCATACTATTTAATTTGGTAAACGACATGGAGGAACAAATAATGATTTTAGATTACTTATTATGGAGAGAGGGAAATGAATATTTAATTTAAAATGAATATGCAACCATTTAATTTAAATATAGAGGAAAATGGGAAAAGGGATTAAATAATTAAGTCAGATTAATTATTTAATAGAGGAAAAGTTGTAAGAGGGAGTCAAATAATTTCAATAATTATTTAACCATAGAAGGACGAAAAGATTAATGAATAGATAAATAATTAAGAATAATTATTTATCTATAGATGAGTAATGAAAAACAAATAATTAAACAAATGATAGTTTTTTAATTATAGAAGGAAAGAGTGTTAGTAATGCAATTAAATAAATACTTAATTTATTTAATTGATCAGAGGAGAATAAAGACCAAGAAATGAATGAATTAAAATTATTTAATTAATTGAGGAATGTGATCAAAGAAAATAATTAAATAATTAAAATTATTTAATTATGCAAGGAAGAAGACCAAGACAATGGAAAAGTGACACTTGTAGACCAAGACATTTTTTAGTTTCTACAGTTTCTCTTAAAGTAAACACATGGATAGTTGTCTAAGTTTGGTCAATTGATTTAAGCCTTGAAAATTTCCATTTAAAGGATTCCAATTGAAGAGGGTTTGATCAAACCACCTTAGATCTAGCCCCCTTGGATAGAACCCCACTAGTTTTAAACCATACCTATAACAGAGTCTCCCTTACACCTATCAAAATGCTGATAAAAAACCACTTTTGATTTACCTTTTAGGGGATCAAATGAATTCATTTAATTTTTTTTTAACTATGCAGTCCTTATTATAAGCTTCCAAAAAATTATAATTATAATTAAATTTAATTTGATTATTATATTTATTTTTTATTATAAGCTTCCAAAAAAAGTATAATTAACTATGCAGTCCTTATTATTTAAGGACTCATATTTTTTTAACTATATAGTCCTTATTATAAGCTTCCAAGAAATTATAATTTTAATTAAATTTAATTTGATTATTATATTTATTTTTTATTTCTTGTGAATGTAGGTTTTTCACCGAAAATCAAGCTCTTTGTTCTGCACTTGTGGAAAAATAGAAGATTATCAATTTTTTTTTTTGAAAAATATGAGTGCACTAGATATTGAAGTCCTCGATCCAACAACAACAAAAAATTTGAATTTTGATACATTGAAAAAAAGTTGTGTTATGCGGTCTGCCTATGTCTGAATTGTAATTGGTTTGACTTTGAAACTTGATTAAAGAAAAAATATTCAATAAAAAACTATGAATCTAATTGGAAGCACTAGATATTGTAGTTACAAATATAAATTTGAAAAAATTAAAATTTTATCCTTCATTGAAAAAAAGTTATGTGTTATACGGTGAGTGTCACTCCTTAAAAATGGTGTTTATTGAAAAAAACTAGTTTTCGAAGGAGATGTAAAAAGAAGTGCAATATGATTCCAAAAAAATTGAAAAAAATATATTTAGAATTTACAAACAAAATGTCACGAATCACTCGTTTGCATCATCTTCAAATTCCTCACGGTTTAGCCACTATAGGTGTACAAAAGTGAATATTTAGTTAGAAAAAATTAGTTCAGTGTTTAATTTGGTCAAAAATTGTAAACCACTATTGTGGGATCACCCAACATGGCATGAGATGTGTAGTTACATTATTTTTCACATGGAGTGCTTGTAGGGGGCTTGTGTTTCAAAGGTATTCATGGAGGATTCTGAAGATGTATTGTAATGTTTATTTTTAAATAATACATGAGTGATGGATGCTTTTGGAGGCTGGGTTTTTCCCTCTTGAGGGTTTTCCTAGGGTATATCTTATGTCATCTTTGATGGTATGTTGTTTATGCTTTTGCATATGGATTTTGAATACCTAATTGGATAGATTTCTCTATTTGGGTTATGTGGAAATTATCTTGGGTGGATACATATTTCCTTTCAAATGCACCATTTTGAAACTTGAGGCCTATGACCCTCATAAATTCAAGAGAGAAAGGGATTGGAGTTGCAAGACTTCTATAATACCATGTTGGAGTAGAAAAGATCTTCTTGAAAACTTAAATCAATCCAAAAATGAGAATATATACAAAATAAGGAAATATCATAAGAATTTAATTTGTTGTAAAATATATAAATGATCCTTCCATATAGATGCACAAATGAAGAGGTGATAAGTGAGGTGAACCTTTTGCTAGTATAAAATAAGTGTAAGACTCTACATGAATAAGTGTTGGGACACTTGGTGAGTCTACAAGAGGTGAGACAAAAGTATAGATAACTTTTAAGTGATCTTTAGTGTAGTGTCAATAGGAATCTACTAAGTAGGTGAAAAGCTAACTAGTTTGATAATACCTCTTTTCACACTAACAAAAAAAACTTGGCAAGTCGTTAAAGAGAAACAATGAAACGAAGGGGAAGGATTCTATATTTTAGATAAAAAATCCATCACATAATAATTAGTTTGGAGAGAGAAATATTTATTATTCACACCATGTAGGGTTATGTACTATATTGAAGAAAGGAATGGGGACTATCTTTGTTAGGGATTTATCCCTTAATGACCATCATTTATTAAAATCATTGATAAATTTGTTCAATGTCTATAGGGATTATCAAGTTTGAGAGTTCTAGATAAGTTTCTAAGAATAAAATTGTTGGGTCAAAAGGAATAACTATAAAATAAATACTCCTATCCTCTACACTTCAAGCTCTACTAAGCTTCAGAGGGTTATTTTACAAAAACCTCAAAGATTTATTTAAATATTGGCTCATATTTACTTATATGATTAAATGAAAAACTATTGATTTAATAACTATGGTTAAGTCATTAAAGACTATTTTCTAATAAACTTGTCCTTTAAGACATAAATTTGAATTGTATTTGCTAATGAATTATAGTTGTTTGTCACTAATTCATAATGTGTTATTTTATAGAATACTAATAAGGGTATTTTGAAAATAAAAAAGTGAAGCATCCATAAACAAACTAGGAGAGAGATATAATATTAAATCATATAAAAAATCTCCCGTATACCATTAAGTGAATTTTGGATGAAAACATTGTTGAATGAATAACACAACTGAGAGGGGGGTGAATTAGTTGTAGAAAATTAAAACATCAAAACCCTCAACAATAATCAAATCAACATGCATTCATTAAACCCTTATTCTATTAAAGTGATTAATCATGAAATGTAGATAACAAAAATTGAAATAACAACACCATGAACAAGAGAAAACCAAATTTACATGGAAAACCCAATGAGGGAAAAACCACGGTGAGGATTAGCTCACAATATAAGTAATTGCAAAATCAGTATACGGGCTCACTACTAGAATAAGACATACTATCCAAAAAGGCTCACAGTTAGGGCTCACTACCATAGAAAGAAACAAAGAAGATAGAAGAGAAATGTTACATAGAGAACAACTTCTCAATGCAACAAGGAATCCACCACAAATTCTTCAACACTTTCATAGCCTTGCATGAAAGATTGCAAACACCTTCAACTCACTGCCTTCAGGAATCCAACACTTTGAAATTTGCACTACTCTACTCAAATTCACATCACATACATCACTCACATCTATCTCGCATCTATCTTTCCTCTTTCTTGTATCTTACAACAACATCAATCTTATTTATATCAATCTCAACCTTGAAAACTTTCTCCAAGGTAGGCAACTATAATTTCAAATTAGGTCAGCTCACCTAAACATTCCCGCAGTGAATAGGAATGAAGGAAACCCATTTAAATCCTTAATTAGGAACCAAATTAATCCTAACACACCTCAACACACTTTCATAAACTTTACATGTAGTGTTAACAAAAGGTTGACCAATACTTGTGCCAAACACCATAAAACATTAAGTATGTGCTTCCTTAAATCAATCTAAAACTTCCCGTGCCATAGGAAAATGACCCCTTGTCATTTTCATAGCCTTTTAGGTCTTGTTTCATGATGTTTGGTCCATTTTTCTTTGATTTTATATTGTAATGTGGCTTGAACATGCATATTTATGTACTAAAATTCAAATAATGATGTCTTGTGAAGGTGTTGTGAAGTGTTGTAAAACATTTCTACACTCTTCTAGACTCTATTCATTGCAATTCACTTGAAAATCACATTTTCATCACTAATCAAGTCCTATTTTGAAGTGTTGTAAAGTCTTGTAACAAGATTTCATGGTTTTCTAGGCACAACTTCACTATTTATCCCTTTCTTATGCTTTATTTGACCCTTTTATGCCCTTATAAGCTTTAATTAAGTGTATTTTTGAATGTAACCCTGAAAAACAACATTAAATACGAGATAATTCCCGACACCCATTTTTAGGTCCTAGGTGGGATCCATTCACCATGGGTGGTGAATGAGTCCCCCTTAGCTCCAAATTCAAAATATTTTAAATTTCTTTTCGGGTTTTTATTCAAAATTACTTGATGTCAGCCTGTGCTGGGGTATTAATGGGTTACTAAGGCACAATAATGTATAAATTAGTTTTTTTACATCCATTCTAACCCCCATTCATAAAGTTCACTCATTCACCTATTCACTCAAGAATTCAAGCATCTTACAACATCAAATCAAGCACTAACCAAGCATTGTGGAGCATCCATTGATACAACTTCATATTTTCATCAACAAGGGTTTGGTAAGTTGATAGCATTTGTATGTTATTTGTTTATCATTCTCTTGCATTTCATTATTTTATTAAGGTTTTGATTACCAAAGTGGGGTTTGACCAAGGCAAACCCCTATTTGCTAACCCTCAACCATTTCCCCCCTCTTGCATGTGTGTTTGCAGACCTAGGTATGTAGATTTAGCAATCATTTAGGTGATTGAAGATTGGTCAACAAGTCAACTAGGTGCTTCAAGTCAAATCAATCATATTTCAAGCTTGGAGAAGGTTTTCTGTCTATTTCCTATAGAATTCACTTCAACAACTCGACAAGCAGACATTTCCAGATCTGGTGTTGTAGAGTTGTCTCCTGATTTATTAGAATTTTGGGAGAGGACTGATTTACCACCAGTGGTGAATGAGTCCCACCTTAAGATTGAAAACCTAGGTTTTGTCAGATTCTGAATCCCGATAGTCAAAAACTCGCTTCTAATAATTCTCACCAGTAGCAGGACTAATTCGCCACCCTGGGCGAATGAGTCCCACTGTTGATTTTCAGTAATTTCAAAAAACATTCAGACCATTCCAAATTCCTCAAATCTTTTTGAAGTGCACTCTGATTCAACCTTTCTCTTTTTGTTTTGCATTTATTCATCTTTTAGTTCATTGTTTGCATATCATAGTGTGTTTTCCAACATAGCCTAAATCTTAGTCTTGCATTCATAACCAGTCATAGAGATCACTTAATTGCATTTAGTTCACTTCATTTAGCTTAGATAGCATCACACATAACATAATTTGAATGAACCCTTTAACATTGTTGGCCCTACCTCTCTCCTTTTAGGTGAAAAACCCTAGAAGAGCTAGAGAAGTGCAATGACCAATGCCAAAAATCTATGGTTCATTTTGGTGAACCTACATTTTGAACACTTTGCCTTTATGATTTCATTCACATATTTCATCCTAGATTATATTTGCATCAACATTCAATTAGCATATTTTTTAGTTCTTGCATTCTAGGACTTCTCATATTGCATTAGTGAAAGCTTTGTTTAGATTTCATTCTTGCATTGCATATGGTTCATTGAAAACACTATGATTTCATTCAATCTCCTACATAACATTCAATTAGCATCCTTAACTTGCATTCTGTTTAGATTTCATTCTTGCATTGCATATCATTGAAAACACTAAAAATCTACATACTGCATCCTTAAATTCTGAAAATTTGAAAAACAAAAAAAAAATATCATAATTGGACTCATTCGCCACCCTGGGCGAATCAGTCCACCTACACATATCAAACAACATTTTTAGGCATTTTCTGGGTATTTCCTACATTACAGTTTCTTGTAGTTTCTTTCTATTTTTCTTTCCAAATTCTCTATTTTCAGCTATTTCTTGCATCTTAGTTTACTTGCATCATGGAATTTTCTTTTAATAATTTTTGGAATTCATTAAAATCCTTGGTAGACATGTCTAATTGTGCCTTTGGCTATGATCCTAATGACCTTGAGCTTCCTCATGCTCCTTCAACTCCTCATGATTTTCCTCCTTATGATGTAGACATCATTGGAGAAGATGATGATATCATAAACAAGTTCTTAAATGAATGCCTTGACAACCTTGAAGCCAATGCAACCTTCTATCCATCCATGAGGACACAAGATCTCCCTATTGTTGCAGCTCTTGATCACTTTGCATACTTACATCTTCAAATCAATGAAGGACCTTAGGTTCCTCCCTCAAGTGGACCTAGTTCCTCTAAATAAAAATCACAACCATTCTATGATCACAAAGTCACAAACACTTCCATAAACCTTGAAGAAACATATGGAAAAGGTTTCACTATCCTCAGCAAACAAGGTTGTGACAAAACACATGAACATGAAATTCATCAAATTCTTGAACAACAACCAACCGATGCACACACAACAGGATTAGGATATCAAGATCCTTTACATCCTGATAGACCTCCTTTTCAACCTAGGAGACTTCGGGATGTTGGTACAGTGATCTTGGATGCTCCTCCTAACTTGAACATTCTCCTTCCACGTGAACAACCATTACCCCCTTCTAATGACAAGGATGCTAGGATTCCCATGGGTCCTCTTCCTCCTATTCATGAACAAGGAGAGTCTAGCAAATGAAAATGGCCTTAGAAATTAAAGAAACTCAAGTTTCCCTCCACTTGAATGTGAAAGGAGACTTCAACTTCTTTTAAACAAAGGCCTTATACTTTTACCACGTATGAATAGGTTGCTTATTCATCCTAAAGATTCTAACATACCATTTTGCAAATATCATCACATTCTTGGTCATCAAACAGAAGAATGTTAGACATTGAAGGACATATTGGATAAGTATCACTTCACTGATACTGATTTTTTCCCCATTGTACCTTAAAGCAACCAAATCCCATCATCATGCTATAGTTGTAGATTTCTTTATTCTCACTATCGCTTGATCCTTTTCCATCACTCACCTTGGCTCATTCTTTCCTTTACACTTTGTGGGGGAAATAAATTGTTAGCCTTGTCCTTGTAATGCATTTGTATTTGTCTCTTAACTATGTTATTCCTTTTCCGCTTAGTTGCTTAAGATTGAGAAACCAATAACGTAGTTAATGGTTGAATTTCATTTGCATTACTTGCTCCTTTTTCCTTCATGTGTGTATCATGTTCCCCCATAACGTGTGTTTGATATTCTCTCTCATCATACACTTCTTTTATTTGGACCTCTCTTCTATATGTCATGCATTTTCACTTTTTTTTTCCTTTTGTTTTGTGTTTTCCTTTTGGGGATGATGCAAGGCATCGAGACCGAATGTCTCCTTCATGTTGGCCCAAAATATTTTCCTTTTCCGTTCACCTTTTCATTTTCTTTTCACTTGTGTTTTCCTTTTGGGTATGACACAAAGCATTGAGACACCCTATGTCTCTTCAATGTTGGCCCAAACGGTCCCTTTTCCTTTTTACTTCATCTTTTTCTTGTGTTTTTCCTTTCAGGGATGATGCAAGGCATTGAGACTGCAATGTCTCTTCCATGTTGACCCAAAATGGACTTTCTTTCCTTTCATTTTTGCTCTCTTTGTGTCATTATTCCAATTCTGTGTGCTTTGATGAATGATGACAATTCTAAGCTCTTTAATAAAAACATTGCAGCAATGAACATACTAACCCAAAAACCATAGATCCCTAATGTGTTTGGTGTGCTCTTTTCTGGGGACAACTCCCTTTATTTATTTTTCATTTTTGTTGACGTAACGCAACCTAACTTCGAAACATATGACTTGGCATAGGGCTTTCCAAGTTGGCTCTCATGTATTGTTTTCCTTCTGCATTTTCTTTCCTTTTCTACTTTAAAGTAATTTCTCATAGGATAATGTGTAGCAATTCCTTTAAAGTGGGGGGCATACATTACCATTAATTCATTTACATTCTTGGTTCCTAGTGTAGCCTTGTCATTCATATGATGTGTTTGTCACTTTGTGGATGACATTGGGTGTGATGTCCTTCATAAGTGTGATTTATCTTAGCATATTACATTCCTCTTGGTGGCCTGATGTGATGCACTACATTCCCTAAGTTGTGAATATAATATACTACTCTTTGATTGGTCCTCTCTTGGATACATTAGACACAATGTTCCCGAAGTGACTAACCTTGCATGAACTTAACAAGACTCCTTTAAACATCTTTTACATTTTACATTTTTGCATTTTACATTTTGCATTTTTTGCTGCCTTGCATAACATAACTTGCATGCCTATGGTACCTTCCATTTTGTTCATGAGTTCTAAGCATATGAAGCTTTGCTTGTCTCATGAAGCATGAACCAACATTTTCCTTGTGGTGCCTTGTTAAAGTTAGCAGGAGGTATAAATTTGATATGGTTGAGTGGGAAGCCCATCTAGCAGCATGAATTTCCCCATAGCCAGCTTTATGTTTGTGAGTGCATACCAACTAGCGTGTGTATCTCCCTTTTTTGGGCTTTCTCACCCCATAGACAACTAGAAGTTTTGTGACACCAGAGTGAGCATACTTGGGCCTTCTCACCCAACAGACCATCATGAGTTTTGTAACCCTAGAGTGAGTATACATTCTCAATCAACCTATATCTAATCCACAACTAGTTGGACTAATGATCAAAGCTTCATTTGATTCTCAACATTTGCGTGTTCCTTTGTTCTTATGCTTAGTTTTCCATGGAATCTTCATCTTGAGGGCTTCATCATCCCTCTTGATTGTTATCATTCCATCTTTCTAACGTAAGTGGATTTGAACCCTCCTCTCAATGATCGTGGCTAATTTAGTGTGAGTTTGAAGCAAGTTCATCCTCTCACTAAAGTGGGGGCTAAATGTAACATAGAAAAAAGGCCCCTTGTCATTTTCATGGCCTTTTAGGTCTTGTTTCATGATGTTTGGCACATTTTTCTTTGATTTTATATTGTAATGTGGCTTGAACATGCATATTTATGTACTAAAATTCAAATAATAACATCTTGTGAAGGTGTTGTGAAGTGTTGTAAAAAAATTATACACTCTTCTAGACTCTATTCATTGCAATTCACCTAAAAACCACCTTTTCATCACTAATTAAGTCCTATTTTGAAGTGTTGTAAAGTCTTGTAACAAGATTTCATGCTTTCCTAGGTACAACCTCACTATTTATCCTTTTCTTATGCTTTATTTGACCCTTTTATGCCCTTATAAGCTTTAATTAAGTGTATTTTTTAATGTAAGTCTAGAAAAAAACATTAAATACAAGATAATTCCTGACACCCATTTTTCAGGTCCTAGGTGGGACCCATTCGCCATGGGTGGTGAATGAGTCCCCCTTGGCTCCAAATTCAAAATATTTTAAATTTCCTTTCAGGTTTTTATTCAAAATCACTTGATGTCAGCTTGTGATGAGGTATTAATGGGTTACTAAGGCACAAGAATGTATAAATTAGTGTTTTTACATCCATTATAACCCCCTTTCATCAAGTTCACTTATTCACCTATTCACTCAAGCATTCAAGCATCTTACAACATCAAATCAAACACTATCCAAGCATTGTGGAGCATCCATTGATACAACTTCAAATTTTCATCAAGAAGGATTTGGTAAGTTGATAGCATTTGCATGTTATTTGTTTATCATTCTCTTGCATTTCATTATTTTATTAAGGGTTTGATTACCAAAGTGGGGTTTGACCAAGGAAAACCCCTATTTGCTAACCCTCAACCATTTCTCCCCTCTTGCATGTGTGTTTGTAGACTTAGGTATGTAGATTTAACAAGCATTTAGGTGATTGAAGATTGGTCAACAAGTCAACTAGGTGCTTCAAGTCAAATCAATCATATTTCAAGCTTGGAGAAGGTTTTGTATCTATTTCCTACAGAATTGACTTCGGAAACTCGACAAGCGGACATTTCTAGATATGGTGTTGCAAAGTTGTCTCTTGATTTCTCAAAATTTTGGGAGAGGACTGATTTGCCACTAGTGGCGAATGAGTCCCACCTTAAGATTGAAAATCTAGGTTTTTTTAGATTCTGGATCACGACAGTTAGAAACTTGCTTCTGACAGTTTTTCACCAATAGTAGGATCAATTCACCACCCTGGGCGAATGAGTCCCACTATTTTTTTTTAGTAATTTTAGAAAACATTCAAACCATTCCAGATTCCTCAAATCTTTCCCAGGTGTACTCTGATTTAGCCTTTTTCTTTTTTGTTTTACATTTATTTATCTTTTAGTTCATTGTTTGCATATCATAGCATGTTTTCCAACATAGCCTAAATCTTAGTCTTGCATTCATAATCAGTCATATAGATCACTTAATTACATTTATTTCACTTCATTTAGCTTAGATAACATCACACATAACATAATTTGAATGAACCCTTTAACATTTTTGGCCCTACCTCTCTCCTTTTAGGTGAAAAACCCTAGAAGAGCTAGAGAAGTGCATTGGTGCCAAAAATCTATGGTTCACTTCCAAACAAAAAAATTCACTTGAAAATGATCATGAATAATCCTTGAACCACTTGAGATCTTACAAAGACTTCATCCAAACTTGCATAATAGAAATACTTCAACCCAAAATGTCTTGTTAACCCTATTTGCACATTGATGCATAAAACACATTGTACTATACCAAATCAAGTGAAACATTAAATTCTAAAAGATACAAACATTATAAGGAACTTCCCAAAACCACACAACCTGAAGCCAAACTATGGAGAAACATGGAGCAAATACATTTCTCCCAAACCACAAAAAACATCACTGAAAAAGTGGTTCACACACTTGTGAAAGTATCTCATTCTGCACAGTGATCCAGAAACACAAATTTTAGACATAGAAACTACTAAAAACATTGAGAAACATGTTAGATCTGCAGAGGCATAAAATTAACACAAAAGAAACACATAGCACATTCTAAACACTTGCACAATACTATTTTCTCTATTTATCAATTTTTCTCAAAAGCACTTGGAAACCAAGTAACAAAGACATCATCTCAGCACATTACACATCTCCAGACACTGCAACATAAATATAGGTCCATGTACTCACAAAAATTAATATCTTCACTATACATACACAACCTATTTCCTCTTTTTCACAATTTTCTCAATATCCTCGACATCTTCATTATGCAACAACCATTCTTAACACATAGTTGACATCTTGTTGACATCAATGAAAACACCTTCATACTTGCAACAAAAATAAAATAAATTACAAATATAAAGGTACTTTTATCTTTCACAATTTGAATATAATGTATTGAAGAATCTAAAAATCAAGGCAAATGCATGCAATATTTTCTAGTTTTGGGATAAATTAAAATTGTTTGTGTGAAGATTCTTTGATTCTTCACTATTTTCAACATTTATTTGAGATGAAATTATTTGTCTTATTTTGTAATTATTTTATTTATTTATGCTAATTGATTTGTTATTTGAATAATGCTTTTTACAAAAGGCTTTACAATTGTGACTATGAGTTCTTTATGAAAGATACTAAATGTTATTTCAACAAGAAAGATAATTTCAATAATTACACAAAGATCGATACAATATACTAAAATACAAAACTATTATTTTTTTTGCACTAATTAAAAATACTAATAAATAAAATATTCATTTAAAATTTACTAAAAAATATTGTATATTAGATATTGGAGTTAATGATCTAATTCCAAGAAGTTATGGAAAGGTTTAATTTCTAATAAAACTAATGCATTATGGTAAAATGTTATTCACATAAAATAATATTATTTTAATTTTTTTATTGAAAATTAACCAAAAAGGATAGTTTGTTTGAATTTTAAAAATTATAACTTGAATCTATATAGAAAATAAAATAAATTGCTAGTTAAACACAATCTTTAAACTATTCATTTGATATAATTGATAGAATATTTTGAATGTTAGTTTTTGTGGCTGATAATGTTTAAAATTGGGACACACTATTGAGAATTCATAAACATTTATTATATGGATCTAGTGGTAGAAATTTTCTACATATAGTTACAAAGGCTCATGAAAGGGTTGAGCCTCAAGCACCAAGTGTGGTACAACGAATCTCCATAGTGATAGTGTCATATGTCTTCTAGAAAATCTAAGTAAAATGGAACCACTAATGCATAAATGAAATTAGTGTGAGAGATGAGATCATGCAACCAAATGATCCATCTAGGTTATCCCTTTGGATATGGAATCAACTTTTTAATTGATTGAATATAATAAAGTATGAGCCCATGTTGAAGGATGATAATATGAAGAAAAATATTTTTCTATTTCTAGACATTTTTACAAATCCAATTAATAAAAAAATGAATTAGAGAGCGATCTAATATCATAATATTAGGAAAACACTCGACAAGAAGGAAATATTGGATTACAATAAATAGAATTAGGAATAAGAGGAAATCATCTCCCTATAAAGTTTATTAATAAACTTATTCAAGCCATGATGAAGGTTAGACCACATAGTGTGTACTTTAGGTAACCTTAGATATTGGGCTCATAAAGATAAAATTTAGTATTATATGCCACCTCAATCATAGTAAAGTTACCTAACAAAAAATAGTGCACATGTAGCAACTCATCAATAAGACGATGTCAAAGATGGGCCTTGTCCATCACATGATTCAAGGAATAAATATAAATGATTCTTAGAGATCAATTTTCAATGTTAAAAAGGGTTGAAGGAACTTAGAATTAGGAAAGTGATATGTTAGCCATTTAGAATATAAATAAATTTAGTAGTGACTCCCCCATGTCCTTAATCATGATTTCTTCTAATAAAAATATAAACAAAGAATGTGGATGGTTTACAAATCTTTAAGGATTATCCTACACTACATACTTGTGAAGCAAGTCTATAGTACCCTTGATTTCTTATAAAAATAAATTTGTAAAACATATAGGTTCAAGGACATATCTATACAGCCCAAGTGTTCAAGAAAAAATAAATATTTTATAGAAATCTACTCTATTTTTTTTCATTAAATATCTAAGTTGAGATAGCCACCACTTGTCTAGAAAGTCTTCCCCTTCTTTTGAGGTATAAAGTAAGCTATGATAATTGCCTAGTAGAATATTTGGGTGGAGAGGTAGGTTAGAGAGAAGGCTATATACTAGAAGTAGTTTCTTGGGAAGAAAGCTCCTTGACTATAAGCAATGGTTATAAAAACCATAGTTTGAAAACCTTGAGAAGGGATTCCCCTTGAATAAGTGTGTTATCTTGAGTTGGTTGAGTTTGTTATGTATTCTCCTTAGGATTGTCTTAAGGATGAGACAAGGTTTGAGGTTGTGATTTTTCCAATGGAACTATTATTAGTGCTAGGATTGGTCCATTTATAGGTTTTATTACACCAAACTTATGAATACCAACTATAATCTAATGTTCATTTGATACCAATCACATAAGATAATTTAGTAACAATATTTGAAATCAACTTAGCTTTCGAAATAAGTAGGCAATCTTTAAGTTTGTGATTGATTGATGACATGAGAAATAAGAGTTAAGAATGTTGATATAGAAAAACCATTGTTCGTGATTATTATCATCAACTTGAATGTCAATGGAGTATTTGATATCTTTTGAGAAACCAGCTTCCACATAGACCCACCTTTGTAGAGAAGTTGAGTAGAATTTATTAGGCTCAAGATAGAGCACTTTACCCAAGGACGAGGCTAACCCTTGGAACAAATAACTCTTGATTATATTTTAAACAAATTTCAATTAAATTTCTTTAATCACCTAATCACTAAACAAATAGATTACTTTATAATCATTTACATACATTATCATAATTTAATTTAATAAAAACCACATTTAAAAAAACTATCAAAACCCTTAGATGAAACAATCCAACTAAATTTCTGGACTGCAATCCTATAGAAACAATATCAATAACTGCCTGAACCACTAAACCATGAAATCAATTTAAGAGGCAAGAACTATCCAAAGAGTAAAGTAGCAAACACAACACAATGACAATAAATGCAAGAGATTGAACAAACCATGCAGAGAGACTCAAAACAAACTTCATTTTTCCTATTATAAATTGAGTATATTAAGTCAAATATACGGGCACTGCAATGGCTGTCTAATGGCTTTCTATTTTCTTGTGTTTGTAATATTTCTTGCTTTCTGGGCTCAACCCATGTGACTTTGGACTTCTGGCTTTTCCCATGTGACTCTCAAAATGTGCCTTTTTACCACTCATTTTATTTTATTTTTAAATATATATTTCTATCTTTTATATTAATTTAGATATGTGTCTATTCATAAATAAATAAAAAATTGTTGCATAGCTTTACTAATTGAAACCAAAATTATATGATTGAATTCAACTCAGCGAATCTGAAGCATTTCAACATAAACATTGAAGTAAAATGTTAATGATTGCTCCTACAATTCAACTTCGCAGCACTAGCCCCCAGGACGCACTTGTGTGGAAGCATGTTCATTAGCTAGTTTTTTCATGTAAGCCCTCAGAGTTGCAGGCATCATTAAGCGCCCTACAATACTCTCTACATGATTAATAAATTCTATAGATGATCTCACATTCGCTTCAAGATACACGATGGTCACCTCCTTCAACCTTATATAAAAAATTGTGGGCAACCGTTGCCTAACAGCCTTTCCTGAAGATCGGTGCGGTTGAGGTGGAGGGGTTACTACAACAACATTTTCTAAATTCTTAAGTGCTCTCTCCAACCTGGATTCATGAGCAGAAGACTCGGCCATATTAGATACTTTTACTTCTCTACTTTCTATTTCTTCTAGAGCTGATGTTCTAACACAAACTGCATCACCTGCAGATGAAGTAGGGTCAGACTCCTTGGCAAGCTTATCCTCTCTCAGTGTGCTGTAGAATTCACTGTAGTCGGCTTCATCCTTCTCCTAGAAAATGGGCTCATTCAACTCTGCATCATCTAAGGAGTCATCAGAATCATTCCGTTCTTCATCATTTACTGAGGTTAGTCGATTAGGATAGTCAGGGGGTATCTGGTTTTGTTGGGATTGATTTATCAAGTCTCTCCATGAAACTACTGTATCCAATGGTACTGTGTATCTCTATCGAGGTATGTTATTAGGGTTATCTCCCAGCTTTCCAACTTCCTTCTCAGATTTATCTTCTATCCCTTCAACTTCCTTCTCAGGTTTATCTTCTGTCTCTCCAGCTTCTTTCTCAGAGTCATCTTCCATCCTTCCAACTTCTTTATCTAAGTAGTTCCTTTTGAGTCAAAGATAAAGAATTTGGAGGTTAGAAAGATTGCCTGTAACCGTCCTATTCAGATGTGTATGTGTATATATATAATAAATAGTCACCCCAATGCTACTTTCGATTGGAAGATGAAGGGCTTTCCACTAGTGGATTTAAACTATTAAAATGTTTAAATGAGTATATTAACTAGCAATTGCACCTTGGTGTGCAATTTCTACACTGAAGAAGTGTGGAAGGTCAATTAGGGAATATTTTGGTTTGTTTTTTACATACATTTGTATAGTATACATGAGATAAATTGGTAGGCTATTTAGAAAATGATGTTGTTTGTGCAACAAAGGTATTAATGGAGAAGTGATAGCTTCAAATAAAATATGCATCTACTTACAAGGATTTGAACACAACTAAAACAAAACCTCTGAATTAGGAAGGTAATAAGGCTCCATTACCAATAGGCTCATGTTATGTTCTCAATATGGAGAGAGGGAGATAGGGAGATATGGGGACAAAAAGAGGGAGATATTAGGGGGAAGAGAGAAAAAAATAGAGAGGTAAAGAGAAAGAGATTGAGAGGATGTTAGAGATGGAGATGGAGATGGAGGAGAGGGATAGGGAGAGAAGGAGAGGGAGAGATAAAGAAAGAGTACAAAAGGATAGATAGAGATGGAAGAGATAGATATATAGAGAGGGTGAGAGAGGGAGAGATATAAATATAAAGATAGAGATAGGAAGTGATATATAGAGAGGGGTAGAGAGAAGGAAAGATATAGGGGTAGAGAGAGATGGATAGATAATGAGAAAGAGATAAAGGGAGGTATGCAAGAATTTAAATATGGAGAGATAGAGAGAGAGAGAGATAGAGATAGAGATAGAGATAGAGCTATAGAGAGGGAGAGAGAAACAAGGAATATGCATATGAGTAAGAGAGATATGGAGAGAGAGATGAGGTTAGATATGTATAAATGGATGGAGAGGGAGGTAGATGGAGGGAGAGAAATAGAGATAGGAGAGAGAAGTAGAGAGATAGAAAGAGATAGACATGGATAGAGATAGGGAGGGAGAAACAATGTGTGTGTGTGTGAGTGAAAGAGATATATAGATATAGATAGGGAAGGAGAAACAAGCAGTGTGTGTCTAAGTGAGAGAGATGTTGAGAAATATAGAGAGGGAGAGATATATATAAATAGATAGAGATGGAGAGAGGAAGAGAAATATATTGGGAAAGATAGAGGGGAAAGAGAAAAAGATATGTAAGGAGAGGTAAGGAGAAATAGATAGGGGGAGAGATAGAGAGGAAGATAGAGATGGAGATGGAGATAGAAATGGAGAGAGGGGGGGAGAGAGAGAGAAATAGAGATAGAAAGAGGCCCGGGATACAAAGAGAGAGGGAGAAAATGAGTGAGGGAGGTATGGAGGGATAGAAATATAGAGATAGGAAGTTATATAGAGAGAGGTAGAGAGAGGGAGATATATGTAGAGAGAGGTGGGTAGAGGTACATATGAAGATGTATTATAGAGAGATATGAGAAGAGAAAGAGAGATATCTCTTATATCTTTATCTCCCTCTCTATCTTTATATTTTTTATTATCTCTCAATCTCTCTTCCTCTCTCTATTTCTCTCTATATTTGTTTTCTCTTCTCTCTTCCTCTATATATATTTCTCTCATTTCTTCTATCTATTTCCCTCTCCCTATCTCTCCCCTTAATATTTTTTTTCTATACCTATTTATCTCCCCCCTCTCTCCCCTTTTCCCTCTTTATCTCTTGATCTCTCGACCTCTATATATATCTTTGTCTCCTATTTCTCGTTATCTCTCTCTATCTCTTTCTTTATGTGACTATATCTACATATGTCTCTCCTCTTCTCTTTTCATCTCTTTCTTTATCTATCTTCCTCTCTATCTCTTTGTCTCTTCATACTTATTCCTTTATAGCTATACCTCTATTTATGTATAGATCTATCTCTTTTGCTCTCTCTATATCTCTTTGTCTCCCTCTCTATTTGTCTATTTCTTTCTCTCTCTCTCTCTCTCTATTTTCTTTCTCTCTCTATTTTCCTCCTAAGTGTGCAATGGGTACATTAAAGAGGTTTTAAAGGTGAATTATCATATCCTCAATCAAATTACATGCTACCCTAAGCATAACTCCCTAGGGGCATGATATCCTTTAATTGTTAGCATGAAATGATTTAGAGTTAAAAGTTACCTTTTCTCTCTCACTCTATAAATTTTAATTTATATTTTAAGTTTGAAATTCATTTTATTATATAAATTATAAAAAAATATAAAATAAAACTATTGTACAATAATTAAAGTTTTAATAAGATAAATAATTATAAATTAAATTAATTCTAGTAATTTTTAATTATTATTTGTAATTTCATTAAAATAAATAAATAAATATAAATTCAAACTTAAATATAAATTTAAAACTAAAATAAAATAAAATAAATGGAACATCAAAATATATCAAAATCCAAATATTAATAAACATAATATTTCTTACTCTTCAATGGCACTCCTTTGGGAACCTAGACAAACCATTATACAGAAACATCAGCTTCCTATCATGTTATTCATCTTGAAAAAGAGAAAGGAGTTAGGAAAATTTGGTTGGAAGGTGATTTTCTAAATATTGTGAATTGTCTTAAGAAGAAGAATCCTTCCTCTTGGTCTATTTTTCATATTATTGAAGATAGTTTATCCCATTTAAACTACTTTGATGAGTTCTTTGTTTCACATGTGTTTCATGAAGCTAATTCCTTAACTGATTGCTTTACGAATTCGGGGGTATCTTCTCATAAGTGTTGGGATTATCATGATGCCATCCTAATAAAGATTTAGAGCATCAATAATCATGATCAAACTTTATGTCATGTTGGTAGTCATTTTGGGATGTAGAGGAAATTTATGTTGTTTTTATTTCCTCTAATTGGATTAGACATGTGAAGTCCCACATATATTCTTATAATTATTGCAAATATTTTGAAAAAGTGACAAGGGGTGTGAAAATTATTTTTGGAATTCCTTGTGTTGTCAGATTAACATGGATTATGGGTGTTTTCTTCTCTTGTATCTGGGACTTTCTTCCCCATTTACCTGTTTCTCAATTGAGGGAGAAAGTTTCAGTGAGTGGTGCTCTAGCTATCATGGGGGGTGATTGTTGTAGACGAGAATTTTTTTCTTGTGACAAGTTTAAAGCTAATGGTTTGGTGTGGGAGATCCTAGAGAGGGGGGAGTGTTTCCTTATATTCTGAAGTTCCACAGTTTTGATTCTCAAGTCTCTTAGGATTTTGTCAATGGTTGGAATAATAGGGTGCTACGTGTATTTGATGTGGAGGTTAACATTATAGATGGTTTAATTGCTAAAGTTACAGGTTTACCCTCTAAAGGGAGTAAATTTTATAGAGATCAATCAACCTCAAAGTCTACTCAGGACAACTTCTTGAAGGGAAATGAAAGGGAAAAGCTCAATAAATTGGCATTTGGTGGGTATGATCACCTCTCCATTAAGCTTATCTAGATGGATGTTTCCATGGCTATCATGAGGTACATCACCTTAAATGGTAGATTTTTTTCCATCTATGCTTTCCATTTTATGTTGTTAAACCATTTTAGGCACAATAAATTGGTTTCCTTTCCCTTTTATTTGTAATTATCATTGGAAAATGAGATTTTGGAGTATAGAAAAAACCTCAATAACCCCTTTCTGCATAAGGGGCTTATGTTTATGATCATGGAGCATGTTAAATCCAAGTTCATTCTAGAAGATCCAAAGGTTCCCAAAGGTTGCAAGCTTAAGGGTGCCCCTCCTGGTTATGACACGGGGGACTCTACTGATGAGGAGGCATGGGAAGATGAGGTGAGGTCAGCTAAGGAGATTTGAGCCTATGTGGAAGTTTTTGTTAAGCAGCCACAGAAATAACCTAAGACTGAAGCTCACCAATCTTGGTCAGGTGGGTCGCACACAAATATGGATATTGAGGAGTCTCCTTTTGCTTTTTTTAAGAGTGTGGCTAAGGGGAAGAAAGGGAGAAAGAGTCATAAAGAGCTCGAGATGGCTCAAGTGAAAGGAAGAAGCTTGGTAGGAGATTGTGAAAAGGGGTTCTGGGGAACACTATTCTTCCCAAACTATTAGGGGTGGCTACTTCTGTTGGCATGGAAAAAGAGTAGGGTGTTGCTAAAGATGAGAAGGGTCCGTTGGAGTTTTTGGAAGACACTATTGTTCAAAAGAAGAGGGTTGAGATTGATTTGGTTGATTTGGATGTTTCTCCCACTAGAGTTGAATCAATGGAAAAAGCTAAGGTTTTTAAGGATCACCGAAAGGGGTTGGCTAGTCTTAAGGAGGATCCTTTCAATTAGGGGAAGCTTGATTTGGATGTTATTTTTAGATTGGCTAAGGATGGAATGGGGAGGCTTCTCAATCTGTTGAAATGGCTCCTTTCGGAGGTTAAAGAAATTAATATTAAGCTGAATTTGTTGGATAATTCAAATGTTGGAATGGTGAGTAATAGAAAATAGGAAATAACAGTGTATAATAGGGTTAAACGAAAGAATGTTGTGATTGATAAGGTGGCATATGATGTTGCTAAATTGGGTAGGGATCATGAATCAAGATTGGTTTCCCTAGAAGAAAATGTCACTCAAATCTTTGAGGATCTAAGTAGTATTATGTAGGTTAGCAACAAGTCTCTTCACACTAGTGTGTAGGGGCTGACTATTCTGAATGGAAAATCTCACAATTGGATTGGTAAACCACTTGTAGTTGGGAGGAATGTGTAGGAGGTGGAAGTAGATGAATAGAAATATTTGATGGAAAAAGCAAGGATGCAAGTCCTAGCATTAGAACTAGAAGCAAGATCGAGAAGAGTGATGTCATTCCTACTTGGGAGTTGGAAGATGTGGTGGAGATGCATGAGAATGTCATCTCCAGTAATTTAGAAGCAACTAGGATTTTAAAAAATTTATAGTAGTTTGTGTTTTTAGCTACTTTTTTACTGTTTGTAAGCTATAGATTAGCTATCGGTTTGACTTTGCTAATTCTTTGACAACTTTTTTTGGTTAGTGGATACCTACTTTCCTTATGTTTATCTTTTGTAGCCTATTCTCATTGTAAAGCCCGGTTTCAAAATTCCTTTAAAACCCACTTTTCGTTAATCAAAAACATAATAATTTTTTAAAATTAATAACAAATAATACACTTATAAAGTTAATAAATGGTTAAATAAAAAAATTAAACTATTTTTTAAAATTTATTAGAATTGAAATATTAATAAAATATGTACCTAAAAAATATAATTAATATATTACAAATAATATTAAAACAAACTCGAGTTATTTTATAATTTTTTAAGAGGGATAAATACTTTTGGCTTGAAGCTATGAATCAGAGAGGTCACAAACGGGGAACCTCATCCCTAATATAAATTCTCAACAATTCCACCCCAATGGGGTTTGAACCTTGATGGCAAGAATAACAACACAACACCTCAACCAACACCATGCCACTATTGGCAAAAATAAACTCAATATTAATAAAAAAATATTATAAAACATTATTAAATAAACTAAATTTTAGAAACTAAAACTACATTTCAAATAAAACATTAAAAATAAAAATAAATTAAAATTGTTAAATGTAAAATTCTAACTTTTATATTAAAAATTACAAGAAAATCTTATCCTGCATTTTCTTAATTTAAAGCTAAGACTAGATAAGATGCTTTTTTAAAAAAAAAAATATTGTAGACATCCAAATTTGACCACTCCCCATATGCTCAAACTCGTCTCATTTATTCATCTATTTCATATTTTATCGATATTAATTAAATGATTTATTTAATTAATATTTCCCATTTTCCTTAGGTTTTTAAAGTATTTAATTTAATAATTAAATACTTTACCTTTCATCCTTCTTCTCTAAATTAAATAAATATATCAATTTATTTAATTTAGTCATTTAACCTTTTTGAATTTAAATCAATTTTAAATTCCCTCTTTTCTCTCTCTTTGTCACATCCTCCATAATCCTCTTCTAATCTGGATTAGTTTAATTAATCCATGATTAGGATGTGCACACCTTTAATTAGGATTAATGTCACATCCTCCATATTTGGCCACTTGTCTCTAATCTTTCATTAATCTTCTTAATCACCTGTTTGCACAACCTTAATCTAATTGCATGCCATCTTTGGTATGTGCTCCAAGTCAACCTTTCATAAGTGCTTTCCCTTTTAAGCCATGACCTCTTCCCCATGTGAATTAAAAATTCACATTTATTCATTCAATGCATTTCTCTTCCCTATGTAAGTTGTTGGGAAATTCTAAATTCCTTCATAGGTCACATCAGTCACATGGGACAAGGACCTCTTTTATGAGGACCTTGTCTTATCCCCAAGGTACTCCCCAATCATGTGAATTTAAAATTCACATTTATTCCCCCAACAACTTCTCTCATCCTGATGATAATAAGAGAGGACTTTCTAAAATTCCTCACTTGTCACCATCACTCTCATATGGGGACAAGAACCTTTTTAAGGAGATTTTCCCCTAATCCCAAGGTACTTGCAAGTACCTCCACCTCACATGTCCTCTTTCCACATCACCTGTCCTTGTGACACCTCCCCTTCCACATGGCAAGATGTAAGGGCTTATGAGTCCTCAACTCACCACAACCTTCCATCTTGTCCATGTTGGCTAAATCCTAGCCATTGATTCCTCTAGAGAATCTTCCCTTAAAATGAAGTATTTTCTCTCATTCAATAACACTCATATCCCATTCAAGCAATTCTACTCTCAAGCATTCAACTCTCTCAAGCTCAAGAACTTGCATCCTCCATTGTTGCATTGTGAAGCTTTCATGACATCCATTTTGCATTCATCTATCAAAATATCCACATCTTTCATTGCATTCTACATCCAATTTACATCACTTTGAATAACATTTTAGTCTATTTTACATCAAGGGGCACACATTCAAGCTACATCAAAGGGCCAACCAAAAGGATCACTTGGATAAGGTATATCTCTTGCTTTTATCTTTTATTTTGTTCAAGTCAACTTAGGCTAATCTTGAGGTGGTGTTGTGTTATTTCCCCTTTGCATGTCTTTATTTTTGCATCTTTTAGGTTTAGTAAATAACACTACATTATATTTTTGGCATGCCCGGTGGAACCTACAAATGGGTCTAGTATTTTCACGTTCTCTATTGTTTGACATTTTGTAGGTTCAGGTTACATAGAGGTGACTTCACAACTGATTGGGGTGACCTTGCCTTAACAGGGGTGACCTTGCCTTCAGTTGGGTGACCCTACCCCCAATTGGGCGAGCCTTCCCTCAACAGGGGCAATTTTTCCTTGCAGAATTGCCCATCTGTGAAATGAAAAAAAATTTGCTCCCTATTTCTTGAACAGGTGACCCTGCCCTCAACAGAGGAAATTCTGCCCTAGATAGAGGCAATTATGAGGTAAACAGTGACTTAAAAGGTTATTTCAAGAGTTTGTTTCTTATCATTTTTCTTTGTATTGACCCCCTAACCTATTTTTTCGGTGAATGTGCTTGTTTTTACTAATGTTTGTGTAGTTGTTTCACATGTTTCCAAGGCTGGAAATCTATATTACTAACTGTTTATTGTAGAACGATCAGTCCTGGTGTAGCTAGTCTTGTTTGTTTGCTTGTTTTTCATACTAGTTAGGCACATAGATCTAGTTAAGGGAAGTCAAAATACTTGTGTGTTGTCACTTGAAAGTGGGCTATTGATGTATCCAATCCCCTTACGCCATTTGGCGATCTTGGGTGAAGAGAAATCATAGCTCACTTAGTCCCTTGTACTATTTAGGAGGCACTAGGCTGTTCAAGCTTTCCCCTTGCACTTCGTGTGAGCATGGGAACTAGCTAAAAATGTTTAGTGCTCTCTTTTTAGTGAGACTTTCTTGATGATTTCATCACCCCAAGGGATGATCCCAACCACATGTACCAGCAGGGTATATATAGGAGGGAGAGCCAAAGCTATACCCCAATCCAGTCACATCGTGTCTAGCAAAGTGCCGAAGCTAGGGTGATACATAGATAAGATGTGAAGAGTTGGTCCAAATTTTTAGTACCTTGCTAGGGCTTCCAACTCACTTCTGTGATGGGCTGGTGTTCACAGTTGTGCCTCACGTACTATGTGTATATCAAGGACTCCCTAGATCACCTTGTTTAGCCTAGTTAGAGGACTGTGTTGGCCATACCCATCTTACTAATCTTAGGATTGTGCTGATTGAATTGTATTTTCTGTGCAAAAACCAGTGCATGTCTTATTAGTTGAGTCAACCTTTTCCTTTTTCTTGTTATTTGTTATGTTTTTTGTCCTTTTCCATAGCCATTTTACCTAAGTTAAGTCTAGGTCTACTGACAGGGGTGACCTTGCCCTCAACAGGGGCGATTCTGCCTCTAATAGGGGTGACCATGCTATCCACAGGGGTGACCTTGCCTTCTATTTGAGTCATTTCACAATATTTTCCAGTCAGAATCACCCATCCTTCACTGAATAGGCGACCCTGACCTTAATAGGGGTGACCTTGCCCCCAGTTGGGCGACCTTTCCCCCCAATTTAGTTAGTTCTTTCATCTATCTCGTTAGTCCATTCATTTGTTTAGTCAATCCATTTATCTATTTAGAGCATCCATTTTCTTATTCTGAGCATTCATTTTCTCATTTCGAACATCTATTTTCCTAGTTGGAGCATTCATTTTCCTGTTTAGAGGGTCCGTTCTTCCATCTCATCAGTTTATTTATCCATTCAGTCAATCTGTTTATCTATTTAGAGCATCTTTTTTCTCATTCTGAACATCTGTTTTCTCATTTCGAACATCCATTTTCCTGTTTGGAGCATTCATTTTCCTGTTTAGAGGGTCTGTTCTTCTGTCTTGTCAGTTTTTTCATCCGTTCAGTCAGTCTTTTTTCTCATTCCGAGCATTTATTTTCTTGTTCAGTGCATCTTTTTTCCCTTTTAGAGGGTCCATTCTCTTATTTAGAGAGTCTGTTCATCCATTCGGTGGATCTGTCTCCCCATTCCTAGAGTCCGTCTCCCCATTTTGAGAGTCTGTCTCCCCATTTAGAGAGTCCATCTCCCTGTTTCAAGAGTCTATCTCCTTGTTCCAAGAGTTCGTTTCCCCATTCTGAGAGTCTGTAAGCTAGATAGGTGACCTTTCCCTCCAGATAGCTGACCTTTCCCTCCAGATAGGTGACCTTGCCCTCTAGTTAGGCAACCTTTCCCTCTAGATAGGTGACCTTTCCTTCCATATAGGCAACCTTTCCCTCAGATAGGTGACCTTTCCCTCTAGATAGGTGACCTTACCCTCCAGATGGGCGACCTTGCACTCCAGATAGGCGACCTTGTCCTCCAGATAGGTGACCTTTCCCTCCAGTTGGGTGACCTTTCCCTCCAGTTGGGTGACCTTTCCCACCAGTCATCTGTAGGTCATCTGTTCATCATCTAAATCAAATAGACACATCTTAGAACAACTCTAGGTTACTTATCCATCATCATTTTCTTGATCTGAAACCCCTAAACTTCATTTTAGAGGTTATTATCTGAATTGGATTAGGTGTCTGAATCCAATCATCATCATCCACATCTTCTTAGGATTGTCATCCATCTTGAGTCCATTATCATCTTTGGCCCAATCAATTCACTTCCATCTTGAGGTGGATTCGGTGCTGTAATCATCTATCTATCCTTTAATCCAATCAATTAGTACCTTAAGTCACCTAGGGTGATCTCTGAACTTGGTTTAGAATCCCTTTCATGATCCTATCAAATCCATCATCTCATCAATCGATCTTATCCAATCTAATCCAATTGCATCCCTATCCAATCATCCTAATATGAGCTCCAATCCAATCTAAATCTAAGCTTTAATCTAATCCCAATCTGAGCTTAACCTAGATCCTGACTTGAGCTTTATTTCATTTCCATCCAAGATCTTTTGATCCATCCTATTTATCTTTTCATCGTCTCTTCTTTCCTTCTAATTGTTCGTTCTTGTCTTTTCAATATGTATACATCCCATCCAACATCATGAATCCTTATCCTCTATCAATGCAACCAAAAATAGTAGTCAAGGGAAACCCTAATTACGTTGACGATGATAACGAGAGTCTTGTTGATCAAGAGGTATATGACATAGATCCCCTTGACACTATCATTTCTAGTAAGATTTCCCCAACCACTTTCCAAAATCCAAATACCCCTTTGAGCTATCTTGTTACGTCTTCATGCACACCTAATAACACTTCTTATGCCACCTTTGACAAGGGATATCCATTATCTTACCCGCCTGTATCTCCATCATATCCTTCATCTACATCTTTCTATTATCTGACACCCACATCCTCTTATCCCAATCTACCATCCCAATCTTCTCATCCTAATCTACCATCCCAATACTCCTATTAAAATCCTCCATCCATGTCCCCCTAACCTAATCCTCCTTACTAGTCTACCAATCCTAATCCTACATTCACACCTTCTTATCTTAATCCTACATCCCCATCAGCCTATCCCAATCCAACATCCACATCTTCCTATCCTAATACACCATCTACCTCAACCTATCCTAATCATACATCCCAATCTTTCTATCCTACTCAATTATCCCAATACCTCTACTACAATCCAGCACCCGCATCTTCTTATCCTAATCCACCACCTGCATCCTCTTGTCCCAATTCACCATCCACGTCTTCCTATCCTAATCCACCATCCCAATCTTCCCAACCAAATCCTCCTTCCCAATACCCTTACTACAATCCACCACCTGCATCCTCTTGTCCCAATTCACCATCCACGTCTTCCTATCCTAATCCACCATCCCAATCTTCCCAGCCAAATCCTCCTTCCCAATACCCTTACTACAATCCGCCACCTACATCCTCTTGTCCCAATTCACCATCCACGTCTTCCTATCCTAATCCACTATCTCGATCTTCTCAACCAAATCCTCCTTCCCAATACCCTTACTACAATCCACCAGCCGCATCCTCTTGTTCTAATCCACCATCCATATCCTCGTATGTCACTCCATCTTCCACTCCACCATGTCCTAATCCTCCATCTACTCCTAGTCCTACATCCAATCCCATTCCCCCATCTAATCCTAGTCCACCAATCCATAATCCTAATCCTCCACCAATCCATAATCCTTCATCCACCTGTCGTGCCATCTAGGCTTAGAATGTGCACAATTCTCACTACAGAAGTTCTCCAAGGACTTATGAAAAAAAAGAAATCCCAAACTCCACACCTTGAAGTCGTGGAACTATTCAATCCCAATCCATAATCCATGGTCACTAGTGATGAGACCCTTCTCTATACCACACCTATCATTGATGTTACCACCTCTAGCACCACTCAAACCGTTGAAACCATCACACCCACCAAATCCATTGAACCCCCATCTCCTCCTCCGAGAGCCGTCGAACCCATCAAAGACAATAAAACCCAATCACCCTCTTCTACTCCTAGGTCCACCCAATCCATCGAAGACACCCAAATCCAATCCACTCCTCCCACTCCTAGTATCATTGCAATCCATTTTCATGAACTTCATGAATCCCCCATCCTTCCATCTCCCCCACTTGAGGAGTCCCTCCAACACTTCGTTATCATGCCTCCCACACATGATGAGTCATGCCAAGAGCCTGATCCAAAGCATAACAACATATCCCCTTCTCCACATCAAGATCCTATGGTCCCATCTAGTCCATCTCAAGATCATAGTCTTCCATCCACTCCATCCCATGATTCCCTTGACACTCAAGATTCAATCGCTCCATCTCATGAACCCTTATCACCCACTGCTACAAATCCATATCCTATAATATCACCTAATCCCTCTCCTGATTCCTTACCACTCACTCCTCCTAATCAAGATGCTACTATCCCATCATCTCCATCTCATGATCCTCCATCGCAGCCTAACCTTACTATCCCTACACCACTTTTATATTCCCTCGGTACTCTCACATTCGTCCATGATGGTTTTCTTGTAGATGAGGAACCAAGCACATACACCACCCCTCCCCCCACCTAATCATGGACTCGCATCATTCTTCCAAAGTAACAAGCATCCTACCATAGAGTGGATTCTCAAGATCATGAACTATCAAGGAAAAGGTTTAGGCCTTCATGAACAAGGTATTTTAGAACCCATCCATGTCAAAGAAAATATGAGTACACAAGGTCTTGGATATATCTCTCGAGACTAGCAATCCAAAAATGTCGGTACAACCTCTATCCCTCCTCAACAAGCCTCCTCAAAAAGTATAATAGGCTCTTCCCATCATTCCACCAAGCCATTTTCCGCTATCCCCCCTCCACCGTATCACCTCAAAACAACTATCCATATTACTCCTTCGTCTTCCAAATCCATTTTTGGTCCTTATGTCCCTCCATCTACTATCTCCCATCCTTCATCTACTCCATCTATTTTGGGTCTTTATGTCCCTCCATCCACCATCACACATCCTCCAGCTACTAAGTCCATTGTGGGCCCTTATATCCCAAAATCACCTCCCCCATCTCATGTTATTCATCCTTTTCTCCACCCATCACCTATCCATGTCGCCCATCATAAACATCCCACTCTCATGTTCTCTAACTGGGATCAACAAAGGCATGTACTTACACATCCTCCATCCACATATCATCCCCAAAATCCTACCTCCATCACTCCATTTGTATTTCCTCCACATCATCCATTTGCTCCCACCCATCCCATTGCTATTGAAAGCACTTTGGATGCTAAAGTAACAATCCATAAATCTAAACATCCACATGAATCTAAATCTCCTCATGTCCCCTTAAAAAGACATGTTGAAGAGAAGAAAAATCCAATCCAAAATCAACTCTAAAATCCAAATCAAACCAATAGGCCACAAAGGCCCACCAAAGCCAAGATCAAAACCATGTGGATCCCAAAGAAAAAAGATGCAATGCCTTCAAATGAAAAATCTATAACAGCATCTAAAGTTGCTAATCCAAAGGCTAATCATTCTCATCCACCATCTCCTAAATCTGTTTTGGGTCCTTGTGTCCCAAAAGTCACCATCCCATCTCCTCTATTATCCCCACATTCTCCATCCATTAATCCTCCTATCCTTTCACATACACCACCATATGTGCCAATGTTGGTTCTGAAAAAATTACCCCATCATTCCATCCATACACTTTCAAACATCCCATCCATTATCCCACATATCTACCCCATCAAATCCCTTTAATCCATTCTCTTGCATAATCCATTTATCCAAATAAGGTTGTACCAACATCAAATAGTCATTGCACACATGGGGTCTTAATACCTCATATGGAACTTGATGCTTGAGTCCTTCATTCATCGCCTTATCACATATCTTCAAAATCCATTTATCTACATCCCTATCCTTATCCATCTCCATCCACGTTCTATCCAAAAATCCAAAAAATCCAAAAAATCCAAAAAAATTGTCAAAGAAAAAAGTAAAAAAAAGTAAAGAGAAATAATTCATCCAATGGTGAAAACTTGGCAAACAAGTGCCTTGGATAAGTACCATGATGAAAACCTAGCAAACAGGTATCATGTGTAACTCCCCCATCCAGCGTACTTCCACACTTGGGGGAAACTACCTTCCCTTCATCCATCTCCTCCATCCTACATATCTTACACATCTTGTTTGTCATATCCCATTTATCCCAATCCTTCCATCCTCCTTATGACCTTGATATAGATAGGGGAAAACATATATACATGCTTTGGACACCTCTTGTCTATATGCTATTTTAATCCTTATTTGCATCCATCTACCTTCCTTGTCCACTCGTCATGCTACCATCAATCTTCCTTCCCTATCCATGCATCCTATCCATATTTGTCTCACTCCCTTATTTACCCATCCTTCTATCTTTCATCCCTCCTGCCTCATCATACATGATGTATCTAGATTGGGGCATCTACCACCTTTGCGACATAGTCCTTGGAGACATCCTTCATCCATCATATCATCCCATCCATCTCCCCATCCTAATCTTCCTATCCATCCAAACAATCCCTTCCATCTCCCCATCCTTATCTTCATATCCATCCCTACCCATCCAAAAATTATTTTCATCTCCCCATCCTTATCTTCCTATCCATCCATCATAGCATCCCTTCCATCCCCCATCCTTATCTCCCTATCTATTTATCTCTATCCTCATCCCATCTCATACTACCTTGTCATTGGTATCTAGCTATAGCATCCCCCCTCATGCAATTCAATGCCATCTATCTCATCGTCATCACTTCCACTTCTCTTGCACATCTTTCCAGTCTCCTATCACTTCTCATCACTCATCTCTCTATCATATCATCCTCCCAATTCATCTTTTGATGATTTGGATAATTATCCCATCCCTGAGCTTTGTGTAATTGCCATCATTCTATCCAATCCAACAGGTCTATCTTATCTCATCATATCAGTCCCATCATTTTATCCACTTATCATGGTTACCTCATCATCCCTTATCCATCGTTTGTCTTTGGTCTTTTGTTGAACTACATTGCCCCTACACTTTCATGTAGGCAAGGTCGATCATTTGATCCGCTCCTGGGGCTTTTATCCATTCAGTCTTTTTCATCCATCTTCGTCTCCATTTTCCTCTTTCTGCTTTTATCCATGGTCTTTTCTTGAACTACAAGGGCTCTGTGCTTTCATGTAGGCAAGGCTAATCACTGATCATCCCCCAAGACCCTAGGTCTTTAGGGTGTGTGGGTCTTGTATCTTGTGTTTCACGTCTTGTGTCATGTTGTAAAGTATGTCCTTATCTAGTTGGTTCTTCACAAATGAGATCCACTTGTATCATCAGATCCAATCAGTTTTGAATATTCTGCGTCATTTGGATCTTTTAGTTTAGTATCTATCTTTGGTCTCAACAAGTTGCATCCTTCCTAATAGACCTCATCAATCCCATCCATCCTCTTGATCCTATGGAAAAGGACGTTTGACATTGATTGTGATCTTTTGGTGCTTTTGGCTTTTGTTTATCATTTGAGCTCCCTATCATACCTTGTCAAGGTCACCTTGATCTATCATATCATGGTGTGTTTGACTGGTTAACATAGGGGCATATATCTTGATCTTTTTCTTGTTGTTGTCTACTTGGTTGTCCCACGTAGTACCCACCAAGATCTTTGTGGTCTTGTGTTACACTAGGGAATCCTTTTTGTGCTTGTGGTTATCCCAATTCCTGGCCCGACCAAGGTCTTCATGACTTTGGGTGTTGGGATATCCTTCCTATATGTTGTGTTTGTTTTATGCATTAGACACTAATCCACCTTGGTTTCACATACCTTGGCACCTAGTGTCTTATGCTATAGCAAAAATTAGTGCTCCAAAAATGACAAATTGCATTAGGATTGCATTTCATGATCAATTCTGTTGCATTTCATGATCTTTTCCTCCATCATTTTCATTCTTTTCATCCATTACATATCTCAATCCAATCCTCATCCATTCAATCTAGTGCAAGTCATCTAATCACATCCTTGGTCTTGTTCCCAGCCTTGCTACAAGCCTTGATCCAATCATCATCATCGTCATCATAATTGGGATGTATCCTTTCCTATCCTTTCATGTTATTTTGGGATGTATCCTTCCCTCACCAACGACACTTTCATCATCATCATCAGGATGTATCCTTCCCTATCCTTTTGTATTGTCTTGGGATATATCATTTCATCCTCAACAACACTCCATCCATCATCAATCTATTTTGGCTTGTAGCTTGACTGGGGCAACATCACATTTGTTCTTGAACCTATTTGTGCTTCCTTTGTACTTACTTCTCATCCTCTCCTATCGCTTATCATCCTCTTTTATCCATCATTTTGCATCATCTTCCCCATCTACTCTCACATCACCTCATCCATTTCGAGAGCACACCCGTGTTCTCTTGAACCCGCACGTCCTCTCGAGGTGGCATCCTCAATCCGTAATCTTCATCTTCACCAACATCATCTTTCTTCCTAGTCACTCCTTTGATGACTGACACATCTTTTCCAATCTAACCATCTTCTTCCTGGTCTTATTTTTTAATCTTCTTTGAAATGATGCTACTTTGTAGCACCATCTCAAAGAGGGGCAAAATGTAGACATCCAAATTTGACCACTCCCCATATGGTCAAATCTGTCTCCTTTATTCGTCTATTTCATATTTCATTGATATTAATTAAATGATTTATTTAATTAATATTTCCCCTTTTCCTAAGGTTTTTAAAGTATTTAATTTAATAATTAAATAATTTACCTTTCATCCTTCTTCTCTAAATTAAATAAATATATCAATTTATTTAATTTAGTCATTTAACCTTTTTGAATTTAAATCAATTTTAAATTCCCTTTCTTTTCTCTCATTTTCACATCCTCCATAATCTTCTTCTAATCTGGATTAGTTTAATTAATCCATGATTAGGATGTGCACACCTTTAATCAGGATTAATGTCAAATCTTCAATATATGGCCACTTGTCTCTAATCTTTCATTAATCTTCTTAATCACCTATTTGCACAACCTTAATCTAATCACATGCCATCTTTGGTATGTCCTCCAAGTCAACCTTTCATAAGTGTTTTCCCTTTTAAGCCCTCTTCCCCATGTGAATTAAAAATTCACATTTATTCATTCAATGTATTTCTCTTCCCCATGTAAGTTGTTGGGAAATTCTAATTTCCTTCATAGGTCACATCAGTCACATGGGACAAGGACCTCTTCTATAAGGACCTTGTCTTATCCCCAAGGTACTCCCCAATCATGTGAATTTAAAATTCACATTTATTCCCCCAACAACTTCTCTCATCCTGATGATGATAAGAGAGGACTTTCTAAAATTCCTCACTTGTCACCATCGCTCTCATATGGGGACAAGAACTTCTTTTTTAAGGAGATTTTCCCCTAATCTCAAGGTACTTGCAAGTACCTCCACCTCACATATCTTCTTTCCACATCACTTGTCCTTGTGACACCTCCCCTTCCACATGGCAAGATGTAAGGGCTTATGAGTCCTCAACTCACCACAACCCTCCATCTTGTCCATGTTGGCTAAATCCTAGCCATTGATTCCTCTAGAGAATCTTCCCTTAAAATGAAATATTTTCTCTCATTCAATAACACTCATATCCCATTCAAGCAATTCTACTCTCAAGTATTCAACTCTCTCAAGCTCAAGAACTTGTATCCTCCATTGTTGCATTGTGAAGCCTTCATTACATCCATTTTTCATTCATCTATCAAAACATCCACATCTTTCATTGCATTCTACATCCAATTTACATCACTTTGAATAACATTTTAGTCTATTTTACATCAAGGAGCACACATTCAAGCTACATCAAAGGGCCAACCAAAAGGATCACTTGGATAAGGTATATCTCTTGCTTTTATCTTTTATTTTGTTCAAGTCAACTTAGGCTAATCTTGAGGTGGTGTTGTGTTATTTCCCCTTTGCATTTCTTTTTTTTGCATCTTTTAGGTTTAGTAAATAACATTGCATTACATATATATTATATTTTTTAATATTTTGGAAAATTTGATGGTTGAGATCATTTCAATAGTCTTGCATCCTTCTCTACAATTTTCAACCATTGATTTTCAAAAGGAGGTCATTCACTTCATATAAGGAACACCTTTGATGTAATTAACGTACTTTCAGCTCATCAAGGTATAAATTTAAATTATTTTGGCCATGAATAATGAGAGATCCACTTGTTTAAAACACCTAGTTGGATTAGTCTAATTGCATGCTAATTATTTTATGGGAGTTACATATAAAGCTATAAAATTTAGGAATTTGTTTTTTTCTTTAATGATAATGGTGGCAGGTTTTAATATTTTTTTATTTTTTTATTGACGGAGGGATTTTATATTAATCAAGATAGGCTAAAATCTCTTTGGTTGAGAGTCAAGGACTGTGGGGTATCCATTTTGTGAAAAGTCATTCAGCACACAATCCTGACCCCATCTCTTATAATGTTGGGGCCTTGGACTCAACAAAACTTGATCCTTGATGAATTTATTCTGAATCACTCAACATTACTAGTAGACCAAGAGCCAAGTGATTTGTTAATACCTTTAGGATTCAATTGATTTTGAAAGATATATTAAAAATATCATCTAATTTTATAATATATTATAGTTTTAAAGATATTTTTGTTGTTATAGGAGAAACCCAGGAAACAACTCAATATCTATATTCTAATGGATTAGTGTAATTACATTCTAATCTTCATGTGGGATCTATATAAAGATATTAAAAATAGGAATTTGTTAATTTTTTTCAATGACATTGGTTGTTAATATTTGTTGGATTCAATTGATTTGAAAGATATGTGAAAAATATTATCTAACTTTATAATTAAATAAATTTTTAAAGACATTTTTATTGTTATAGAGGAGAGGACCCAACATATCCTAATTTTGTACATGTCAAGCTCTTAAACGATATATTGTATTTTCATAAAAAATTATCATGCCTTTGTACTTAAGAAAAGAGTTTACAACTATTGTTTCAGCTTCTACATAGTAAAAAGCACCAAAATATGACTTATTATGTTGATACAAATTCTCAAGTGTTCATTTACAAGTGTTGATTGAAATGAGTGGATTGACAACCCCAATTTTTGTGCATTACAAGCACCAATACTAGTTTTAGAAATCGTCAATTAAACTCACAAATCCATAGAAATGAATGTCCTTCATTTACCACATGACAAAGTATATATTTTAAATAGCCATAATAATAGTTTAATATGTCACATTATAAAATTAAATATGTATTACCTCAATTTCAATGGCACATAAAATAAAATTATTAAATCATATTTTATTTAATTTCCATGAAATCTTCCCAAGGAATTTGTTTTGTTTGGAACTTTTCTACAGTTTCCCCAACTATAATATTATCCCCTCTCCTATAGTACATCTTGTTTATTTTGACCTTCTTGCTACTTTCTTTTACCATCTTAGCATTTTTCCTACTCTCTCCTTCTCCAAATCTAGCACCCTCCCCACTGACCTCCCTTATATGATGATTTTTTTGCATTGAAAGCATCAATATTGCATTGATTGCCTCCTCGCATTTATAACTAAACCTAAACCCCAAGAAGATAAATGAATTAGTTGGTGGGAAATAACTATTTCCTTTGTTACTCTATTCCTTTTTAACTATAGACTTAAAGAGTCTCTAAAAGGATAACTAGAGAATAGTCAATCTCTTCCAGCCTCTAATCCTTATAATGTTTCCATCCAAAAAATAGTTTATCATACTAAAATTTATTGTTTATAAAGGAAAAGTAGCTCAAATTCACGCTTATCTACAATGGATTAAAGATGCTGCTATGCTTGAACAAAATTCTTTGTAAATTCCTATAGAAAAATTATAAAGGAAATAGATTTTTATAATTGAATCTTCAATCTTTCCATTCTAAGATTTTGCAAACATTTTATGTTCAAATTACAAAAATATTTTTATAGATGAATTGACAAGAGACCCACTTTCATATATTTGTAGATAGGGGCATTGCCAAACTAGTTAGCTTTTGGCCTTTCCTAGTCAAAGACCTATTCACACTAGTTTTGTCCTTTCTTAGGGGATTTTTCACTTTTTGTATTATCTCATGTGGTTGAGACATATGTACTCACATTTTAAGATATCTAGCTGATGTGTATATGAAATATTTATTATAGTTGTGCTATGTACATGACACACCATGAACACATGTCCTACTCAAGCATAAAATGATTAGAGCCCACACATACTTTTTCATTTCACCCTTTTCCATATATTCAAGGGGATCATGTGTAATTATAAGATTTTGGAATATATCACATATTCTACGAATTATCATTGATTATCTCCAACATGATATAAGAGATTTAAATCTATAAGCACCTTATAATATTAGGGGGTTTTAGCCAAAAAATAGTTATGATGCATCTTGGAGCCAAATCAACCTCATCGTTGTACTTAGAAGGCTTGAGAGATGAATCTTAACAAATAACACTTCATATTTCTAAACTAAAATATTTTTTGAAATTTTTAGGGTCAAATTTTGAGGTAAATTTTATCTATATAGTTGTATAGAAATTCATACACTTGCATGGAAATTTGCATGATCCTATTAGTTACCACTATTGGTACCAATGTAAAAAACATTCTCTACAAATTAGAGCATATTCTAAGCTCTATTTTAAACATGCAAATGTTATTTTTAAATTCTTTTAATCATTTAAAAATTACTATAATTGGGTTAGTTGTATAGTTGCTATTGATAGGAAATATTCAGTCCATTTTGAGCATATACCATTAGTTGACATCATGGTGATGCTATCATTTTTTCTCCTAATGTTTGACCCCTCATCATTGACCTATTTACACTTTTGGCTCAACTTTAGAAGCCTATTTTTTGGGCATATAGAATCATTTTTTCAAGTAATTTTTACATCTGGGGTAATTTTTCATTTTGTAGCTTTTTGGTGTAATCAATTTACAATTTTGGTGTATAGATCTTCCATAAATCATAGTTTTTGAAAGGCCACCCTACATAGTTCCTATTCTAGAATTTCAAGGGGCTTTTCCAAACACATACAAAAGTGAATCTTCAACTCTACATTTCTCCAACTAAGAATATTTTTTTGAAATTTTAAAAATACTCTTTGATAATTGTCAAGACCTAGAATTTGAGAATATACATATAGTTTCTTCCTTCAATTACCCTATCACCCTACCTGAATACAAAATGGAATTCCAAATTTTAATCATTGAAAATGGAATAAACATATTTTCTAGATCTAGAATTCCAAAGTTGATGTGAAATCCCAACATATAAATTGAAATGTCTAACACGTAAAGCTTCCTACCATTCACCTCAAATATCTTCATCCTCCCCAACTTGTCCCCTATGTGCAAAATGCAATCTATTAAAAATGCTTTCTAACTCTATCCCCATATCCAAGCCTCTAGGATTCCATTTTCTTCTCGCTCCATACCATCTTCCCTCAACCTTGGTAATGGAAATCTCCACACTTGGGGACCTCAACCATTCCCAATGTCATCACCCACACATGTAGGGATGCAATCCTCATGTTTATTTAAAAGTTACATTGCTTGGTTCTCTTTTCCAGCAACTTATATCCTTGTCAATTAAAGTGTATGCACGGTTTGCTCTAACTTGGCCCTCCATATTACCAATCTCACCTCAATCATTCAAGGCCATCAGAGAGCTAAAGATATGTTGATGGACACCTTTCACAACCTTCTTTCATGGATTTACTGTATAGAGGGTGTTCAAAACACTTCTAAGACCATCCAGAGCGTCTTTTCTTGATTGTAATCCTTCGAGAGGGAGCACTCTTCCTGCTTAAAAGACAATAGCTTACATTGCCAGGAGATGTCCCAAAAAATGACTCAAGCACTTTCATTCTAAGGGCTTTGTTCCTTACGGGTTACTCCTCCATCTATCAATTTGGGACTTTTGATTAAGCTTCAAGACTTACCTTTATCTGACGGATCATAGAGGTTTCAACATTCCTTATGTTAATAATGCTACAGGTTTGGAACAATTGCCATTAGGGAGGACGATCATTGAAATGATCGTGGCCTTAACAAACACTGGTAATCTCATGCTTTGACTTTTGGAATTCTACTCCATAGATTGACATTTCTTTCGGAAATTTGGACTCTAAATTTGAATTGGTTGGAGGATGTTCGCTGAGTAGAGAGAGGAAGACCTGCTATAGTGTTCTAAAAGATTGACTGTTTTCTCTTCTTGAATTCAGCTGCTCTATTCTTCGCATGTGTTTCATGTTTTGATGAACCGTTTTGTCTGTGTTTAGGGTTGCGTGTGTGACGCAAGAGTCACTGTCAAACACTTCATTTCTCTCAATAGTTCATTCTTTGGAGCATCTCGTCGATTGTGGCCTTTTGGGCTTATGATTTTAGCAGTGTAGTATTTTTTTTATTTGAAAGGTAAAGCATTATTCAAGCCGCTGTCAAGAAAATCAAAATATGATGTGAGAATCAGCGCTATGATATGTTTACGAGACGAGAATACTTTCTTGATGAGAGGAGAGCGTGGACAGCCTGTAGGCTTCAAGTTTAGTTGGTTAACTACTGTGTTAGCTATTTTTTTATTGTCGATACGCGGGTTTGCTGGTTGACAATTCTAGCCCGTCATTGATTGTTGATGCCAATTTTGTATTTGTATTTTTGTAAGCTTTAATCGTTAAAACTAAAAATACCAAAATTCATCGCGTCACTTTTATTATTTAATAGTATTGGCCCTTTGTCATATCTAGGAGTTCACCTTTAAAATACTCATGCAAATTGATTTTCGTGCACTCGTGATACTCGGAAACCAATGTATAACATTGAACTTTTAAAGAGAGAAATAGAAATTCACAATGCCAAGATTGGCCACCATGGGTAGATTCTGAAACGACACTCCTAAAATACATCGGTGGATAAAATACTTTTCCGACAGAAATAAAAACAAGCAATGAAAGGCCAGTAAGATCTAAACTTAACCAGTACTTGGAGGTTTGTAGAGTCCAGAATCCGCCAACGTTGATTGAAAACCGTTTATTAGGGAGACCAAATTCGCATAACTACTTTAAAATCCGACAGTGAAATATACAGCGAGCTCAATGGCTGTTGGAAGACACAAAGAGTGCTGCCTCGCGTAATAGTCTGCTGTTGTTGGAGTTGTAATTATCTTGGTCTTCTTCGTTGAAAATAAGATGAAACCCATGCTCTTCATTGTCAAACACCATCAAATCAATATGCTTAGACTTGCCGGACATTTTGATGGTTTCGAAGTACTCGGCGCCTCTATCCCTCAAACAATCTTTACCTCCCAAAACAATCAACATCGGAGGAATGCTAATTACGCTACGAAACTGTGAAGTGAAGTACATGACCGGGTTGCTGAACGGGTGATCTCTATTCCCACGCGCTTCAGAGGGCAACGCCAACCTCCAAAATGTATCACAAGTTTCTACGTTCACAAAAACATCGCTTGGACAAACATTCTCCGACTGTGTACGATCTTTTCCTCCAAAGAAAGGCTGAATGAGAATCGCTTCTCTGATATTGTTAAAGAAATCACAAGCATAAGCTCGCATGAGGAGATGATGCGCTATATTCCCTCCCGAGCTCTCCCCGATCACAAATACGTTGCTGAGATCCCCATAGCCATCGAGCCACGGATCAGAAGCCCGCTGAGTGGAAAAAAGCCATTGGAGTACAGTCATGGAGTCGTCGTAGGCGGCAGGAAGGCGATTCTCCAGGGCCAATCTGTAATTCACTGAAACCATCATCACTCCTAAGCTGGCAGCCCACTTTTCGCAAAAAGAGTGGGAAGCAACAAACGCCGGTGAAAGGAAACAAAAGCCGCCGCCATGGAAGAAGAGAGCGACAGGTATGTTGGAGGAGGTGGGGCTAAGCGGCGGAAGGAAGATGCGCACCCAAATGCCAAGTGCGTCGTCAATTACAATATCTCTGCTGCGCAGAGAGGGAAGAACGTTCACAATGAGATGGTCGTCAGTGCGAACGATGCGTCCATCGTCATAAAGTTTAAGTGCTCCTTTAAAGTCTTCCACCAAAGTTGGCGCTTGGATTTCTTTTTCTACGCCCATCCTGAGCTCGCTGGTTTGATTTTGCAATGGCCCTAACACCCTCCATGCTCTCTTTATACTGTCAACTTGTTTGTCGTGAGGTTAGACCACATGCGTATAACGCGGAGATTGCGCCAGATGGAAGGCAGGACATCTCTGCAGGATTCCTGGTCAAGTTCGATGTTTTCCATGAAGAGGGATACTTGTGGAAATTAATATATAAATTTCAAATTTCAAATTCCGAGGGCTGGTTTATTTTGTCTCTTATCTTAGTTGGTTACAGGATGATCTGCCACGGAACATGCCTGTCTTTGTATTGGCCTGAACAGTCAACGTGAATTACTTTGTTTTTGTTCTTTGAGCTGCTTTAAAGAAAAAACGAGGGAACAGAGTGGAACCAACAGGGTCGTGTATTATAATCGAAGCTTATATGGGTAGCGTTTTCTTTGCATGTATTTCGACTTTTACTTATTTTGAATCATTTGAAATTGTATTCTAGAAACATACTAATAGGAAGGCTTAGGTTTTATACACCTACCGTCCAAACCTCCTCCTAAATGATGAATTGTAAATAAATGGATTTATTATAAATATTTTTAGAAAAAGATAATAGATAAATTTAGTTAAGGTTAAATGAATCTAGAAAATTTCAGAAATATAATTTAATCTTTTTAAATATAAAAGATGTCAAAAATATAAGTTAATTAATTAATTCGGTATTTATTATATTTTATTTTATTCTATTTGTAGTAAATTTATTTTACTTTTGTATGTCATTTTTAATATGAATTTATGAAAACATAGTAATTATTATATATTTATAAGTTATTATTTAATAATTTTAATTTTATAGTTTGATTTTTTTCTTAAATATAGATTAATTATGTTTTGGTTTTTATGTATATGTAATAGAGCATGATGCTTTGTACCTTTATATTACTATAGAATACCTCTTAGCATAATCAAATATTAGAATTTTAAAATCTAAGAATTGAAGGTACTAATGCTTAATGCAAATGTAGCAGTTTGATGAAGACACATTACATTCTCCACCATCTAAGTATGCTTGACAATTGATATGTTTACAGTTGTCCTCTTTTTATCCAAATTTTTTGAAGTTTCTAAGACATGTAAATACGTTGGTTATAAATTTTTTGACACCTATAATATGTTGTGACATTTGTTAATTCCCTCTCCTCAAAAGTTACACACAATTGCACATAGAAAAGAGTTTTTATTTTGTTTTTGTTTTGTATGATGTTGTTCTATTCTCTATTGGTTTTGGTATAGAGGCTCAGTAGGATGATAAAATAGCCTCAAATGCTGCTAATTTCATCTATTAAGAATACTGCAACACTAGTTAGTTTTTGTAAGCATTGCGACACTATTTTTTATCTTATAATATAATGCAAGTGTAGTAATTTTTGTTTCTCATCTTATTGTGCAAATGTATCTAGTGAATGTGGGGTTCAGAACAAATGCTTTGTTAGTAGTATTGTTGGAAAATTTCATGAGAACAATATAATATATGTTTTAATCTTTTGTAATGAATAAATGGCTCGTCGATGTTGTAGCAATGGGATGCTCTATTGTTTCTCCATATTAAAAACCCACTCTATTTATGAAATATTTGTGTTGAAATCTTTTATCTTTGGAAGTGGATTATCCTCCTAAAACCAACAATGGTATGAGAGTCACAAGAAGTTAGAAATTTTGCGTGTTTTTAAGAGCAACCAATCAAATTAGGTGGGTTTATTCTCAGTAGAAAAGTGAAAAATTTTGTGAGGAGGTTGAGTGAATTGCAATTTAAGAATGACAACCAATGGTTGTAGTTTACCCAACCTCAATACTTATGTTTAAAGGAGAAAATTATTATTTTTGGGGTATAAAAATGAAAACCTTATTCATACTCCAAGATTTGTGGGAATTAGTAGAACAAGGGTTTATAGAGCCTATAGATGCTCAAGCTCTTGTAACCTTAACTTACGAATAGAGAGATCAGTTGAAGGAAAATAAGAAGAAAGACTCAAAAGCCTTATTTACTATTTAACAGGGTGTGCATGAGTCAATTTTCCTTAGAATTGTTGCAACTAAAAAAAACAAAAATCCTAATATTTGTTGCAAAATGTCTATCAAGGAAAAGACAAAGTGAAAACAATAAAACTTCAGACACTCAAAAGAGACTTTGAAAATTTGATTATGAAAGAGTTAGAATCTTTGTAAGATTTTTTCACTCAATTTATGAGTCTGATCAATCAAATTAGATCCTATGGAGAAATTTTTGTAAATCAAAATATTATGGAAAAAATCTTGCTCAAGATGTCTCCCTCCCAAATTTGATCCTGTAGTAGTATCTATTGAAGAATCAAAAGATTTAAGTCTTCTCTTTGTAAATGAGCTTATGGGGTCTCTTCAAACCCATGAGCAAAGATTAAATAGGTCTACTCAAAATTTAGTTGAACATGCCTTCCAAACCAAGATAAATATATCAAAGAAAAAGGAAAAATGGTTAGAAGAGACATCTCATAGGAATACAAGCAAGCTTAGAGGAAGAGGAAGAAACAATAATTTCAATAGAGGCACTAGTATTGGGCAAAGTAGAAATTATTTTGGAGGAAGAAACTCAAGTGATGGTCAAAAAAGCAATCCAAGTTATGATAAATCACATGTACAGTGCCACTATTATAAAGATTTTGGGCATTATGAATGAGTCTGCTGGAAAAAAGAATAAACATCATGCACATTTTTTTGAAGGAAAAGAAGAACAGTTAGATACTAACCTATTTTTTCTTGCAATGTTGCAAAGGAAGGATAAAAAAATGTATGGCTTTTGGATAGTGGTTGTAGTAGCCACATGACAGGAAATAAAAATATTTTTGTAAATATGGATGATTCCTTTAGAACACATGTGAGACTTGGTCATGATAAGGAAGTTGAAGTTATAGGTAAGGGACCTATTGTAGTCAAAGAAAAATAGGGTCAATAAAGGTATTTATGTGATGTTTTGTATGTTCTTGGGTTAGCATGTATGTAATGTCATAAAATTACACCCCATTTCACATACATTTTTGTATCCGCTTTAGTGTCCACTCCCTTAGTACTTTTGCAGACTCATTTTATCCCCTGCATCAGCATTTTCCCCTCTTAGGATGCTCAAGACCCCTTTTCAGTAGCTACCCTCATGCATTAGCTTTATGTTAAACCTTATGCTTTTCCTGTTCTTGTTGTTTTGTAGTGCAATGTGTTTGAACACTAGTGTGTCACGCGAACATTTGCACATTGTGCTAGCGTCCTGTGAAATTTTGATGTTCAAATGATTGTTTCCAGGCATGTTTGCCACTTGTCAACTCCTTTGTTAATTGTAATAGCCCGAGACACTTTGTAATGGCTCAGGAAGCTTCTTTTCCCTCCTCTTCTCTCTTTAAATGCTATCTTTTCAATTCATTTTGGTCTTCTAGATCTCCCTAGTCTTGGCTCTAGCCTTTTCCTCTTCTCTTTGTCTTGATATCTTGCTTGCATAGCTCTCTACAACTTCCAACAACACTTTCAAGCTCTCTTGGCTCTCACATATTTATCTCTTTCCTTGGCTTCCTTAAGCCTTGCAAGTGATATCTTACTTACCTTGTATCTTTGAGCATCTTGGGATTTTTCAGATCCCCTATCAATTGCATCTCTATCTCATGATACGAGTTCTCCTCCTTGAGCAGGGATTGCATCTATCACTTCATATTTGCTTACTTTGTTCTCTTTCTCTATCTATTTGGTTGTTTGTGGAGGTGGGAACACCAAAAATGGGGGTTTGACTAAGGAAAACCCCTATATAGCCCCAAAATTTTCTCTCAATCTTATGTACGTAGGTATTGAATTTTTTCCTTGTTGGAGGCTTCATTACTTGGGTTCTTGTATGCAGTTTCCATCTCTTTTTGTCTTACTTTATCATGTATACTTCACTTTATTTTATTTTTGTTATATTATGTTACCTTCTTGCATTCTAGAAGTTCTTAGTAATCAAATTGTTAGTAGTTGCTTTGTTATTTTCTATGATAATCTTGGGTTTCGGTCCATACGAGATGCCAACACACCTCTTGGACTCCAACACGTTGTGCTTCCATCCTTATTCCGTGTTGTCATCCTTTGGCCGAGAGCTTGTCAGTTTATCTAGAAATCCTCTATGGCCTGCTCTTTCTGATTTTGGAACTCTTTGGTCTATTCCTTGAGGTAGTTTAGGGTAGTTCGCCCTTGGGATTCTCTTGAGAATAAAGAGACTCATGCTAGTAGTGAATCCCCCTTCTCTACATTTTGGTGAACCCCAATTCTTGCTAACCTAGAGTGACATGCCGACCTTCGACTGACTTGTTCAGACCTTATTTATTATATTTAACTTATTATTTATAAAATGAATTTAATGTCCTCTTTTATCAGTTCAGTATCTACTTTTATTCAAATTGTTAATAATGTTCCATTTCATGCATGTGGTGGTGACTTGGTTTTTCCTATGTCACTCAGTATCTTTGATCCTTCTCATGAAAGTCCTCTTACTTCAGAGGATATTTTGTTGCAAGAAGATAAAATCATTGATACTTTTCTTAGCATTACTCTACCTTATCTTCATTCCAATGCATCCTCTTCTAGTGATGATACATTAGTGAATGATGAATCTCTTCTTTATTCCAATGCACTATCTTCTAGAGATGATGCATTAGTGAATGATGAATCTCCTTCCACATTTGATCCTCCCCAGAACGATATTGAGAATATTTATTCAAATATTTATTACACTAGTTGTGATGATTCTGTAAATGTAATCTATGTGTTTGCTGCCCCTCAAAGGCCTAAGAGACTAGTCATTTAACTAAATCCAACTATTCCTCCTAAAAGAATTTGTTTCATTAATAGTGTTCCATTTGATAGTGGTTATCCTAATCTTTCTAAGGCTCCCTCTTATAGAGATACAACCCATACTTATAACACTAGAAGGAATTAAAAAAATGTTGATCGAACTATTCCTTTTCCACCTTCTCAACCAAGTCTTCCTTCAACACCTAAACCTGCGACTAAAGCACCTGTTGATTATGACCTTGTCGAGAAACTTCATGCTACTCTAGCTAAGATCTCACTATGGGATTTGCTTCAGTTTGCTCTGATTTATCAAGGTATGCTTTAGGAAGCCTTGTAGAAGATCCTCTTGCCTTCTTTTGCTAGGTCAATGAATGTTTTATGTGTTGATAGCCCATATTCATGCAATTTTTATGAATATTAGATTATATCCACAGGAACTCCCACCTCTAGAAGTACAAAAGAAAGTAGATCCTTTAATGATCATAGTTAACATTAATAGTATCAGAATTAGATGTACTCTCGTTGATGCTGGTTCGATGCTCAATGTATGTTGCATTGATCTGTTGCCTAAAATTAAAATTGACTCATCTTCTCTTTCGACTTCTTCTCTTTTTATTCATGGGTTTGATAATGTCAGTCAACAACCTTTAGGCATGATAGTCTTTCCTTTAAGGTTGGGAATCATTACTGTACCCACCATCATGTATGTTATGTTAGAAAAGTTACCATATAACCTTCTTCTCGATAGGCTGTGGATTCACACTATGGGTGCAGTCCTGTCTACCTTGCATAAATCTATGAAGTTCATTTATAACAATTGAGTAGTCACAATCAGAGTTGACCCTGATGCCATACGCTTATGTGAGACAACAACTTCTGGTCAAGCTTCAATTGTGCCTACTCTTATCCATTTAGTGTCTTTTGATGTTTTGATTTCTACTCCAGTAGTACCTGTTATAAAGGATGCTCTTGATATAGATGTCCTTGAAGAAGATCCTTCTGAAGCAAGAAATCTTAAGTCTACTCTTTCTACTTCTCAAAAGAATGCATGTCTTGATGATGATTGGGGTTCCTTAGACTTTACAAATTCCTTCATTAGGGAATATAAAGTTGACCCGATCCACTTAAACCTTCCAATAACATCATCCAAACCTGCTATCAAAGATGATTATTCTTTTGTATTGCAGGATAATGTGAGAAATAGTTGTAATTTCCTTAATGTTGATTCTCCTCCTTTTGAGGAAGATGATCACGCTTCTATTAAAGAGGCTAATGTTGGAAGTCCTGTCAAAAAGGTCGATGGCGATCTCATAGAGGAGAATAATCCCCATTGTTGGAATAATTCTCTCTATGAAGATCCTCTTCAATATTTGCAAAAATGTTATGGCCCTGGCTTTAAGCTTGTCTCTAAATATGGCTATGGACATAAAGGTTTTGGGTGTAATGAACAAGGCATTTAGGTCCCTATAGAATGTGTACCTCGTAAGCATAATTTGGGGCTTGGTTGCTCAAATGAACAATATAAAAGGAAACCACAATTAAATGTTGATATGATTTCTGCTCAACCTTGTTCCCTCAAATTGATTTATCTACCATTCTTTGTTGTCTTCATGTCTTCTTCTTGTGAGTAATCAAAATTTTCTCCACAAGAGAAACGGTTTGTTCCTGATCCTCATTCTCTATCTAAGCAAGAGCGTATTATGTTGGCGCTTCATAAATCCCACTTAATTACTCTTCCTCCTACAAATAAGAAGTTTCATAAGCATGATCAATCAAAGCATTCTTTTTGTGCATACCATCGAGTGCTTGGCCATTCCACTAGTGAATGCGAGGCCTTGAAGGATAAAATACAACAACTTCATCATGATTCTGGTGCCATCACTTTTCTATTTGTTGATGCATCTATTTCCTCTTCACATGACAAGTGATATTGAGGTCTACCTCTATCCTATATGTTCTAAGTATCTTGCATGGTTCTCCTCCCCTGTATGTTGGGGATAGTGATGACTTGTTCTGGAGATGTGTTTCCCCCTTAAAGGACCCACTCTCTTCTCTATATCTTTCAAATGAAGTGTCCCTTGAGTGGATCTCTTTTATTTTGAATGGTTCCTAAGGGACCCCCCTTTGAAAGCTTCTCCTTTGAATGAATTCATTGGCATCTAGCTTGGGGGTAACCTAACTAGACCTATCCTATATCTTGGTTTCTAGCTTGGGGGCAACCTGACTAGACCTATCTTTTCTATGACTGTCTTGCAACACCACTTGTAGTAGCCAAAAGATTCTCTAATTGGTCTTGCTTTGTAGGACCAAGAACTTGTAAAGCTTCTTTGTATCAAGATTTCCTTGCAGGACCAAGCACCTGTGAGGACCAATTAGACTCTACAAAGCCTCTCACATTGGGGTTCCCTTAGGAGAGAGTACCTATGGCACCCTCTTTGTAGGTCTGAGGACCCATAAAGTGCTTATATCCTGCAAGATCTTTTTGTTCATCTCCGTAGGATAGAGTACCTATTGAGATTTTTGTTTAGCCTCCATAGGTCTAAGGTCTGAAGTCTTGTAGAGCATTTGTTCACTTTTCATAGGTTTGAGGGCTTGCGGCGCTTTTTTTCACCTTCCATAGGTTTGTGGATATGCGGTGCATTTTTTCAACCCTCTCAAGGAGAGAGTACCTGTGGAGCTATCTATCTTGGAATTTTCATTTCCCTCTTAAATTCACTTATCTCTTCTCTTTACATATGGGTATATACCAAATTGAAGACTTGCATCTTCTTCATTCTAAGTATATACTTCTTTCTCTCTTCAAAATTGGTTGCTTCCTTGACTTTTGGGTGCATTCTTCTCTTGAAGCAATAGATCCTCACATTCTTCTCTCCATTTAAGATTTCTTCTATGTGTTATTTCTTAATTTGGGGATAACACATAGTACTAAGAAAACCTTTTACATTGAGGTCTCTTTCACTTTGTTGACTCAAATCCTTTAGTTTTTTATCTACCTTTGTGTGTGTGTTATTCACATATATGTTATATCCTCATGATGTAATGGCTTTTTATGTTCTAATATTGTTGTCTTGTACATGTCTTTCTTGTCTAATGTGTTTGTTTTGTAGGTCTTCATCCTATGGGCATGCTTCCTTGGTTCAAAGAGTTATCTACTTCCTCTATAGTATCCTTTTGGTACCATGATGTTATTTATGTTTAGTAGATCTCCTTTAGCATGCATATTAGTGTAGATTCATATACCTACTAAAGTGGGGGAAAAATGTAATGTTGTAAAATTGCACCCCTAGTAATTTCACATACATTTTTGTATCTGCTTTAGTGTTCACTCCCTTAGTACTTGTGTAGGCTCATTTTAGCCCCTGCATTTACCTTTTCCCCTCTTAGGATGCTCAAGAACCCTTTTTAGCAACTACCCTTGTGCATTAGCTTTATGTCAAACCTTATGCTTTTCCCATTTTCATCTTTTTGTAGCATGATGTGTCTAGACACTAGCATGCTGCATGGACATTCATTCACTGTGCTAGTGTCCTGTGACACTTTGATGTTAAAATAGTCATTTCTGAGCATGTTTTCCACTTCTCAACTCCTTTTGTTAGTGGTAATAGCCCGAGAAACTTTGTAATAGCTCGGGAAGCTTCTTTTCCCTCATATTCTAGCTTTAAATACTATATTTTCAATCTATTTTGGTCTTTTGGATCTCTCTAGCATTTTCTATGGCCTTTTCCTCTTCTCTTTGTCTTGATATCTTACTTTCATAGCTCTCTACAGTTTCCAACAACACTTTCACGCTCTCTTGGCTCTCACAACTTTGTCCCTTTCCTTGGCTTCCTTAAGCCTTGCAGGTGATATCTTACTTACCTTGTATCTTTGAGAATCTTGGGATTTCTCACATCCCCTATCAATTGCATCTCTATCTCGTGATACGATTTCTCCTCCTTGAGCGGTGATTTCTTCTATCACTTCATATTTGCTTACTTTGTTCACTTTCTCTATCTATCTAGCTATCCATGGAGGTGGGAACACCAAAAATGGGGGTTTGAATAAGGAAAACCCCTATACAGCCTGAACATTTTCTCTCGATCTTATGTATGCAGGTATTGAATATTTTTCCTTGTTGGAGGCTTCTTTACTTGGGTTGTTGTGAGCAGTTTCTATCTCTTTTTCTCTTACTTTATCATGTATACTTCACTTTATTTCAATTTTGTTATTTTTTGTTACCTTCTTACATTTAGGAAGTTCTCAGTAATCAGATTGTTAGTAGTCACTTTGCTTATATTTTCTATGATAATATTGGGTTTCAGTCTGTACGAGACACCAACACATTGTGCTTCTGTCCTTGTTTTTTCGTTGTGATCCTTTGGTTGAAAGCTCCTTAGTTTGTCTAGAAAACCTTTGTGGTCTGCTCTTTCTTATTTTGATACTCTTTCTCTATTATTTGAGGTAGTTTAGGGTAGTTCATCCCTTGGGATTCTATTGAGAATAAAGAGATTCATAAGTAGTGAATCCCCCCTCTCTATAGCACATAACTCATTGAGCATAGGAAATCTTGTTGAGCATAGGACAACTTGTTGGAAATGGATATTGAGAAACATTTGAAAATAATGAATGTGTCATTTGTGATAAGAATAAAAATAATCAAATAGTGGAAAAGGTTGTTATGTTGCAGAATATGGTTTTCCCTTTGATATTTACATATAGTGAAGCTCTAGTCCTTAGAACTAATTACAAGGTTCAATCTTGTTTATGGAACACTAGATATGGGAATTTAAATTTTAGAGGATTAAAATTAATCTCTCAAAAGCATATGATGAAAGGACTACCATTCATCTCTTATGATGATCAAGTATGTGAGGGTTGTATTACTAACAAACAACATTGAGATTCCTTCTCAGCGGGGAGAGCTTGGAGAGCAAAAGTGCCACTTGAATTGGTGCATACTAATATTTGTGGTCCAATGTAGACATTGTCTCTTATTAAAAATAAATATTTTTTAATCTTTGTGGATGATTTCAGTAGAAGGACTTGGGTTTACTTCATCAAAGAAAAATCAGAAGCTCATAGAAAAAATGAGCAATTCAAGGCTAATGGCTAATGTGGAAAAATAAAGTGGTTGTCCTATTAAAATGCTATGTTTAGATAGAGGGGGAGAATTCACTTCTAATGAATTTCAAGATTTTTGAAAAAATAATGGAATTCAAAGACAATTAACTGCAAGTTATACTCCTCAACAAAATGGATTTGTTGAACATAAAAAACGCACCATTGTGGAAATGGCTAGAAGCATGCTTAAAGCCAAGGGTCTACCAAATAATTTTTGGGCTGAAGCAGTTGTTACATTTGTCTATTTTTTGAATAGATGTCCAACTAAAAGTGTAAAATTTATGATACCTTATGAGGCATGGTGTGGGAGAAAACTTGGTGTTGCACAATTGATATTTTTTGGATGTATTGCTTATGCTCACATAGCTGAACAAAAAAGGAAAAAGCTTGATGAAAAAAGTGAGAAATGCATCTTCATTGGCTATAGTGAGGGGACAAATCGTTATCATTTGTATAATTCAGTAAGTGAAAAGTTAATTGTTAGTAGAGATGTTATCTTTGTTAAAACCAAAGCTTGGCAATGGACTAAAAAGTTGAATAAGGAAAAGCAAAAAGTTATTGATTTAGGACTTGATGTACTATCTTCTCTTGGTTTGAGCAATAGCTCAATTCCTATTGCACCACCTTCATTGAGCTCATTATTGAATCTCCATCTAGTCTGAGTTTTAGTCCTCCAAGAAAGGTAAAAAGTCTTAAAGAAATTTATGAAGGCACTACTATAATTGATGCAAGTATAAATTTTTCTTTATTATCTCATATTCAAGTTGAACCAATGCAAATTTAGGATGCAATAAAGTTCAAGAAGAGTGCATTAAATCCATGAATGAAGAAATTGCTTCAATTAAAAAAAATGAAACATGGGAACTAATTAATCTTCCACCTGAAAAAGATGTTATTGGCTTGAAATGGATCTATAAAACTAAATATAAAGCTGATGGATCTAAATTGAAAGGCATAAAGCAAGATTGGTGGCAAACGGTATTTCTCAGTAACCAGGTATTGTTTACATTGAAACATATTCTCCTATTGCTAGATTAGACACCATCAAAATAGTTTTATCATTAACAGCCCAACATAGGTAGAAAGTTTATCAATTTGATGTTAAATCAGCTTTTTTGAATGGTTATCTGAATGATGAAGTGTTTGTAGAATAACCACTTGACCTTATGAAGTTGCAAGACAAGAACAATTTTTTTTACAAGTTGAAAAATGAACTTTACAGGCTAAAGAAGGCACCTAGAGCTTGGTATAGTAGAATATATGGTCATTTTCAAAAAAATGGTGTCAAAAAGAGTGAAAGTGAGCCCACATAATATGTGAAATATCGTAATACAGGTTATTGAATTATAATAGGTATATATGTTGATGATCTAATATACACAAGAAATAGTGAAGAGATAATGGATGAGTTTAGAAATGTAATGAAGACCAAATTTAAAATGATAGATTTAGGTTTGATGCACTACTACCTTCAAATAGAGGTAAGATGGAAAAATGATGGTATTTTCATTTCACAAGATAAATATGTCAATGATTTACTTGGTAAATTTAGGATGAAGAATTGCAAACTTATGAATACACCTTTGAACATGAATGAAAAACTGGTTAAGGATGATGGTTATGAAAATGTAGATGCAACATTGTATAGGAGTCTAGATGGTAGCCTTATGTATTTAATAGCTACTAGACCAGATATCATGTTTGATGTTAGTTTGTTTTCAAGGTTCATGCAAAATCCAAGTAAGATGCATTTTTGTGTAATGAAAAGAGTTCTAAGATATGTTTGGGGTACAAGTAATTTTGACATTTGGTATGAACTTATAAATGATTTTGGTTTAATTAGATTTATAGACAGTGATTGGGTTGGTTTTATAGATGACAGAAAAAGCACTTCAGGTTATATATTTACCTTTGAGTTCAGGTGCCATTTCTTAGTCTTCAAAAAAGTAGTCTTCATTCTCATTATACTTAACTAGAGCTGAGTACATTGCTACAACTTCAGCTTCCTGCCAAGAAGTTTGGCATTTGAGCGATGGGACTACTGGTGGGAGGTCTTTTGGTATTTTCTGCCGCCTATCAAGCTCAGAGAGGCATGGACGGGTTTTTGGATAAACCATGAGCAGTGTTGAAATATGGTAGGCGTGATCCGTTGGTGGATGATGTGATCAGATTTCATTTCTTCAAACCTAGATTGCTCGACACATATTGTGCAAATCTTGAGGGTACTGCAGTCTGGTCCGAGATGCTACACTGTAGAAGGCGATGGGCATTTCTTTGTGCCTGGATATCGTGTCAACTGATTGTGACCAGAACTGTATGTCTTAAACATGTTCCAAGGCTCTTATTTCAGTGAAAGGAGGTAAGATGCAGGTAAAAGTTAAGGAATTTTCCTTTAAAAATGTCTAGATCCATTTCCCCAAATTTATTTTATATTTTACATTAAATGTGTTTTTTCGATTTATAGGAATTATATTTAAGGAAAGATTCACTTTTAATTAATTTGAAATTAAAATTTTAGTGTAACTATTAAAAGTGGGAATTATATATAACTTTGTTTATAAACAATTCTTATTGTTTTTAAAGGGAGATAGTAAAGGAAAATTCGTGTCTTTGTTAGTAATTGGAAAAGTAGTAATAATGTTAGTATTAGAAATTAGGAAAGTAAGTGGTTATTGCTTAAATAACTTTAATGTTGGTATTTAGAAATTACAATAACATTGACTTTGAACGATTTTTTCTTAAATTATTATTTGGTAGCATATGCATGTTTCTCATTAAATATTACTAGACTATAAGTTTAGCGATGCTTGTACTTTCTTATTTCAAACTGGTTTCTCATGGTCAAAGTGTAAGATAGTTGAATTAGATAAATATTGCATAAAAGGGAGAGAAGTGTTGCTTTTTCATAGATTGTTGCATATTCTACAATTTTTGTATGTAGTAAGGAAATGTCAATGGATGATCAATGCATGATAACATTAGTTACATGAAAAGACATGAAATGCAAGGTGATATTTATAATTGCATGCAAAAAGGTGTTATTGCCTCTCCAAAAGAATTGCATGCTGATTTTGTACAATTATGTTTTATTGTTTGAAGATTTAAATTGAGGAAGATAATAATTGAATCATTGCTCAATAATCAAAGATTGTTTTCTCACTTTATGTCTACTTTGCATGGTATTGTATTCCTGAGTGTCCTCTTGTTGTGATAGTTATGTTTGAGACTGTCTTCTATGGGTGAACTCTTTTGTGATTATTTTGTAAAATAATGTTCTCATGAGTGCTTGTGGAAAGTTACCTTCCTAGGCAAGTGTTGAATATGAGTTTCAAGGAGCGTAGATTATGCTTTTCTAGATCTACTATTATATTTTTGTATATGACATTATTCTTAGCCAAGCTTCTTTAGACCATTGAAATTGATGGGTTTATTTTAAATTATTGCTCTTTACCATATCCTACTATTGATCATAGAACTTTCTAGAGTAATTAGAAATGCATGTAGAAATACTAGGCGTCATGCACCAGATTCCATCTTGTACATTGATTTATTTTTGCTAAGAATCTCATGTAGGGTCAGTGGTTTTTCATGTTAGGAAGGACTCTAGGGAATCATAAGCTTCATGGTTGGGTGAAAACAACACTCGAACCATGTTCTCGTCTATTGATTTGTAGATGGCTATGTGAGAGTCAAAGGTGATCAAAGGCTTTGTTATTGCATCTCCACATTTATATAGACTTGTTATTGACATATGTACTTCCAGATTGTACATATTTGTGGATGATTCTAGTGCATTTGTACATTGTTTGTACTTACATTAAAATTTTATGACTTCTTGACAAAGTTCTATCTAAGTCAACCTTCATACCTCATTTTTCTATGTAAATATCTTATGTGAGATTGTAATGTCAAGTGTTGGCATTCCTCTTGAATTAATGTAAATTAATTTATTTCTTTCCAAATTATGATTTATTTAATGTTATTTGAGATTTGTACTTTACATTTACCCAATAGTGATAATTTGAGGTTAGAAACCAAAATCCTAGAATAGCTTTGATCAGATCCATCGTCTTTCAGTCTCTAATGTAAAACACCTTTCGTAGCCTCTGATTAGTTATTCACCCTCAAAATGCTATCTACCATTCTTTGGTGTCCAAATAATAGTACTATCCATTGCTTTACGTACCATATTACCTTGAATTACAAGCTCTTAAACCCTCTTTTCCGCCAACCTCTCTCCCTCATTTAATCCTCTCTTTTAGTGGCATAACTACCTCCCATCCTTCTAATCCTTCTTTGCTAATCTTTGCACATGTGGTTTTCAACCCAGTCTCCTTATATTTCCTCATCATCATTGTCTATCATGTCAATTGTGATTTTGGACAATCTGTCTTACTCTTCATTACCTTTGCAATATATGTGTGACAACTTGAAGTCCTCCAATTGGTCAAGTCTCTCCCACATTTTTGGAATGAATTTTTGTATCTTACAATTTGGCATCTCACTTTTATGGATGGCATTAGTTATGATAATTTAATCTCCTTCCAATTGAAGCCACCTAAAACCCATTTTTGACACAATTTTATCCCTATCCATGTCGCCTATATTTTTGTTTCATTGTTCATTCCCACTGATAATTTCCTTCTTATGTCAACATCATTCCTATTTTATCCCTTAAAATGCATCCTGCTCCAAAGGACCTTAGGTTTCCCCTAAAAGCACCATCAAAGTTCACTTCAACCCATCCTTCATCTAGTAGTTGTCATTTCACATTACATATGGGATTGATAAATATTAGGATTATCTTGACACTTCCCATAAATGGGAGGAATGATGATCCCATTCCATCTTTTCTTAATTTGTCATCTTGCAAGGTGAAAGAACTCTTCTTTATTTTTTCTCATCGTTGCACTATTTACAACTTCCGTAATGGCTAAATCAATTTTACTAATGAGGCCATCCATCAATATTTCCTTTTCTTGAAATAGTCTTATATCATTCTCTTTCAAAATATCCTATATTATGATTAAGGGTATTACATTCCATAAACTTAAAAAAACTTCTCTTCTTCAATCTTGGTCATCTATTGAACATGTCCACCAAAGTGTTTGTTATTGGTGCATGTAACTGAACTGTAGATTTTTGGCACCCTCGATCTTTCTAGCACTTCAAGGGTTTTTCACCTAAAAGGAGAAAGTAGGGCCAAAATATTTAGCTAGGTTCACTCAAATTATGCTTGATGTATGATGTTATTTGAACTAAATGGAATGAACTGCGTGCAATTAAGTGATCTATATGACTAATTATGTATGCAAAACCTAAGATTTATGCAATGTTGGAAAACACCATGATGTTTGCAAACAATGAACTATGAATGAACAAATGCAAAACATGATAGAAAGAGGATGAATCAAAGTGAACCTGGGCATAAATTGGAGAATCTAGAATCTCTTGAATGTTGTCTAAAATCATAGAAAATCACCAGTGGGACTCATTCGCCACTGATGGTGAATCAATCCTGCTTTTGATGAAAATTATCAGGAACAGGTTTCTAAGTGTCAGGATCTGGGATCTGACAAAACCTAGATTTCCAACCTTAAGGTGGGACTCATTCGCCACTGATGATGAATCAATCCTCTACCAAAATTTTGAGAAATTAGGGGACAATTCTATAGCACCAGATCTGAGGTTGTCTGCTTGTTAGGTTGCTAAAGTCAAATCTGCAGAAAATGGACAGAATGTCTTCTCCAAGATTGAAATAGGATGTAGTTGACTTGAAAGAATTTTTTGACTTCTTGTCCACTTTTCAACACCTAAATGCTTGTCAAATCTACATACACAAGTCTACAAACACACATGCAAAAGGGGAAAAATGGTTAAGGGTTAGGTTATAGGGATTTTCCTTAATCAAATCCCACTTTGGTAATCAAACCCTTAATGAAATAATGAAATGAAGGAGAATGATAAACAAATAACATGCAAATTCTATCAACTTACCAAACCCTTATTGAAGAAAATCTGAAGATATGTCAATGGCAGCTCTTGGATGCTTGATTGATGCTTGATTATATGATGCAAAGTGCTCAAATGCTAGTTGAATGCTTGAATGAGTTAGAAGATTGTAGGAGATGCAAAATGAGGATAAAAACACTTATTTATACACTCTTGTGCCTTAGTAACCTATTTATACCTCATTACAGGCCGACATCAAGTAATTTTGAATAAAAACCCAAAAGGAAATTTGAAATATTTTGAATTTAGAGCCAAGAGGTACTTATTTGCCACGCATGGTGAATGGGTCCCACAGGCTTGAAAATGGGTGTTGGGAATTAAGTCACATTTAATGTTATTTTTTGGGTTTACATTCAAAAATACACTTAATTAAGCCTTATAAAGGGCATAAAGGGGTCAAATAAAGCATAAAAAAGGTGTAAATAGTGAAATTATGCCTAGAAAAATATGAAATCTTGTTACAAGACTTTACAACACTTCAAAATAGGACTTGATAAGTGATGAAAAGGTGATTTTTAGGTGAATTGTAATGAGTAGAGTCTAGAAAAGTGTAGAAATTTTTTACAACACTTCACAACACCTTCACAAGATGCCATTATTTGAATTTTAAGGACTTAAATGTGTATGTTCAAGCCTCATTACAACATTAAATCAAAGCAAGATAGATCAAACATCGCGAAGAAAGGCCTAAAAGACCATGAAAATGACAAGGGGCCATTTTTCTATGACACATTTAGCCCCCACTTTAGTGAGAGGATGAATTTGCTTCAAACTCACACTAAAGTAGCCATGCATATCGAGAAGAAGGTCCTAGTGCACTTATGTTAGTGAGATGGAACAACAACGATCAAGAGGGATGATCAAGCCCCCAGGATGAGGATCCCATGGCAAACTAAACATAAGAACAAAGGAACACACATGTGGATTAGAAGAAGAAAAGAGAGAATTGGATTGAGCTTCAATCGTTTGTCCAACTAGTTGTGGATTAGATCTAGGCTGATTGTTTGAAAAAGAGAATGCATACTCACTCTGGGGTGAAATAACTCGTGGCGGTCTGCTAGGTGAGAAGACCCAAAAATTGAAGTACATACACTAGTTGGTATGCACTCACAAACACAAAGGTGGCTATGGGGAAAGTTATGCCGGTGGATGGACTCCCACTCCACCATATCAAAGTTATACCTCCTGATAACTTTAGCAAGGTGCCATAAGGGAAAATTTCGGTTCGTGCTTCATGAGACAATAAAAGCTTAGAACCCATGAACAAATGCAAGGTACCATAGGCATGCAAGTTTGATTATGCAAGGTGGAAAAAAGTGCAAAGTGTAAAATGCAAAAAATTCAAATGTAAAAGTGTTTAAAGGAGTCTTGTTAAGTTCATGCAAGCTCTGTCACTTAGGGGACATTGTGTCTAATGTCTCCAAGAGAGGACCAATCAAAGAGTGGTATATCTACAACTTAGGGGATGTAGTGCATTGCATCAAACCACCAAGAGGAATATAATATGCTAAGAGAGCACGCTTATGAAGGACATCACACCCAATGTCATCCACAAAGTGACAAACACATCATATAAAGTGACAAGTCTGCACTAAGAACCAAGAATGCAAATGAAATGATGCCAATGTATTCCCCCCACTTTAAAGGAATTGATATACACCATTCTGTGAGAAATTAATTTAAAGTAGTGAAGGAAAGAAAATGTAAAAATAAAAAAAGACATGAGAGCCAACTTGGAAAGCCCCTATGCCAAGTCATATGTTTCTAAGTTAGGTTGCTTCATGTAAATGAAAAAGAAAAAAGAAAAGAAAAAGAGGTTTCCCCCTAGAAAGGAAGACACCAAACACATAAGGGATCTATGGATTTGGGGTTAGTATGCTCGTTGCTACAATATTTTGATTAAAGAGCTCAGAACTGTCATCATTCCCCAAAGCACATAGAACTAGAAGAATGACACATATAGCGAAAACAAAAGAAAAAGAAAATCCATTTTGAGTCAACATGGAAGAGACATTACGGTCTAAATTTTTAGCATCATCCCCAAAAGGAAAACACAAGCAAAAAGAAAATGAAAAGGTGAACAAAAAGAAAAATATTTTGGGTCAACATGAAGGAGACATTGCGGTCTCAATGCCTTGCGTCATCCCCAAAAGGAAAAACACAAGAAAAAGAAAAAAAGGAAAGGGTCCTTTTGGGTCAACATGGAAGAGACATAGGGCGTCTCAACGCTTTGCGTCATCCCCAAAATAAAAACACAAAACAAAAGCAAAAAATGAAATGCATGACATATAGAAGAATAGAGGTACAAATAGAAGAAGTGTACAAAGAGAGAGAATATCAAACTCACAATAGGGGGGAACACAATACACACAAACAAAGAAAAAGAGAAGGGAAAATAAATGCAAAAAGGCTATTTAGGCGAATTCAAGTCAACCATCTAACAAGTCATCCGCCTCCCACTCATGTTCAATATATTGCGAGGGAAGTTGGCTATCCAAAGGAAGAATCACAAGTGTCGAACTAGGAGATGTACCAAGTTTCTCAATTGGTCGAGAAGATTTATCATTTAAGCTCATGGTAGATGAAAATAAAGAGTTTAGATCATTATGCACTTCTTCATCTATTTTTGCAATCTCCTCATCATCATCATCATCAAGATTGATTACAATAGGAGGACAAAGGGTTATTTCCAAGGAAGGATGTATTAAAAGTTGTGGTTGTTGAATTTGTTCATTTTGTTGTGAGGGTTGGACTGTGCTGTCTGTTGGTGGATCAAGGGAAATGGGGTGGTCATCAATTGCTTCGGTCAAAGGTGGAGATTGGTTTTCTTGTTTTTCTTCTATTCGAGATTGACGAGCAAGGAGATGACAACGATGCCTACACTTCCTAGCACCGTAGTTGCGTTTAATTTTATTTTTAATTTGTTGAGGTGTAAGAGTGGGTTGATTCATCATAGTTTCCTTTTCTTTTGAAGGGGGAAGAATGGAAGAAATTTAAGAGGACGGGTCAACCACTTTTTCTTTAGCTTTATTCACTTGTTTTATGCAAGGAGGTACGACAGAATTGGTTTCATTTTCCCTTGGTCATTTAAACAATGGCGGGAAGTGTCTAAGGATGGTTGTTCATGAGGTTGTATGGTTTTTTCAATGTCAAACACAGGTTGTAGCATGGTTTCATCTATGATAGGGGAGTGGAAGTGGATGGGGACATGTTACGAAGAGACAACTTGGATATTCCTTTGGATTTGAACTTTTGATAAGTTATGAAAAAGAAATGTTTACGGGGGGTGATGGGTTCCATAGGTGCCAGCCGAAAGGCCTCTAAGGAAAGATTACCTTTAGACGATAATGGATTAAAGCCACTATGGTGTATGGTAAATATTTCATTTCCATGTGGAAACTTCAAACAATTGTGAACAACTGAGGGACCACTTTCATTGAGCGAATCCAAGGGTGGCCTAGCTGCAAATGAAATTGATCTGATTGTGGAATAATTGAAAATGTTACCTCTAAAGTTTTGGGTCTTATTTGTAAGGGAAGTACGATCAATCCAATCGTAGGGCACACAAAACCAGTATGTATTTTAATCCATGTAGTTGGTTTATTATAGTCATCTTGATACAACTCATGTAATACTAGAAACTCTTTTGTGATCACATTCTCACCATATGCGGGATTTATTAATATCCCATTGGTCGGCTTATCATAGATTCTATTGGCTATGTAAAGCGTACCATCAGGAAGATTTTGAAGTATATCTTTAGAAGAAAAAATGATCTCCGGATTTTTGTTGGTTGGGCCCTTACAACGGATAACGACTATCACACCCACAAGTTCTTCCATAGGATTGACTTGAGTAACATTTGGATTTATATCAGATTGTTCATTATTTGTATCGATGTTCATGACTTGAGGGTTTGATGGTTCACTAGCCTTGACAAATGAAACATTGTGTTTAGGCATGGGATTGGTAAAGATTTTTAAATTCTGGTTAGGGTGTGCAACAGACTTATTACCTTGTTCATTAACACCCACAATGGATAAATGGCCCAAACCAATGAGGTCTTGAACTAAGTGTTTGAGACACTTACATTGTTCGGTGTCATGGCATGGCCATTTTGTCAATTAAAATGGCAATAAGCAGTAGGTTTAAAGGTGGGTGGTAAAGGTTTGGTGGTATCAAGTGGTTTGATGGTAGGCAAGGTGATCATTTGTTGTTGGAGAAATTGGTTCATTGTATTACGGAGGGTATCAGGTAAGGGAGTAAATTATCTCTTCGGGTCCCCATAGGTATAAGGTACGGGTGATTTAACAGCTGCCACTTGACTTGGAATAGGTTGGGTTTGCGGTTGAGGAGGCGGATTGAACTGTAAAAAGCCTCTATTTGGTTTGTGAAATTTTTGTGTGTTGTTTTGATTGTTTTGCTTAGACTTCTTAGCTCGGTTAGAAGTGGATTTTGAATCATGACTTGAAATCGAGTTATGATATTCACATCGAGTTGTGCATAAGTGCATGAATGAAGGGAATTTCATCATAGTTAACTTATCTTGAAGGTTTGTGTGCAAGTTTTCAATAAACATCTTCTATAGTTGTGAATCAAGAATTTTGACATCCACTTGAGCATACAATGACTGATAACATGAAATGAAATAAGTTACTTTCTCATCGGCATTTTTTCTAAAGTGCAATAGGTCAGCCATTGTCTTTTTAGGGGTCATATGAACTTGGAAGTGACTTACGAAGGAATTCACAAGCTCATTAAATGATCGGATGGAATGATTAGGAAGGTTTGAAAACCACTCTAATGTAGTATCTTTCAAGGTCCTAGGAAAAAATTTTAGATAAGAGTTTATCATCAAGGAAAAATTCACTACATAAAGTTGTATAAACATTGACATGGTTAATAGGGTCTCCTTTACCTCCATATTTCTCAAACCTAGGCATTTCTATCCCTTGTGGCATCTGTGTGTGTAATATTTCTAAGGATAAGGGGTTACTACGAACATGATATGTGGGTGGAGCAGTTCGACCTTAGCTAATGGTGGAAATTTGTTGTTGCATGGATGAAACAGTATTAAGGAGCTATGTAATGATGGGGTCAGGGTAAGTGGTTTGAGGTGGAAGAGAAAATGGAGATGGAGTGTATGTAATGTGAGGGGAAGTGAAAGGAACACTAGGAGGGGTGACAGTGGTAGAGGGGACTTGTGATGCCACAATAGAACTAGGAATGCTAGTTGGAATTGTGAAAGAAGGAGCCACATGACTAACCTATTACATAGTAGTTGTAACATGAGGAGTGGTATAAGTTGGTATGGATGCTATGGTTGAAGGGGGAGGAATGTGAGGTCCTCCTTGGTTTGGGACTATGTTTGTTGATTGGGAATTAGAAGAAGCATGTTTATTGTAAATCTCAACAATTCTTTTCATAACTTGTAAACCATCATCACTTTCAATCAAATGATGAAGGTTTTCTATGGTTGGTATGGCAGTGGTGGAAATGTTTTCAAGGGACAAGTCTTGTTGTAAGTGTGAAAAATCCTCATGAATATTAATGACCTTTTCTTGCGGGATGAAATTGTTTTATGTATCAACATTCATTGGATGGAAAGGTGAAGGCATAGTAGTGGTATTGTACATGCCTAATGCACCATTTTCCATACTAGGAGTAGGAGCTCTTGATATCCCAAGGTCTAGAATGAAAGTGCTATCATGGGAAGCCATGAGTCTAGAACTTCATTCACTAAAATATTATCAATGGGGCACCAAACACTCATACAAGTACCACAAAAGATGGGGTGAATGCAAATGCAAGGTAATCTAGGAGTGTAAAATGCCAATAACAAAAATACTGCAAACTAAAATAGAGAACTAACAATAGATAACAAAAATTCAATAAATACCCAAGAAATGTCTGAAAATTTAGTCTAAAATGTGTAGGTGGACTGATTCGCCCAGGGTGGCGAATGAGTCCCAATATGAGATTTTTTTGTGTTTTTCAGGAAATTTAATGTGATTCTAATGCTTTGCAATTGCCAATTAAGAATGCAAATGCATATTTTTAGTTTTTTCAATGATATATGATGCAAAAATGAAATCTAAATGAGTCTTTCACTAATGCAAATTAAGAAACCCTAGGATGCAAAAATAAATCAATACCCTAATTGAACATTGATGCAAATGAAGTCTAGGATGCAAGATGCAATTGAGATTAGAAATGTAAAGTGTTGAATATGTGGGTTCACCAAAATGAGCCGTAGATTTTTGGCACCCTAGATCTTTCTAGCACTTGTAGGTCTTTTCACCTAAAAGGAGAAAGTAGGGCCAAAAAATCTTGCTAGGTTCACTCAAATTATGCAATGTATGATATTATTTGAACTAAATGGAATGAACTAAGTGCAATTAAGTGATCTATATGATTGATTATGTATGCAAAACTTAAGATTTATGCAATGTTGGAAAACATAATGATGTTTGGACACAATGAACTATCAATGAACAAATGCAAAATAGGACAGAAAGAGGTTGAATCAAAGTGCACTTGAGCAGAAATTGGAGAATTTGGAATCTTCTGAATGTTGTCTGAAATCATAGAAAATCACCAGTGGGACTCATTCGCCACTGATGGTGAATCAGTCCTGCTTTTGATGAAAAATTTTGGGAACAGGTTTCTGAGTGTCGAGATCTAGGATTTGACAAAACCTAGATTTCCAACCTTAACGTGGGACTAATTCACCACTAATGGCAAATCAATCCTCTCTCAAAATTTTGAAAAATTAGGGGACAACTCTGTAGCACCAAATCTAAGGTTGTTTGCTTGTTAGGTTGTTGAAGTCAAATCTGCATAAAATGGACAGAATGTCTTCTCCAAGCTTGAAATAGGATGTAGTTGACTTGAAACACTTTGTTGACTTCTTGTCCACTTTTCAACACCTAAATTCTTTTGAAATCTACATACACAATTCTGCAAACACACATGCAAAATGGGAAAATGGTTAAGGGTTAGGTTATAGGGATTTTCCTTGGTCAAATCCCACTTTGGTAATCAAACCCTTAATGAAATAATGAAATGAAGGAGAATGATAAACAAATAACATGCAAATGCTATCAACATACCAAACCCTTATTGAAGAAAATCTGAAGATATGTCAATGGAAGCTCTTGGATGCTTGATTGATGCTTGATTATATGATGCAAAGTGCTCAAATGCTAGTTGAATGCTTGAATGAGTTAGAAGATTGTAGGAGATGTAAAATGAGGAGAAAACAGTTATTTATACACTCTTGTGCCTTAGTAACCCATTGATACCTCATCACAAGTCGACGTTAAGTAATTTTAAATAAAAACCTGAAAGGAAGTTTGAAATATTTTGAATTTGGAGCCAAGAGGGATTCATTCACCACCCATGGTGAATGGGTCCCACCTTAGGCTTGAAAATGGGTGTCGAGAATTAAGTCACATTTAATGTTATTTGTCAGGTTTACATTCAAAAATACACTTAATTAAGCCTTATAAAGGGCATAAAGGGGTCAAATAAAGCATAAGAAATGTGTAAACAGTGAAATTATGCCTAGAAAAGTGTGAAATCTTGTTACAAGACTTTACAACACTTCAAAATAGGACTTGATAAGTGATGAAAAGGTGATTTTGAGGTGAATTGTAATTAGTAGAGTCTAGAAAAGTGTAGAAATATTTTACAATACTTCACAACACCTTCACAAGATGCCATTATTTGAATTTTAAGGACTTAAATGTGTATGTTCAAGCCTCATTGCAACATTAAATCAAAGCAAGATAGATCAAAAATTATGAAGAAAGGCCTAAAATACCATGAAAATGACAAGGGGCCATTTTTCTATGGCACAATAACTCTCACTTATTCATCACCCATGACCAACAACTACTACCCACCTCACAATTTATCAAGAGATGATTTGTTGTCTCCTCTTCCTTCCTACATATAATGCATTTGTGAGGGACAACAATTTCAATCCTCTATAGCTTATCCCCAATGAGGATATTATTTTGTAAATCCATCCAAGTGAACACTCCCTCCTTTAGAAGGCAATATTTCCCCCAGCATAAGTTTCTAGGCCAATATTCCTTCTTCATTACTGCCTCCTCTATTGTAAAATTGCAGCTAAACCTGCAAAATGAATTAAAGATTTAGTTGGAAAAACAAGAAAAACTTGCAGATTGAAAACAAAGAAAAAGAACAGAGCAAAGAACAAAAATTAGATTCTATATTTACTGAATGGTAATAATGCATGAAGAATAGTTACAAGAACTACCGTAGGAATTGAAATTGTAGTGAAAGAAAGCTTAATTGCGGTGATAAGAGGCGGTGAAAGAAAACTTAACCGATGTTTTCTTATCACATGAAAATAAATACTAATGTTTTCTTAAGTTATCTTATTGCGTGGAAATTCTATATGTTATTTATGGAGGAAACTAATGCTAACATCTATCCCATATGCTATCCTTACATTATATATCCCAAACTTTACTGTGCATCATTTTATTTCATCTTCTCCTTCCCCAATATTCACCTTGCAGTCCTTAAGAGAATTTCCTAGCCTTGCTTTTTTTTCTTCAAAAATATGTGTTGGAGGGACCTCCATTTCTATGTCTGCACTTTGTCCTTTATCACGAATTTAACATAGTCTACCAATTTGCCTCACCATTCATGTATGAGTACACTTTTAGTGTTTTCTAAACCCCCAACTCATCCATCACCTAAAATTTATCCCAATAATATTCCCAGGAATTAGCTCATTGTCCCCCTCTAATTTCCAACATGAGGTGATTAGTTACCAATCCCCCGCAAGATAGTAAAAAATTCTAGATCACCGAGCCTGCAGGGGTATTTTGTGTCACTGGAATTCTTTGTCAATTATTAGAGTCTAGATAGTTATTCTAAAGAACTTTAAAACCCATTTTTCATTTGATTTATGATACATATTATATACTAATTTTACCCCTAATGCTGTATTCATTATAGGCCACTTCCTCAATCCAATTCCTCCCACCTCTTTTGGTCTGTAAATCTTGTCTCAAGAAACTAGGGGTATCTTAATTTTCTCATTGCTGCCATTCTAAAAAAAATCCTCATCCAACATTCAATTTGGGTAAAAATTATTTTTGGGGGCCTCATACATGACATGGCATAAATTGTGATCATTGAAATGACTGATTTAAGAATTACTATATTCTTCCTACTTCTGTGAGCCACTTGCCTCTCCATACTTCCAATTTTTTGTTACAATTTTCCAGTATGCTATCCAAAAGATGATATTTACTTGCTCTGTCAAATATGATAGGCCCAAAAACTATCTTAGGTGTGTTCCCCTCCTAATCCCTATAATTCTAGCTATTTCTATTTGTCTTCTTAAATCTGTATTGAAGAAAAAAACTTTTGATTTCCTCTAGTTCACACTTTGTCCCAAAGGTTGACAATATTTGTCCATAAAATTCCTTATTTCCCTTGTTTCTCTTCTATTGGCCACCTCGAAATCATTGTATCATTTGTAAACTAAGTATGAGTTATGGGTTCCATATTGGGTGCTATCTTAATTCCTTTCAATTTACCATTTAATCTTTCTACTTGAATGCTTCTCCTGAGTTCTTCTACCATGATAATAAACAAAAAAGGGGAAAGGAGTTCCCCTTTCCTCAACCCTCACATCACTTTAAAAATTCCATGAGGAGTCCCATTAACCAAGAATGATAATCTTGAGCCCTCAATACATCCTTTTATCCATTCAACCCATCCTTGACTAAGACCAAAAAAATTTAGAACCTCCACCAAAAATTCCCTATCGATAAAATCATATGCCTTTTATATGTCTAATTTTATTAACATTTGATCCACCTTTACCTTCTACACTTTGTGAATAGCTTTGTGTGCCAGAATAATGCCTTTTGTGATTTCCCTTCCTAGGGAAAATCCACTATGCTCTTTCGAGATAACAGTTGGAAAAATCATATTGATCTTGTTTGTCATCACCTTTGTGATTACCTTGTAAACTATGTTACACAAGAATATGGGTCTGTAGTCTTCTATTGCTTCTACTTTCTCTTTTTTTGAAATCAACATGATAAAAGTATTATTAATGTCACCTAGCATGACTTATTTCTTCCTTGATTCTTCAACTACTCTAACCATGTCCAAGGTAACTATATTCCAAAATGTCTAGTAAAACCTTTCTAAATAACCATTTGAACTTGGAGCCTTATCAAATCTTATTTAGAATATTGTTGTTCTAACTTCCTCTTTAGTCACTGTTTTCATAAGAGCCTCATTTTGTCTTTCATTTATGAAAACTGGAATATTGTTTAGAATCTCTTGTGTGCTTTGGTCCTACAAGATGATTTCCTTCAATAGTCTAGGTTTTTAAAATATGCTACTACCAATTCTCCGATCTCATTGGAGTCTTGCATACTTTATCACTCTTCATTTTTAATTTATGAGATCCTATTAGCACTTCTTTTTACTTTGGTTTTCATGTGGAAATATTTTGTATTATCTCCTTCCTTCAACTAGCATTCCCTAGACTTATTTCTCCAAAATACCTCTTCTCTTGTTTATATCTCCTCATAGTTCACCCTTAGAGTATTTTCTTTCTCATATATTCTTGTATCCATGTCTTCCTTTATCACAATTTCATTCAGATCCACCAGCTCCTCTAACCTAAGTTTTTCCTCTGAAAGATTGAATTTTGTTGGTTCTATGCTTGGAAGATAGAACAACAATATTCGCACTCTCTCATTCAAGGAAAACCCTAGAGATCTCAATCTAAGATATCTAAAGGAGAAATAGATCTTGCAATAGGGTTGTTCTAGGGTCTAATTATAAACTGAGGGGTTCACCACCAAGTTAGGGCTTGAAAAGATAAATGAAATGCAAGACCTAATACTTAACCCTAATATGATGTAATACTTCACTAAATGACCTAAAAGTGCATGTAAATCAACATAGAAAGCTAAGAGATGAATAGTGTGCACCTGGAAACCTGAAGAAGACTTGATGAAGGCCTGAAATGTTGAAAACACTAATTTTAAAGCCTTCTAAGATTGATACACTAGTCTGGGTGATTTAGTCCCAAATTAGGGTTTTTGGGCAGAAGCTGAAATCTGGCAAAGATGTGTTTGGAACTTCTAAAATCTATAAATTTGGCCAAACTAGGACTCATATGCTAGAAGTGGCATATCAGTCTAGTTAGGGTTTTCTAGAAATTCAAAGTCTGATTCTGCTCTTCAAGATTTGCTATGTCCTTTCCACTTGATTTTTGAATCTGGATCTACAATTTGTAACTTGTAGAAGTCTTCCAATGATCTTCAATGCAAGGTGACAAATTTGAAAACTTTGAACACTTTGAAAACTTTCTAAAAAAAAATTCTTCAATGTGTCTTCAACCTAGAGAACTACAAATCACACACTAAAGAGAGGGAAAATGTTGTTTTGTTAGTAGAAAGGGGTTTGCCTTGTTCAAACCCCATTTTGGTAATCAAACCTTGGAATAAAATTAAATAGGAATGGAGAATGATGAATTAATAAAATATGATGTTGCAACTCACCAAACCCTAACAATAAAGTGCTACAAACATGTATGAAGTGGCTCCAATGGATGTAGATCTTGAATCTTGCTTGAATAGGATAGATCTTGAATTGAATGCCAACTTGAATCATGAAAGTCTACATCACAATCGTTAGCTCAAAAACAAACATGATGCATGATGAATTTTACATGATGCTTGATGCTTGAATAATACTCTAAAATACTTGATATTATGCCCTTGAATGCTCTTAAATTCTCTTGTAAACACTTGAATGCTCTTGTGAACTCAAAATTTCTATAACAATGTTCGTTCAACTTGCTAGGTGATCTCTTTAATGCTTAGGTGAAAATGAGTGAAAGAACCTTGTATTTATACTTAATTATGCCAAATTTCCTAAAATTGCAACAGTACAAGCTGACATCACATCTAAGAGGATAAAATCCCACCAAAAATTTGAATTAATTTTAATTTTGGGCCACACGAGACTCATATGCCCAAGGTGGCATATTTGTCCCATTAGGCATAAATTATGGGACCATTTTAAAAAATGCTTAGAAAGATGTAAAATCTAGATCAGGACCCAAAACCCTAGAGGTGGGGTTCATATGCCAAAGGTGGCTCCCAGATCACTAAATTTGGGCCACACAACCTAAAAACACCTAGATTATGATTGGTTGTTGATTTATATCAAGATTATCCTTGAAAAGATGCATTAAATGAGGCTTGTGGATGCAAAATAAGGCCAATTAAAGCATAAAGAAGCCCAATTATTTATGAAAACCCTAGAAAAGTGTGAAAGTGTGTTACAACACTTTATCACACTCTCAATAAGGTATGATTAAGTTTATTTAGTTTACAAGGGCCCAAGACCTAATATGAGTGTGTTAAACACATTATAACACTAAGTCAAGGCATCATTAAGCTCAATTTTACAAGGAGGGCCCAAACAAGTGTGAAAATGTCACCGATGACATTTTTTGACACTAAATTTAGCCCCCACTTTAGTGATAGGATGAACTTGCTTCAAACTCACACTAAAGTAGACAAACTCGCTTCAAGAGGGGTCCAAGTGCACTAATTCCAACAAGATAGGATGGCAACGATCAAGAGGGGAGATCAAGCCCCCAAGATTAAGATCCCATGGAAAAGAAACACATGCACAAAAGAACACACATGAAAATGATATAAAGAGCATAATCAAGGCACAAGCATACAATACCAAAGAAAAAGAGAAAATAAAATCCAAAAATAAAAGGGGTGGATGGATCAAGATTTGACTGCTTCTCTAACACAATGTGGATCAGATCTAGGCTATTTGTCCGAAAATGCACGCTCACTCTAAGGCAATGAAACTTCAGGATATTCGTTGGGTGAGGATTTGAAAGAGGTGAGACACATACACACATGGACGATATGTACTCACACACACATGCAAGTGGCTATGGGAAATTCATGCCTTGGTTGGGCTTCATATCAAACCATACCAAAGTTATACCTCCTAATAGCTTTGATAAGGCACCACGCAACAATAAAATTTGAGCTTCATGAGGAAAGCAAAGCTTTCTATGATTGGAACTCATGAACAAACAAGATGGCTCCACAGGCATGCAAAGTGTAATATGCAAGGTGACCATATAACCAAATTTGTAAATGTAAAAAAAATATTCAGAGTCTTTCTTAGTTCATGTAAGGTCTTTAACTTAGGGAGCATTGTGCCTAATGTATCCAAGAGAGGACCAATTGAAGAATAGAAGATTCGCAACTTAGGGGATGTAGTGTGTCACATCAAGCCACTAAGAGGAATGTAATATGCCAAGAGAGATCACGCTCTTGAAGGAAATTACACCCAATGTCATCCACAAAGTGAAAGACACATTGCATGAAGTAAAAAGACTACATCATGAACATGAAAAGAAAAAGAATAATGTCAATGTATTCCCCCACTTTAAAGAAATTGCTAAAAACCATGTTATGAGAAATTACTTTAAAGTAGGAAATGATAAATGCTAACAATAAATAAGAAATGAGAGCTAACTTGAAAATCCCTATGCCAAGTCATATGTTTGCAAGTAAAGCTACGTCATGCAAAAGAAAAGAGAGGGGTTTCCCCCAAAATGAAACTCCAAACACATGAGGGATCTATGGATTTGGGGCTAGTATGTTCTCGCTACAATGTTTTTAGAGAGCTCAGAACTATCATCATTCCCCAAATACTCATAAAACTAGAAGAATGACACAAAGAGAGTAAAAACAAAGAAAATCCTTTTGGGTCAACATGGAAGAGACACGAATGTCTCGATGCCTTGCATCATCCACAAAAGGAAAACAAAAGACAAAAAAAAAAGATAAATGAAAAGCTTTTGGGTAAACATGAAAGAGACATGAATTTCTCAATGCCTTGCATCATCCCCAAAAGGAAAACACAAGATAAAGAAAAGATAAAGGAAAATCTGAAGGATTTACAACATAGAGAAAAATGAAGGTACAAATAGAAGAATGTCACAAAGAGAGAGAGAGAGAGAGAGAGAGAGAGAGAGAGAGAGAGAGAGAGAGAAATATACATCAAATAGAACATCACGGGGATCACATTACACACATGCAATCACACAAAAGAAAAAGAAATAATTTGCAAAGGACTATTAAGGCACATGTGAGTCAACCTATGAGCAGGTCATCTGCATCCCAATCGTGTTCATCTTATACAACTAGCCAAAGGGACAATAGCAATTGTTGAACTAGGGTCAACACTCTTCCTAGGAGAATTATCATTTAAGCTCATGGAAGAAGAAAATAATGTATTCAATTCATTATGCACTTGTTCATCAATATTTTCAATCTCATCATCATCATCCAAGTTAATCACATTAGGAGGTCAAATGATAATGTCCAAAGAAGGGTTTAGCTCTTGTTGTAGTTGTTGTTGAAAAGTGGAATTTTTTTTTGCTTCTTCTAGGGTTTTGCACCTAGAATGATAATCTTCATTAACTTTCACTCAAGAAAAAACCCTTAAGATCTCAATGATAAGGAGAAAGAGATATTGCAATAGGGTTGTCCTAGGGACTGATTAGGATCTAATGAGGGGTTCACCACCAATTTTATACTTGGAAAACAAAATGAAATGCAAAACCCTAATTCAATGCAAACTTGATTTAAATGACCTAAAACTGAAAGTAACACAAAATAGAAAGCTACAAGATGAAATGTGTGCACCTGAGAATCTAAAGATGACTGGAAGGAGCTCTGAAATGCTAGAAATTTTGATTTTTTGACCTAGTGGGACTCATTCACCATTTTGGGTGAATCAGTCCCAGTTCTGCACTTTTGCACAAGAGTAGGATCTGGGAAAAAGGGTATTTGAATCTGTAAAGATCTTTTTCAAACACCTATAGTGGGACTCATTCGTCACTTGTGCGAATGAGTGCAGTTTGGATTTTCTAGAACTTGAAGGTTTGAATCTAGTCTTCAATGTTTTCTCTTTCTACTTCTACATGTTTCCTGATCCGAAACTCTGATTTCAAGGCTCTAAGTGACCTTTTAGTGAAGATTACAACCTTGCAAATGAGGAGACAATTCCAACAACTTTCTCCCAGGTTATAACCTAGTCTTCAAATATCCTTTATGCTCCAAGACACCTAGATCTACAATCACACATGTAAAGAGGAGAAAACTTATTGATTGTTAGTGAATAGGGGTTTTCCTTGGTCAAACCCCTTTTAGGTAATCAAACCAAATGATGAGATAATGAAAGATGAACATGGAGCATGAAACATAGGACATGAAACATGAAAAATGGTACCTTGAATGATGTCTTGTAAATATGCAATCTAGCATGATGTGGCCATGAAGGATGTAGATCTTGACCTTGAAATGAATGAAGAACAATGCATGACCTTGGATATTGGATGCAACATCACAACACTAGCTCAAGAACATGCTTGATGCTTGATATCATTGACATGATGATGGATCTTGAATTGATGAAATAATTGATGAATAATTTTTCCCTTGAATGCCTTATAAATTATCTTGCAAACTCTCCTAACAATCTTGTGAAGTCTTGGAATGTTTAAATTTTTCTTGCTTGGCTTGATATCATGTAGGCTTATTGGAAAGATGATTTGAAAGCTTTATTATATATTAAATGCACTCAAATGACTATTTATTTGATCCTAAAGGCTGACATAGAAGAAATTTGAACTTAAAACCAAATTTTCCCTCTTAAAACCTAAAAAATAGATCAAATGGGACTCATTCGCCATTTGTGGTGAATGAGTCCCACCTAGATGGGACTCATTCACCATCTATAGAAAATGGGTCCCACCTAGATGGGACTCATTTTCCCAAAGTGGTGAATGGGTCCCATTGGGCCTATTTTTATTGCTAAAGTGTCAGGGAGTGTGTAAATTAAGTTAATATGTTGATATTGTTGGGGTTTTGATTAAAATATGCCTTGGGATGCACAATATAGGGCCATGGGGGCCTATTAATGATGATATAAAAGTCATAAATGCAATAGGGCCCAAAATCAAATGTGAGTGTAAATAAGTTCATTGTACAACACTAAATTAAGGAAAAAATAGGTCTATTTAGCTAAAAAGGGCCCAAAAACCTAATGTGGATGTGTAAAACTCATCACAACACTAGATCAAGGTGATATCAAGTCCAATTTATTTTTAATTATTCCCAAATTAAGTGTGAAAATGTACATGATGATATTTTTTGACACTAAATTTAGCCCCCACTTTAGTGAGAGGATGAACTTGCTTCAAACTGACACTAAAGTAGACATTCAAGAGGGGTCCGAGTGCACCGATGTAGATGGTCTAAGATAACAAGATTGAGGAAGTGGTGAAGCCCCTAGGATCCAAGATCCTAAGTAAAACTAACATACACACAAAAGGACACACACAAGGTGTTTGATATATGCATCATCAAGATACGCAAACATGCAATGTCAATGACTAAAATAAAGAAAAACAAAAACAAGTAAAAATAAAAATGAGGTGGATCAAGCTTCCACTATTTTTCCAACACGATGTGGATTAGATTACTAGGTTGTTTGTTCAAAAAATGCACACTCACTCTAAGGCAACATAACTCTTGGTTGTCTGTTGGGTGAGTAATCCAAGAAGGTGGGACAAATTCACTCATGGCCGGTATGTGCTCACACACACACAATGGCTAAGGGAAATTCATGCCTCAGATCGACTTCCCATCAAACCATACCAAAGTTATACCTATTGATAACTTTGATAACACACCACACAATAATGATCTTCGAGCTTCATGAGACAAAAAAAACTTCATATGCTTGGAGCTCATGAACAAATAATGAACTTCAAGCTGCATGAGGCAAGAAAAATTTCATATGATTGGGACTCATGAACAAACAAGATGGCTCCACATGCATGCAAAGTGTGTTATGCAAGGTGGCCATATAACTGATGTTGTAAATAGAAAACAATGTAAGGAATGTTCAAAGGGATTTTTCTTAGTTCATACAAGGTATCTTCTTAGGGAACATTGTGCAAAATGTTTCCAAGATAGGAAAATTCAAAGAAATATCACGTTCTCAGAGGAAATCAAACCCAATGGCACCACCAAGAAAAGGATGCATTGCAAGGATAAAGAAAATCACACAATGAAACATGAGTGTCGATGTATGCCCCCACTTTAAAGCAGTTGCTAACACCATCGTTGTGAGCAATTTCTTTAAAGTAGAAGAAGACATGAGAGGTTATTTGAAAAACACTATTCCAAGTCATATGTTCTTGAATTGAACTACATCATGAATAAGCATGTCACTTGTGAGCCAACTTAAGGTATGTCATCCACATCCCAAGCTTGCTCTTATATATACATGAAAGGTGATCAACTAGCCAAAAGAGACAATGACAAGTGACATATGAGGACAAGCTACTTAACCTCTTTCCCCCACTTAGTGCAGGACAAGGATGAGCCGAATAGGATGAAAATAAGTATCAGTTAGAGGAACTAGGTGCTTCAACACAAGGAAGAGCACCACACTACTTGAGATGTTGAATTTTGTTGCTTAAAGCCTTACATTCATTAGTAGAATGACCATGAACTCTATGATATGTGCAAAATGAATTCTTGTAGTACATTTTCTTTCATTTTCTTGGAGGGAGAGATATCAAACGATCTTGGATGAGTCTAATCAAGATACTCTCTTGATCGAAAGTAGAGGATGCTTTATTATTTTGTGATAAATATATCTCTTTCTTAGTACAGGATGTCATACTTACACAAGACTCTTTAGATTGCGAGATTATTTTTTTTTTAAAGGAAGATGCAAAATTTATTGAATTTGAATCGTAAGCATTTTGTGTGATGACATTGACATTAAGTGAAGATTTCTTTGTTTGTTTCAAAGGATAATAATCAATACCACTAGTGTCTATCAATTCAGGATGCACTACCATTAAAGAAGGATGTTTTGTAGTAGTGTTGATATCAAGTGAAGGCTTGTTTATTTCTATCAAAGGACAATAACCAAGACCATTATTTGTTTCTTGCATGTTAGGATCTATAGGGACATGAATACCTTGTTCTCGAGCACCACATCCTTTCCCACTATATCCCAATTATTTCATAAGTTCATAACCTCTTTCATAATTTTTTTTCATTTCTTTAGGATTCAGCAGTTCTTGATGGTCAGTTTTTTCAATGTTTGTTGTGTAATTTTCTTTTTCTTCTATAGCGGATGAGGTGGATGCTTTCAAAGGGTCTTCTGAATTTTGTGTTGATATTACCACTTTTTATTTTCCCTTTGAAAACTCTTTGTTTATGATCTTGTATTCTCCCATGAATGTTGGTTCAAAACTCAACGATCACAAATCATTGAGTGATATCATTGCGAAGGGTTTAGGACATCTAGATTTTTGTTTTTTTTGCATGGGTTTTACTTTTGTAGTTGGTGTTAATGTTTTCAAAGGATTTTCCTTGTTTTTCTCAATGTTCAAACAACTGTTTGGGTCAGGGTTAGCTTCGAGTGTGTACACTTTGTTATTGTAGACATACTTCATTATATGCTGAAGAGTGAAAGGTACTCCATTCATTGCATGAATCCACGGTCTGCCTAAAAGGAGATTGTATGAAATATCATGAGGCATAATGTGAATAGGAGTTTGTAATGTAACTTTTTCAACTGTAAGAGGCAAAGTAATCACTCCAAGCAGTTGTTTTCCCACTTCTCAAATCCCTTGGTAGATAAAGATTCAGGTTGAATTTTTTATTTTTCCATGCCAAGCATATCCAATAGGGATACACTACACACATTAAGAGCATATTCATTATCAATGAGTTTTCTCTTTACTCCTAATCTATTGTAGCCAGCTATTATCATGAAGGAATCATTTAGTTTTTGCACTTCCAAAGGGGGAGTTGACTTTGATGGAAAACAATGCCAACATTTATTCCTTGAATCAAGGCTGCTATGTCATTTGGTTGCACATTAGAAGGGATAGGAACTTGTTGTAAATCACTTTGAATCATGCTATGATAATGAGGGGAGGCTTGAATAAGGTCCCACATTGATATCTTAGCAAGAGTATTCTTTAGTTGTTCAACAAGATTGTACTCCTTTTCATTATGTGAAGGAAAACAAGGAGGGCTGGGAAAAATAGGATTAGGCAATGGAAGGGATGTTGAAGGTTTTTGTCTTGGTTGCGGATTGTTTCTAGTGTTATATGTATGAGCAACAATATTATGACTCGATTGTTGTGACACATTAATCTTAGGTAGGTAGAGGATAAATTTGGTATTTTTTTGAATTTGAGGTTTGTGTGAAGGTGGGTAAAGGATTAGAGGATTCTTAGGATGTCCCATAGGGTATGTAGGAGGTCTAATAGCCAAGGGGGATCTAATGGAAACTTGTGCATTCATAACCTCAATGGTCTTGGTTTGATGTATTTATAATAAAGGGAAATCTAGTATCATCCTTTCACCATAATCCAAGGAAGTCACGTCACTATTATTGTCATTTTCTTGTACCATGATATCCTCCCTAGGAGGAGAGTTTTTAGGAGAACTACAAACCAAATTTTCTTGACATTCAAGGATTGGTTCTTCCAAAATGACTTCATCGCAAGTAGGGGAATGATCGATGGTTGAATTTTCTTTCTTTTCAATGATGGTGTTTTCTTGTTCAATAATGTTGTCCCTAGGGGAAGAGAGGAAATCAAGACTACCATGACTTTCATCGATTATATCTTCTAGCATCAAAGTATCATCTTCACAACTAGGAGAGATACTAGGAGAAGAACCAATGTGATTGTCAAGATTGCCCAAATTTTTACTCCTTTGTCCCATAATGTGTCCAAAATAGGATAAGTGGGGAAAGAAACATAAAGATGGTTTTCATAGATCTTAAAGGTTTGCGTATCTAACACCAACACATCTTCATCATTGTCACAAGATGGGAAGATGTTGGGAGATGAATGTAGGTAGGTTTCAATGGTCTCTTGTTGTGTTGTGTGATTGTCATGATTACTTATTGTTATGTCCTCTTATTTAGTAATGTCTTACCTAATAGGAGAGGTAAGAGGAGAGAAACAACTAGGGTTCTCAAAACTCTCATCGATGAGCTCTTCTAACACTAAAATATCTTCTTCACAAGGAGGAGAGATATTAGGAGAAGAGAAAATTGTTGGAAATATGTGCCTCAAAAATTACAGGCTGAAACCTCCTTTAGAGCAATGTCGGTGTGACATTTTGATTGTCTGGCTGACTAGCAGTTTGTTTTATCAAATTTTGAACAGGTCGCTGTGACCCTAAACAAGTCTTGTCGAAAGGTTTACTATGAAGTCTATCGTTGTAGCAATGTGTGTTCGTTGTGACCTTATAGCACTTGGGAGATATCTAGTCGAAAGGCCATTCATGACTGTGATCTTCAGTGAAGCTTATGGTTCTCGCCAAGATGTCTCAGTGAAGTGTTGTTCTCTTGCCAACAACATATGAATTGATGTCCTCGAGGTAACTTATTATGGCTCGGTGAGAGGTCACCGCGAAACAAAATGTTATGCCAACTGTGTTTTATTGGAGAGACTTAGCCGAAGGAAGTGACTTCGGTAAGATGTCCTACCGAAGTGGATATGTCTTAGTGACTAAGACTTAAGTTGGAATCTTCGGTATAACTTAAAGCAATCAGTAAGTTCTCTCGGTGATGGACAAATGTTTTGGCGAATAGGTGAACACTTCGGAGTAGCATATGAAGATCGGTATGAACTCTCGGCAATAGATGTGTGTCTTGCTGACTTTCATTTGGTGCTCGATAGATATGGAAACTTCAGTGTAGCCTTAGTGATTTTCTATGACCTTCTGGAAAAAGTGATAAGTCAGGATGATTGCTTGGTGACTCGGTGAAACTCTTGTAACTCATTAGAACGTCCTGGTGACTATGATAACTCTTGATGACTACGATATGAGTTCAATGTGGCATTGGCAAGACACTGTTAGTGTCTCACCGAGATGCCAATGCAATACGAATTCTGTTGACCGAGTACAACTTCTGATGTGGCATCACATGGATGAATCAGAAGAGCCGAATTGGAACCGTTGGGATTCTATTCATTACGATGGTTCTATGAGGAAGCTCAACAGTCAGAGAACACCATGGTTATAGTCAGAAGTTACAGATGTTTTGATGTTGGATAGTAGTTTGATCAATAGTGAAGTGTGAAGAATTCAAACTGTATCAGTGAAGGATTAAAAATCTGTAAACATTGTAACCTGAAATTTTTCTATTCGAAGAATGTACATAATGAATGTTGTTGTTTAATGACACTAGAAAGATAAGTCTGGAATTGTATGTAACTTTGATTACTCTAATACAAAGTGATTCCTCTTGGTGTGGTGGGTTTTTTCTCCCGTAAGGGTTTTCCCACGTATATCTGGTGTTCATGTGTGTTTGTCTAAATACTTTGTTTCTGTAATCTGTCTCATAATGCATCTCGATTTGACTGTAATTGAAAAATTAAAGGTACTTTTGCATTCTTTTCTGAGTTATTGACGTTAGGAAAATTGTTTTCCGCATCTAGTTTTCCTTTCAAGTGGTATCAGAGCTTGGCCAGTTGTGTTATCCTTGGGGGTGCATTGGTTTTTTTGTGCTAATAGTGTTCAGTGGGATTTTTGTAGAGATTGTTATTTCTATTTACAAATTAAGATGTCTAGTTCAACTGGGAAGATTGAAATAGAGAAATTCAATGGCAGTAACTTTGAATTGTGGAAACTCAAGATAGAGGATCTCTTAGTAGATCAAGACCTTTGGCTTGCTGTGTCTGGAACTAAACCTATAGGCATGAAGCAAGAAGAATGGGACCTTGCAGATAGGAAAGCGAAGGGGCTGATAAGGCTCTATCTGGCAGACTCAGTTCTTCTCAATGTGCATGAAGAGAATTCTGCTTCTCTCTTGTGGAAGAGACTGGCATCTAGTTATCAGGGGAAATCTTTGGTGAATAAGCTATTCCTGAGAAAGAAGCTTTACTCTTTGAGAATGCAGGAAGGAGGGTCTGTAGCTGATCATTTGAATGCATTTAACATGTTGCTCTCACAATTAACATCTGTTGGTGTAAATATTGAAGAAGAAGATCGATGTATGCTTCTGTTATGTTCTTTTCCAGACTCATGGGATCATCTAGTGATGGCTATTGGGAGTACAATCTCTAGTTTAAAAATGGAAGATATTGTTGGTTCTTTGCTGTCAGAAGAAATGAGAAGAAAATCTTCTGAGATGGCGAAGGAGGCTCTTGTTGTCAGAAGAAGTACAAGAAGTCCAAATCGAAATCAGAGGAGGATCAAAGTCTCCTGGCAAGAAGTACAAGGTGAAGTGTTGGAACTGTGGGCAACCTGGTCATGTCTGAAAGGATTGTAAAGAGGAGAAAAAGAAGAAGAAAGGATCTTTTGATAATGGTTCTTCTCATAGTGATGGTGATGCCTTCATTGTAGCCTTGGCTACTCAGGCATCAGATGATGTCTGGTTGATCGATTCTGGAGCATCGTTCCACATGACATCTCACAAAGAATGGTTTACAAATTATGAAGAATATGATTGTGGAAAGGTGTACTTGGTGAGTGATTCAACCTTGGAAATTGTTGGCCGTGGAAGAGTCAAAATCCAATTCCCTGATGGCAGAATAAAGGGGATCAATGATGTTATACACATACCAGGTCTGGCTCAAAATTTACTTTCTATTAGTAAGCTAAATGATATCAGAGTACAAGTCTTGTTCTCGGAACGTGGCTGGAAGATGACTAGAGGTTCAATGGTGCTAGCTAGAGGTGCTCAAATTGGTACCCAGTACAAGCTGGATGCATAATTTTTTCATTGTAACAGTGTCTCTTCGAAGTCACTGAAAGTTGGTCATGGAGGTAAAGAGGGAATTGTCCCTAATTATGTAAACTCTATGGAAGTAAAACTTCCTGCAGAAAAGACTATGCTTTGGCATCATAGGTTAGGCCACATAGGAGAAAAATGTTTAAAAATCTTGAAGAACAAAAACCTGGTTGAGGGGTTTGAAGACTGTAATATGGAATTTGAATTCTGTGAACACTGTATATATGGAAAGCAGCATCGTGTTTCATTTTATGACAGTCCTCATAAAACTTCTGGTTTGTTAGACTATATTCATTCGGATGTGTTTGATCCAGTAGATGTTCCTTCTTTGTCTAAATCAAGATACTATGTGTCGTTCATTGATGATTATTCAAGAAGAGCATTTATATATTTTTTGAAAAGTAAATCAGAAGTGTTCAGTCGATTTAAGGAGTTTAAAAATCTTGTTGAAAATCAGACTGGTAAAATAATAAAATGCTTAAGGACTGATAATGGCGGTGAATTCTATTCTGATGAATTTGAAAGATACTATAAAGAACATGGAATCAAAAGACACAAGACTACACCTTACACTCCATAGCAGAATGGAGTTAGAGAAAGGTTCAATAGGACAGTGATGCAGAGAGCATGAAGTATGCTTAGTAGTGCTGGTTTGGAAGAAAAGTTCTGGGCTGAAGCTACTGCTACTGCATGTTACTTAGTTAATCAGTCTCCAAACTCTGCTCTTGTTGATAAGACACCTATGGAAGCGTGGTCTGGTAAGAATCCCTATCTTAGACATATTACAGTCTTTGGCTGTGAAGCATATGCACATGTTCCGGATGTAAAAAGATCTAAGTTGGACAACAAGGTTGTTAAGTGTATATTTATTAGCTATAGTGCTAACATTAAAGGATACAAGCTTTGGAATCCTGTTACAGAGAAGGTTGTATACAGTAGAAGTGTAATCTTTCGTGAGCTGAAACCTTCCACCTTGGATCTGCAATCAGAGACAAAGTCAGAAAATAGTAAGGATGTAGCAAAAATTCCTCCTACACCAAAGAAAGAGGAATTGAAGATTCAAAACGTACTTGAAACTGAGGAGAGCTCAAGCAGTTCTGAAAGCTCTGAAGAAGATGAACCCCAGCCTCATCCAGTGAGGAGGTCAACCTGAGAAAGGAAACAACTAGATAGGTATGGGTTCTCATTAATTGATTCTACTTGTGCCTATGCCTTGATTTCTAGCATTGATGAGCCTAGGACTATAAAGGAGGCAATTAAAATGTCTAATTTAGATTCTTGGTTAGAAGCCATGGAGGAAGAAATTGCGTCATTATATAAAAATGAAACCTGGAGTCTAGTGCCCTTGCCTAAAGGCAGAAAACCCATGGGCTGTAAATGGGTATTTAAGAAAAAGATTGGTCTGGATGGTAGTGTAGAAAAATACAAAGCATGATTGGTTGCAAAGGGTTATTCCCAGGTAGAGGGAATTGACTATGGGGAAATATTTTCTCCTGTAGCAAAGCTGACGTCCATTAGATTTCTATTGTCACTTGCAGCAACTTATGACTTAGAGGTTGAACAGATGGATGTGAAGACAACATTTCTTCATGGTGATCTTGAAGAAGAAATCTATATGTCCCAGCCTAAGCACTTTGTTGAGAAAGGTAAAGAAAAACTGGTATGAAAATTAAAGAAGTCTCTGTATGGGTTAGAGCAGTCACCTAGAATGTGGTACCAAAAATTTGATACCTATGTATTATCTTTAGGCTTTGTGAGATCAAAATCTAATCACTGTGTATACTATAAAGCTAAAAGTGATCAAGTGCTTGTTATTGCTCTTTATGTTGATGATATGATGTTCATAGGAATTGGCAAGCTAATGATTTATGATCTTAAGTCTCAGTTGTCTGCTAAGTTCAAAATGAAGGATCTTGGTGCAACAAGGTATATTCTAGGGATGGAGATAACCAGGGATAGGAAGAATAGAAAGCTTTGGCTCAGTCAGAGTAAGTATATAAAGACTGTTCTAGAGAGATTTTGTATGAATGATTGCAAACAGTTAGTTGTTCCAGTCATACAAGGAATGAAGCTATCTGTTGAGGATTGTCCAAAATATCCTAATGAGATGGAGGACATGACTAGTGTACCCTATGCCTAGTGTAGTAGTTAGTCTTATGCATGCAATGGTGTACAAAGGCAGACATTTCCCAACACTTATTCAGTACTTAGTCGATTTATGGCTAATCCAAGAAGAATACATTGGGATGATGTGAAGTGTTTAAGGTATTTAGAGGAACTTGGGTTTTGCATTGTGTTACCATGATGATTACAGTTGAATCACAAGGACTCTCAAAATTCATGGTTATAGACTCTTATTGAAGTAGGGGATATTGTGTGAGAAAGATCCACAGTGAATCGTTTCATGTTAAATGGTGGTGCAGTGAGTTGGATGAGCAAGCGGCAGGCTATAGTCGCTTTGTCCACTACAGAAGATGAATACATGGCAACTACCCATGCTTGTAAAGAAGTTGTATGGTTGAAATGTTTTTGTTCTAACAATGGTTTTGATGTAGGGGAAATAACAGTCTTATGTGACAGTCAGAGTGCCATTTGTCTAGCAAAGAATCCAACTTTCCATGCCAGGATGAAACATATTGATGTACAGTACCACTTTGTACGAGATATGGTTGAGGATGGAAGGGTCAGTTTGGAAAAATTTGATACTCTGGAGAATGTTGCAGATGCATTGATGAAGCCAGTGAGCACATACAAGTTCAGGTGGTGTGTCAGTTCAATGGGCCTTAGTGCCCATGATTTTTAGTAAAGTATTTTTTGCATGCTCTGGAGGTGCCTGAATTATCTTCGTCAAGTGGGAGATTGTTGGAAATATGTGCCTCAAACATTACAGGCTGAAACCTCCTTTAGAGCAATGTCGGTGTGACATTCTGATTGTTTGGCCGACTAGAAGTTTGTTTTATCAAATTCTGAATAGGTCGCTGTGACCCTAAAGAAGTCTTGTCGAAAGGTTTACTATGAAGTCTATCGCTGTAGCAAGGTGTGTTCATTGTGACCTTATAGTGCTTGGGAGATATTTGGCCGAAAGGCCATTCATTCGTTTATCGGCGTAACTCTTAGTGACTGTGATCTTCGATGAAGCTTATGGTTCTCACTAAGATGTATCATCGAAGTGTTGTTCTCTTTCCGACAGCATATGAATTGATGTCCTCGGGGTAACTTATTATGGCTCGGTGAGAGGTCACCGCAAAATCAAATGTTATGCCTACTGTGTTTTATCGGAGAGACTTAGCCGAAGGAAGTGACTTTGGTAAGATGTCCTACCGAAGTGGATATGTCTTAGCGACTAAGACTTAAGTTGGAATCTTCGGTATAACTTAAAGCAATCGATAAGTTCTATCGGCGATGGACAAATGTTTTGGCGAACAGGTGAACACTTCGAAGTAGCATATGAATATCGGTATGAACTCTTGGCAATAGATGTGTGTCTTTCCAACTTTCATTTGGTGCTTGGTAGATATGGAAACTTTGGTGTAACCTTAGTGATTTGCTATGACCTTCTGGCGAAAGTGATAAGTCAGGATGATTGCTTGGTGACTCGGTGAAACTCTTGTAACTCGTTAGAACATCCTGTGACTATGATAACTCTTGGTGACTACAATATGAGTTCAATGTGGCATCGGCGAGACATCGTTAGTGTCTCACCGAGATGCCAATGCAATACGAATTATGTTGACCGAGTACGACTTCTGATGTGGCATCACGTGGATGAATTAGAAGAGCTGAATTGGAACCGTTGGGAGTCTGTTCGTTGTGACGGTTCTGTGAGGAAGCTCGACAGTCAGAGAACACCATGGTTATAGTCAAAAGTTACAGATGTTTTGATGTTGGATAGTAGTCCAATCAACAATGAAGTGTGAATAATTCAAACTATATCAGTGAAGGATTAAAAATCTGTAAAGGTTGTAACCTGAAAGTTTTCTATTCGAAGAATGTACATGATGAATGCTGCTATTTAATGACACCAGAAAGATAAGTCTGGAATTGTATGTAACTTTGATTACTGTAATACAAAGTGATTTCTCTTGGTGTGGTGGGTTTTTTCTCCCGTAAGGGTTTTCCCACGTATATCTGGTGTTCATGTGTGTTTGTCTAAATATTTTGTTTTTGTAATCTGTCTCATAGTGCATCTCAATTTGACTATAATTGAAAAATTAAAGGTACTTCTGCATTCTTTCCTGAGGTATTGATGTTAGGAAAATTGTTTTTTGCATCTAGTTTTCCTTTCAAAAATGTGATTGTTATGATTACCCAAGGTTGCTTTCACTAGACTAACCTCACTCATAGAAGGGATACTAGGAGAGGGATCAATGGCAAATAAAAAGAGGGGGGAAAGGACCTCATATTCATATGCACTTAACAAAGCTTTATTACAACACTCAACAAGATCTGAAAATAGAACATGAAGTATGATAACTATAGAATTTTGCAATGAGAACATGATGTAATGATTATTTTACAAGCTTAAAATGTAACAATGCTAAAGAAAACATGCAAAGGGATAATGCATTTTTTAGATTTTGAACATGATAATTGACTAATTATGCTACGTAACAATTTGAGAATGGAAATTTGAAACTAAGAAATACATGAAATGAGTGAAATTAAGATAGATCTAATGAAATGCATGTAATAGAAACTTAGCTAATTGAAACAGATAGGTAATGGTAGCAAACAAAAGTGCAGAAAGAGGGTTTTTAATGTTGTAAAAGGTAGTTTCAGATGTGCACTAGGATTGATTCACCCAGATGGGCGAATGAGTCCCAATGAGGGTTTTTTTCCATAATTTTCAAATATTTTCAAATTTTTTTTATGCTTTTTTTTAGGATGATGTCTGTATTGAATGTAGATGCATATTTGTGATGATTTTCAGTGATGCAAGATGCAAAAATTCAACCTATATGCACTTTTACTAATGCAAAATTTGAAAACTCTAGATGCTAATTAACTAATGTAAAATCTAGTGCAAAGCTAATGCAAGCTAGATCTAGGATGATAATGATCTCCAAATTAGAATTAAGGTGTTCTAAATGTAGGTTCACCAAAATGATTAGTTGAAAAATGGATGCTTTATGGTTTTGGACATAGAACACCACTTTTCTCCAACTAACATTCAAGTATTCCCTAGAGATCTCAACCCAAGAGTGGAATAAATGTAAGAGATTTTCTAAGGGACTGACTATATTAGGGGCTGATTAGGATCTAATGAGGGGTTCACCACCAAGGTTAGACTTGGAAAAGACAATGAAATGCAAAACCCTAATTCAATGCAAACTTGATTTAAATGACCAAGAAATGCAAGTAACACAAAACATAAAGTTGCAAGATGAAATGTGTGCACCTGAGAATCTGAAGATGACTCCAAGGAGCTTTGAAATGCTTGAAATTATAACTTTTTGACCTAGTGGGACTCATTCTCCATTTTAGACAAATCAATCCCAGTTATGGACTTCTGCACAGGAGTAGGTTTCAGGAAAAAGGGTATCCGAATCTACAAATATCTTTGTTAAACACCTATAGTGGGACTCATTTACCACTTGTGGCAAATGAGTCCAGTTTGAATTTTCTGGAACTTCAAGGTCTAAATCTAGTCTTCAATGTCTAATCTTTCTACTTCTCCAAGTTTTTGAATCTGAAACTCTAATTTTGGGGATGTAAGTGACCTTTTAGTGAAGATTACAACCTTGCAAATGAAGAGACGATTCCAACAAATTTCTCCAAGCTTACTGATGGAACTTAAAAAATTTTGCTCCTTGTGTTCCATTCTTGCCCTGCCTTATGTTACTAGTATTTCATGGTGTCAAAATTTTTCCTAGTGTTGGGGGTTTTAGCTTTATTTTCATCTAAAACCCTTGTGTTTAATTTATGCCTTGGTTGGGATCTTTTTCGCTATTACCTTTTTGAAGGGTTTTAAAATGACTTATGTCCTATCATTTCATCTAGGCTAAGTCCCTTCGGTCTTAATATTTTCATTCTTCTACGGGATTTTATTTTCCTAAGTCTTGGTTGGCCCCGTGTTTCATCATTTAAAAACAACTTATGTCATTGTTTACCATCTGCCTAGTGATCTCCCCTTGTCCTTTTAATAAATGTTTTATTTCGTAGAGGGATAAAATTCGAGCTATTGTTGATCAACTATTTTTTGATCTCAGACATTCCCTGCCATCCTGCGATGACCCCACCACACTGCTTTGGTTGATCGCGATATCACAGGTGGGCACCACATGTCCTATCTGGTGAGGCCGAAGGGGATAATGTTTGAGTGACCGTCGATCAAATATTGTCAGATCTATAGTTGCCCTCCATTGCGTGATAAAAAATTGCAAGGTTTTTATTGATCACGATATCACAGGTAGGTGCCATGTGTCTCATTTGACGAGGGAATAAGGAAAGCACCTTGGTGAATTAATCTGGCTTTAATACATTAGATGACAGATTACTAAAGTATTCTTAAGATGCACATGTTTTAAATCAATGGGTATGTTATAATCTTGGAAGGAAAGCTGCTCAATGGTTAATGATAAGGCTAGCTACTATGTTGAAGGAACAAGATCACAAATGTTCAAAATCTATAGTTTCATGCCATTGCGTGATCATAAGTTGCAAGGTCTTTATTGATTGAGATATCATGAGCGACTGCCACGTGGATTTCCTTGGCAGCGTATGGTATGTTGGGCCCTTTAATGCCATGTTGGTGATTGTGTCATCTTGTTTTGAAGGCGGTCATTTGATGATTTGATGAAACTGAAGGATTGACGTCTAGAATTTAATTTTGCATCAAATATGGTTGGAGTCGTTCGTGTAGTGAGCGAGTGAGCTTTAATGGTGGATGAGACACTTGCTGGCATGATTTGATCGAAATAAAATCAATTCTCCTACTTTATTTGTATCACAAGGCCTTCAAGTATTTTGTGAAGCAGTCTTAGAGCCGAAAGGGAAATTGCGAGTCTTTGCAGCCAGAATTGGGGATTTCTGCAAGCACAAAGCCGTGAGTCAATTTCTTTGTTTCTTGGTTATTCTGCACATGAATTTGGGAAAATATTTGTTATACTTATCATAGGGCTTGTTGATAAATGTTGGGGCTATAGTTTATTTAAATTGTGAAAAATTATAGTGTGTTGTTCTGTAATTTCATATCCCTGGTTAGTCCTAGTTGTTTGAAGTGTGAAATTGTAAAGAGGCCCTAGTTTGTCCAAGATGGCACTGCCAAAGCAACATTCTGGCCAAATTTACTATTTAAGAAGAAATATGTATGATGATTTCCTGGATCAATTGCCCTTGTCAACGAATGATAGAAAGAAGGGATTGGTTCTGATGTGAGGGAAAATCCTTGGGGAAGGTTTAGAATATAATTTCTCCAACATAGTTGATGCTAGGGTTCCTCTCATAGGATTGGAAATTTTTAGATTGTGGTATGGATAGAGGAATTTTCCTCACCCCTTTTCAAATGGCTGGATGTATGATTTGGGGAAGCTGGTGGTGCCAAACGTGTTCCCTGATATAGACTTGCTTAGAGTAGTGGTCAAAAGATATGACCCTGTCACATGAGTAATCAAGGATAATGATGGAAGGGTTTTGTTAAGCATTAACAAAGATGAAGTTCAACAAGTTTTTGACTTGAGTGAACTGAATGAATATTTGGTTCCTATTAATCTTGATGAAATGAAGCTGGAATATGCAAATTTGAAGTCTCTTTTCAGAGCTAAGTTGCTTCCACCTCATCTAGCTATGGCAGGAGGTTCAAGATTTCACATTAGCCCCAGTGACCAAGAACCTTTCAGATTAAACTATTTTGCAAATAATTTCTTGGCCACTTTTTATTCATTATGCCAGATCTTAGGTTTCAGTCCTGGTACGGTGATTCCCATTGCATACATGTTCATGGGGGTGCAAATACAACACCCTAACTTCTCTGTGACTTATGACTTTTCTCCTTTCTTGGCTAAGAGGACACATGAAGGGTTGTCAAAGTTGCAGAAAAATGATACCAGCATGCAATTCTTTTGGTATTCTATGTTGATGTATATGTTCCTATCCAAGAATGTTGACTTTTTCTCTGAGAAGATGGAATTGAGACAATCGGTTGATGGAGAAAGATTGCCAGTACAGTTATGGACTATAGATTTATCTTGCAATAAGGAAAGAACTAGTTATGTGCAATTTGATAATTTCTTTACTTCTAGATTGAGGGCTAGATTGATGGTAAATGTACCCAAGATCCCTAAGGAATTGCATGATTTCCTCATACCAAAGGGGAGGAAGCCAAAAATGAAAGTCTGCCATAACTGGGGTGACATTATTCCATACCTAGTCAACACTATTTTAAGGGTATATGGTTTTCAAGGAACCCCTCATATACTATCATACAATGTGCCACCAAGAGTGGGGTTTGCAAAAGTTATGTGGCAAATAGGTTGTATCCATGAGGACAACCTCATTGGGAGGGGTAAGGGAACATTTTTCCTGGATTATACTGTGGTGTCTAATTTTTCCTTTTCAAAAGGAGGTTGGGTGCATTTCGGGAAATTCTTTGATGATTACCATTTGAGGTGTGGCCCAAAGCGGAAACATGATCCCGAGGGTTTCTTTTCCCTTTTGAGACAAAGAATAAAGGTTGGAAAGTTTGTGCATGAGTTCAACTTTCCTGAGGACCTGATTAGAAATGAGTTTGACCTAAATAAGCAGGAGTTAAACAAGGAGAAATGGATAGCTTATGATGAGCTATTAGATATTGTCCACAAAATGGATCTAAAGTATGATCCATTGTTGGAGTTCAATCCATACCATAAGAAAATTGATTTTCTAATGGAGAACTTCAAAGAGATTATGGGCACCTTGATGACCAAAAAGATAAATTTAGAATTGAGTCTGGGTGTACAAGAACAAGGTGCCAGACCAATTGAAACAAGGCCAACATATCAGCCTACAGGAAAAAGGCCCATTTACAGGAGGAAAAAGGATGACAGCAGTGATGAGGAAGAAGTGGATAGAAAGGGGAAGCAAATAATGAAATTTCCTTCATAGCCAGGTCCAAAATTCAAAGTGCCTGGGGAAATTAAAATCATTTATTTATAATCATCACTAGAAGATAGTCCCTCATTACCACTATCTGAGCCAAGCCCTAAGAGGCAAAGAATTGATCAACCATAGGAGGATCTGATGGATGAAATTGTTGTTACTGATCATGACATGCAGGTTGGTATGCCTTCCACTCCTAGGCCAGCTGAATTGGTTTTTATCCTATTTGGATATGAAAGGAAATTTTTTACAAGATGCAAGAATGGAGGCATGCAAGGAATTTCTAGATGACAATGCATTTGTAAATACTCCTGTATTCTTGCAATTGGCATGGAAGATGAAGTTTGAAGAATATCAAGATAATTGTAAGAAGAGGAGAGAACTAAGACCTGACAGGTCAGATGAGAATGATGAGGAAGTGAAAATTGAATTAATGGAAGAATTCAAGAGTATCACTCTTGAGGAAGGAAGAAAACTGGTGAGTCAGGTTGGTGTAATGATTCTACCTGAATGGGAAATTGTAGATGCAGTAGACTTTAATTCTATTTTGAAGTCCAAGCATCCCTTGCAAGACTCTAAAGAAGAGGTCAAGGCAGCACTGCAAGACTCTACTTTTAGTGAAGAGTATGAAACCTTGGCAATTTGGGCATTGGCCCCACAAGGGAGAAAGCCATATGTTTCTGATATCAACCCAAATTTAAGAGGAGGGCTAATAATAAAGAGAGCTTCAAAGACCTCAACCACCGAGGCCACTAATTTGACTGTGAATGTGGCTAAATTGGCCCAAAAGACTACTGAAAGGGAGGAGGCCAAAAAGATGAGCCTAATGGAGAAGTACAACCTTTTGATTGAGGAATACAACAAGATGCAACAAAAGAATGTCAAGAGTTGTAGACTGAGGTGGAAAGGTTAAGGTATAAACAAATTGGAGAGACATCAAGTGCTCCGGGGACCAGTATGTTACCTTCTACATCAGGGCCAGTACCTCCTACTTCTCCAATTGTTTCCACACCAGGTTCTCCTAGTTAGAATTCTTCACCCCTTCTTTAGAGGAAATTGATGAAGAAATAGAATGCTCTATGGATCCTACAAAGAAGCAACTTATGCACAAAATTGATGAATTACAGGCATCTTTGAAGGTAAGTGAGGAAGGATCTCTTTCAAAGAAAAGGGAGATTGTTACTGCTGTCTTGAGACATTTAAATGAGAGGGTTGATAATAAATTGCCATCATTACATTCTTTATATTCTTTATTATTAGATGCAATAAAGAATATTGATAGGGACCAGGAGGTAGTGATACCTGTTATCAATAGTTTTGCACCCTGTGGAATGCAGTATTCAGCAAACTACTGAAACATGGAAACCTCTTTCAGATGTGGGTGATCTTACGTGAAAGAGGAATCTCTAGAGTGAGCTGGTTCTCTGAATGATGAATTCTATTCTAAAATAGCTTTTGAGGAAAGGGATGAAGAATAACTTAGCATAAAAACCTATTTCTAAAAGATGATTCACCAAACTTATAAGAATTCAGACCTAACCACTCATAACAACTTCTCTATTACAATAATCCTCACAATCTCATTGGCTCATATCCCATCAGTGATTCACATGAAGATTTGGAAAATAAATATAACATGCAACCTGAAACATGTAATTCTGAAACACCACCTATAACAGCAAGACATAAAAGGATTTCAATTTGAAAACACAAGTACATCAGATTGCCATTACAAAATTTGAGATAGAAAATAAGGAGAAATTTTTTGCTCTATTAAAACTGGAAGAGTGTCAATCTGTCCAAACTGAGTATCAAAAGGTTTACAAGCTCCCCTAAATGAGTAAGGGAAAGAAACTCTAATTTGAACTCCTGAGAATGGAGAGTTGAAAGACTAAATCTATCAAAAGAACTCTCAAGGAAACCCTAATCTGAGCTCAGAAAAAGCTCAAGGAAAAAAGGCTTCAAACATACTCAAAAAACTGCTTTAAAGTAGAAAAAAGCACAAAGCTTTTATGATTACACTGTCAAGCCTCTAAAAATAGGAAAATCCTGCTTTAAAAGTTCAAAAAACACCTTATCTCTCCAAGATAAGTCTGGAATCCGACCAAGAAGAAAAGTTAGTCAAAGATCTACTAAAAATAGCAAGAAAACATAAAGCAACTTATAAAATATTGCTTTTATGCTTCTGCTTTACAAGATGCAGATTTTTACAATTTGCCTTATTTTTGCAATTCAAAGATTTGGAAATATTTTGCAAAAAGAAATAACTCCTTATCTCTCCAAGATATCATTCTGATTTTCTCAAAAAATCATAAAAATACATTACATAATGTCATATTCCTATCAACTCCATCATTGATTTCTCCAAAATCAATCAAAAATAAAAACCCTAAAAACATTGACCCAAGGCTTAAGGTATTCATAATTCTCTCTAATTGCTCTTCATTTAAAACAAAACCCTAAGGAAAAAGTCCATACTCTCTAAGGAAAAACAATAAGTCTTAAATACTTAAGACATCACCCTAGCATAGAATTTTGGCCTTACATAATCATTGATTTAGACTTAGGTTTGAATAAATCATAAGGAAAACATTATGGGTTCGACCACCACTTGATATTCAACATGTGCATTTTGAATGAACATTCTGGAACTTCACAAGGCTCGAATTAGGCTTTGATCAAAATAGGGTCAAATCCTAATTATCATCATTTCACACCCATGATTTTGGAAAGAAAGAACTTATGTCTGCATGAACAATGCCGCTACGATGGTGTTGGATTCAAGCCCATGTGCTTCAGAAATCTTCCCTTGCTCTCTAGTTGACCTAATCTCCAGTGGGTAAGCTTCTTTTCATGGCGAAATAGCTTTTCTACTTCATTATTTCGAGTATCAAAAATCCCTAAGGGCGCGGTCTGCATAAGTTTGTTACTGATCTTCTATTCTTTCTTTGACTTCTCCATATCATTATGAGTTCGAGCTTGATTAGAGACTATGGAAGTTTTGACTCGTACTCTTGTTCTCCTTCACTGTGCAGAGGTAAGCTTTGTGTTCTTAAAATCTATGGCTTCGTATTCTGCTCATTTCAGCCTCAAAGCCGTGGCTAACATACTCTACTATCTCTTCATACTGTATTTTCTATGTTTCTCATGCTGCTATGTAAGCCCGACCTTCATTGTGGGCTCGACTCTCAACTTCTGGATGTTCAATGAATCCTCTTGCCGCGGCAAGAGTACCCAGCTCTTGCCTCGAACTGGTAATATTTTTTCTCTATAGAAACTCTAACAACTCTCTTTATTTCATGAATATTCTGGCCATGTACAGGCTGTGCCAAAAGAGCACTATAGGAAGCATTTTTTGCAGATTTTGGGCTCGACCCAGAACAAAAAACTACCATTATATTAATTTAAAAGCACCTCTATTTGTGGGTAACACAGGAACTTAAATAAATCTACATTTTTCCCTCTTTGTATTTCGACCCAAAGTAGAAAGCTTGCATTCATTTTATGTTCTTACCATTTTACTCTAGATTTCACATGGGTATTTCTGTAGCTATCTTTTTTTCATTTTGAAGCTAAACTGGAGATGGGTACTTGAAATTTTTAAGGAAACTCCATTTTTCTATAATTTGAGAATAAACCCACATGTGGGTATTTAAAATTTTGAAAGAGAACTCTATTTCTTCTTTCCTGAGCTCAATTTATCACATAATTCTTCATATTTGTAGTCATACTGCTGTTTTCATGAAAAACCCATATGGTTATCATAAATTATCATACTTTTGTATTCTTCGAAAGAAAACCATCATGTGGGTATTCGAAATTTCTGAAGAAAAATACATTTTCTGTATTCTGAAAGCATTCAAGATTATGAAGTAACAAACAATGATTTACCCCACATTTCTGAAACAAAACAATATCATGGGTTTTGGATTTTTTCAAAGCAAAAGCATGTATTTTATTTCTGACAGAACTCGACCTCCCATACTTGCTTGAAATGGTGATAAACTATATACTTGCTTGCATTTCTTTCAGGATCTTGACTCAAATAACCAGTGACATTTTGTATTTATGTGACCTTTCTTGATAACTATAATACCTGAGCTCAATTCACAGAACTATTATTGACATGGAGCTATAAGCTATCCTTAAAAGAACATCCAACATTCACATTCTGAGAGTACTCTCCAGATACTAAGAATCTGAAAGATCTGTCTTGAATGCACATTCTGGAACCTCATATACATATGAAGCTCAAAACTGAAATACCATTATGGTCTCCTATTGCATTCTGTGCTCATCTTGTAGATATGATAGAAACTTTACCTCACTATTCTGTCAAGACCCTGACTGAGTAATCTGGAAATGATCAACATCCTACATATTTGTTATATTTAATTCATAGCTTGACCAATTGCAAGTGATGTCTTACTTGACACTTGTAACTCATAGAAAACAAAATGAAAGAACATCACATTTGATTGCTGTCCTTGACTAATCATTGACACACGATCCCGTTTGAGGCACCATTACAATCAAAATGAGTTCACTGCTTTTGTTGTATCTCCTAATAACTGGTACTCCATATTTGAGTATTGTATCACTGATGCTCATTACTATATCTAGCTACTCCCTTTAAATAGAAATTGTCATAGTTAAGATTTGAAATCACAAATTGATCCAAAGTGAAATCCCTTTTTTTTCTGCTTTAGCACCTATGCAGGGCTTTTATCTTAACATTGAATCATACTGGAATGTACCTAGTCTTTAGTATCTAGGCACAACTGATACCTCAAAACCTTCCTCTAGAAACAAACTGTTTGCTCTTTCCTTAATTCTAACACAACAGCCTTCACTTCCTACACTTGAATTTTGTAGAAGTTTTTTCCATTTTTCTTTTGAATTGAAACATTGCATCAGTATGAACCACTTTTAAACACCGGTTCAAATGTATAACTGGTAACTCAGAATCATTCTCGAAAGAAAATACCTGCTCCTTTATTATTTTTCTGAAAAGATCACTTTATTATTACCGTTGATAATGCGGTATTTCCTCACTAGTCAACTTAGAACTTAGAAACTTATCTAACACTTAGGTGCACTGTCTGTATTTGTTCTTGTGAGCAACATGGTACTCTTCATGCATTTTTATATTTCACTGCTCAAACTGCTCAAACTGCTCTCTAAAACTGTTCTCTTTGATGATGAAAATTAGAAAAAATCATTAAGGCATATGTATGCCTGTTCACTATCCAGAAGAGAAATAATGAATTGAAACTCACATGGCACATGATTATAATTAGCACAGAAAATGAAGTCATTCAGCAATTTCTGATGCAAATGCACTTAGTTAAATTCCTTAAGTGAACTAAACTCACTATTCACCTATAGCCTTCAGAAAGAAATGCTGATCGTTATGAATGCACAGTTGGTTTCGTTACTTGATGGATAACTCTGTTTTACTCTTTCGGTTGTATTTCACTTTGTTTGATGTATATGATGAAATATCTTTCAAAAACAACCCATTTAATGCATAGGGTAGCATGCCGGGCTCTACCCTTGTGGGAGCCCGTTTTACTCCACATGCTTGGTCTTCGAATAATGTCCCACTTTATGACTTTACCTATACCTGCACAAGGAAACAAACAGTGTTAGCATAAAAAAAAAGAACATGTTGATTATGATGTTGATACTTCTCCTTCAGCTCACTTCTTCATACTGCACTTGACTGATTGTTTTAATGTATAGCTAATAGTATGTTGTACTATTGTAGGTACATCATATAAGTTATGTCATAGTCGGAGCCACTGACACCCCCTCTTTTCCTCTTATAGGTTGACGAAGCTCGAGATGACGAGGTGCACCATTCAACATCAAGCGTCAATAATCAGGCAATGATGACTATGCAGTTGCTTATATGTTTTCCTTTTGCATCTTCAGTAGTGCAATGTGCTATTAGAAATGCATTGTCACAGTCACAGTTATATCCACGGCTTGTGTGGATCTTTGATTTCAATTCTGCTTTTGAGTTGAAAAGAAAATTGCATTTTATGCAATGTTGTAACACTATTCTGATTGTGAAATCAAATAAAGCCTTGTAAAAATATGAGTTCTTTTTTAAATGAATAAAAGCATATGAAATGCTATTTTGCACATGTACTCAATTCTGCCTTTCTTTTAAATCTGCAACATCCAAATGGCCCTCTACAACTCCATAACTTCACTAAAATGCATAACTAATATTTAATGCAAAAATTAATGCGAAACAACATTTAAAATCCAAACTGCAATTCCACTTTATGGCAAATAATAATCAGCCAGCTCCTCCATTTGAGCTGAGGCAAAAAATATGTAGCAATACCATGATTGAAAATTGGATCCCTAGGGCCAGTGATTTAGATGTGATGTACATAAGGCATCAAGGTTTGATACAGGTAATATGCCCCAATCATTAAGGCATACTCAAGTATTAGTTAAATCACTGCAAGGTTTTTAGACTCTACTAGATGATTTGAGTAGGAAGATTAGGGAATTGGTGAAGAATTTTAATGATTGGGGTAACACACTGTTACTTGATATAATTAACGAGCAGGGGAAAATCAGGTCACTCCAACAATGGCAGGATCAAGCAAGTGAGGTCATTAATGATCAAATTAAATTAATTTTTGATGACTTAGATTATGATTTGTTGGTGAGCTGTATGGATAAAATCATTAGTACCAGCTCAATCTTGGAATCTTTTGAAAGAGATGCAAATCAGGTAGCGGTAAAATACACACCTTATAGTACCAAGGTGAATGAGGTGATTAATTTTGGTTGGTCGACTGATGAAGAATACCAGAAAATGGGTAACTAAATATTTAACTGAGGAAGAGTAAAAAGAATGAGCTACTAACGGGTAGTAAATTAGATGTTGCAGTTACAATGGTTTCTAGTTTTGCTTTGGTGGCAGTCTTTGTGCGAGATTCTTATGGTTTTTTGTTACTGCATCTTCTTTTCTCAGTGGGTGCGATGAACATGAGTATTCTCTAGGGTGATTTTTGTTGTAACGATTTTTGGAATATCACCATGTGCTCAAATGGGCTAGTGACATGTGTACTTTCTGGCCCGATGCTTGTTTTCTCCTTCATTTTCTATAAGAAGGATTCCAAGGCTAGAAGTACAGGTTAGCAAGTTAGATAATTTTGGGTCGAGTCTAGGTGAAGTTGCAGAGAAAATTGTAAAGTTTGATGGTTTTAAAGAGAAATGCAATTTAAGTTCTGAGTCATTCTATAATAGGTTTTGAATTTATGGGGATTAATGTTGTATAATAGTACTAGCATTTGAGTTGAAATGATAAATTCAAGCTCATGTCTCTCCATTGTACATTCATATATGAACTTTGAATAAAATAACTAAGGGTTGTTTCATTCATCTCACTGTTGTGGTGTGTATGATTCTATTTTAGCTTTAATTCAAGGAATTAATTAAAATGCTTGAATGGGATTATAGGCGGATATGTTATGTATAAGGATTCGATAAGTAGTATTGAGTTAGAATACATATTGATGAGATTACAATGCAATGTCATCAAGGATTTTATATGTTATGTGTTAAATCTATCATAAACCCTTAGATGCTTATGAATTTGACTCCTACAATGGATATATGGCACTCGTCTAAGTTGTAATTACCCATATGATTCATTATTTGTTTGTCTTTTCCCAGAGCTTGCTACAAATTACAAATCAATGACTATCTTATACTGTGGATTGTGTTGTAGTTATCTCATGCTCTAGATAGTTGATATTATCGATGAACAACCAATTCTATTTGATATTATCCTATCGTGTTGAGCTATTAAGTGAGATTATTTGTTATTGTTAATGTTGTTTATAATAATGGTGTAGAGGTTGTAAACACATTAAGGGATCACCCTCTCGGGTCTTGCAGAGCCTGAAGTGTAGGAGGATTTTTTAGAGTCCTCGTTAGTTGGTCCAGGTCCTTCAAGCTGCCCTTGATTGGAATTGGAAATTCCATAGGTAGATTAGAAGACCAACTTGGTTACATTGTAAAAACAAACCAACACTTATAACCTAGTCTTCAAAGATCATTTATGCTCCAAGACACCTAGATCTGCAATCACACATGTAAGAGGAGAAAATTTGTTGATTGTTAGTGAATGGGGGTTTCCCTTGCTCAAACCCATTTTAGGTAATCAAACCAAATGATGAGATAGTGAAATATGAACATGGAACATGAAACATAAGACATGAAACATGTACAATGGTACCTTGAATGATGTCTTGTAAATCTGCAATCTAACATGACGTGGCCATGAAGGATACATAGATCTTGACCTTGAAATGAATGAAGAAAAATACATGACCTTGGACCTTGGATGCAACATCACAACACTAGCTCAAAAACATGCTTCATACTTGATATCCTTGACATGATGATGAATCTTGAATTGTTGCAACAATTGATGAAGAATTCCACCCTTAAATGTCATAGAAATGATCTTGCAAACTCTCCTAACAATCTTGTGAAGTCTTGGAATGCTTAAATTTTTCTTGATTGGCTTGATATCATGTAGTCTTAATGAAATGATGACTTCAAAGCTTGTTTATATAGGCAATGCACTCAAATGACTGTTTATTTGATCCCAAAGGCTGACATAAAAGAAATTTCAACTTAAAACCAAATTTTTTGGCTTAAAACCTCAAAAATAGACCAAATGGGACTCATTCGCCATTTGTGGTGAATGGGTCCCATAGGGCCTATTTTTACTGCTAAAGTGTCGGGGAGTGTGTAAATTAAGTTTATATGTTGATATTGTTAGGTTTTTTATTAAAATATGCCTTAGGATGCACAATATAGGGTCATAGGGGCCTATTAATGATGATATAAAGGTTATAAATGCAATAGGGCCCAAAATCCAATGTGAAAGTGTAAATAAATACACTTTACAACACTAAATTAAGGAAAAAATAGGCCTATTTAGCTAAAAAGAGCCCTAAATCCAATGTGAATGTGTATAACACATTACAACACTAGACTAGGTCCACTTAATTTACAAGCCTCCTAAATTTAATGTGAAGGTGTCAATAAATACACTTTACAACATTAAATTAGGGAGAAGTTAAGTTTATTTAGCTTAGAAGGGCCCAAAACCTAATTTGGATGTGTAAAACTCATCACAACACTAGATCAAGGTGATATCAAGTCTAATTTATCATTAATTATTCCCAAATTAAGTGTGAAAATGTACACAATGATATTTTTCAACACTACAATTGTATAGGATCGTTTTGTTTCGATGAAGGGGGAGACTTTTCATGCATTTATTCAGTCAAGTTTAGATCTTTATTTTCTTTGTTTATTTCTTCATTTAACTTTCGAGCAAGGCTAGGACATCTACGTCTATGCTCTCTAGTACCTTTGTTTCTTATAGTTCAGTTTTCAAGTTGCATTTGTGTAGGAGCAGGTTGATCAACCATAGGTTTCTTTTCTTGCTCAAGGAGAGGAACGAAAGGAACCATGGAAGGTTGTTCAACCACTTTCTCTTTAACATTGTAAACTTGTTTTATTCTAGGAGGCATGATGGGATTGTTTTCGTTGTCTCTTGGTCTTTTGTAGGAAATAGGTGAAGGTTCTATCTTAGATTGATCTTGGTTGATTGCACTTTCTTCTGGTTCAATCTTGGTTTCGTCAAGGATGGTAGGTTTTATGGTGGTCAAAGGTATGTTTTAGAGGGATAATTTTTCTATGCATTTTACCTTAAAGTTTTGGTAGGATTTGAAAAATAAGTCCTCATGAGGTTTAATAGGTTCCATAGGCTCAGGGTAGAAGTTTAAGGAAAATTTTCCACGGGAAGACAAAGGGTTAAAACCACTATGATGCACAATGAAAATTTCATTGTCAAAGGGAAACTTTAAGCATTTATGCACAATTGATGGGACCACTCCCATGGAGAGTTGCCATGGGTGACCAAGACATGAAATTGATCTGACATCGATATGATGGAGAATGAGACATTTAGTGTTTTTGGTCCTACTTGCAAAGGTAAGGTGATTGATTCGATCGTAGGGCAAGTGAAACCATTATGCATCTTGATCCATGCTTTCGGTTTATCATATATTTCTTGATAAAGCTCATGTAGAAGTAAGAATTCCTCAGCGATCACATTCTCTCCACATACATGATCTATTAATATATCATTAGTGGGCTTATCATAGATTCGATTGGCTATGTAAAGAGAACCATCGGGTGCATGTTTAAGTATATATTTAGAGGAGAAAGCATGTAAAGAGGATTTTTAGTTCGACCCTTATGATGTTGAGTTTCGACCAATGCAACCAAACCATCAATAGGATTTTGTTCTTATTGATCAATATCTATAGGACTTTGTTGAATTGCATCTATGTTCTCATCATCTGTGTCCACATTCATCACATAATTCTTTGTAGTTTCACTAGCTTTGACAAATGAAATATTATGTTTCAGCATGGGGTTGGTCAAGATTTGCGAGTTTTGGTTAGGAGGGGCAACAAACTTATTTCCTTGATCACTAGCACCTCCAATGGAAATCCAACCGAAAGCAATGAGGTCTTGCATAAGGTGTTTAAGATGCTTACAATGTTCTATATCATGTCCATTTTGTCGATGGTAATGACAATAAGAATTTTCTCTATAGATTGTAGGTAGTGGTTTATTAGGATAGAGATTTTTAATGGGAGTCAAGGTAATCACTTGAGCACTATTCTAAAAGTTGTGTCATTGTGCTATGAAGGGTATCAGGTAGGGGAGTGAATTTTCTTTTTGGGTCCCCATAGTTAAAGGATATTGTTGCTTTTACAACAACTACTTGGGTATTAGTATTTTGACTTGTTTGTTTAGGGGGATTAAGTTGAAGGAAGCCTTTATTCTACTTTCTAAAAGGTTGGTAATTGTTTTGGTTTGTGGGCTCGGACTTCTCGGTTTGGCTAGAGGTGCATTTGTATCACGAATATTAATCGAGTTTTGATAATCACATAGAGCAGTGCATAAGTGCATGAAGGAGGGAAATTTCATCATGGTAAGCTTATCTTGTATCTTAGTTTGCAAATTCTTTATGAACATCTTTTGAAGGTGAGGGTTAGGAACCTTTACATCAATTTCAGAATAAAATGATTTATAGTACGAAATAAAGTCAGTAATCTTTTCTTCTTCTTTATGCTTACATCTCATCAAATCATCCAAGGTCATATTAGGAGTCATATACACTTGGAAATGGTTTATAAATGCCTCAACTGGTTCATTGAATGAATGAATTGAGTTGTTTGGTAATGAAGAAAACCATTCTAAGGCAGCACCCTTCAAGGACCTAGGGATAAGTTTAGCCAAGAGTTTATCATCAAGGACAAAGTCATTGCACAAGGCAGTATAGGCAACAACATGGTTAGAATGATCACCCTTCCCCCCATATTTCTAAAATTGAGGCACCTCTACACCTTGTGGCATTGGTGTTTGCAATGTCTCCAAGGACAATGGACTACTTTTGACATAATATGTAGGTGGGTCATTGCTTATATTATGAGACAGAGGTGAAAAAGGCGAAGGTGTGTATGTGTTTGAAGGACAAGTTAATGAATTTTTTATTGGGTAAGGTGGTAGGAGATATGACATGTGATGCCACAAAGGTACTAGGGATGCTAGCAGAAATACCCAAGGAAGGAATCACATTACTATTCGATTGCATTTTTGTTGTAACTTGAGGGTTGGTATAGGTAGGAATAGAGGAAACTGTTGTGGGAGGAAGAATTTACATTCCTCCTTGGCTCATAACATTGTTTGAGGTTAAAGGACAATTTTGGTTGAAGAAAGGAGTTTTCCAAATATTTGAACCATGTTACCCACAAATTAAAGTCCTTCTTCACTTTCAAGCATGCAATCGATGTTATCTATGGTAGGGATGGTGGTGGTTGAAATGTTTTCATTGCTCACTTGATGTTGTAGGTTTGCTAAATATTCATGAATTTGGATTATGTTTTCTTGCGGAATACTAGCGACCATTGTTTCAACATGTGTCACACTATTTGAAGGTAAGGAATTGTTGATGGTATGGTCCATACCTAGTGAACTAGTGTCAATACTAGGAGTGAAAGATCTAGATAACCCAAGATCCATGATGCTTGTGCTATCATGGGATGACACGAGTCTCTAACTTCATCTCACTATAGTATTAGCAATAGGACACCAAGTAGAAATGCTCATGCAAGGGATACTAAATGCAAGATGAATGCAAATACAATGTTGCTAAATTTAATGAAATGAATATAATAGAAACTATCTAAAACTGAAGGCTATCAACAACAAATAGGAGCACAAAAATATAGTTTTAAATTCTAGAAAATGTAGTTTAGAATCTGCACTGGGACTAAATCGCCCAGAGGGGCGTATGAGTCTTAGTGAGGGTTTTCTTCAAAACATTTGGAAAATTTCAAGTGATTTTATTTCTTTTTAGTTTGTATGATCTATAACCTAATTGTAAATGCATATTTCATATGATTTTCAATGGTTTCATATGCAAAAATGCAACCTATATGCACTTTCACTAATGCAAAAATTAGAAACCCTAGAATGCCAGTAAACTAATGCAAACCCTTATGTAATGTTAATACAAGCAAACTATAGGATGATAATGAACTCCAAATAAGAATTATGATGTTCTAATTGTAGGTTCACCAAAATGAAAGATCGAATTTTGTTGGTTCTATGCTTGGGAGATAGAACAATAATCTTCACACTCTCTCATTCAAGGAAATCCCTAGAGATCTCAATATAAGATATGCAAAGGAGAAAGAGATCTTGCAATAGGGTTGACCTAGGGTCTAATTATAAACTAAGAGGGGTTCACCACCAAGCTAGGCATTGGAAAGATAAATGAAATGTAAGACCTAATGTTTAACCCTAATATGATTCAATACTTCACTAAATGACCGAAAAGTGCATGTAAATCAAAACAAAAAGTTGAGAGATGAAGGGTGTGCACTTGGAAAATTGAATAAGACTTGATGAAGGCCTGAAATACTAAAAAAAAACATTTTAAAGATTTTTGGGACTCATATGCTAGTCTGGGTGATTTAGTCCCAGATTAGGGTTTCTGGGTAGAAATTGAAATCTGGCAGAGAGGTGACTAGAACTTCTAAAATCTACAAATTTGGATAAACTGGGACTCATACACTAGAAGTGGCATATCGGTCCAATTAGGGTTTTCTAGAAATTCAAATTTAGATTCTACCCTTCAAAGTCTACTCTATCCTTTCCACTTGATTTCTAGATCTGTATCTACAATTTGTAACCTGTAGAAGTCTTCCAATGATCTTCAATGCAAGGTGACAACTTTGACAACTTTCTCTAAACTTTCTCTTCAATGTGTCTTCAACCTAGACCTGCAAATCACACACTAAAGAGGGGAAAATGTTGTTTTGTTAATAGAAAGGGGTTTTCCCTGGTCAAACCCTATTTTGGTAATCAAACCTTGAAATGAAATGAAATAAGAATGGAGAATGATGAATGAAAAAATATAATGTTGCAGCTCACCAACTACTAACAATAAAGTGCTACAAATATGTATGAAGTGGCTCCAATGGATGTAGATCTTGACTCTTTCTTGAATAGGATAGATCTTGAATTGAATGCTAGCTTCAATCATGAAACCCTAGATCACAATCGTTAGCTAAAAAAAAAACATGATGGATGATGACTTTGACATGATACTTGATGCTTGAATAATGCTCTAAAACACTTGATAATCTGCTCTTGAATGCTCTTGTAAACACTTGAATGCTCTTGTGAACTCAAACTTGCTATAAGGATGTTCATTCAACTTGCTAGGTGATCTCTTTAATGCTTAAGTGAAAATGAGTGAAAGAACCTTGTATTTATATTTAATAATGCCAAATTTCTTGAAATTACAACACTACAAGCCGACATCAGATCTAGGAAGATAAAATCCTGCCAAGAATTTGAATTAATTTTAATTTTGGGCCACATGAGACTCATATGCCCAAGGTTGCATATGAGTCCCATTAGGCATAAATTATGGGACCATTTTAAAAAATGCTTAGAAAGGTGTAAAATCCAGACCGAGACCCAAAACCTAGGTGGGACTCATACATCCAAAGTGGTGTATGAGTCCCAAATCACTAAATCTGGTCCACACTTATAAAAACACTTGAATTATGATTGGTTGTTTATTTATATCAATATTATCCTTGAAAATATGTATTAAATGAGGCTTATGGATGCAAAATAAGGCCAATTAAAGCATAAAGAAGCCCAATTATGCAAGAAAACCTAAAAAAGTGTGAAAGTGTGTTACAAAACTCTGAATAAGGTATGATTAAGTTTATTTAGTTTACAAGGGCCCAAGACCTAATATGAGTGTGTTAAACACATTATAACACTAAGTCAAGGCATCATTAAGCTCACTTTTATAAGGAGGGCCCAAACAAGTGTGAAAATGTCACCGACAATATATTTTGACACTACATCCTCAAAGATATTTTTAAAATGAGTATAATTCCACTCATGTAGTTTCCCTTTTATGTGCACTAATTTTCTTTGTAGATGACATAGTTGGGATTCCCCCACTTTTCGCACTCCCTTTCGCCAATCCTCCAAACTCCCTCTAAGTTTTTCATCCCTAAGCCACATTCTTTCAAATTTAAATAGATACCTTTTAGGTAGATTGTCTTGCATGAAGTTAAATAGAATAGGGAAATGGTCTAACCTATTAGAGGTAGAATGCAAGCATCGTATGTGCATTAAAAATCCTCCCAATCACCCATCAAAATGAGTTTGTCTCACTTATCTGTACTTATAGTAAAATGTTTTCTCCTATTGGTCCATGTGAAAGTTCCATTCTTTGGACTAATCTCCATTAGACATGACATTCACTCAGAGTTTTGAAAATATTCTTTCATTTGTGACACTTGCAATGAACCATGTTCTTCTCAATACCATTCATTGTGGATTTGAATTAACCTCCCACCACCACCTTTTATTCCCCAAGTGGTTGAAGGACAACATCAATTTGGTTCCACATCCCTCCGGGTGGGGGGGGGAATTGTCATTATATCCTCCCACTGACCCCTAATAGTTTTTAGTTGTGGGTGGTGTTGATTTTCAAAACAACACAACAACATTAAACAAAATATTACTATTCTATTTCTCCTGAAAGAGAAAGATAACACATGGAGATCTAACTCCCAAGGTCCTGGTAATTGGTTCTCAATTATGCTGATTTCACTCAATGGTTGATATAACTGTAATGTTCAAGGGGCCTTTGCTGGTAACAAAGAACAAGAATGCATAGCATCAAGTAGTCTACGTTTGGGGGGTTTTAAATAAAAGAAAAAGATGAAACATAGCTTTAAATCAGAGAAACGTGAGTAAAATTCGTACACATCTAGACATGCATATTAATAATGAGTGTTTATTCCAACTAACCACAACTATAGCAAGATGCAATCCATAAAATAAACTATGCTACTGCATACATCCATAATGCTAATTCAGATACCATCAATAATCACCAAACTTACTTCAAAAAAATCATCCACTCATCATCCAAAACACAGATCAAATGAATACCATAACAATTTAATTCACAGATAATCCAATGATATGATCTTGAATCCAGTTCCTTCTATTAACTTTCATCAAATAAGGAACAATTAAGCACAAAAAAATCACTGGTGTATGGATTGATCAAGTACCATTAACCTTATCAAAATGGATCCAAATTTTGAAAATCATGACATGAAAACGTATGAAAACTATAAAATAATCAAGCCTTTTACTCAACTTTTCAGAGTATCTTTCTAAAACATTAAAATCCTAGATCTAGTTTCTATCTTCTATCATCAGGTGGCTGATCTTTCTTCAATTAGCCAACCTTTACAAAGTAGATTCTAAAAATACATATAGGGTGCCACATGCATGAATTTCTCAATTATCAATCGAGATCCACAATTCATGGAGTTGAAACTGAGCACATAAGTAGACTCAAGAACCCCTATTTTTGAGAATGATCACTTCGTTGTACAAAAAAGAAAATCTGATACCCCAAGAAGGAAGTGAAACCCACTGATCGGAATCAGAGTTGAACTTATGTCAAAATCCACAAAAAGAGGAGAAGAGAAGATAGAGCATGGTGAAAAGAGTCATTCACTTTTGCACTGAATGCTCAAGAATGTACTCGTAAAAACTGGAGAACACCTGTAGAAGAGTATCCAAATCCAGCCCATCCAACCAATCACCTTCAAATTTGATTCTTTCAAACTCCACAGAAACCAACCTTTGCATCTCCTTTAGCTTGATTAGCTCCTTTCTGGCAGTTCTTACCTCCTCCCAGATATCCATAAACTGATCCAACAATAAATTCTCCCCATCATATCCCTTTTGCACAATCTCCTCAAACCTACTTCTCCATCTCTCCCTTATTTTATCCAACGATAGGCCTTCTTTATTGGAGGAATCTAAGTTGATTAAAATGGATACAACCGCCTCTAACTCAATCATCTGTTGATTCAAGTCTTTACTCATTTCTCTGACTTCTTCCTGATGTCCATGCATATCCCTAGACTTGTATCTTATGATGCTCACAGTATTTTCCACAAAATATTCATTACCAAGCTCAAGAATTGAATATTCTATCAAGGTGGATTTGGGCACTTTGCGGACGTCTTCAAGCCTTTTAACATATTCCTTATATTCATCATCCTACTTGTCCAAATCCTTAGCCTACTAGTCTAGATCTTCTGCTAATTCAAGAGTAGCTTTATGAATCTTAGAACCCTCAACAAGAACATCATCAACCTCCTAGTTGAGCTTATCCAACCACTTATCCATCATCCCTACTTTTCTTTTCATTTGAATCAAATCATATGCTTCCCTTTTTGTTAACAAAACCAGGGATTCAGGAAGAGCAGCTTGTTGAGAAATGGGACTTGAAACATCTTTCAAGAAACCATGGAGCTGATCCAATTGAGCCTTAAGATCATCCTTTCTTTGCTTATCTTTAATCATCTAAGATTTTGTTGAAGAGACCACAATGTCAATCAAACTCATCTACTGGTTTCTCGTAGGCTTTCCCAAATTCACTACCCCCAATTGATAATCCGTGATTTGCATATCATCGTGGTTCTTCTCCATTACAGGTATGACACATTTAGTAATGATCTCTCCAGCATCAGTGAGCCTAGTAGAGTGAAGAACCCGAGCCTTATTCTTAGGTTTCTCTTTCCCAATTTCTTTCATCATTTCTTCTCGATTCAATGGCTGTGGTTGAAAAACTTGTTTTTCTCTAAGTCCAGTTTTAACCAAGTAGGAGCAATAGGAATAGTGGCTGCCTGGACTAAAGAAGAAGAAATAGTAGTGGAAGACAAAGGTTGCAACAATGTAAGCCTTGGTTGAGAATCAACTTCCTGCACATTTTGTTGATCACTTTGCTCCCTTTCTTGTGTTAAAAATTCTGCTTCCTCTTTATCCTTTTCATCTTGCAGCCTCTTAGCCTCCAGCTCCTTCTTTAAACATTCCTCTTCCTCTTTCTTCTTTTCTAACATTTCATCTCGTTACTTTTTCAATTCTTCAACATAGTCCCATGCCTCCTTGGATTTCTTCGCATGTTCAGCAATCTCAACAGCCTCCTTTTCCTTTTTTAAACGTTCTTGCTCTTCCTTTTTCCTATAAGCTTCTTCTTGTTCTTTGAGATTAGCTTCAATAGTTTCTTTTTCTCTTCTTTGCTGAGCCTTTTCCTCCTCAAGGTCATGGATTTTCTGCTGCATTATCAACTTATCCCTTTCTTCTTGAATTTTGAGCTCCTACTCCTTTTGTTGTTGCTGTTGAGCCAATTCATCAGCCTTGACCTTATCTTCCAACTCCTTCTGCTTGAATGCCAATTCAAATTGTGCATTGGCCTCCTCCTCCTATTGCTTAGATGATACCTCAGCTTGTGCCTTAGCATCCTCTTCATGTTGCTTAGCTGATACCTCAGCTTGTGCCTTAGCATCAGCTTCTCTTTTCACCTCTTCAAAGAGTTTCCATTGATCTTCCTCATTCAATACATACTCAGTCCCTGCATCATCTATCATATCGAAAGATGTTAATGTCGGATTCTCTTTATCAGATGCAGTCTTTTCCGAATCTGTTTCTATATTATGTATCTCAATTTGACCCTCCATTTTCTTTAAAACTTTTGCTTCACTATGGAGATATCTCTTTGGTGATTCCTAGCCCAATTCTTGTGCATTGGAGGGCTAAGTAGGTGCCTCCCCTATAGCAGATGCTTAAGCACCCACCTTCATAGTTATTTCATCCTCCTGTACCTCTGGAAGATCTTGAGGAACCACCTCCTCACCTTATGCACTAGAAGGCATAAACTCTAAAGATTCCTTAGGTGCCATATTTCTCTTTGCCCTTTTGTATCCTTGGGTGGTACTTGCAACCTTCCTCTTCTTGGAAAATGTAGCCTTGACCTGATTAGTCGTCAAACTCACCCATTGAATACTCCTTTCCAACACCGATCTTGCAATCTACTTTATGTCGATTGTCTCCTCAGCATTCCAATCTATTGGATAAAGATCTTTAGTCCCAATCTTTCCTGCATCATACCCGGGATCCAAAACAATCCAATCATCAAACAATGCTTTTAGAATGTCCTCTTTTATCCCAAACTCAATCATAAGTGGGATAGGTATCCTTTCATAATTCTTCTTCCTAAGATCATACACATCTTGCAAGTCCTCCCAAAAATCCTCCAATAGATTAAAATTCTTCTCAAAGACACTAGGAAGAAAAGCCCTCATCTTATGTTTGGGGTCATAGTATTTCCTGGCTGTATACAAGCCCAACTTCAAATAAACTAACTCATCACAAACAGTCTTAGCTGCTTGAATGTGTGGACAGTAAAAGGCCCCCAGCTTCATTGGAAACTTATGGCACCCAGTCTTGTGCTTGTTGCTAAATTGGAAATTCATAGCCAAGGCTTGATAAATAAACTCCATTAAAATGATCCTATCACCACAACATCTAGGTAGAAAATGGGGGTGACCATCAAATCCTGCTAACCTAAAATAGGTGAATGTGGGGTACTGGATAAACCGATGCCCCCATTCATTCACAAAAGCCATTGCCTCCCTGCTAAGCCTATACCCTACATCCCCATTAAGCTTGTTAATAATGACATAAAGAAATGCATCATTAACCCTTCTATAATGTTGTTCTGATGCCTGCAAGGTGAGATGGTTATAATACTCCCACACTTTCTTCTATCCTTGGGCTTCCCCCAATATACCTACTGTTTGAAGTCCAGGAAAAATCCCCACATGGGCAGTTGCATAAACTACATAGGAGGTCATAAAGAAATGCTTGGTTTCTCTCACTTTTATCATCTGATTGTGAATATTGTTTGATACTATCATAGACCAGTCAAATTGTTGCCTCCCATCCAAAATAGTTTGAATGAAAGGAAACATCCATTCTTTAAATAGCGAAGCATCCCTTTTACCAAACACCCTAAAGAGGAACATGCTTATATCTCCAATTTCTTTACTAAAGTCTGCTCTCTTAGGTTGGTCTGGAAGCTTGGTCAGAGACTTCTTCTCTACCCTCATCCAAGTCTTATTCATATGAAATCTATTCCTCTCCTTGTTATCACTGTAAAGCTTCAGAGCCTCTGCCTCATTCAATTGTTTAGGATTCTTGGGATCAGGTATATGAAACATGAATTTGATCATTTGAGTTATGAAATCAATGATGACATTACCCTTTACATACACACACTGCCTAGTATCAGGGTTATATGCTCCAACTATTGCAAGAATCAACTCCAGACATTGGATAGACAAAGGGAAGAGTAACACATGTGCCAACCCGGATTGAACAATCATTTCTATCCTTCCTGTGACCTAATCCTTAGTGAATGTCTCCTCATGCAATTCTTCACTGTTAAAAGGACCCAAATCGGTGTCAGTAATATCAGTCTAGTCGGAGTCAATTTTGCTAGCTGTGAGGACGGCTTCCCTATGCTTACATCTCAAGGTATATGGGAGTTGTTCCACTTTGGTCTTCTTTGGCCTAACTCCTTGCCATGAAGTTTCACCTGGTTGGCTCCTTTGAGAGGCCTCATGTGATGCTCCCGACATCTCTTAATACCTGTAGCAATTCCCTATATTAGATGAACAAAGCATCTAAATTAGTCAATCATATAATCATTGATCCATCCTCCTAAGATAACATTTACTTGGTCAAACTATGCCTTTATCGGAGGCGGAACCGTAGAAGTATTAGGCATAGATACTATTTCTTACATGTGGCAGGGTCGGGATCAAAACTGGAACTGAACCAAAACATGGTCAGAGGTGGGACGAGAACGAGAATCAGACCAAAAACAAAAGCTAGCTACCAAGTTCAACTTCCTCTCTGAATCTGCTTCCAGCCAGAGTAAAGATAGTCATCATAATAATGAATGGGAATGGAATAATTCCAACAAATGAAGAGTATTCAAAACAAGGCGGTCATATGAACCCTAAACCCTAGGTCACATGGGCCCCAAAGGAAACTAGAAATAGCTCAGCTTAACCCTCCAACAATTCCTCCATACAAAAGTCATTAAAACCATGAAAAAGGGTTAGATTGCAAAACCCTAATTCACTCGATACATCATTTCCAAAAACTAGGGCACAATGAGAAACCCATACGAATAACCCAAAACTGATGTGAGAAAACCAAAATAGGGTGCCAAAAATGAAATTCATTATCCAAGCAAGGAAACCCCTTCAAAATCAAAAACCTAGTCCAAACCAGAGCATGACAAAATAGGCCTGTCATGAAAGTGACAACAGAACAAACAACAAAGCAAAAATGACAAATGGAAAAAAAACAAACCCAACGAAATGGAACGGAACTGAAAAGAAAGAAACAAGAAAATAGAACAAAAGGAACATAAACAAACACCAACCAAGTGAAAAAATTCACAGAATAAACCCTCCTGCGAATACGCTAAAATGACATAAGAAAAAGAACAAAACGGGAGAAAGAAAAACCAAAAAAACCTACCTCAAAACACTCCTTAGGATTGACTAGAAATTCGCCAAGATTCACTCCACAATTTTCCCCCATGATCAAATCAATTCTCTCGAGACTTTCCTAGCCGTAATTTGCTTAAACATTTCACATAATAATAACAGTGAGGTAGTTTAATCATAATTAAAGCTTTAATCAATAATTTGCATGTGCCAACAGGTTGCATTTAATGCCATAAATGCAGTAGATTGGGGACAGAGCCAATGACACGAACAGATAGCTAAGTCAAGTCCACGAAACATCAAAAGTTAAGGCAGATGTGGAGCTGGGTCGGGAACAAGATAGAGAAACTACACAAAGTTCCATATTTCATTTCCAACCCCTGATCCGGTCCCGACAAAAAGACCAGCCGAAAACAATAAATGAAGATGGGGGCAGAGACAAAACCAAAATGGAACTTCACAAAGTTCAAAGTTTGATTCCAAGTCTGGATCCGATCCCGACCAAAAAGAAAAGAACAACACAAGAATAAGGGAAGCGGGACTAGAGTGAACACCAGACCCGCCCCAAACAACAAAGAGCGAGAAAGAAAAAGAGCAGAAGCAGAGTCGGGACGGGAACAAAAAAATGGAAGTTTGAAATTTCCCATGTGAGTTCCAATCCTGGTTCCGATCCCACGGGAGAAAAAAAACAAAACACAAGGAAACAACCAACAAACAGGAGGATGGACCAACCCAAGTGTTATTCAAAAACAACCAAAAAACAAAAATGAAACAAAAGAGAAGGCGGAGTCGGAGTCGGAACCATATTTGAACTAGAAACCTTGAAATAGGTCCATGTCTAGATTTGGTTCTGGACCCGCCTCCAACAGAACAAAGGACAGACCTAGGAGCAAAAACAAAGAACTCCTAAGACCCAACCAGACAACCAAAGATGACCAAAACAAAAGAAAAGGGGGACCCATTTTGTTCCAAAATAAAATAAAATGGGGTGGTTATGCAAGGAATAATAGGTGGGTGGTGGAACTATAACTCCCACACAAGGCTTACCCCACCATCTATATTATCCTTGGGTGGTGGGGTTTTGACCAAGAGAGGCCCACCCACCCTATTTGCCTTGGGTGGGGGGGACAATAACACAATAAGGGAGAAAAGGCCATGTTTAACCAATCAACCTATGGATTTCAAAGATTTATTATTTTCTAGCACTAGAAGAGCCTCTCCTAACTCCCTCTTTTTTACTATGCCTGTAGGACCATAAACATTAAGGATAAAGAATTTGAGCCTCGCGTTATTTAATTTAGCTTGAACCAGTTGCCAATTTTTATTTCTTGTCACCTCTTCCACCTTGACCTTTTTTGGGTTCCAAATCACCTCAAGACCTTTGGAGGACCCATTAGCCTCCCTAAAGATCCCCTACCATTGCTTCATGTTTTCCAATAGAGATTTAACATTATCTTGATTCAATTTTGTTTCTTGCAAGAATATTATATCTACCTTTGCTTGATCAACTTGTCATTTGATCAATCATCTCTTGTCTAGGATTGTTTAAGACCCTAACATTCTATGTTAAGGCCCTCATGGTGACTGAGGAAGGGATATTCCCTTCCCTAACCTTAGTTTCATTTTCCCCTTGACATTTCCTGTAATTTCCAGTATCACTATTTGATTTCCTACCTTTCATTCTCTTTCCTCCCAACCTTGGTTTCATTTTGTTCTTATTATCCATTATCCCCTCCGACTCTTCTCCAAAATCATTATCTTTCCCTTCATCTGGTAAGTCTATTTCTTCCTCTTGATTTACCTTTGGAGGGGTATTTTATTTTTTCTCACTTAACTCTCGTGTTTGATCCTCTTGTTGTGGTACTCTTGTGCCCCCATTATACTCTGTTTTTTATTTGTCTCACCTTCCTTTGGTAAATTTCATGCTTCCCTATTTTCTCCCTCCACCACCTCCTCTACTCTCCCTTCTCTCCCCTTAACATCTACATTTAATTCCTCTTGCCCCTCTATAGGTTGATCCTAAATAATCTTTTTATTTCTTTTCCTTCATGTGTCTCCTCTTCACCTTCAATCTCTTCTAGGACAATATCTTCCAAATACTTATGTGAACCTTCCTTACCCTTGGGTGTTGGTTCCCTTCCCTCAACCCCTATGGTATCATCCTGAAACCTTTCTGAATAACCATCTTGGTTTTTCTCCAAGGCATCTTAAGTGGCCATTCCTACCTAGTGCAAACATTGCTCTTCTGTGTGTCCCAACTTTCTGCATGTCTTGCACCTATCCGCCACATCATCGATTTCAATCTTTTGATGCCATACACATAATGTTGATAGGATTTCTATCTCCTTTGGAAAGGGAGAAGTGGACCTAATATTTACATAGATTTGAGCATACATATTATACTCTCAATCCTCTATGGATTCATTTTCTCACATATGTTCTCAATTTGTGCCAATTTTCTTGAGGCTTTATTTTGACCAGTACTCTGACGCTATTAGAGACCTATGATCATGCCATCCTCACTCCCTTAGGAACCATCCCTAATTGTTTTATTTTCTCCTCCATATACCTTGCCATCTCCAAAAACCAATAGCCTCTTAATGTTTCTAGTGATCCTTCCATCCCCAGTTTTCTCTTTTACTTGAATTTTTTTTGCTCCATGATCAAAATCTATTGGATTCCCACCAATGTTTCCTAAAATCTATTCATCCCATTGCTGGTGGGAAATTCCTTTTTTCAGAGAAGTCACTTCATATTGGTAACTAAGTTTTTGAAATTTATCACTTGTAAAATAATATTACTTCGCAAATAATGGGTTTATCTTATTGTTATCTAATTAGTTAGTTTTATATTTTATAAATAACTAATTTATTATTTAGTGTCATGTTTAAGTGACATTAATTTAAATTGATTTATATATATGTAGTTTATAATTATCTATTTGACACATAAAATTATCGAAAAAAAAAATTGAGTCAATTTTCTTACATCAATTGCATATGATTGCAAACTAAGTTTAAAGATTGTTAAAACAATTGTATATGTTATACATAATAACATCAACACCTTGTTAGAATTGTCTTCACTTTTCTTGGGTGTTATGATTGGAGTTCCATCACAACCTCTCTCTTTTTATTTATCATTAGCTTGAGTGTCTAACCCTCATTCTATTACATGTGTAAAAAGGTCAGGTGTGCATGATTCAATAATATAAGAAGTGTAACACTTTTTTATCTAAGTGTTGTAAACAAGTTAGATGCATTATTTTTATGCCTATTTGTACATATAGGTATGGGTGGGGATGGAAATAGTATGATTCTTGCTATTTGTGATAACTTAATGAATCCTAAATTGGATGCTCTTTTTATATTTTTTTTGATAGATAAAATGAAAAAAATCCACTATGGATAGTTCTATGCATGCTCCCCATATTAGGGGAAGGCACAAAGATAGAGAAAGAATTAAGGGAGACTAAAATGGGTATGGTAAAGGGGACATATGAAATATTATAGAAATAAGAAGAAACAATTGGATTTGCCCATAGAAAATTCCATGGTTTTACTTGATAAAGCCTTATTTATTTCTTGTAAAATTATGTTTTCAAATAAAAATTGGTTATTTGACTACCACATGACTCCTCATAAGTAGTGACTCTCCCTATAACAAAAATATGATGGTCGGAGGTATACCTTTGGGATAATAGTTCATTTATAATTATTGGATAAGAAAAGGTAAAGTTGTGCTTTAGTGATGGGAGGATAAAATCTCTCATAAGTGTGTAGACACTGAAAAATGTCCTGAATGATATCATACACTCGAATCAGGTATACTAACATTATTTCCTCTAGAAACCCATCCTCTTTTCACTTAATTAATTAAATTAGTCTAGCTAGTTGATTAATGGCATCATTTTCATCTATTAACCTAATTAATTTAATCAGGTTAATTCACCCCTTTTCATGCTAACACTTCGTCTTGTTAAATTAAATAAATCAAACTATTTAATTTAAATCCCTAAATCTTCTTATTTAATTCAATAACCCTAAGTTATTTAATTAAATATAATTTCACCTTTCCCTCATTCATTAAATCATTTTATTTAATGAACATCATCTAATTCTTCTAATCCCTTAATTGCATAATTAATATTGTTTAATTATCAATTAAATCTAATTCCTCCCACTTGAAAATGAATATTCCAAGGAAATATTCCTCCTTTGCACATTCCTCCAAAAGGAATATTACCATGGAACATTCCTTCCCCTTTTGCATAATTTAATTTAGTTTTAATTAACTAAATTATCCTTTTCCTCACCCATGAGAATATTCCAAAGATTATTCTATCTCCTCACTCATTTGGAAAAGGGGAATATTCATTTTTCTTAACAAACTTACCTAGCTTCTTGAGCAAGTTAACTTGTGACCTCTTGGACAAGTTGAAAGTGCGTTTGTTTGAAGGAATGTGAACCCTTGATTAAATTTCATCTTCCATTCTCATCCACTGATGAGAATCCATGATCCATGTCTCCAACTTCTTTCATCCTTGCCCGTTGATTGACCTTTTTGTTCTCAACCCTTCATCTCTCATTTTCTCTCCTATAAATACATCACTATTTGGAGACAAATGGATCCATCTTTGAGAGAAAACTTATGATGTTGAAATCACTCACACTCACACTCATATTTAGCACACATTTAACATCTTTTAGTTCATTTTAATTGCATTAATTATCTTTAAGCTTCCATTAATGGCTTCCATGATCACATAATGAATCTATTTAGCTTGTTTAATTAATTAGGGTTTAGATATTTTACATTAAAATCCATTTAGAATTAGCTTAGAATTTTTTTATCTTCATAATTTAGCATAAAATCATGTTTAACTAGCTTGCCTCATGCTCATTTAGATCAAAATCATATTTTCATACACATCTCACAACTATTCCATCAGTTTTCTTCAATAAAACTGATTGAAACAAGTTCATTTATCCATAGGATTGGGAAAGGGTCATCATTCCACATCAAGGTGACACCACTCCCACAACGAGATAAGTTTTGAATGGATTAGAGTAGACATTTAAACACTTCCATATTTTAGAATGCTTAGTTTTGATAAATGTTTAGTTTAGCTTTCATTTGAATGATCCTATTGAGATTTGACATTAGTGTCTCCATTATGCTTTGATTCATCATGGATCAAGTGTAATCAACCCATACTAATCTGTCCAATCACATTCTGGTGCTAGAAGGAGGGAAAAACCGATCAAATTTAATCAATTTCTATCTTGAATTCCATTTTTTCTAACATTTGCAAGATACAATAACACCCAAAATAATTTCAGTGACGCCTTTGTGTGGCATCACCATATAGCGACACTATTGTCATATGAAACTATGACATCTATTTAATATCATGGTGCTGATTAAAACAAATGGTGAATCTGAATACTTTTAGAGGTTTCAAAGATTTATAAATGGTGATGCTTCTTAAATAGAAATGCTATCATCATCACTGGTTTTCCTATAGATCAATGACCAAGTTCACTAGAGTAATTCTATCGTGAAAAGTGACAGCCAACTGTGGTAAGAAAATTGACAATCATTTTTTACTATGTGTTTTAATTTTTTTGCTTCATGAGATTACTAACATGCTTCTAACTTTTTTCTAGTTTTTAGAATAATGGGGTTTTGTAGGTTGGAGGATAAAAGGAAAAGTGAACAATCATTCTTATATTTCTATCTTATAATTGTAACAAGTGTTTGATGCTTTTGGAGAAATTATAAACCATCTATTATGCTTTTCATTTTATGCTTTAGGACCACACTAATTTTCAACTGGGTCTTAAAAAGAACACTCAAGCAGTTCTAAAATTAAACCCTCACTTCATCATTTTACTTTGGGTTTAAAATTGGACAAAACAAATTAACATTTCATTTTGTGCATAGAATGAATTCATCTTAGATTTAGGGGTTAAAATTAATGAGTGTTTGCTATATTTTGATTGAAATCTTTGTTATTGAATACATATGCAATTCTCTTGCACCATTCAACAATCTTGAGAAACAAAAACATTCCTTAACACTTTGTATAATCACCTACATATTTCAATTTGGATTAAAATGAACCCCATGCTAGTGTAGGGAAAAGGAATGGTATGTGTTCTCTCCTTGTTTCATGCAAATTGGGATGATCGAACTAAAAACATACTTGCTATTGTTTATCTTTAGAGGGCCTTCCTCCCCGCTTTGAAAGGAGGGAATGACCCAAGTGAAAACTAGATAAGCCAATCTCTTTCAAGCCACTATATAAATAATTTTTTTGTGACAAAAGTCATAAATAATAGGTACAGATGCGTCATACGAATAGATGTCACCCTTAGTATCTGTGTGATACATTAGAAATATTTTCTTAGGAAGAGATTGGGAGACCTCTTGATTCTCCATAATCTTGAGCTAATCTTGTTGCATGTATGGCCACCTTGAACAAAAGCCCTTATTATGAACCAACTATTTAGAAGCCAAAAACCCTTATGCTTGTTGGTGTAGGAATGATCGTTCTGAAGTCGCCCCACATTTATATTCAATTGTCGAAACATGAAAATCCTTAAGATCTTTGGATCCTTAGGATTTGAGATTTGGTGGTCTCGAGAAGTGTGTGCCATGGAGGGGAGCCAATGTCACCAAATCTTGATTTGTCCACGTTGTCTTAGTGTTTAGAGAAATCTAAGTGGGGATTCAACAAGTAGTATCTTTTGAACCTAAGGTTGTAAATGGTTGTGAGTCAATTTAATACTTTGCTTGGTTCCAAAACATTGAAAACAAACATCAACAAAGTCTTTTCAAAATTTCAAACCCTTTGGTCTAAATATGGATACCCTTTGGAAAAACCTTGATATTAATGCTTGTCCTAAGAATTTATTCTTAAAGGCTTCTAAGTATTTTTGTGTATATCTCAATCCATATTTCCCAAAGTTAACATAGGAAACTATGGCTTGAACTTCATTCTTTTCACAAAATGGACTTTGTGAAATTTATGATGTTTTTGACATAGACATCTAGTTTGAACTTAATCAAGACAAGTGTTTTTGGTAAAAGAAATTCAATTAAGCAAGATAAATTGACACAATTGAACCCCACATGACTATTTGGAACCAATCACTCCCATTGAACAATCTAACCTTGAAGGTACTATCATTCAACCAAACTTTGAACTCATTAACGGAGAACAAAGCGATATAATTAGTAGTTTGAGAAGCTTCACTTTTGAAACTAAAGAAACATCCATTAGTGGAGAAATGTAGCAACATTCTTAGACAAAGAAGAGGAAAAAGATGATATTGTGGTTGGAAGACCCATATTACCACCACCCGCATGGCAATAAATACCCTCTTTGTTAACCTCTCTAGAAATGATCTCATGTAAAATAAAAATCCCCAAGTGAATGTCTGCATGCCGCTATTTCAAACTCAGACATCATAGTTCAAAATGCATTAGAAGATGTATCCATAAATAGTACTACAATAGGAACAAATTGGAAACAAGGTTTTATAGACTTATCTTGCTGAATAATCCAAACATGTATGATCAATACAGACCCCTTATTTAAGTCAAAACATTGGTCTTTTAATTCTTAGGCTTCCCTAAATGATCTCATGCAAAATCAGAATCCCCAAGAGAAGGTCTACAAGTCGTCATTTCAAACTTAGGAATATTACTCCAAAATCTCTCAAAAAATACCTTTCGACATTTCACCAAAACAAAACTAAGATTGTATACAACTTCTACAAACATGTTTCAAGGAACAACCCAAACTTGTATATGATTTTTGGTTCAAAACCTTGGTCTTTTTCATGATAATGAACCTATCTAAATCATTAGGTCTTTAGGATTTGACAACTTTATAGGTATAGCATGTTTCTCACTACCTTGGTCTTATCAAACAAAGGTTCACTTTACATCAATGTTGGGTGAAACATTTCATTCACCCCTTCATCAAATTTCATCCTTCACTTCACCAAACTTTGCAAAAGTTTCAAATACATCAACACCTTTTTGACTTAAAACATCTATCAAACCAACCCCTAACTTAGTTACTTTGTATGTGAGATAAATCATTTTCCATGCATTTAGGTAAGTTAGTTATCATCTTTGAACTAGTTCATCTTGAAGGTCATGAGTCTACACTAAAGATTTCCAAGTTCATCAACATTCTTTATCAAAACATCAAAACTTCAAACTTAAGTCAAAAGTGTTTTCCCAAATTTTTTGCAAAGATCACTCCCTACATCATTCATCTTTTCTTCTCCCATTATCACTATTGCTCCAAAAATAATTAGAGTGTCCCTTTTACCTAGAGTTGAGTCAACTAGAGAGTTCAAACATTGCAAATCACAACACAACTCTCCCAAATCTGATCCAAAATTTATGGTAAAAACATGATCGCAACACAAGAGAATCATGGAGAAAACCAAAGTTACATTTACCTCAAGTGTTCCAAATCCTCTAGAATTTGATTTGAGAAGTCACGTTATTCCATCACAATAACCTTCATCACCATTAGGGCCATATGAGATAGAAGACATCATGAATAACCCATTTGTAATTACTAGGGAAGAAATCATGGAGTATCAAGCCTTAGAGAGTATAGTTCCTAACTCCCCATCTTTTGTTGCACAATCATTGAAACAAGGCTTGATGTCATCCAATTTTCCAACCACTCCATCCCCAGGGCTAAATCAAACATCAACACCTAGTATTACAACTAGTATTGCTAAGGACTTTGGTCATACTCTTCCATTTGAAAGAAACACATTTTTGGGTACCCTTGAAATGAATCCTCCATCCCAAATGACCACTTGGACACTAAAATTTGTTTCTCCTCCCATTCCTAAAGATCCCAGAAAACCATATAAACCACTTACACTTCATTAATCCACTACAACTTCAACATATCAAGGGCACCCCTCTTCATCCATACCTGCAAGTACCACAAGTATTCCCAACATCACACAAGGTAGTGTGGACCAACTGGACCCAAAACGGAAAGGAAATACCTTCATGCAAAATCAACCTTTAACACCACATGGGACCTCTTCATCCAATCCTCCCATGGATACATAAAACACAACAATGGTTCAAAACACATCCATCCCATCCATCATCAACCCACATCAAAACAATCCCTTGGTCACAAACCCCAACAACCAAGGTAATACCTTGACCACATCTAAAACACTAGGGAATCTACAAAACATCAGTCAAGGGAACCCTTTCAATCAATGGACCCAAGGTCCTAATATGCCCTTAACATTGCAAAATCTTATGATGCCATCCTCATATTTTTTGTTTGTCCCCCAAGTCATGCAAAATCAAATGGAACTTCAATATTGTATTCCTCCACCTCAATCCACTATCTTACAAGGAATGTTGAACCAAGGTAACCCCAAACAATTCATCAACAATCCACTACCCACACAAAACATCACAACTCAGAACCCATCATAGATGTCCCAACAACCACCTGGTTCTACATTGCAAGTGCATGCCTTAGCTCTATAGCAAGCACAACAAGCTTATCAACAAGCCATCCAACAACAGCAACAAAAATAAGCAACCCTAGCAGCACAACATCAAAAACAACCCTAGCAACACAACACAAACAACAACAAGCATCCTTAGCAGCACAACAACAACAACAGTAACAACAACAAGTAACCTTAGCAGCACATCAAGCAACCCTAGCACAACAACAACATCAAGCACAACAAGCAGCATTAACACAACAACAAAATCAATCCCATCAAGAAGCCTTAGTAGCACAAACAACAACTATAGGCCCAAAAACAAGCCCTAGTGGTGCAACAACAACATCAAGCTCAACAACAAGCCTTACTAGCTTAGTAGTATGCCCAACAACAACAACACAACAACAAAGTTCCTATTATAACCCTCAACATAACATCACCAATACAAATGTGTTAGGAACATATACATCAACATCTCAATCACCTTCACAAAATCTCACACCACCATGCACCCCATATAACACTTTATCATATCAGAACTCATCCATCATCCCAACATATGTTCCTCCACCAAACCCACAAGATGATCTAGCATCACAACTTAAGGAATTGTCACAAGAAATGTAGGACCTTCGACTGGGAAGGACCAATAAGCCCCATACACAAAACTTATGTCCCTATCCATTCGATCGAAACATCGTAATGCTACCATTCCCTCCCAGTTTTGAAATCCCAAAATTTGATAAATACAAAGGTAGAGGAAGTCTTGTGGACCATGTCAAAGAATTTTATGTTATGTGTATGGAGGTTGCTTACAATGATTCTTATTTAATGCGCCTCTTCCCCCAAAGTCTAACAAGTCCTGCCATGGATTAGTTTTCTCAACTACCTCTCGGTATCAAATTTTCTTAATAAATTACTAATAAATTCATCTATCACTTCTCCTTTAACCTTGACATGGATGTAATCCTAGAAGAGTTGTACACTCTCAAAAAAAACAAGGAGAAAATTTCACTATTTTTTTGCAATGATGAAGACAAAGAGCTAGTAAGAGCAAGTGGCCCCTTCTCGATGAACAACAAGTGGGGATCATCATAGAAAATATAGATCCGGATCTATCCTTCCACTTGAAAATGTAGTGCATCACATCTTATAATGAGCTTGTCTCTAGAGACCTTATTATTGAGAGAACTCTAATCTCACATGGAAATAATCAATCTTACAAAGACAATCAACCATCAACTAGTTCAAACGACAAGCCTCATGTCTAGGCTAAGAACAAAAATGTGAAAAATGATCGTGTAGTAGATGTTAAAGTGGCCTTAAGTAATCCTAGACCAAATAATAATCAAGTTACTAACATTCAACCAATTGTGCAATAAACACAACCCCCTTAGAATAATCAAACCAACAACACCAACACACAACAATGATGAACTCCTAATAAGAACAACTATCTGAAATGCAAGTACATGCAGTTGTCAGAACCTATCAAAACCATCATGAAGAAATTGGTAGAATCAAACCTCTTAACACTTCCCAACTTTGAAAACTACCAAGAACCACAAGAGAAACCGTCTTGGTACAATGAGAATGATTTTTGTGACTTTCACAAAATCAAAGGACACAAAATGACAAATTGCATGAGGCTCAAAAATATTATCCAAGACCTTATAGATAATGATACCATATCCATTGAAATACTAGCTAGTAACCAGGATCTAAAGATATGCAAAAACCTTATGCCAGATCATAGCAAAGGGAACAACACTGGAAAGGCTAAAGATTACACAAACGTACAACATACCTATTCAACTATTGTCACTTCCTATGATAGTGTCATCACTATTGTCACCATCAATGGGCATAGCGCCCAATGTGGAGTCACCACATGACATGGAAAATTCAATATCCAAGGAGTCACATCCCAATCTAGGGCACAACCTACTTAGCCAACAACAAGCACTAGCAAGTATAATCTCTTAGAGTAACTTAGAAAGACTCCCACATAGATTTCTATCTTAGAACTATTGAGACTATCACCCACACATAGGGAAATCTTAGAGAAAGCCTTATAAGAATCATCTGTCCCTGAGGATATTGATATAGATCAATTTCAAGCTATGGTAGGCCATATCACTAATCACCTTCTTAGAACAAGACCTATTTTCGTAGCCATCTCATAACTTTGCTCTACACCTTGAGGTTATCATTCATAAGAAAAAGGTTAAAAGAGTCTTAGTAGATTGAGGTGTTGGTCTAAACATTTGCACCATTCAATTGATCAAAAATTTGGGCTATTCATAGGATACTATTGAGAAGACAAAGAGTTCCACCATCAGGGCATATGACAACCAAGAAAAAGTATCAAGGAATCACCACACTACCCATCCAAGTGGGCCCCCTCATCACAATAACTACATGCCAAGTGTTAGAATTGGATCTTCTCTACAAAATATTGCTTGGTTCACCGTGGATCCATGCCTTAAAAGTTGTAGCTTCAACCTACCATCAACATGTAAATTTTCCTTTTGAGGGTAGAGAAATTACTATCCATGGAGATCTTGAGCCTTTTTACTACTACAAAAATCTTGAGGCCAAGTTCTATAAAATCCCCTAAATACCCAAGAATGATGAAGGGCCTACACCTTCTACCTCATTTGTTGACCCATCATCCCTTGCATCTACCTCTGAAATGAAGGTACTCCTTGTGCAGAGCATACCCAACATCAAGGGAGTGATCCAAGATGATTGTTGTGGAAACTATAAGATAATGAAGGATAATTTTGTGTTGGGAAAGTTACCTCTTTCTCCCAAATCTCATGTGAAACCCACAACAGGAAAAAATGTACCTAAAACTATCAAAATGGTCATCATTACCTTCACCAAATGGGGGGACCTGAACAAAGAAGATGTTAATGAAGAATATTTCTCTAAACTACTATATTAGAAACTGGTACAAAATGACAATGGTTTGCTAGAACCTATTGTTCCTAAGAAATTTCCAAAGAATCTTGGCCTAGGTTGTACTACTAGCAAGGTTACCCTTATCGGCAAAGGTACTTTTGATAAAAGGGATGATGCTTCTTCTTGGTTATCAACATCATGTAATACTACCCTAGATAAATTCCCCCTCAATTTTGATGACCTATTTGAGAATAACTCCCTCTTCATGATAGCCACATCAACCTTCACCCCAAGCAACCGACCAAATGAAATACAACTAGTGTACCTGCAACTCATTGATTTGGACCAACAAAGACCACCGATTCTAGATTTATTCATAAATGATGAAGTGATCTTTGAATTTATGGGACTCCATGACAACTTACCATGGGAAGATCACAAGGTAGGTTTTGAAATAGAGCTAGAAACAAGATCATACTATGGGGAGATGATTGAATCCTTCAGTTGCAAAATTGATAACATGCAACTAACTTGCAGATCTTTGAGTGAAAACCACATTGTTGCACTTTTTGATCCCAAAATAGTAAAAGGAAAGGACATATTTGAGGTTGAAAAATTCTTTGAGGTGCCTGAGGATGAGGCATTCAATATCCCCCTTAGTGCAATACATCTAGAGAAATCAACAAATCTTAGCAAAAAGGGCCACTCCAGTCAATGTAGGAACAAAAGAAGAACTCATGATCACTTTTTATGTTGAATCCATGTTGGATGAAGAATAGAAGAACCCAGTAGAATTACTGAAAGAGTGAAGAGATAAATTTTCATGGTCATACAAAGAAATGTGAGGGCTTGATCCATAAGTAGTAGTACATCATTTAGTAGTCTATCCTAAAGCGAAGCCAGTAAAGAAAAAGTTAAGGAAGATGCACCCTTAGATAACACTCTTGGTAAAAATTGAGTTACAAAAGATTCTTGTCATTGGATTTATCTAACCAATACATTATCTTGAGTGGGTTTCAAACCTAGTACCAGTCTCAAAACCCACTAGGGGCATCAAAATATGCATTGACTTTAGAGACTTGAACAAAGCATGCCCGAAGGGTGATTTCCCTCTTCCTAACATCGACATCATAGTAGAATTAATGGCTAGGCATGAAATGCTATCACTCATGGATGATTTTTGAGGTTATAAACAAATCATGATCTCTAAGGAGGATCAACATAAAAATGCATTCAATTGTCTATGGGGGACATGTTGCTAGAACATGATGTTGTTTAGGCTAAAGAATGCAAGAGCAATCTATCAGAGAGAAATGATCCTCATTTTTCATGACATGATACATAAAACAATTGAAGACTATGTGGATGATATTCTGGAAAATTCAAAGAAAAGGAGTGAGCACATACAAGTCTTAGGACCCATCTTTGATAGGCTTGAAGAATACAAGGTAAGGCTAAACCCAAAAATATATGTATTTGGGGTTCCATCAAGGAAGCTTCTCGACTATATCATCTCACAAAGAGGGATAGAAATTGACCTATAAAACAAAAAAATCCATCTTAGACATGGAACCTCCACAAACACTAAAGAAAATGAGAGGGTTACAAGGAAGATTACAGTCCATCAGGAGGTTCATAGTGCAACTATCAGACAAATTCCACCCTTTTTCACATCTTCTCTATAAAGGAATAACTTACAAGTGGGATGAGAAGTATGACAAAGCTTTCCAATAGATCAAGGACTATCTATTGATACCTCTAGTACTCATGCCACCAATACCAAAAAAACCATTGATCCTATGTATCTCAACATCAACAGTACTAGGTGCTCCTCTGACACAACATGATGAAAAGAAAAAAAGGAAAGTGCTATCTATTACGTCAGCAGGACCTTGGTTGGCTATGAAATGAACTATTCATCCATTGAAAAATCCTACTTAGCATTGGTTTTTGCTTCACAAAAGTTTAGACACTACATGTTGTTACATCAGATTAAGCTCATTGCAAAGATTGATCCATTATCACAAGAGGAGAAGATATTGGAAGATGAATGTGGGTAGGTGTTATGCCTTGCATAACCACCCCACTTTGATCTGGATCAAAGTGGGTCCCCCTTCTCTTTTGGTTTCTTTGTTTTGTTTTATTTTCCTTGCTCTTGGGTTGCTTTTGTCTTCTGGTTTAGTTTCTCTTCTGGTTTTGTTTAAACTTTGGCTCTATTTTGGCTCAATTTGGTTCCTTTCTAGTTAAGTATTCAATGAAGTAATCACAAGCCCAAGTATACCTTATGAAAATGTATCTTATATCCTTCTAATGACTAATGGAAGCATTTTTTTTGTAGGAAGAGGCCACACATGATGATATTTCTCAAGTGAATCCACTTGCAGGGCTTTCCTCAGGACGGTTGGTCATATTTCTCCTTGCAGATGAGAATTCGGCAAGATCTTGCTCATGTATAGCCGACTACTAGCACTTTCTGTCAATGTATATCTGTGTTGCCTTTCAGTGAGATCTAGGGATAGTCACAGCGATCAAAAAAAGTTGCACATAGGCTCTATCGGCAAGACAGGGGTCATCCTTTTGGCAACATGGAAATTCCTATCGGCAAGGGGGGGTTTGCTTCAAAAAGGGGGTCATGGAGAGGTCTTCGGGCCTCACCAAATATTGCACCACCAGCCAACACTTTGGCAAAACAAATAGAATTTGGCATGTGGTCTTACCGAAGGCTCATTCTCTCCCCGACAAGGGGGTCTTCGATGAGAAAATTAAATAGGTCTCACCGACTGCCATCAAGGGGTTCTTATATCGCCATAAGGTTATCTCCCCGCCAAGAAGTCTCAGCGAAGAAATAAAGTCTCACCGACCAGTACAAAGGGGGATTCCATTGGTGGTCATTGGCGAAAGAACCGGTAGGTCTCGACGACCAAGGAGTGAGCGTGTGGAGGTCTTTGCCGAGATGTGAGATGTCTATGGGACATCTCACCGACAAAGGAAAGTCACAGCAACACATATGAGAGTCACCATAGGTCCTGCTGAAGGATTAGTCTTTAGTAGGACGTGGTGGGCTTGATATAAGGTCACACCGAGTACGTTTGGTCATGCCGACAGGGCACAAGGAGGGAGGTATATCGGTAAGACCACAAAAATGTCCCGACGACAATAGGGTTCGGCAAAGGAAGCTTCGGTCGGCATAAAGTTTTGTCAACCGAAGGGGGTCTTGTTGATGCAGATGAGCTCATCGAAGGATATGGGACTCGGTGTAATGTCTCACCGACTCATGAAGGTCACGCCGAAAGGAAAAAAGTGGGCTCGGTGAGGATGAAAAGGGAGTTTGCTGAGGGTCTTGTCGACAACGATGGATTTTCCAATAAAGGATGAGGTCTTTCCAATGGTCTTTTGGAGCTTGATATAGCTTATGTAGCCCACAAAAACATCTTGCCGACTGTCTCGTGTCTTACCGATGGCTGCCTGATGGTAAAATCACATAGGGGAGACACCAGAGGTGTCTCACCAACATGCGATGCTAAGCTACCCACTTTTGACTACTGAGGGGTCTTGTGTGGCTGGTGATTTCCCAATCAGATGGTCACTTTCTTAGAGCAGCTAGCGACAGATCGAATGTCCAGGTCTGCAGGGAGGCCCAAGGGATTTTTTGGAAGGATGGTCAGTATGCAGAGAAGTCCAGGACGTGAGGGAAGCTGAAAGAAAGATGAAAGATCAGTGACTCATAGGGACAACTGTGGCCACTACTGGTGAGGAGATAGATTGATATTAATGATGATATTTTGAGCATTCAAGGCAGATTGCAGGGGGAGTTCAAAGATGTACACCGAGATAGAGGAGTAAATGCAGCAGCTACCAAGAGATCAAAAGGACTTCTCCTAAGGATAGAAATCCTTCGTGAGCATGGACATCAAGTTTCACATTGAATGCAGTTTTGACTTTCCTCAGAAAGATCTAAGAGTCGACTCTCCTGGATGCAGAGATTTTGTAAGCCCTAATGTAGGGGGACAACGCATTCTCTTGATGCATTCTATATATAAGGCATGCTTGCCTCTTTGAAAAGGTTAGAACTTTTGGAAGAAAAACAAAGATTTGTTAGAAGTATGTAAAAGAAAGTTAGGACTGTTAGGAATGAGTCAGCTAGCAGAAAGATAGAGTTGCATCTTGATTCTCAGTAATGAGAGCTTCTTTTTTCTTCTTAGTTAGTAGTAAGGTTTTAGTACAGACTGTGATGTATTTTCTGAATTCTCTTAGTGTAGTTGGAAATAATCTGAAGATTCAGATTCTCTGTACACTAGTGATTGTGCCAGCTTTGTAAATATTGTTTATTTGTTTTAAATAACAGTAGAAGCAATCAGAGCTTAATCTACTTCATGTTGTGTTCTTGAACGATACTTGTCTCAATTTGATCATTTGATTTATGGAGCCTTTAAGGAATGAAATATTATTTTGTGTTTTGTTTAAATGGTAATTAAAATCTATTATACGAATTAGCACTGTGAATGAAAGAGGTTGTGTGTCAATCACAAGCTTATCTTTTTCTACAGTTTTGGTTTATAAGTTCCTTGAAGTTAACAAGTCTGGTTAAGGTTGGATGAACCATTGTTCTTTCTGTTTCAAAACCCTGATCTATCTTTTGTTGTTTCTTTAAAAAAACCTAGTTAAAGTGGGCTTTATTTTCATGTGTGATTTAAGAACAATGTAGAAGCTTAACACCAACAGGCCCCTTGAATATTACTATTGCATTGACCATTGAGTAACATCAGTACAATTGAGACCCAACTACCAAGACCTTGGGAGCTAAAGCATCCATGTTTTTCCTTTCTCTTTCAGGAGAAGCAGAGTAGCAATATTCTGTTTGCATTGTTGTGGTGCCAAAATCGCCATCAACAGGAATTGGTGCTAGAAGGAGGGAAAAGAAATGCAATCTGGAGAACATTCATTCTTTCTCATCAAAGAAGCCCCACAGAGTTCTTCGATCAACAGAGAATCCATCACTTTTCATAGAACTCAAGACCCCAACAAGACACAAGAATCATAAGACTGGGGCAACAATCATACCACCCTTATCAGCTCCGCTCACTCCACCAGGCTTCTCACCAATACCCCAGTGGATACCTATCAATCCACCATCATGTCCATCTCAATTGTCATCATAGCTGATTCAACCCATACCATAGCTGGCTCAACCACCGCCACCGCCACCAATGGCATTCTTCCAAAATAATCCCTCTCCATTTGGGACTATTCTTGGAGGTTTTCATGACCTTCCTAAGAACCCTGAGAAATTCTTCCCTAAGTATTTTCATGGTGAATCACGGAGTGCTAAGGAGCACATACAGGCTTTCAAGGATGCTTGTACTAGAGCTCAAGTAGCTCACCATGATGTAGTATGTAGGTTATTCCCTTACTCTTTAGGGGATATGGCCTACAATTGGTACCTTAATCTACCTCAAGGTTCTATCCTAACCTAGACACATTTGGAAAATGCCTTTATCAACCAGTTTAGGGTTTATGTGGACCCGACTCTTTTATATCATCAATTTGCTACCATCAGGAAGGAGCTAGGTGAGTCCTTGTCGTTGTTCAATACCAGATTCTAGTGAATGTATAGAAGATTGCAAGATCCCTATCTAGTCACTAAGGACAGTGCTATTCTAGCTTACTTTAGAGTTATAGACCCCCTGCTTGGCTTGTTCTTGCAAAGAACTTACGAACTAGCTGAAATTGATTCTCTATCCAAAGTTTATCATTTAGCTATCAAGCTACAACAACAAGTTAGTTCTCAACAAGGAGGCTTGGGAGGAGGTTTCCCTTTGATAGGATACTAGATGCATAGCCAAACTCCTCTATTCAACACTATCCCGGGAATGTCTCCTTCCCACTACGGGCCTATATCTAAATTTGCAAACTCAACCACCTATCCCATTCTTTGCTACTAGAACTTCTGATCCCTTTGAACAATCACAGCTTCCTCAAAGTTCCCAAGGTTATCATAACGAAGTTGGAACACCAAGTCATGGTGGTCAGCCACCTGCTGCTAAGAATGTGGAGAATGAGAAGACAACCCAACTTACAAATGAGGTAGAAACATTGAAGAAAATTTTGTCCCAAGTTACAAACAACATGGCTCAACTTCGGTTGAACCCTTCCCAAAACCAAGAGAACCACCCCAATAAAAATAGCAGCAATCAGGGTAGCTATCAGAATCATAATAACTACAACCAAAGGGGTTATCAAGGCCAAAACTCCTCTACCCAAGGGTACCAAAACCAAAACAGAGGATACAATCAAAGGGCTAACAACAACAGGAAATGGAATACAGGGCCCAATAATGGGGGAGTTTCTCATGACTATCAAGCAAATCAGGAGAGGTCACATACTGCAAATGTGGCCTGTTAGGGTTAGAGATGGCAGATATCTAACAATTAAATGCAGTTTTAAATAATAAACAGAGAAACTAAAACATACACAGAATAAATCATAACATAGAGAATTTAACATGGTTCACCCAATCTGGGCTACATCCACCAAACCGCAGCCATCCAATACTTTTATTATCCAGTGAAAAACCTATTACAATCTTGTGAATAATCATGTTTCTCATCATACTGAAACCCCCATCCCAACCCCTTTTAACAAGCTTTTAGAAGCTTCCAGAATTAGGGTTTTACAAAGTCGGTTTTCTTTCTTTTTTGAAGATTTTTCCTTTTTCGCTGATGACGCGAAAGAATGGAAAAAAAAATTTTCTCAGGGGCTGCACCCCCGAACCCCTGCTTTTTGGGGGCTATTTCCCCCAAACCTCCACTTTTCAGGGGCTGTCGCCCTCGAACCCCCACTCAGGGCCTGGCCCAACCCCTGACCCTAGCGAGGACTGGGGGCCGGGGTGTACAATATACCATGGGCTATACAGTATAGCATGATCAGTTGCCACATACCAACAATCTCCCACTTGGAGATTGATCAGGCTCCACACCATTACAACCTCCCACTTGGAGACTGATCCTGGACAACACTGCTGCACTTATAGCTCCCACTAGAAATAAGGACCTTGGACCCTGCTATTTTGTTATGCTTGAATTCAACCTTGAAGGCCAACCAAAGCTAAAGAGGAGCTCAGCTTCTCCCTTGGCACCGCCTTCGTAAACATATCCACAGGATTGACATATGTATGTATCTTGTCTAGCTTGACCTGTCCATCTTCCAACACCGACTAAATGAAATGATATCTCAATTGTATGTTTTTTGTTTTAGAATGTAAGGCAGAATTCTTTACAAGATGTATAACACTCTGACTATCTGTAAATAAGTAATTTCCATCCTGTTGTTTTCCCAACTCATCCATGAAAAGTTGCAGCCATATCATCTCCTTTGCTTCCTTCCTTTTTGTCTCCATCTTTATTTTTTTGAGACCAAAAATCTTTCTTCAAATGACCTGGCTTACCACAATACCAGCAATCCCTCTTGTCTCTAGATTGGGACCTTTTGTCCTTTGATTTTCCTCGTGATGTCCCACGATTTCCAGAATTGTTTCCTCTCTCCTTTATTCTACCCCTGCTTTCTGCATTCAAAACACTGCCTGATGTGGATGTTCCACCTGAGCTTTTCCTATGAATTTCCTCGCTCAAAATAACACCAACAACATCATCAAACTTCAATGTATTCGAACCAAAAATAGAATTGCTAACAGCCATTACCAAATTATTCCAGCTTTCAGGCAAAGAACACAGAAACAAAAGAGCCCTAACTTCTTCATCAAAGTTTACTTTTACAGAAGTTAATTGACTGGTGACTGTATTAAACTCATTCAAATGATCAGTAACTGACCGACCTTCTACCATTTTCATATTAAATAAATGCTTCATAAGAAATACCTTATTCGAAGCGGAAGGCTTTTCATATAACTTCGCCAGGGTTTCCATCAAATCTTGAGTTGTCTTTGCTATTGTAATATTGAACGCCACTGATTGTGCTAGGCATAGACGAATACTACCAAGAGCCTTTCTATCCAAGATCTCCCAGTCCTCATCTGACATTACTATAGGTTTCTTGGCTTTCCATTCCAATGGCCGCCATAAATCCTTCTGATAGAGATAGTCCTCCATATGCATCCTCCATAACTGATAGTTCTGCCCATTAAACTTCTCAACCTTCTTACCCTCATCTGCCATTGCTCCCACTCAACCGTGAGACTCCCACTCAGCCATGAGACCTTCCTACAGATGATAATCGAAACATAACTCACTTTGATACCACTTGTTAGGGTTAGAGATGGCAGATATCTAATAGTTAAATACAAATTTAAATAATAAACAGAGAAACTAAAACATACATAGAATAAATCATAACACAGAGAATTTAACGTGGTTCACCCAATCTGGGCTACATCCACCAAACCGCAGCCATCCAATACTTTTATTATCCAGTGCAAAACCTATTACAATCTTGCGAATAATCGCGTTTCTCATCATCTGAAACCCCATCCCAACCCCTTTTAACAAGCTTTTAGAAGCTTCCAAAATTAGGGTTTTAGAAAGTCAGTTTTCTTTCTTTTTTGGAGATTTTTCCTTTTTCACTGACGACGCGAAAAATGACAAAAAAAAAATCTCAGGGGCTGTGCCCCCAAACCCCTACTTTTCTGGGGCTATCACCCTCGAACCCCCACCTGGGGTCCGGCTCGGCCCCAAATCCCGGCGAGGACAAGGGGTCGGGGTGTACAGTATACCATGGGCTATACAGTATAGCATGATCAGTCACCACATACCAACATGGCTAGCCTCAACTTTATGACCAATTGGTGCAAGCTGCATGAGACTGCAACCCATTCTGAGGTAAACTACCCTGAACTGGAGAAGATGGTCAAGATGGTACATGAAGATGCCCAAACATTCCAAGGGAACCCTCATAAGGGAGGCGGCTTAGTAGATACCGCAATGACATATGATATCTTTGAAGAAGAGCCCTCATTCCCAAGACAAGAAGAAAATGAACCTGAGGAAGATTCATACGATGCCCAAGCCTTTCAGTCAAAAGGAGGACACTTCCTGAGAAATCAAAGTAAGGGTCCATTTACTACATCAACACCCCCTAATCACATGGTGCCCCCAAATCAAAGTGCTGATAACAATCCTTCTCCACCAAAGGGGCCGTCTGACCTCCATAACAAGGGTAACCCCTTTGCTGTTTTCAAAAGTAATCCTAGTTTTAATGCATAATTTGATGTTGTTTCTAAGATGCATAAACATAAAACTTCTTTGTCATATTTTGACATTTTGAAGTGGTGCCCTACTCAAAGGGAGATAGTGTTGAAAGCTCTGGAACAAGCGGATAAGGAAAAAGGAAAGAGCAAGGTTACACCCCTCATAGACATGAATGCAGCCTCATACAGAAGCAAGGTAGGTACTCCACCTTTCCTTTTAAGCTTAAGAATTGCTGGAAAGAACTTGCACAACTGTTTATTGGACTCAAGGGCTTTAGGAAATGTCATGCCATTCTCCATATGCAAGAGGTTAGGATTGAACCTCATTCAAACCAATAAGAAAGTCATAAAGCTGGACAAAACAGAGGTCAATGTAGTGGGGGAGTTAAAGAACATACATGTCCAAGTTGGGTTTGATCATAGGATCCTAACTAACATTGACATTCAGGTAGATGATATCCCTGAGACCTATGGTATGCTACTAAGCTGAGATCTGATGAAAACTTTAGGGGGATATCTCTCCCTAGACTTTTCACATATGTGGCTATCATGGAAAGGGATTCCTAATCAGATTAGGATTGAAAGTGAGCCTCACCTCAAGCATATCATCACTGAGTACAATTGTCCCAATGAGGTAGCTTACTTTGAGACTGAAATAGGGGTTTATAAACAAGAAGAAATTCTAACCTTCTCGGTTCTCAATGCCAAGGACATGCCAAAAATAAAACTCCCTGACCCCACGATTAATGAAAATCAACAGGCCCTAATTAGAAAACTGCAACAGGACCAACTGGTCTTAGGAGAAGACACCGATCTGTTAAGTCTTTTACTCCCAAATTGGTGCAGGGTACACTATCAAAACCATTCTAAATTCATGTGTCAACTCTATATGGACACCTTAGGTTGTATCCCTCAAGCTAAAAAGAATAGCCTGAGGCATTTTGAGACAGCTGCAGACCACTTTCTATTCAAAGTCCAAGAAGCAACAATGCTCACCAGGGATAGGGTTCATTCAATAGGAGTTCTTTCTCAAATAGATCCCACCCGAGATATACTCCTTAATCAGCATGTTGATAAAGAGCAGCCCCAAGGTTTGTTTGATACCCCTACACTCACTAATCAAACGAAACCCAAGAAACCAACCAAAGGGACGAGTGATGGCCAGGAAGATAACTACGGGTTACGTAATGCAACTAAGCAGGAATTGGAGGAAGTACCTAGAGAATCTTTAAACAATCCTTTTCCTGTGTCTGGTCCAAGAGATTGAGAAGTCCCACCTTTGGTTAATCCTATTCAAACATCTATGAAAACCTCAAAAGGATTAATCCTTGCTTGTGACTAGTTGTGGACCCTTACCTTTGACGGATCCAAGTCTAGGACTGGTTGTGGTGTTGGAATTGTACTAACCAGCCCAAAAGGGAAGGTTTTCTTTGCTTCTTACAGGCTGCAATTCGGGTGCACTAATAATGTGGCTGAATATGAAGCTCTAGCTCGAGGATTAATGTTTGCACATAAGAAAAGGGTCACTTCCTTGGTGGTCCAAGGATATTCAGAGGTTGTTGTCAAGCAAGTGTGCGGCCAGTACACCTATCACAATAAAAGGCTAGCAGCATATAGAAATAGGGTATGGAATCTAATCGAAGACTTTGATGCCTTTGGGATTAGCTTAATTCCTAGAGAACACAATCAAGTAGTTGATTCATTGGTTGTTGCTGCAAGCACCTTGGAACCTATGCAAGGCTCCAAATTTAAAAGGTTCTCAATAGAACTAATGTCCACCCTAGCTGTTCTTGATAATATAAAAAAAAATCAAGTTTTCGATGATGATCAACATATACTTGCTTTCCTAGCAAGTTCAGATGTTTTTCAAGGAAAATTATAGATGAATCCAACAGGGACTAGGGAGATTGGAATCCCGAGGAATGTGATACAGAAGGAGTCCTTAATTTGAAAAGTAATAGCATTCCCAAGGGAATGGTGGCATTGGAAATAATTTTTGACTCAGACTCAAAGGCTCGAGAGAGGGCATCAACTGAAGGGAAAGGAGGCAAATATGACATGATTAACCTAGCTAACTCGAGTCCTAAAAGGAATGTCTGCATAGGGAAGGCCTGCCCCGAAGCTGTTAGAAAAGACATAGTAAGGGCACTTAAAAGGGATATTGTTGCGATTGCATGGGGGTATGAAGACCACCAGACCTTTGATTCTTCTGTTATGACCCACACTATCCCCTTGAAGCCTGAGGCTAAATCCTTCCGATAGAAGCATCGCCCTGTCAATGCTCTGATTGAGCCGTTAATTTATAAAGAAGTTTAGAAATTGTTGTCTACAAGGATAATCTTCCCTGTGCATCATTCAACGTGGGTGGCTAACCTAGTCCTAGTCTGCAAGAAGAACGGGGAGATTAAGCTATGTGTCGATTTTAGAAACCTAAACAGGGCTTCAGAGAAGGATAATTACCCACTCCCTTCTTTGGAAGAGATATTACAAACTGTCAATGGAGCACAGATGATGTCATTCTTGGACGGTTACTCTAAGTACAATCAAGTGATGGTTGACTTTGAGGACAGGATGAAGACGACTTTCACTACCAAGTGGAGAACATTCACATACAGAAGAATGCCATTTGGTCTGATAAACGCTGGAGCAACTTTCTAGCATGCCATGGACATAGCTTTCAAAGATCTAATTGGAAAATGTATTATTGTTTACATAGATGACCTGACAGTGTTCTCCAAGGATCGACTTAATCATGCTGCCGACTTGGCCAAGGTTCTCCAGAGGTGTATTCAATATGGCATCTCCTTGAATCCCAACAAGTGTGTGTTTGGAGTCTTTGAAGGAAGGCTCTTGGGACATATAATTTTAGAAAGGGGAATATCAATTGATCCAGACCGAGTCGAGTCCATTCTGAAGATCACCTGACTGGGAAGCAAGAAAGAAATGAATTCTTTCTTTGGGAAAATCAAATTCGTGAGGAAGTTCATCACCGGATTTGCTGAAATTGTGAAACCCCTGAACAAAATGATGAAGGACACCAGAATAGAGTGGATTGAGGAGGAAAAGGCCGCATTCATGCAAATCAAGCGATCCATCTCAGAGGTGTCGGTTCTTACCAGCCCTAATTACACCAAGCCGTTCTACATCTATTCTTTCACCTTTGAGCACTCGTGTGCAGCTGTATTAACTCAACAAGGACAAGAGTTAGGTGAGAGGCCAATCACTTTCATGAGTTCTCCCTTCAAGAATGCAGAAGTCAGATACCCACTCCTAGAGAAGAAAGCTTTTGCACTGGTTCGGGCTGTTAAGAAATTTTGACATTACATTCTCCAAAGTCAAGTCATCGTTGTAGTTCCAGATGTAGCTGTCAAATCCCTACTGATGCAGAGCGAGTTAGGAGAAAGAAGGGTAAAGTGGATGGCTATCTTATAGGATTTCGATCTAGAGATATGCCCTATGAGATTAGTCAAGGGCACGAGTCTATCTTAGTCCATGGCGGATGCTAGTAACAACGTTGTTTTCCAACAATATACGACCCAGTCCTTCTCCAACGATCCCTGGTATGCTAATGTGGTCCATTTGATGCTCAACAATCATTGTACAGAGGGAATGAATTCTACTCAAAGGAGAGCCCTAAGACTGAAGAGTTCTCATTATATGTTCAAGGGAGGGTTGCTATACAGGAGGAATTTTGAAGGACTATACTTAAGATGCCTTGATCATCAAGAGGCCAAGCAAGTGATCTCCGAATTTCATGGGAAACATGGCACAAGTCATGGTTCTGTAGATTCTTTGGCACACCAGATCCTTAGGTCTGGTTATTATTGGCCCTATCTATTCAAGGATGCACACCAACATGTGAGGACATGTCACACCTGCCAGGTTTTTGCTCCAAGGGAATGCCATTCAGCTATGCCACTACAGCCTATCTATGAGGTAAGGCCGTTTTCCCAGTGGGCTTTGGATTTCATTGGAGTGATTAACCTAAATTCCTCTGTAGGACATAAGTTTATTTTGACTGCTACTAATTACTGTACAAGGTGGACAGAGGCCATACCTTGCAAAAACAACACAACCGAGGTAGTGATCAAGTTCCTCATCGAATGCATCACTACGAGGTTTGGGGTACCCTTCGCTCTAGTATGTGACAATGGTTTTGCTTTTTCTTCTACTGAGTTTATTTATTGGGCCTATGAACACAAGATCATCTTGAAGTATTCCTCAAACTATTATCCACAATGCAATGGAGTTGCGGAGTCTACCAATAAGAATCTTTTAGGGGTGATTAAGAAACTGTTAGAACACAACCCTAGGGACTAGAATACCCAGCTGAGATTCACATTATGGGTAGATAGGACTAGGATTAAGGCTGCCTTGAACACCTCACCATTAAAGCTGGTATATGGCCAAGAGCCTGTCTTTCCTATCCATCTGCAAATACCTATCTTGGAGTTCATACAGAAATTTTACTCTAGTGACAATAGGATAGAAGTCAGATTAGCTACTCTATTAAAATTAGAAGAACAAAGAGATGCTGCTTTGCAACAATTTTTCAACCATCGGGCTGTTGTCAAGCGCTGGTTTGATAAAAGAGCCAAAATCAAAGTTTTAAGAATATCAGACCAAGTGTTGTTATGGGATAAAGCCAATGAAAAGAAGGGTAGCCACCAGAAATTAGACAAACTTTGGCTGGGTCCTTATCAAATTGTTGAGATCCTAGGGAAAAATGCTTTCAGACTGAGTAGTTTAACTGGTGAACGGGTTCCATTTCCTGTCAATGGGCAGTTCCTCAAGCACTATTTTGAGTCATAAGGCTTGTTAATTTCTCTTCTGTATATAAGTTCTCGTTGTTCTTTATGTAAATGTTTTATTTCTTTCCTATTTGTAAATAATTTGCATTTGTATTCATAGCTTTTGTACTTCGTTTTGTAAATGACTTTTACCTCTATGTGATAACTTGCTGCTCTTTGTGTAAGTAATTTACTCTCTCCTTGTAAATATCTCCCTTTTGTTCATTTTCTTTCCTTTCTATTTTCTGTGTGTTCTGTTATTTGGGGATCTATCTTTTCTGCTACACCTCAAAGTGGTTGGTTGTTATCTCAAGCATGATATGGTCATTAGGAGAGAAGTGGTTTAGGTATTTTCAAGTTTGCTTGTTGGATGGTTCTGTCCTCAATTCATTGTTTCATGTTTATGGGTAATAAAGGTTGTGGAAAGTTTTTGGGAACAAGGTACCAAGTAAGTAACATTCATTGGCTCCCTTGAATTTTTCATAAATTATTAAAATCATCTCCCTTCCTAGTAGTATATTTGTCCCAAGATGACAGTGTTGTAAAATTTGAGTGAAAAATCTAGCTTCCAAGTCTTGTTATGAGGTCCATTATAGTTTTCAACCCAAATTAGATGTTGAACATCTGACATATTGAAAAGAAAAAGAGAATTAAATGAAATATCTGAAACTCCAAAAGAAAAATAAAAGAATTATCAAAAGAAAAGAGGATTCAATATGAATGGGTGATTCCAGTATCTCTACTGGGGCTATGGACACCTGTCTGGCAATAGAGCAATGTTGCAAGAGAACTAGAGGTATCTCTGTCGGGGCTATGGATGCCTGACTAGAAGCAGAGCAATGCTTAGGATATCATTGCACGAAGGAAATCAACTCATGTAGCCCAAAATTTACACATTGTTATTCAAAAGATGAAGAACTTTATGAAAGGAATGATGCACTATCAAGCACACACATAGATTTATGGGTAGTCATTGTTTGACTTACATTTGAGATTTTAGCTCTACCTTGCTTGTTTTAACTGACCTAACTGGAGTTGTGGTGTTCATTAACTAGAGTACTGGGTAGGTGAATCCTTCAGATTCATGAAAATGGTTAAACCATTTTCCAAGCCGATTCACCATTTGTTATGCCTTACATAACCACCCCACTTTGATCTAGATCAAAGTGGGTCCCCCTTCTCTTTTAGTTTCTTTGTTTTATTTTATTTTCCTTGCTCTTGGGTTGCTTTTGTCTTCTACTTCAGTTTCTCTTCTGGTTTTGTTTAAACTTTGGCTCTGTTTTGGCTCAATTTGGTTCCTTTCTTGTTAAGTATTCAATGAAGTAATCACAAGCCCAAGTATACCTTATGAAAATGTATCTTATATCCTTCTAATGACTAATGGAAGCATCTATTTTGCAGGAAGAGGCCACACATGATAATATTTCTCAAGTGAATCCACTTGGAGGGATTTCCTCTAGACGGTTGGTCATATTTCTCCTTGCAAATGATAATTCGACAAGACCTTGCTCATGTCTGGCTGACTACTAGCGCTCTCTATCAATGTATATCTGTGTTGCCTTTCGGTGAGATCTAGGGATAGTCACAGTGATCAAAAAAAGTTGCATGCAGGCTCTATCGGCAAGACAGGGGTCGTCCTTTCGATGACATGGAAATTCCTATCGACAAGGGGGGGTATGCTTCGGAAAGGGGGTCATTGCGAGGTCTTCGGGTCTCACCGACTATCACACGACCAGCCAACACTTCAGCCAAACAAATAGAATTTGGCATGTGGTCTTATCAAAGGCTCATTCTCTCCCTGACAAGGGGGTCTTCGGTGAGAAATTTAAATAGGTCTCACCGACCACCGTCAAGGGGTTCTTATATCACCATAAGGTTATCTCCCCACCAAGAAGTCTCAATGAAGAAAGAAAGTCTCACCAACTAGTGCAAAGGGGGATTCCATTGGTGGTCATCGGCAAAAGAACTGATAGGTCTTGGTGACCAAGGAGTGAGTGTGCAGAGGTCTTCGCTGAGACATGAGATGTCTATGGGACATCTCACTGACAAAGGAAAGTCATAGTGACACATATGAGAGTTATCGTAGGTCTTGCCGAAGGATTAGTCTTCGGTAGGATGTGGTGGGCTCGATATAAGGTCTCACTGAGTACGTTTGGTCATGCCAATAGGGCACAAGGAGGGACGTCTATCGGTAAGACCACAAAAATTTCCCGGTGAGAGCAGGGTTCGGCAAAGGAAGCTTCAATCAGCATAAAGTCTTGCCAACCGAAGGGGGTCTTGCCAATGTGGATGAGCTCGTCGAAGGATATGGGACTCAGTGTAATGTCTCACCAACTCATAAAGGTCATGCCGAAAGGAAGAAAATGGGCTCGGTGAGGATGAAAAGGGAGTTTGTTGAGGGTCTTGTCAATAGTGATGGATTTCCCAGTAAAGGATGAGGTCTTGCCAATGGTCTTTTGGAGCTTGATATAGCTTCTGTAGCCCACCAAAATGTCTTGCCGATTGTCTCGTGTCTTGCTGATGGCTGCCCAATGGTAAAATCACATTGGGGAGACACCAGAGGTGTCTCACCGACATGCGATGCTAAGCTACCCGCTTTTGACCACCGAGGGGTCTTTCATGGCCAGTGATTGCCCAATCAGATGGGTCCCTTTCTGAGAGTAGCTGGGGATGGATCAAATGTTCAGGTCTGCAGGGAGGCCCAAGGGATTTTTCGGAAGGATCGTCACTATGCAGAGAAGTCCATGACGTGAGGGAAGCTAAAAGAAAGACAAAAGATCAGTGACTCACAGGGACAGTTGTGGCCACTACTGGTGAGGAGATAGATTGATATTAATGATGATCTTTTGAGCATTCAAGGCAGATTATAGGGGGAGTTCAAAGATGGACACCGAGATAGAGGAGTAAATGCAACAACTGCAGGAGATCAAAAGGACTTCTCCTAAGGATAGAAATCCTTCGTGAGCATGGACATCAGGTTTCACATTGAATGTAGTTTTGACTTTCCTCAGAAAGATGTAAGAGCCGACTCTCCTGGATGCAGATATTTTGTAAACCCTAATGTAGGGGGACAACACATTCTCTTGATGCATTATGTATATAAGGCATGCTTGCCTCTTTGAAAAGGTTATAACTTTTGGAAGGAAAATAGAGCTTTGTTAGAAGGATTTAAAAGAAAGTTAGGACTATTAGGAATGAGTTAGCTAGCAGAAAGATAGATTTGCATCTTGATTCTTAGTAATGAGAGCTTCTTTTGTCTTCTTAGTTAGTAGTAAGGTTTTAGTACAAACTGCGATGTATTTTCTGAATTCTCTTAGTGTAGTTGGAAACAATCTAAAGATTTAGATTCGCTGTACACTAGTGATTGTGCTAGCTTTGTAAACATTATTTATCTATTTTAAATAATAGTAGAAGCAATCAGAGTTTAATCTACTTCATGTTTTTTTCTTGAATGATACTTGTCTCAGTTTGATCATTTTATTTGTGGAGCCTTCAAGGAATGAATTATTATTTTGTGTTTTGTTTAAATGGTAATTAAAATATGTTATTCGAATTAGCATTGTGAATGAAAGAGGTTGTGTGTCAATCACAAGTTTATCTTGTTCTGTAGTTTTGGTTTATAAATTCATTGAAGTTAACAAGTCTAGTTAAGGTTGGATGAACCATTGTTCTTTCTATTTCAAAACCCTGATCTATCTTTTGTTGTTTCTTTAAAAAAACCCAGTTAAAGTAGGCTTTATTTTCATGCTTGATTTAAGAACAGTCCAGAAGCTTAACACCAGTAGGCCCCTTGAATATTACTGTTGCATTGGCCACTGAGTAACATCAGTACAGTTGAGACCCAACTACCAAGACCTTGGGAGCTAAGGTATCCATGTGTTGCCTTTCTCTTTCAGGAGAAGCAAAGTAGCAATATTTTGTTTGCATTGTTGTGGTGCCGAAATCGCTATCAACAGTAGTTTTCAATGGTCTCTTATTTTTTTATGTGGTTGTCATGATTACCTATGGTTTTTTATTCTTGTTCATCAATATCTTTCCTAATAAGAGAGGTAGAATGAGAGAAGCAACTAGGATTATCAAAACTCTCATTGATTGGTTCTTCTAACACCAAAATATCTTCTTCGCCAATAAGAGAGATATTAGGAGAAGAACGAATATGATCGTTAGGATTGTCCAAGTTCTCTTTCACTAAAACAATCTCATAGGGAGGGGATATGAACTTTTTCTTAGCATGCCTAGAAAGGTAAAGTACTAACATTGTTTGAACAAAAATGAAAAGCACTTTTAACCATATCGTGTAGTTCTTTAATAATGTAAACAATATATATCCAAATATGCAAAATGCTTTTATCCAATGTATGCAAAATTTTAAGAATGAAAACATTGTATATCCAAAAATGAAAAGCACTTTTATCAAACTTATGTAAAGTTTTATGAATGTAAATATTGTATACATGGAAAAGTGAAAAGTACTTTTATCCATATTATGCAAAGTTTTAGAAATGTGAGCATTTTTAGATATAATGCTGCTTGTAATTGAAATGATTTCAAAATACACTTGAAATGAAATAAATTGGAATAACAGTAATTCTGCAAACTATAACAAAAAACTGAAAGCAATAAACAAAAGCATAGAAAGCATATTTAAACCCTGAAAACTATAGCTTCAAACTTAATAGGGACTAAGACACTAGCAAGGGTGTCTTGGTCCTACAAAAGGAATTTTGAGGTTCCAAAAAGTGGAACAGAAAGTAAGCAACCTAGATAGGATTCCAAGGAAAAAAACCATAGAGGGACTAAGACACCACTAAAGGCATTTTAGTCCCAGTAAGGGTTTTTTTCAAAAAAAAAAGAAAAATATGAGTCGATAAAAATGTTCCCAGGTTGCCTATCCAGGGACTCAATGTTTAGAAAAAGAAAATTGTGCAAATGAATGCAAGAAAAAGTGATGAATGACAAGCAATTGAATTCAAAGTTGAATGAATTTTTTTTTCAATTTTGAATGCAATAACAATGTTCCTAAATGTAATTAGGATGATTAATAATGCACTTTTTAATTTTTCAATGAGATAATATGATGCAAGAAAGTAAAAATGCAACCTATATGCACTTTCACTAATGAAAATATGAGAAACCCTATATGCACATTCACTAATGCAAGAATAAATGCAACCTAGATCTAGGACCTTAATGAACTCCAAATCAGAAAATGAATGTTCAAAAATGTCAGGTTCACCAAAATGAACCAGTAGGGGAAATGGGTGTTTTATGGCCTAGGTCATAAAACACCACACTTCCCCAATTGTCATTCAAATATGTCCTATAGTCCCAAATTGGATTGACTATCAACCCAAAGGTGAGTCAATTCTCAACAAGGAAGACCTACAAGGGGGTTCTTTAAGATTCGAGGGGCTCACCACCAAGAAAAATCTTGGAAAAGACAACTTAACATTCAACTCACAAAACCTAGTAATCCAATCCAAGTAATGAGTGCAAATTTATGATGAAAATAAGCAACAAGTTAGGATGTGTGTACTTAGGAAGTTTGGAAATGTGATGAGGATTCTGGAAATGCAAAAAAACTATCAAAATATGCTAGGGAGGACTAAGACACCCTTACTATTGTCTTATTCCCACTTCTAATTTTTGGGGAAAATGTGGAATCTTCGGCTGTCATAATAGGATTCGAAAGAATCTCTAAAAAATACCACTTAGAGGACTAATATTCTCTTGTTGTTGACTTAGTCCCATATTGAATTTCTAAAATCTATGAATGTGATCCTAAGGGTCAATGTCTATACTTCCTTCTTAGATATCAGGTCCTGAAACTTCCAGATCTGGCATGTAGGTGAGTTTTTGTGAAGATGACAACTTTGCAATGCAACTTTGCATTTTTGCAACTTTTCACTTCAAATAATCTTTAAGTCTTCAACCTAAATCTACAAACACAAACATGAAGAGAGGAAAAACTTGTTGATTGTTAGTAAATGGGGGTTTTCCTTGGTCAAACCCTTTGTTGGTAATTAAACCTTTGAATAAAATGGAATAATGGAGGGAAATGATAAATGAACAAAGTGATATGTTACAACTCACCAAACCTTTGTTATGAAGTCTACAAATTTGTGTGAAGTTCCTAGCTTGAATGTAGATCTTGAACCAAAGGAATGCTTGATAGATCTTGACTTGAATTGCTTGCTTGAATCAAAACCCTACATCACAAATGTTAGCTCAAAAACACACATGATGCAAGAATATCTTTGACATGATGCTTACATCTTGATAATGGCTCTGAATTCTTGATGAATCGGTCTTGAATGCCCTTATGAACTAAATTATGCTATTAGGAATTCTCATTCAACTTTCTTGATAAGAAATGAGTGAAAGAACATTGTATTTATACTTATCTATGCTTAATATCCTGAAATTACACCACACCAAGCCAACATATGAATTCATTAATTAAAGGAGGCTAAATCCCGCCAAGATTTGAAATTAAATCCCAAAAATAACTTAAGGAGGTCTAAGATGCCCTAGGTGACGTCTTAGTCACGAGGCTTGAAACTCGGGGCACAAACTCCAAAAAGGGGCCCATTTAAGGTGCATTTGAAATCAGGGTCCCAAGACCTTTGGAGGAAAAAGACGTCCTAGGTGGCGTCTTAGTCCCAATCCAAACAATTAGGGACACAAAGCTAGAATAATTAAATTATCATTTATCCTTTGATGTTTGTCAGGATTAACCATAAAAAGATATAATTTATTAGGCTTGTGGATGCAAAATAGGACCAATTAAGACATAAATAAGGATAAACAAAGCAAGGAAGGAAAAACAAGTGTGAAAATGCAAGCCTGGTATGCATTTTTCTACACTACAAAGGGAATCTTTATAGATAGTGTTAGTTGTCACTAGATCTTATCTTATCTTTTAGCATTTAATTCTTGTGTCCTAATTCATTTAATATTTATTGAGGCAGTTTTCTCATTATACAATTTATTAAGACACATGTCAAGATGTTTTATAATAGACTTCTATACTATCATTATGAATATAAAACAATGTTGTCCCTTGATCACTACTCTTTGTCGATTGTGTTTTATACTTTGACCTATTAGACAATGTATTTCTATCACTCTCAAAACTATTTACCATGAAGATTGTTATACAAATAGTGAACTCATTTCTTGACTATCATGAATCCTTTTCACTATAGCCTATGTTTTCTTCCAAAATCATCACTTGAATCATTCCTTCACATTGAAATACAAGCCTCAATTCATATCCCTTGGCATCTATAAACTTTCATTGACCTATTGTTTGAAGGAAGCATACTAAGAAGTGCTTTTAATCCATTCCACAATTTGTTTTGTTCTAAAAACTATAGGACATTAGTATTTATTACAATCAATGTGACTTTAGAATATCATCTAATTTTGTGACTATCCTATTATAGTCCTTTATTTATGTTATGCCATCTTTGTTCATGTTGTTTCCTCTATTCATCATTTCATAGTCTTTGGTTTGTGTTTCTCCTTGTGATCATTACTCTCTCTGTGTGAAGATTACATTATACATTTTCATGAGCTCACAACATATTATATGATCATTAGATTTTTCCAAAGTAAAGACATCATTACCACATGACATGTTGATCATGATTCTAGATTATATTCCTTTTCTTCCTTTGGTTATATTGACTTTGATTCTAGTTTGAGTATAGCTTACACTGACACATTCAAAATGCATAAGGAGATTAAATTTTTTATTTCAACCTTGGAGTTCTATCCTCATTGGTTGCTTCACCTTACACTGATATAACATCTCTTCCACCTCCTACTTCAATATTGAGTGTTCCTACATAATTGGTTTCTCATGATTTAGGGAAGAAAAATATTTAATAGTCATGTTTCCACTATAGTTGATTGGGATTATTACTTACAAGACATGGATTATTACTTACAAGACATGTCAATCTTGTTTAGTGAATCCCATTTTAGAAAGTTGGTGAAAGTTTTTTATGACAACCACATTAACACTATTGACAACCAATCTACATCTTTGGTTCCTATTCTACATCACCCTCCACATAGAACATTTGAGCAACTTTCAAAGATTCATCATTTCCTTTGGATCTTGTGCATCATTTAGAGACTTATATTCTTCTCACATGGGAATATTTCATGCACCTACTCCCAGTTCACCTTATTTGATAATGAATAAATATTGTTTGACATTTAGGGATCACATTTTGCATTCTTCTTTGAGTGTCACTCAAAACTATAGGATCTATCATTTTATGGGGGGGTCCACAATCTCTTTATCTCTCCTCTGGAGGGAACATTTATTGTACTTATGTGATAAAATTATTCATTGGGTGATCATCATTAGTCCTATCTTATTTACTCATAAATTTTATTTCATTACATTTGCATCATTTCTCTTATGGAGAGGGCTTTTTATTTCCCGTTGATTTTTTCTCCTTTACTCTACTTAATGAGAAATTTCACTTAATGGGTGTATTAGTGTAAATAGTGTATTTACATATTTATTTAGGATATCACCTTTATAATATTGAACTATTCACACTTAGCTTAAGTTTACATATATTTTTAAATATTTTGTCTCACTTTATATGGTTGAGACACATTTCCTCGTCATTTGAGACACCTATTGCATGCATATTTGACACTCACTCACACACTTGTCAAGTGATCTCACAAGTGTTCCATATTTGTAGGGTTAGTTAGTTGTTTAGTTCTACCATCATATCTTCTCATCCTTTCCTATATATGCAAGGCTTCTATGTAAATTTTACAAACTCTTCATTTTATATTGATAGACATACTATTGTTCTCATTTTTTCACTCGTGGAAGGTCATCAATTCACACTTTTAGATCTTGTCTAATCCCAACAAAGATCAATTTAAAAAATAAATAAATAAATAATTATAATATTCTAATTGAACTAACGATGTAGTTATTAATAATTCTACATAGTTCAAGAGTTATAATATTTTTTGTTGCACCTTGAAGACATTAGGGGAAATGCATTCTTGAGAATTCAACATTATAAAACACCTTTTTAATGGATAGTTATTAAATTTAATAGTTTTGAGGTAATTTAACTAGTTGAAATGGAGTGCCTCTGAATAACCACATTTTTCTATGTGGCATTTAATTCATGGAGGTCATTTATCCTATTATATAATGTATTTAGTCATATTTTCTTTGTGAAACTCAATTTAATCACATTTATTATCCTAAAGTTAGTGGCAAGGGAAAAATAACAACCTAGGATAATATTTTATTTTTTCTTTAGAGCTATTGTTGAGAATGTTAGCAATGAAAAACTAAGAAATTGACCAATTTTAATTTTCTATAAGAGATCAAAATTATGAGAGGTTTGGGTATCAATAATGGTCTTTATAATTTCTATCTTCAAAAGAAATCCCTTGAAAAAGTACTCATTAGTGTCCCCCTCATTTGGTTAGGCTATATTAAATTTTGATGGGGGATTTAAGGGTTATCCTTATATTGCTAGTACAAGAGGAGTCCTTAAGATTGATAAAGGAGATTTTATTAATGCCTACACTAAGGGTCTTAACATGAAGTCCAACAATGAGATTAAAGCTACTACAACTTTTTAGAGAGTGAAATTAGCTCTTTCTCTTGGAATTTATAATATTCTAACTAAGGGGGACTCTAATTTGATTATTGAATCTATAAATGATTGTTCATCTTGGATAAAAATTTAGGATTTTATTAGTAATATTCAAGTACTATCCAAGGAAATTATTCAATTTAGTGATGTCCATATTTATCGAGAACGTAACCAAATTGTTGATGCTATGGCTAATCTCAACACTAGGCTCATGGGTTGACATTGATGACATAACATGTCTAATATAGCTAAATAAATGACCTATTTATTAAACTATAAGGTATAAAATGTATCAAAACGGGTGATTAGTTCTCTATTTTTAAATTATTTCATTCTTTTTCACTTAGGCATGGTCGAGAAAGATTTAACTTGACTTTACTCATCCAAGTAATTTGGATGGTTTTATTTTTTCTTTGAAGAATTTAAATTTGAATGATCACCTTCATGATGATTCAAAGAGACATTTTTATTGAAGAGTTCGACTCCATAACTCTCCTAATAATAATTTCCCCATGCTTACAAGGTCTTGTGTTATAATTATCTATCATTATTTTCTATTTATGGCTTTGCATGTGGCATGCTCATATTCAAAATGGTGGCATGTGAATTTTTTTTGGTTTTATCACTTATGATATTGATAATTGCATTAAAATCATTTTTGGTTTATACATTGTGTTGAGAAATTCACTAAGGGCAGCTTTCATTAGTTTTCATAAAAGGTTACAATTTTTATCTAGGTGTTGATATCTCATGGGGGTAATGGATGAAATTTGAGTCATCAACCTTTGATGAGCTCCATAATAATAATATTTTATAGAATATAAGTAAAAAAATTGGTATATGTTCATATATTGAAGTCTTATGTGGGTTGGGCGGGGGCCCTAGCTCGGTTGGCTAAGTAATTCTGTTGCGGCTCTGCTGGTCACGAGTTCTAGTCTCCCCCATCCCGTGGTACCAAAGGGCGTGTCGCGCCAGCGCCACCGGTCACGTTAAAAAGTTTACCAGGCGCACTGCAGTTTATAGAGGGTCGTGCTACCCGATTCCTGCAGTCTAAAAAAAAAAAAAAGTCTTATGTGGGTTCAATCCAATCCTATCTAAGTATTTTGCAAGGTCATGGAGAGGCCAAAAAGTCACTATTCGTGGTGTACATTTTGAGGTATCTAAAAAATATATTATGGATACCATAGGGTTGAGAGTGGATGAAATAAAGTTCAAGAAGTAGGGTAAGTCTAGAGATAAGGAAAGTTTCATGGATTTTCTCAATGATGAGGATCTCACTAAATTCCAAAATGACTTCAAGAGGGAGGAGTTGTCATCTCATTGGGATGAGGTAAGTTGTGTTCTCATCAGATATTTTACCCTCAAAGGTCATAAATGTGCCTTCAACTACCAATTTACTTTATTAAACCACTTAAGACATTAAATATTAATTAGCTTCCCCTTTTTCCATTAAAATTGTTTCGAGAATTTTTTTATGGAGGCATTGCTAGTATAACTTAATTTTCCTCTACATCAAGATATAATTTTTAGACTCTAAAGATATCATTTAGCCTTAATCCTTGAGTCACCTATTATTCCCTTTATATTAATTAAGTATATATTAACTTTACCTTGGGTTCTTATGGCAAAGGAATAGAAGGGGATTAATGGGGAGAAGTATATCCCCTTTGTTGTTGAGCCTACTAGTAATAATTATCTAGGTAAGAGTAAGGGTATTCTTAATAGGAATAATGTTGGTTTTGTTAGTGATTACCTTGGGTATGATTTAGTCTCTCCTTCTATGGAAATTGTTGCTAGTAAAGGTGGGAAGGATTCACCTCCAAAAAAAAAAAAAAAAAGTGGAATTACTATTACTAACTCCGTTATGACTAAGCATATTATTTTTGTATTAGACCCCCTATTTTTAAGGGAATTGTTGATTGAAAATGTGGATTTAATAATCCTTAAAGTTCCCTCTAAGTTGATTTTGTTGGTTTTGCATAGCCTTGTCCTGCGCTTTGTATGTTGAATATTTTTGGGCCCCTATTGGTAGAACCTTCATCCTCTTGCGCCATGTGTAGGCAACGCGCGCTTTTGGGAACTCTTTTCCCTTACTTCTTCTCTAAGCTTTTCCCGTGTGCAACATTGCATTCTCTGTGAGCACCTTTTTGGTAGACCCCACAATCAAGGCTTTAAGCATGACTACACCATGTGTCACCTTTGTAGGGACTTGAGTCTCAAAGGAAGGAAGGAAGAATGAGAGGCCCCGCCTCTATGCCACGTGTCCTAACCAGTTCTTCAAATGGTTAGATACATGTCTTCATGGGAATTTCGTTGCTTCCACTTTGAGACCACATCCATAATTTGCAGAAGGGTGCACTTTATTCAAGGCAAATGAATGCCATGTTTTAGAATCTTTCTGTTGTGTTAGTTTTGGAGAATCATTGTGACGGGCAGGATGGCCCGTGCCTGGGAATCTTTTTTGTTACCTTTCAAGTGGTGGAAGGATCTATATATACTGCTTTGACTCTCTCAAAAAGGGTTTGAAAATACATAGGAAAAAGATATAAGGACTCTCGACCTTTGTACTGCTTTAATATTATTGTATTAAGACTAACGAACTGTGCCAATCTATTTGGCCTTTCCATTTTCTTGGTTAATTGATAAAACATTATACTATGCTAGTATTGTTGTAATGAGTAGTTTATCTTATAATTTAATATAATTTCATTGTTTAGATCATGTTTGTACTCTTCTTGTTCAATGAATGCATATGGAAGTCATATTATGTTGTTTGATTAATTTCTTAAGAATTTTATCTATGCTTTATGTTATTTTTAGATATGTAGATTATTGAACGGGCCCTCAAATCTCATCTAAAAGGAATATTTCCCATGCTTATTTACTTAAATCTTGGTGCATTGCCTTAGTTTAAATTTTATTTTAATATATTTTCTTCCTTTTCCCTTTTCACCCCCCAATACATGGAAGAGCTGACTTCTTTAAAACCTAGAGGTTACTTAGTTTAGTGCAATTGCTCCCCCCATTAATTGAGTTTCTTGAAAGGTTGTGAGCCTAGAAAATTTAGGCAACAACAGTTCTTTTTTTGGCACGCCCAGTGGGATTTTTTTTGAATGTATCTAAACTTAAAGTGGGTATATGATCCATAGACCTATTACTAGATCCCATATAGTGAATAACCCTAGCCTACTAGTACCACTACTGGTAATAGTACAAGCAAGAGCCCATATAGTGAATGTCTCAACCCCTCCACTAGTCTCATTACTAATGGCTAACATAAATTTTGTAGCATGGGACATTGGAAGCCCTCTCATGGCACTGGTAGCACCAGTCATTTCAGCTCCTATCCCAATGTTTGCTTTAAAAGCTTTACCAAAATTTACCAGTGAAGGCTCAAAAACACCATACAATCATCTGCAAGATGTGACAGATGTGTGTTTGGTTCATGGTGTAGCTGATCAAAATGTAGCACTCAGATTTCTTGTAGCTTCTTTCAATGGAAAGGCACTAGATTGGTATCACACTCTAGAAGCTAACACTATCGGTACTTGAGATCAGCTTGGGAATCCTTTTTATGAGCGATTTTCAAATACTGGAGATCAATCTTCACTATTTCAACAAATAGTGACCATAAAGCAGGCCCCTTAGGAGGCCATGATCGAATTCAATGCCTAGTTTCACACAACTTGGCAAAGGATCCAAATTGCTATTCACCCACCTGCCGATTTGGCATTCATGTTCTATCTAAAATCTCTCAATGTCGACATTTCGGTGATGATCCAGTCCCTTGGTGGGAACACTTTTTTGGATGTGTATAACATCATTGTTAAGGTGGAGAATAATTTGATTGATGTTGGAAAGTTACTACCTCACCCTACTATGCCTATATTTGTAAAGTTGTTAGTTCCTGTCCAAGAGATAGCTTCTACCAGTGTGTCTGCTCCTCCCCAATCTATATATGCATGTCCGAGTGCACCAAAAAATGTTGCTTCTACATCTAACTCTTCAAAAGATGAGATAAGTGACATCAAGGAGTTGTTACAGAACTTCTGAAATGAAATAACTAGTATCAAGTGGCAATGGTCTATGCCTGTGAAGCTAGCTTTCCAAAATTACCAAGGAGGAAGACCTTCCTACCAACAAAATCAATTTGAAGGAGGTGCATACACAAATCGACAGACTCAAACAAATAATTAGGTAGTGTCAATGCCTACTCTACTACAAAATTTTCACCCAAGTTTGAATAGAGAGATGGTAGCGGGGAAAAATAATCCCACTGATGATACCAATCCTTGGTGCTTCCCCTACAATGAAGCACATATGCTCCAAAATTATATGTGTGGAAATTTACAACAAAGAGTAGCGGAACAACGTATTCAAGGAGTCACACTAGATTCAGGAGGTTATACATATGCCTCTCCATAAATAGAAAACATGGTACTCATCGCTCAAATGCAAGGAATGTCCTTGGAGCAAGAAACAAATATAGCTCTCGATCACGCACTCTTCTCATCGATGGAAGAAGAAGAGGTGGTGTTTTCAAATGATGTTTCCACATCAAAGGCCCTACAAGTGCAATCAAATTATAACACTCGCTCAAAGAGGAGATTCATGGGAAAACTGGTTGCTCTATAGCCCAAAAGTGTTCCCAACCAAGTTCCTAGTACCTTCGCAATTACACAATATCAGCTACGCAAGGAGATTTTTATAACAAGGTCTAGGGAGCAGAAGTTTTCAAATTTTCTGCCATTCAATGTGGTGGAACAATTGAAGAAAGCCTCTACTAATGCATCTCTTTGGGATATCTTAGCTATCCCAAAGCAAAAATTGTTACTACAGAAGGCCCTATTGGAAGATGGGCCAACATAGAGCCAACCGAGAAACCATCCAAAGGAAAGGCCATTGATTCATCATCTCATGTCGAAGTACTCACAAACAATGATGAGGAAGCTTCTACCAAAAGTAGAGGTAAACCGAAACCAAAACCCTTTTTCCTAACTCTCATTGTGGGTAAGAAATTTTTTCACAATTCGATGATTGACTCTGGTGCTAGCATTATAGTCATTCCCAAGCAAATAGTTGAAGCCTTAGGACTTAGCTATGAACCTTTAAATAGATGGGTTATGCAACTTGATGGGAATAAGGTTGAAACTATAGGGGTCATCAGGAACCTCCTCTTGACTCTATTCTCTTTCCCTAGTCTCACAACCCCACAAGATACTGTGATCATTGACATCCCTCCCATGTTCATTCTTTGCTTATCCCGAGAGTTAAGTGCCAAGATAGGTGGGTTCTTTCTTTAGATTGGTCACACTTAATTCTTAGGAAAATGCAAGGAGCTAAGATGAAGATAGTGTCTGAACATTTGCATTCAAAACATGTAGCAGATGAATCCATGATAAATTTTGAGGCTACTCATACCTCTATCACCAAAGATGAGATGTATTGTACTAAGTTACTTGAGGATGAGATGGTGATCGAAGACTGAATTGATGAAGAATAGGTCAGGTCTTGAGTGAATTTATAGAAACTGGTCCTTTCAACAATTATCATGCCACCAGATTGGGAACTTATATGATCTATGATGAGGATCAAGTGATTTTGAAGGTGATTATGGAATCTGAGGGTGGTCAAGCCTTAGAGTTGTGGATGATGCATTTTGATGGAGAAAGATGTAAAGTTGCTGTAGGAGCTGGGATATGTTTGACATCCCCATCCAATGAAAAGACACTCAAATCTTTTCGCTTTCAACTTTCCTGTTCAAACAATGAAGTTGAATATGAAGGCCTTGTGCAAGGTCTAAGCCTTGCGGAGCAGATGTGAATTAAACAAATAATGGTGTTTAGAGACTCTAAGATAATAGTCAATCAAGTTTGAGGTATCTCCACAGCCAGGAATGTGTGCAGGCAATCTTATAGACATAGAGTCTGGGACCTGATTGAAAGCTTTGAAGCTTTCAATTTCTAGATGGTGCCCAAAGAGTAGAATACAACTACATATTGCATGGTGATGATAGGATCTCAATTCGACCCTGTTTCTAACTTAATTAAGAACACAAAGAATGTGTGAGTGGTTGTTTAACCCACAATCCTAGACAATGACCAGTGTTGGCAAGTGTTTGAAAGTGACGAACAAATTTCCTCATTTATTCAACACTCAGGAGAGTTCACCGATTAGCTACAACCAAAAATTGTAGAAGCTTATGAAGGGAAAATTATTCAGCTAAGGTCTAACAAACTTTTAAAAGGACTTTTCACTCTCAAAAATCTATTTGATTTTGATGATGCAAGAAACAACAAGAGGAAGTTTGTAGCAAACAAGGGTGACTATGCAGATCTTCAAGTCAGAGATGGAAGGAAGCTTAAGGTTGAGAAAGATGTTCCACAACATGATAAAGACAAGCTCATGCATTTTTGCAAAAAATATAAAGGAGTACTAGCCTGATCATATGATGAGCTCAAGGGATATGATCCTGAAGTCATCTAGCATACCATAGAATTGATGGAAAGGGAAAAACTTGTCTTCCAAAAGCAAAGGCCAGTGAACCCAAAGATTGAAGCACTAATGGCACAAGAGTTGAGGAAGCTAATCCACTCTTGGCTTGTCTTTTCAATCAAGCATAGTACATGGGTGTCCAAACTGGTTCCAATCCAAAAGAAAAATGGGGATATTTGTCTCTGTGTTGATTTATGGGATCTGAATAGGTCATCCCTCAAGGACCACTACCCATTTCCTTCCATGGAATTAATCTTGCAAACACTGGATAGCTCAAAAATATTTTCTTTGCTGGACAGCTTCTCTAGGTACAGCCAGATTTGGGTCAAAGAGGAGGATTGACACAACAATGTTCATTACTAAGTGGGGAACATTTTCCTATACGAAAATTCCCTTTGGCCTCTCAAATACACGAGCCACATTTTAGTAAGCAATGGAAATTTCCTTTAGAGAACTAATCAATAAGATTATCTTGATATACTTAGATGATCTTATCATATTTTCTAAGTCAAAAGATGTTCATTTTGATTATCTTGAAATGTTTTTTTAAAAATGCCAGGAGTTTGGGATATCCCTGAACCCAAAAAAATGTGTTTTCGAGGTGCCTCAAGGAAAATTATCAGGACATGCAGTTGCCAAAGATGGGATTGCTATTGATCCAGATTAGATGAAGGAAATCAAGGAACTGCCCCTACCAGTAAACAAAAAGGGAGTTCAGTCCTTCCTAGGGAAGGAAAATTTTGTAAGAAAATTCATTTCATATTTTTCAAGTTTAATTAGACCAATCACCCTAATGCTCAAGAAGGATCAATTGTTTAAATGGACAAAAGAGGCTAGAGAAGCCTTTGATAAGGTCAAGGAGGCTATTTCCTCAACTCCTATGTTTGTGAACCTAGACTTTTCAAAGGAATTTTTAATGTATGTGTTTAGTAGCAAATATAGCATTGCTACTATTTTGACCCAAAAGGATGATGAAGGAAAGGGAGAACATTTGATATCCTTTCACTCCCAGACCTTAAAATACTATGAGACAAACTATAACTTTGTTGAGAGGCAGGAATCGCCATTGTTAAGGGACTTAAAAAGTTCTGATACCTCATAACTTGTAGAAAGGTGGTCATATATGGAGCACATTCTAGTGTGCATGAGTACCTTATGGAGGGAGAAATCACCAAAAAAAAGGGACAAATAGATAACCAAGATCCTTGAATATGACATTGAGGTCAGCCCCACAAAGACCGTGTGGGGAAGAGGATTATGTGAAAATTTGGCACGTGATGAAGAAGTGGTAGCTGAGGAGGAACAAATTGAGCTAGTTCTACTAAATGAAAATGAGTCTGAAGGCTACTAGTTGGTAGATAGAATGAGATTCATGTAGACTGGGAAATATCCAGCAGGCCTCCCTTCTTAGAAGAAGAGGTTTTATAGATTAAAAAATAGTGGGTATGTTCTTATTGAAGGGGTTCTCTTCAAAAGGAATTTCAATGGTGTTCTTTTGTGATGCGTCATCCAAGAGCAAGCGTAATTTTTTTTGGATATATTCCATAGCAGTCCTGCAGGTGGACATTTCTCTGCAAAGACCACTGCCATTAAAATTATGTGTGTAGAGTATTTATGGCCTACATTGTTCAATGACTCACACTCTCTAGTTAAATCCTACAAGGAATGCCAATTCTTCATAGGAAGGAGGAAGAACTCGGTAATGCCTCTGAATCTGGTAGTAATTGAAGAACCCTTCACACAATGGGGCTTGATTTCATCGGGATGATTAATCCCACCTCCAGTGTTGGGCATAAATGGATCCTTAATGCCACATATTATTTTACCAGATGGGTCAAGGCCATGCCCCTAAAGAATACAATTGAGGTGGATATTATAAAATTCCTCGAAGAACTGGTAACAAGGTTTGAGGCCCACCAAATACCATCATCTCCAACAATGCAAAAGCCTTCCTAGGTTCGAAGGTATGTCAATTTTCACTTAAGCATGGTATGTTCCTAAAGACATCTTTGAATTATTATCCACAGGGAAATGGTCTGGCTGAATTGACTAATAAGAATTTAGTCTGACTCATCAAAAGAATAGGGTCAAAGTATCAGAGAGAGTGGCATAGGAACCTCAAAGCAACACTCTGGATGGACTGCATAACTCCCAAGCAAGTCTTAAAGACTTTGTCATACGAGCTAGTATACAAGAAGGAAGCACTATTTCCTGTCTCTATGAAAATTCTTGCCCTACAATTGCTTAATTCTCTATATGTAGAACAAAACATGGAGGTCTAGATAGCTGAGCTATTAGAGATACAAGAGAAAAGGTAAAATGCTCTGATAGCCATGTGTAACTATCAACAGGTGGTTAAGAAGTGGTTTGACAAGAAAACCTCCAACCAAGTTCTTAAGTGGGGAGATTTGGTGCTCAAATTCAATGAGTGAGCTGCAAAGCCTGGCCAACATGGAAAATTTGATAGTCTGTGGGAGGATCCTTTCCACATCATTAAATGCAAGCAACATAATGCAGTCAAATTAGAGAATATGGAAAAAGAAGCATTGGGAATTCCTGTCAATAGAATTCACCTCAAAAAATTTAATTAGCTTTATTAACCATTTGATAGTGTAAATATGTAAAAAAAAATTGTGTGTTTTGTTTGGTCAAGTTTTTATTTAGTAAAGCCCTTTAAATCATGAAAGAATCCAAAAGAAAATGGAGACATAAACTTGATAAAAAGGCTATACATTCATCATATGGGAATATTTACTTTGGAATATTACAATTCAAAATGGCTCTTAGGCCAAGCTTTTGAAGAATATATATATTAAGAAGCTTTTAAAGATATATATACAAATATAGAGAGAGGAGAAAAGATTTCATTTATTCAACAGGAGAAACATCTTCAGTAGGAGCTTCATCATCAACAAGAGCATCAACTTCAATAGGAACGGCAGGAGCTTTGAGAGTAGCAATAACAAGTGGAGGATACACTAAGTTTTTGAAATCAATATACCACTCCACATCATAGAAAAGCTCTACATTGTAGCACCTTAGTAAGAAGTGGCATGCACGAGACACCTTCTGGCAGTGTTCCCCAATGGTCATCATGCGAAATATACTCATAAATGGCACCCAAGGCACCATCGTATCCTCTTCAATATGATGACGGAGATCACTTGATGTTGGAATACCAAGGCCATACACAAAATTCATTACAATTTCCTCGAGGCCTCCGAGATAGTAGAGAGGAAAAAAAATGAGAACAAATATTAGTGTTCACTCGATATTTGTCCTCATATTCTATACAGTCTTTCCCCAGAACCCACTTTATTGCAACTATGGCTAAGGAATGTTTATTCTTTGTCATATGTTTCAAATGCCTACTAGAAACTTCTCCTAGGAAAGTTGCCTAAGACCTATTACTAGTTAACCTAATGGGAGTATACATTTCCTCTATCAATAATCCCAATTACCAAGTATGAATTCTACAATTAGGGTATGTGTAGGATCATCATGGAAAAAATAGGCCCTTAAGTGGTGAAAACTAAAAAAAATCAAAGGTAGGAAACTTGACGTAAAAATTTGAATAAGTTATCTATATTATTTCAAAAATATGTAAGAATAGAATATGTAGCAAATTGAATGTAGTTTCTAAACTACTAGGTTTATTTAATAAATAAAAAATCTATTTGGTGAAAATTTGAAATTTCAATGTAGTAGTCCTTAAATTTTAGGGAAAAAATAAGAAGTAGGTGTCTGTTTGACAACCCTAACAACAATAAAATAATAATATTTTTTTATAAGATTTTAGATATGGGTATGTGCAGGATCATCATGGAAAAAACAGACCCTTAAGGGCTTAAAAAATTTAGAAAAATCAGAGTTAGACAACTTGACGTAAAAATTTGAATAAGTTATCTATATTATTTCAAAAATATGTAAGAATATAATTTGTAGCAAATTGAATGTAGTTTCTAAACTACTAGGTTTATTTTATTATTTAAAAATCTATTTGGTGAAAATTTGAAATTTCAATGTAGTGGTACTTAAATTTTAGGGAAAAATAAGAAGTAGGTGTCTGTCTGACCACCCTAACCACATTAAAATGATAACATTTCTTTATAAGATTTTAGATATAAGTAGAGGACTTATTTGAATTTTTTATTAATTTTTTTTAAAAATACAAAAACTCATATGTTTGACCACCTTAACTTTATCAAAACTTGATGAAATTCATTTTTTTTTAATCCTATAGTATGCGAAGCATAGAATGTGACACGTGTTTCAATTTAAAAAAATGTGATACTGTTTGAAAGCTATAAATATTTTCCAATCAGCCTATCAATTAGGACTTTAGTCATAATGCAAATAGAAAATGAATAATAATAATTTATTAAATTCAAAGTAAAGCATAATTTATATTGGTGGAAAGCTGAGAATCTCCTTTAAAAACCTTTTTTGTTTCATCAATTTTGGGTTAAAAAAATTCGTCAGCCACATACCCTACACATACCCGTCATATCGCCACTTTTTGGCCCATCATGATCTTGCACATACCCATAAAAGTAGAGGACTTATGTCCCGATGTGATGCATATTTTTTGTAATTTTTTTCCAAGTAAATAATTAATTATGAATTTTTATTAAAACTTTTAAAAATATAAAAACTTGTATGTCTGACCACCTTAACTTGGTCCAAACTTCATGAAATTCAATTTTTTTCTTAATCCTATAGTATGTGAAGCATAGAATGTGATGAATGTTTCGAATTTAAAAAATATGATACCATTTGAAAGCTATAGATGTTTTTCAATCGGCCTATCAATCAAGGATTTAGTCATAATTCAAATAGAAAATGAATATCAATTATTTATTATATTCAAAGTAAAGCATAATTTATATTGGTGGAAAGCTGAGAATCTCCTTTAAAAACCCTTTTCGTTTCATCAATTTTGGGTAAAAAAATGTCGTCAGCCACATACCCTATAGATACCCATCATATTGCCACCTTTTGGCCCATCATGATCCTGCACATACCCATTATCCTTAGGTATATTCATAGAGGTAGCTGAGGTACAATGCGTGTGATAAGCATGATACTTATATGAGATGCAAAATCGAAAATCCCACCAGGTTGTGTATGTTGCGTGCGAATTAAGATGGGGTAATTAATTAGCTAAAAATTGTGGCAAGTGTAAATGGTAGTCTACACGGTTGAGTGCTAAGTTTCAAGTTGTGGATGCTTTTCAGTCTCCAAGGATCAACTCAAATCTTTTCATGATTCATTACACCCTTTTGCTTAATCATTCTTCTAAATTCATTAAATGAAAAAGCATGCAAAAAATTTTGTACACCTTCAATTCCCGCCTCAATTTCCCAAGAGATGGTGCCATAAGACATGATGGCTAATCGTCATTATGAATTATTTTCTTTTCAAAAGAGTAGGAATTCATTTTGTATGAACGAAAGAGCTGGCGGTACATGCCAAATTTATTGTTAAAAATAGCTATTGTTTCCAACTCTTGTTTAAGAAAAAGGTAATGTTGCATGCAAAAGAATAACATTGCAAAGAAGTTTGAGTATATAGTTTGCTGAGGAAAAATTCAAGGGTGAGTTGTGGAGAGAAATTGAGAGTTGGTAAAATTTTTCACAAAACACTGAAATGGCACAAAATCCTGAGATGGCAGCACAAGAAGGGGCGGTCAGAAGCTTATCAGACATTGTGCCATAGAAAAATGGCCCCTTTTCATTTTCATGGCCTTTTAGGTCTTTTTTTATGGTGTTGGAACTATGTTGCTTTGATTTTATGTTGTAACATGGCTTGAACATGCTTATTTAGGTGTTAAAACTCAAAGAACAACATCTTGTGAAGGTGTTGTGAAGTATTTTAAGAAATTTCTACATTCTTCTAGACTCTATTTAATGAAATTTACCTAAAAAACACCTTTTCACTCATCAACAAGTCCTATTTTGAAGTGTTATAAAGTCTTGTAACAATCTTTCACACTCTTCTAGGAATATTTTCACTATTTACACCCTTCTCATGCTTTATTTGGCCCCTTTATACCCTCATGTGACTTAATTAAGTGTACTTTTGCATATTATCCCCAAAAAAAACATTAAATACAACATTTTTCATCACACATGTTCTTAGGTCCTAGGTGGGACCCATTTGCCATGGGTGGCGAATGAGTTCCCGTTGGCCCCAAATTCAAAATATTTCAAACTTCCTTTCAATATTTTATTCAAAATCACTTGATGTCGGCCTGTGATGAGGTATGAACGGATACTAAGGCACAAGAATTGTATAAATAAGTGATTTTCACCTCATTTTACATCTCCTAAGTCATTCAAGCAATCTCCCCACTCATTCAAGCATTCAAGCACTTTACATCAACAATTCAAACACTATTCAAGCACTTTGAAGCAACCATTGACATTACTTTAGACTTGCATTATCAAGGGTTAGGTAAGTTGATATAATTTGCATATTATTATTTTATCTTTCTCTTTCATTTCATTGTCTTTTCAAGGGTTTAATTACCAAAAGTGGGGTTTGACCAAGGAAAACCCCTATTCACTAACCCCTAATCATTTTTCCCCTATTGCATGTTTATTTGTAGCTCTTTGTATGCAAATTCGATAGGTTATTAGGTGTTGAAGATTGATTTCCAAGTCAATTAGGTGATTCAATTCAACTTGATTCAAATTCAAGCTTGGAGAGAGTTATATGTCCATTTCTGCAGATTTGACTTCGGCAACCCAACAAGCAGACATCTCCAGATCTGGTGTTGTAGAGTTGTCTCCTAACTTTTTAGAAATTTAGGAGAGGATTGATTCGCCACCTGTGGTGAATAAGTCCCACCTTAGGACTGGAAACTAGAGTTTTGTCATATTTTGGATCTCGACAGACAGAAACCAACTCCCAACAGTTTTTCACCAATAAGTGGACTGATTCGCCACCCTAGGCGAATGAGTCCCACTGTGAAAAATCAATGATTTCCATCAGCATTCAGAACACTCCAAAATCATCACAATTCATCCAAGTACACTCAAATTCATCCCTGTACTTTTTGTTTTGCATTATTTCTTCATTTATATAATTTTTTTGCATATCACAATGTGTTTTCAAACATAGTTATAATTACACTTTTGCATTCATTTTCGGTCATTTAGATTAGTCAATTGCATTTAGTTAAGTTCATTTACATTAATCAACATTGCTTACATCCTAATTTGAGTGATACATTAGCAATTTTGGCCCTATCTCTCTCCTTTTAAGTGAAAAACCCTAGAAGTGCAAGAGTAGTCCATAGGGTCCCAAAAAGCTATGTTCATTTTGGTGAACCCAACTTTTTAACACTTTATATTTCTAATTGCATTCACATACTTCATCTTAGTTTCCATTTGCATTAGCATTCAATTTTAAGACATTGATTTGTTATTGCATTCTAGGACTTTTCATTTTGCATTAGTGAAACCTTCATGTAGCTTTCATTTTTGCATTACATCTCATTGAAAAAATTCAAAATCTACATTCTTCATATTAAAATTGCATACTGTATAGCATTTAAATCATCTTAAAAATTTTGAAAAACACTAAAAAAACTTCATACTGGGATTCATTCGCCACCCAAGGTGAATCAGTCGCTCTACACTTTTTACACAACATTTCTGCAATCTTTTTGGCATTTTTTTGCATTACACTTTTTTGTTCTTGCATTTTTTTTTCATTCATAGATTCTCTATTTTTCCTCATTTATTGCATCTTAGTTTTTTTGCATCATGGCATTTTATTTCAATAGGTTTTGGAATTCCTTAAAGTCATTGGTAGACATGTCCAACTGTGCCTTTGGCTGTGATCCTAATGACCTTGAACTCCAACATGCTCCTACAAATCCTAATGATTTTCCTCCTCATGAAGTAGACATCATTGGAGAAAATGATGATAGCATGCAAATTTTCTACAATGACTTCCTTGACAACCTCGAAGCCAATGCAACCTTTTTCCCATCCATGAAATCACAAGACCTTCCCACTGTTGCACCTCCTGATCACTTTGCATATATACATCCTGAAATCACTATAGGACCTATGGTTCCTCCCTCAAGTGGACCTAGTTCCTCTCACCAATCACAATCCCAACCATTCTATGAGCACACAGTCACAAACATTCTTATCAACCTTGAAGAGACTTATGGTAAAGGATTTACTATCTTAAGCAAACAAGGTTGTGACACAAAACATGAACATGACATCCATCAAATTTTTGAACAACAACCGACCAAAGCAAACACAACAGGACTTGGATATCTCAATCCTTCTCATCCTAAGAGACATATTGTTCAAACTAGGAGACTTCCAGATGTTGGGACGATGATCTTAAATGCTCCTCCTAACTTAAATATTCTTCTTCCTTGAGAGAAACCACTATCTCTTTCTAATGATAAGGATGTTAGGATCCCCATGGGTCCTTTTCCTCCTTCTATTCATGAACAAGGAGAATCTAGCAAGTGGAAACGACATTACAAGCTCAAAAAGATCAAGTTTCCCACACATCCTCCACCTGAATGTGAACAAAGACTTCAACTCCTTTTAAACAAAGGTCTTAAATACTTTTACCACCTATGAATAGGTTGGTTATTCATCCCAAAGACTCTAACATACCATTTTTCAAATATCATCGCATCCTTGGACATCGCACTGAAGAATGTTGGACATTGAAAGAAATACTGAATAAGTATCACTTCACTGATACCGACTGTTTCTTCGTCATACCTTAAATCCATCGAATCCCATCATCATGCCATAGTTTTAGAATTCCCTATTCTCACTATTGCATGATCCTTTCACATCACCCACCTTGGCTCATGCTTGTCTTTACCCTTTGTGGGGGGGACAAGACATTGTTAGCCTTGTCCTTGTAATGCAATTACCTTTGTCTCTTAACTATGTTATTCCTTTTCCACTTATCTCTTTAAGATTGCAAAACCAATAACTTATTTAATGGTTGACTTAGATTTGCATTACTTGTTCCTTTTCCTTTTCATGTGTGTATTGTGTTCCCCCGTATCGTGTGTTTGATGTTCTCTCTTTGTACACTTCTATTCGTACCTCTATTCTTCTATATGTCGTGCATTATCTTTTTCATTTTTTTTTTGTGTTCTCCTTTTGGGGATTACGCAAAGCGTAGAGACACCCTATGTCTCTTCCATGTTGATCCACAAGGTCTTTGTCTTTTTTTTTCTTTTTGTTATGTGTTTTCCTTTTGGGGATGATGAAAGGCATTGAGACCGAAATGTCTCCTTCATGTTGACCCAAAAGCTTTTTCATAATTTTCTTTCTCCTTTTAGTTTTCTTTCTTTTTCGCTTGTGTTATCCTTTTGGGGATGATGCAAAGCATTGAGACCACAATGTCTCTTCCATGTTGACTCAAAACAGACTTTGATGAGGGTGCAACCTGAGACTTAGAAAATAACCCACAAACAAGAGAATAATTTTATTATTCAGAAAATGGAGCTTCTTACATGCAGAGGATCTCAAATCCCCAAGTTCTACAACACATGCAAGTTACTGAAGCTACAAAATCACCCTTTCACAATATGCGCTTGTCCCCAAAAAGTTACCCAAAATTTGAAACCATAAATAGAGCTCCTCTTTAGTTTGGAGCCAAAACAACATTCAAATTTGAGTTTAGGTTTGGTGCCAAAATTTACAACATGAAGTTCAAATTTCAAAAGAGCATTTGCAATTGTATCTTCTAGAAAGTGTGCCAACTTCCCGAGGCCATAACTTTTGATCCAGGACTCTGATTCGCGAACCGTTTCAACTGTTGGAAAGGTCACAAAGTCAACAACACGTTCAAAATATGCTACGTCAATTTCGGCAAGTTTCGGGTCTGATCCAGGAACTCTAAGTGCCTCAAATCTAACTCAAAAGATTTTCAGGTGCAAATCTAGGAAACTAAAACTACAATATCTTTCCACCCAGGAATAGAAAATAAAAACTGTAAATTGGAAATTTCATTAGGACGAAAAAGATATCCAAAAATGTAAAAACATCTAAAAATAGAGAAACTTGAAATTTAACTATTTTTGGGTGATGCAAGATTGCCCTTACACCACTGGATGCTCCTGCATCAGACTTTCATTTTTCTTTGTTTTTGATCTCTTTGTGTTATTCTTCTCATTCTATGTATTCAGGGAATGATGACTGTTCTGAGCTCTTTAATACAAAAACATTGCAGCAACGAACATACTGACCCCAAATCCATAGATCCCTTATGTTTGTTTGAGGTCCTTTCTTTTCTTTTCCTTTTCCTTGACATGACGTAGCCTAACTTCAAAACATATGACTTGGCATAGGGCTTTCTAAGTTAGCTCTCATGTCTTGATTTCTTTTTGAATTTTCTTTCCTTTACTACTTTAAAGTAATTTCTCACAGAACAATGTGTAGAAATTCCTTTAAAGTGGGGGGCATACATTACCATAATTCATTTACACTCTTGGTTCCTAGTGTAGCCATATCATTTATATGATGTGTTTGTCACTTTGTGGATGACATTGGGTGTGATTTCCTTCATAAGTGTGATCTATCTTAGCATATTACATTCCTCTTGGTGGCCTGATGCGACATACTACATCCCATAAGATGTGAATATACTATTCTTTGATTGGTCCTCTCTTGGAGACATTAGACACAATGTTCCCTAAGTGACTAACCTTCCATAAATTGAACAAGACTCCTTTGAACATCTTTTCACATTTTGGGCTGATGCAAGAAGTTGGGTACACAAAAAGCTCAAAAAGTGGAAATATTTTTGCTGTTTTTCAGAATTTGTCACATTTGGACTGAAAATTTGAGGAACTTACACAATGAATATTAAAAAAAGATAGTACTATGAAATCTAGAATTTTGAATCTAGTTTCCAAATATGTAAATTATTAAAATACCCAGATTATAGAAATTAAATTTTGATAGGGATCTATAAAAACCACTTTTTAAAAGTCCCTGTTTTTTTACCATACCAAGCAAGTGTACGGACAACACTTTTTGACCCAAATAAAATTATTTTGCTAATTAATTTTGGGAAATGAGAGCTAACAACATGAATTTTGATGTAAATTTTTTTTTGTAATTTTTGGTTGAATATTTTTTTTTTATTAAATTTTTATTGGCCTTAATTGATTTTTTTAAAATCAATGTACGGACAACATAATTGGACCTAAACAAAACATTTTTGAATTTTTTTTTTCATTGTGTATAGAATTGTTTGAAGTTTGATGCCATATAATTTTTTTTACAAAAAACTTAACCAATAAAAAGTTATTAAAAAACTTAAAAAACCTGATATTTCAATTTAAAGGACTAGTTTGATTAGAAATTAATTAAAAAATAGCAAACATAATCCAATTTTAACAAATTTTATATATTTAGAAAGTAGACATATGTTCTCTAATGGGTTTTAATTTTATAGATTCATTCAGAGCAAAATTCCATCAGCTATGTTGTCAAAGTTGGACATTCTTCTTATATCTGCCTTAGTTTTTTAGTTGCAGGTCAAAAGCTAAGGCTCGGATTGCCAAGCCTTTCCCAAGCCTAAAACCAAGGTTGGATGTAGTGTGTAAATTTAATTTTTAAATAACGCGTACGCATTATTCAAAAGAAACGCGTACGCGTTTCATAACGCATACGTGTTACCCATTGACCCATTGGGAAAACGTAATGCATATGCATTTCTTGAACATAACGCGTACATGTTTCTAATATAGCCATTTTTCCCTAATTTAAAAAATTCTGGTAAAAGATGATTTTCCTGCAACATTCCTTTTCTGTAGTATGGTCCAAGAGTGTCATTTTCTACATTTTTTATTGCAAATTTGTCTTGTGCTGGGAATATTCTATTCAAATTATTGGAAGAGACAAAATGCAGGTTGAATTTTATGAAGTGGAATCAAATGCAGGAACTTTTTACAAAAAGATTTGGAAAAAGTGAATTTTTGGATGTACTCATGATGTTTTTGTACTTTAGAGTTTATAGAAAAAATGATCTTCATAGTACATAGTTTAATTTGAATATTTGAAGGAGGTGGAAATTTCAAAATAAGTTTCTTGAATTATTATTTTTGTGATCAAAGAGGGTTTGGTAACCATGGGTGATAAGCAAAGACAAAAAAAAAGATGTAGAAAGTTAATGACACCCGAAGAAGTTCAAGCAAATAAAGATAAGGAGGCAAAAAGACAAAGGGAAAGGAGAGAAAGGAATCGTCAAATGAAAGATTTGGAAGCATCTAGTTCCAAGAATGTTGAAGAGGAAGCCATGAATGATGAAATGAATGTAGATGATGCAAATGTGGAGATGGTGAATATAGAAGAAAATGCAATTACGGAGACAAACCCAATTGTGCCTTCAACTTCAACTTTGAATGATAAGCAAACAACTTCGGGTGTCTCTTCAAATCCACCTCCCAATGATATGGAAAATGCACCTATTCAAACAATCTATCCAGGTATGTGTTCAAACCCAAGTTTTCATAATATTGATATTGCTTGTTTAGATGAAGCTGGATACACCATTGATGAGATCAATAATATTAGGGATGAAACAATGCAGAAACAAGAAAATGATGAAATTATATCTTATGAGAATGTAAATGAGAATGAAATCCCTCATATTGATGAAAATGATAATGAAATCCCTTTTACATTTGAAAATGAAAATGAAACCCCTTGTGTGAATGAAAATGAAACTCCTATGTATGAAGGTGAAAATTCTTTTTTTACAATTGAAACAGATATTCTAGATAACCTTCGTGGTAAAGTTTCTTCAAGACAAATTAGAAATTATGGAAATAAAATATATAAAATATTTTTTATAGAAAGAAACTAGGATTCCAATGTCAACTCATGGTGCAATTGATGAGAATGTTGAAAATGAGAAAAGTGATGAAAAAATTAGGTGTTTTTGTAAAATCAAAAAAGAAAGATGATTCAGTAGAACAAGTCATATCTAGTGTTGCTAATGCTATTGATGTTATTGGTAAGAAAATCCGATCAAAAGATAAGAATGTGGCTCGTCATGCAATAACAACTACTCTAGTTGATAAAACAACTTCAAATAAAAGAATGTTAAGATTAGTAAATGTGTAAAAGTAAACCCTAGAACTTTGATAAGAGCTGCTAAAAGAAGAGAAAGTATTGAAAAGGATCCTATTAATCAATGTTGGAGTTTTAGTGGTAGACTCCCAAGATCAGACATGAAATTAACTAATGAAATTAAATATTTAATCCATAAATTTTGGCATGATAATACAAGAGTATCACCTAACATTAGAGATGTCTTAAAATTAAGGGTGGGTTCCAAAATTCGTGAACCTCGTCCAAAGCATCTCTTAGATATGACTCAAACTGAATTATATAGAAAAAATTTAGATGCTTCAATCTTACCATTGAATATTAACATAAGTCAAAGATCATTCGAAAAGTGTAAACCTTGGTATGCTAGAATTAATAAGCAACAAATCTCTTGTTTTTGTAAGACTCATGTACAATTTCGTTATTATTATGATATATTTTGATATATACGATGCACTTTGCATGCTAACCAAATTATGCAGGACATTTGTGAAATTAATATGCCACCTAAAAGAATCAAATATTTTATAGTAGGTTTTTTTTGTGATCCCTCTTTAAATGGAAACTCATTTTTTTTAAAAGCATGCATTTCTGGAGAATGCGATAGATGTGGTAACTTTTCATTATTAGGAGAATGTATGCATGAAAGTAGTTTAGATGAATTTGGACAACAATTAGTGGATGTAAAAAAATTAAAAAATGTTGAGTATTCCTTAAAAGATGGAAAAATTGGAAAACGTGTTGAGCTAATTGTGGAAAAAGTTAGTGTGCATGCTTTTATTAATGAATTTAAAGATAAGTTTGTACCTAAATATGTTCAACACTCTCATAATGCTCACTGGCTTGATAATCAATTTCGTTTATGTAAAAACACATTCCCAATTGGAAGTATATTGTCAGTTGTTGATTTTGCTGAAAATTATACTCTTTCTCCACAAGAAGAAATTCAATCACAATATTATAATTCAATGCAAGTAGCTATATTTGTTCACATTGTTTATAGACATGCAGAAGATAGTATAGAAGATAATAGAATTTTTTTGAGAGATTACCATTTTTATGTAAGTGATAATCGATTACATTCATCTGAGTTTGTACAATATTGTTTTGATATATTTTATAAAAATTTAAAAGAGAGATGAATTTAGATGCTAGAACATCTCATATGGTCAGATAATTGCACAGGTCAATTCAAAAATGCTAGAATGTTTTATTGGTTATGTAGAGTTCATAAGGAAAATAATATCCAACACATATGGAGTTTTTTTTAAGCTGGTCATGGTAAGGGAGAACACGATGGAGCAGGTGCATGTGTAAAAAGAGCTCTTGCTAGAGAGCAACTAAAATTTGAGGATGTTGCAAAATTTAGAGATGCATGTGCAATTGTAGATTGGTGCAATACCAAATTATCTACAAGAACAAGTGAGAGCTCAATAATTCGACGCTTCTTTTGGTTAGTTGAAGAAAATGATATTTTTTCTCGACAAGATTGTGAAACAATTAATGGATCTGCAAAATGGCATTCATTTAAGAGTTCAAATGCAAACACATGGACAATATGGGCAAGGGAGTTGGCATTTTTTTTTCAATTTTGTATTGCAAGTGATTGGGAGGCATGTGAAAATACGGAATGGGTCGAACAATGGCAACAAAGAGCCTTAACGCCTACATCGACAAATGTTCAACATGGAACGATAATTGAAGATAATCAAGTGTTTGCATCAAATGATTATGATTGTGTTTCAGATCTTGTACAAGAAGGTACATTATTTATTGAGTTGAATTTTGTATGTATGTATGTTTATATGTGAATTAAATATAAGTCACTTTTTATTGAATTTTGTATTTATTTTTGTAGGACATGTGTATGTTGTTGTTGTACCTGAGGGGAATGAAGAGGAGACAGATTACTGGTTGGCTAGATGTGTTGAGAGAAAACATAAGTTGGCACATCCTAGAGTTGATGATGACAACTTTGAGTATCCAACTAGTTCAGTGGTTGTTGTTGGCACTTGGCTTCAAAAATATTTGATGAGAAAGAATGGCTTGCCTGCATTTGAAGATTATGAAAGACAAGAAGATTATACATTATTCACATTTTATTTTTGCAACCAATATAAAACTAGTTAGATATCAAGGGAGGCGTGCTAATAAATTTTTATGGACACTTTGAATGGATGATCATGAGACAATCATAGATGCATTAAAAAAGAGAGAGGATGCAGATGGTACAACAGAATAAATAAATATTGGTAAGTATATCTAGTTGTTTATATAGTTAATTGATATATATATTTGTATTTAATCATTTCCTAATTAAAGTTTTATATCATTTTTTGTTTCAGGTCCCCCAAAATTATATGCTTTACAAACAAGAGAGGAGATGCACATATATTACAATGGAATTTAAATATAGAGATAGGTAACTATATATAGTTCTAGATACATTTAATTGATAGTATAAATTCATTATCTCAACTCCCCTTAATACACCCTCTTGCATCCCTTCAAGTAATTCTATCAACTCCCCTTAATCCACCCTCTTTCATCCCCTTAAGCCATCCTCTTAAAGCACCCTTAAGTCATATCCTCTTACATCCCTGTAATCCATAATCTTGCATTCCTTAAGTCACTCTCATAATTCCCCTTAAGCCATCCTCTTAGGGCCTGTTAACCATATTGTAAGGTTCATGACATGCATCCCCTTAATCCACTATCTTACATCCCTTTAATCCATTCTATCAACTCCCCTTAATCCACCCTCTTACATCCCCTTAATCCACTCTCTTACATCCCTTTGAGTCATTTTATCAACTCCCCTTAATCCACCCTCTTACATCCCCTTAAGCCATCCTCTTAAAGGACTCTCATAATTCCCCTTAAGCCATCCTCTTAGGGCCTATTAATATCCATATTGTAAGGTTCATGACATGCATCCCCTTAATCCACTATCTTACATCCCTTTAATCCATTGTATCAACTCCCCTTAATCCACCCTCTTACATCCCCTTAAGCCATCCTATTAAAGGACTCTCATAATTCCCCTTAAGCCATCCTCTTAGGACCTGTTAAGCCATATCCTAGGGTTCATGAGATGCATCCTCTTAAACCATCATCTTAACTCCCCTTAATTCATTCTCTTAAGACCCCCCTTAAGCTATATATCCTCTTAGGTCCCCTTAATCCATCCTATGGAAAACATCTTTTGAATTTGTATGGAATTTACTATATACTATTCTTTTCTCGCATGAATTTTTTTCTTAAATGACTCATAAAAATTGTAGTTACTTACATTAATTATTTTTGTAGGTTCTCATCAAGTCGATCTACGAAGTGATTGTTGAACCAAAAAATTGTTTTTATCAAGAGACTATGTAAATGTCAATTTTTGGTCTTCACCTAAAAGTTGATAAGTTTTAATTGTATCTACATGCACATTTATGTTTCATCATATTATATAGTTGTAATAAACATCTTGATATACATTATATATGTTTGTTCAATGTCACTTTTTCAATATCTTGTTCCAATTTTATAGATTATACATTTCATGTCTTGTATTTACCACATTTTATATAATTATTCAATTGTATAGATTATACATTTTATACATACAAGGAGATGGTTTTTTTGTTTATTGATTCAAATATTTGCTATCTAATATAAAAATAGTTAAAATTACCTACCCTTAATTTATTATGAATATGATCTAAACTATTTAAGGAATGTTTTAATTTGTCACCTAACCATGCGATAAATTATATATATTAAATTTGATTCTAGATAAGAATTTATATAGTGCATGTAATACTTGAAAATTAATTAAAATATAAATAGTCTAATGTATGAGTGCATATAATAATGAAAATGAACATAACAAGATATCATAATTGAGTGCATATATAATCATCATATTAAAGTCAACTGATATAAATAAACACAAATATGATAATAACATGTTCAAAGTAAAACTAGAGATAGATAGTCCATAGAATTTATATGTCACGTCCAACACATTTATGTCAAGTCCAACACATATAGTCCATAAAATATAAAACCATCTAACTTTCAGGCTGATCGGTCAAATCAAGTCTCCTCTTTGTTCCATGTTGACTAGATGTACCCACATCATGCTGTAAAAGAGTACAAGAAACTTGAAATTAGATTTAAATTTATTTAGAAATTTTGATATAATTAAACATATTTAAACTTGAAAATATAAACTTTTAGATAAAAATAAATTTAATTAAATATCTAGTATTTATATAGTAAAAATGATTTCTAGTATGCATAAATTACCATATGATCATGTGAATCTGTAATTCTCATATTTTCTTCAACGGGTATAGCATAACTGTCACTTGAGAAGATGCAAATGCCTGATCTACTATATCCTGCATATTCATATAAAGCAAACAATATGTGAAAACCTCGAATATATATATATAAAAGGTCCGTAAAAATTGTATAGGAGATTTAAAGTAAAGTTTACAACCTCGAATGATATGACCTCCTGAGATTGCCCATGCATAAATGCCAATGATGTCTCAGGTGCGTGGCCTGCAATGGGTATCTCATGAAATTCCTGCATATAGATCATGTACAAAAGTTCGTATAGATCATTGACACATGTCTATGTAAATGAAAAATTAAATTAGATCTATGATGTCTATTTAATTTAAACTTAACAAACTTTTGAAAGCACACACCTGAGCTGATGATGTCTCAGGAGTGCTCACCACTGTAACTTGTGGTTGGTTAGTACTAGGTATTGTATGACCTCTCTGCATCTAGATATAATATATCAATTCACACATGTGTACAAATTCAAATTAAATTAGATATATATCCACACAAATTATTTAATATATATTGGTTCAAGTACCTATCCAAAAGGTGAGCCCAGATCTACAACACTCGACATATGCACACGATGATCATATTGAGTTTTAGGCATCACGTGATCATGCATCTACACCAAACACTTATTGAATTAATATTATATTATATATATAGTTTGATGTTATTATTTACATGGATTTTTCATATTTCAAACTTGAATTAAATTTAAGTTCAAAATATGAACATACCTGTGTAGGACAATCCTCAAAATATAGTAAATCCAGGTATGACCCCATCCCAAATGCATGTGCGTCGCCTGAAGTGGATGCCTGAGTATCCCTATAGCTTGAGCCTCCATGCTCTCTATTGGCCACTTCAGTGGCCGCGTGTGTAGTCTGCTGAGTGAGATGTCCTGAAAGTGAACTCAATTATCCTAATGTCAATAACATGGTCTGCTACTGAAATGCAATGGGAACACTAGGAGAAGGAAGAGGAACAATAGGAGCAATTGGAGCACATCGCTGAGGATCGACACGTGCTCCTAGTCTATGTTGGGGCATGCCACGCCCAACTCCCTAAAATGATCTCATATCAAAATAGTTGGGTTTTTTACCCAACTCAAACTCAGCCCATAACTTTCTCAAAAAGTATAAGGGCACCTCATTGTTGCCATGTGGTGGAGTATAAAACACCATCCACCATCTATCCCAAAAAAGCACAGCTATCTATGGGTGCCTACACCATAAAATTGAAATTCATTTTTTCGTGGGTGGAATGGGTTGATTTGTATGGGGATTAATAAAATATTGGCACATGGCTTGTTTGGTAATTTTTAGGTCATTGATTTCTTTATATGACAATCCATCTACATAGAATTGTCTCCTCTCTTCTCTCCATTGATGGAACCTAACTAGGTCCGCATCAATAGATCAAACATAATCGACAATAGTTTGCATCGTAGATGCAAACCGTGCGAGATGGGGAGGGACTCTAGGCTCATTTTTTATGAGATCTATATTTCCTTGAATGACAATGAGTTTTGCTCGGATATTCTCTCTTAATTGATCTTCATCAACTACATGAGGGGGTGGGGGGTTAGGCGGTGGAGAATGTGGAGGTGTGTTAGGGTTATGTTCATGTGGTGGATTAGGATGTATGGGATCTATAGGAATTTCTTGATTGGGCATAAAATCCTCTAAATTAAATAATGGATCCATGTGAGCAATGATATGGCAATTACATGTTAAACAATTAAAAAATATATATCAACAAACTAATTAAATAATGCACATAATTTGGAAGTTATTTAAAAATCACATTGAACATGCACAAATTCAAAATATATTTCATTTGAAGACCATTTGTTTTATAACATTATAAAATCCATAACATTAAAAATTCATAGCATGTACACACATTATATTGAGTCCAGTGTGGGGTTGTTAATATGAAGGGTAGATTTATGAAATTATGGGGTTTTATTAAAATTTATTTAATCTCATTCATTATTTTCAAATAATACTAAAGATAAGAATGAAAAATTAATAGAAGACATTGAAAGGGACACATAGATATATTCACCAAATTTATCCCCTTAAGAAATGTCAAATTCCCCCTTAAGACATCGATCTACGATTTAGGGTATAGGATGGCTTAAGGGGATCTATGTGTAGTAAGGTCCTAGGACAAAATGGTCCATGGCTTCAGGGAATAAAATTTGGTGAAGTTTCCTAAGGCAACCAGATTTCATTTTAAGGTCATACAATTCAAAATGAATAGATGTATTAATCAAGTATGACAAAATTTAATTAAATCGGAGGACATAAATTGATTTATCTAAATTTTCAAATTTCATGTATATAGATACTATTATAGTTGTTTATATTTTATATATCTTTATTTGTGATTAAATATTGTTAAAGGCTACCTCTAGGAATACTCTCCTAGGTCTAGCTAATCCCAAAGTGAAGGAAAAATTATTCATTCTCAACAATTAGAAAAATGCAAGTACAAATATCATGAATCTATAACATGCAAGTACAAATATCTAAAAATGCTAGAGGGTTATCTAGGAAATTTAAGCAACCAAAATATTCCACAACCATCACTTTGTACATCCAAATAGAAGAACAAGGTTTTTTGGGATATTCTAGGTCACTAAGAGATCAACTCTACAACTAACATGTAATGAGGGTAAACAATAATCCAATTCTTCTATTTAACCATGGATTTAAAGACAACCAACATAAGAACTGTAAATAGTATTCAAAACAACTAGTACTTTCTCATGTAACTAAGAAGCCAAAAGAAAGAACCCAACATGAAAAAAAGAGAGAAATGAGAATATATGCAAATATAAGAAGGAAAGAGATATAAATATACTTTATGAATCCTATTTCAAGAATAACTATCCTCTAATTTACCACACAACTCAATGCATTGTTAGATGATTTATGGTTATAATATACTCATAGGGATTCTATAGAATACAACAATGATATCAAAAATCCTAATCCTATTAAAAAAAGGATAGAATAACTCTATAAGATACATTGCATACATCTTCTACCCCAAGAATCCAATATATAGACATAAGGATTCCTAGGAAATAACAAAATGGCAACACCACAGTCACTAATAATGCATGAAAATACTATGGTAAGTAATTTTTTATGACTCTCACATGTGTTGACCCATCCTAAAATAGATAATAACTCTTACACAATCTCTTTATCTCAACTTCACTATACAAGTTGGCGTAACTAACTCTCAAGAACTCATCTAAGAGACACAAGATCTCTATAGTGGGACAAAGTAGTTAAGAAGAAATTATAAGTTTAACACTAACATTAAAATTTATAATCTCATTCATTTTTTTCAAATAATACTAAAGATAAGAATGAAAAATTAATAGAATACATTCAAAGGGACACATAGATATATGCTAGTGACCTGATTGCAATGTACAAAATAAACAAAGATGAGCTTGAGCTCTACTCACCAAATTTTGAGAACTTCTTTGATCCCCTTAAGAAATGTCATATTAGGACCCCTTAAGACATCGATTTACGATTTAGGGTGATAGGATGGCTTAAGGGGATCTATGTCTAGTAAGGTGGACTAGGAAAAAATGTTCCATGGCTTAAGGGAATAAAATTTGGTGGAGTTGCCTAAGGCAACCAAATTTAATTTTAAGGTCCTACAACAAAATGAATGCTAAATAAGGGTTTAGGGTTTAGATTTAGAGATTTGATGACATGAAAACATATAGAAGACACATGATGGATTTTGAACCTATTTGGACCTCCAAGCACTCTTGGATGATTTAAAAAGGAAGAGGAGATCTAAACCCTAAACCCTAGACCCAATTTTTTTTCTAATCATATATTTTTTGAAACATTTCTATGACATAGACTCTTCCTTTGAATATTTATATAAATTCTAGACATGCATGGATTTTCAAAAAAAGAACCTAACTGCCACTAAGTGAGGAATCAATTAATCAATTCAATAAATAAATAATCTTAGAAAATAAACATTTGGTTATAGAATTGAAAGGAAACCAAATTTAATTATAAGGTCCTACAACAAAATGAATGCTAAATTAGGGTTTAGGGTTTAGATTTAGAGATTTGATGACATGAAAACATATAGAAGACACATGAATAAATTTTTACAAGTAAATGAGAAACCCTACCACCTAAACTTAGTGCTTTGAATAAAATATGTGACATTCTAGGAATAGCTTCAATATATCAACAATTAGGAATTTTAGATTTCAATTATAAGTAAGTTGTTGAGTTATGATGGATTTTGAACCTATTTGGACCTCTAAGCACTCTTGGGCATGATTTAAAAAGGAAGAGGAGATCTAAACCTTAAACCCTAAACTACAAGTTTCTCAAAAAAGTAATTTGAATTAAATTCCAAATTGAAATGTTCATGCTACAAGTTAGCTTTGATACACTAGTTTAGAGAAAGTACAACATTTAGTTTTCCTAATATAGAACAATGCCACTACATATGAGAGTTAAAATAGGAATTAGATTACACACTTGTCCTATAGATCTTATGAATAACATCCTATAAATTAAGGCTTAAATATGATCATAATGCATCCTTACATAATTCACAAAGGATCTCATCCAAATAAGAGAAATGGGTAGAAATCATTCATGTTTCACATTTTAATATTTATTTGATTTAATAACATTTATGTGTCTAGCTCTATCCATATTGCACATAGTCTATCTATAGCCCATTTTAGTTTTACGTAAATTAGGGTAAATAGTCCATTTTAGGTTTATGTAAATTAGGGTAAATAGGGTTTTAGGTTTATGTTTTAGGGTTTATGTCCAAAGATTAACCTATGTAAATTTTGTAAACTAGGGTTTCTAGGGTTTTGAAATTTCTAAGTTTTAAATGTGTTCAATTTAGGTTTAGCTTTTACGGTTTTCAATTTACAATTTAAATTTTTTTGTTTCGTTGACGTTTTTGGTTTTTTAAAAATGCAATTAAAAACAATAAAACATTGAATTAAAATACACTAAACAAACAAAAATTGAATACTAATTAAAAAACAAAAAAAAAAGATAGAAAGCAAAAAAAAATTAAGAATTCAACTAACCTGGAGGTCGACGAGGTCGCTAGTGTCAATGGGAGGAGGTGGCAATCAAAATTTTGTGGCCTCTAAAATGCGTATGCGCTCTCCTTTCTCCTTCTCCATCCCACCTCAGAATGGTGAAAAATGAATTATAGTCATTTATTTTAAAAAAATACTTTCTCAAAATGCGTACGCATTTCAAAACACATACACGTTATAAACGCGTATGCGTTTCATAACGCGTACGCATTTTAGGTTAGCGTACGCGAGCCTAAACACATACACATTTGGATTCAGGTCCGGGTACCCGAGCCGTAACGCATACGCGTTTATTTTAAAACGCGTACGCGTTTCTTGCGAACTTTTTTTTTCCCCGAGATTTCCCCTCTTCATGTACCCAACTTCTTGCTTTTACCCTTTTACATTTTACATTTTTGCATTTTTACATTTTGCATTCCTTTTTGCCACCTTGCATAATGCAACTTGCATGACTGTGGTACCTTTGTCTTTTTATTCAAGAACATTCCTTTTGCTTTGTGGCACCTTGTTAAAGTTATCAATGGGTATAACTTTGACATGGTTGAGCGGGAAGCCCACCTAGCAACATGACTTTTCCCCATAGCTACCTTTATGTTTTGTGAGTGCATACCAACTAGTGTATGTATCTTACCTTTTTGGGATTTCTCACCCCGCGGACAACTAGTTATGTGGCCCCATAGTGAGTATACAGTTGTGCCTTCTCACCCCATTCACAACTTGAAGTTTCGTGGCCCTAGAGTGAGTACACATTCTCTTTTTCAAACAATAAACCTAGATCTCTTTCCACAACTAATTGGATTGATGATTGAAGCTTCATCCAATCATTTCAACACTTGTGTGTTCCTTTGTTCTTATATCTAGTTTACCATGGGATCTTTATCTTGGGGGCTTGATCATCCCTCTTGATCATTGTCATTCCATCTTGCTAACGTAAGTGCATTTGAACCGTCCCCTCGATGTTCATGGCTACTTTAGTATGAGTTTAAAGTAGGTTCATCCTCTCACTAAAGTGGTGGCTAAATGTGTCATAGAAAAATGGCCCCTTGTCATTTTCATGGCCTTTTAGGTCCTATTTCATGGTGTTTGAACTATGTTGCTCTAATTTGATGTTGTAACATGGCTTGAACATGCTTATTTAGGCATTAAAACTCAAAGAACGACATCTTGTGAAGGTGTTGTTAAGCATTGTAAGACAATTCTACATTCTTTTAGACTCTATTTAATGCAATTTACCTAAAATTCACCTTTTCACTCATTAACAAGTCCTATTTTGAAGTGTTGTAAAGTCTTGTAACAAGCTTTCACGCTCTTCTAGGCATATTTTCACTATTTACACCCTTCTCATGCTTTATTTGGCCCCTTTATACCCTCATATGACTTAATTAAGTGTATTTTTGCATATTATCCCAACAAACAACATTAAATACAACATTTTTACTGACACATGTGTTTAGGTCCTAGGTGGGACCCATTCACCATGGGTGGTGAATGAGTCCCCTTTGGCCCCAGATTCAAAATATTTCAAATTTCCTTTAAATATTTTATTCAAAATCACATGATGTCGGCCTTTGATGAGGTATGAATGGATACTAAGGCACACGAATTGTATAAATAAGTGATTTTCACCTCATTTTACATCTCCTAAGTCATTCAAGAAATCTCGTCACTCATTCAAGGATTCAAGCACTTTGAAGTAGCCATTGACATTACTTTAGACTTGCATTATCAAGGGTTAGGTAAGTTGATAGCCTTTGCATGTTATTAGTTTATCTTTCTCTTTCATTTCATAGTCTTTTCAAGGGTTTAATTACCAAAAGTGGGGTTTGACCAAGGCAAACCCCTATTCACCAACCCCTAATCATTTTCCCCTATTGCATGTTTGTTTGCAGCTCTTTGTATGTAGATTTGACAAGTTATTAGTGTTGAAGATTTATTTCCAAGTCAATTAGGTGCTTCAAGTCAACTTGAGTCAAATTCAAGCTTGGAGACAATTATTTGTCCATTTTCTGTAGATTTGACTTCGGCAACCCAACAAGCAGACATCTCCAAACCTGGTGTTGCAGAGTTGTCTCCTGAATTTTCAAAAATTTGGGAGAGGAATGATTCACCACCTGTGGTGAATGAGTCCCACCTTAGGACTGGAAACTTGAATTTTTTCAGATTCTGGATCCCGATGGACAAAAACCAACTCTAGACAGTTTTTCACTAGTAGGTGAACTGATTCGCCACCCTAGGTGAATGAGTCCCACTATGAAAAATTAGTGATTTCCATCAGCATTCAAAACACTCCCGAATCATCAAAATTCATCCAGGTGCACTTAGATTCATCCCTATACTTTCTATTTTGTATTATTTCTTCATTTATATAGTTATTTGCATATCACAGTGTGTTTTCAAACATAGTTATAATTACACTTTTGCATTCATTTTCAGTCATTCAAATTAGTCAATTGCATTTATTTAAATTAATTTACATTAAACAACATTGCTTACATCCTAATTTGAGTGATACATTAGCAATTTTGTCCTTATCTCTTTCCTTTTAAGTGAAAAACCCTAGAAGTTCAAGAGTAGTCCATAGGGTCCCAAAAATCTATGTTTTAGATGCCATTTTGATGGTGCCAATGACCCATGTTTTCATTGACATTTCTTATGCCTTGCCTGGGATGTTGAAAAAGCCAAAATGGCCTCACACACGGTTCATGCAGAAGACTTCCCACATGAACAAGGTCTAAATGGCAGAAGAATGGGATAATATTTATGACCAAGAGTATTTGGCACTTACAAGTTGTGGTTCTATGGTCTTCCACAGTATATGGTTCCCTTAGTGCATCACTTCCCAGAGTTGGTTCATGAATGTATTCTTGAAATTTCAATTTAGATATAGGCATTATAAAAGGTTAGAACCTAAGAGTAGTGATCAACGTTGATGCTATTAGGGACATGCTATGTAACCCTACAAGGAATATTGGAGAAGCACTTGAGAAATTCACCAGGAACAACTTGGACAATTTCTGGAAGATCATAACCCATGCTCTTGAGCTTTTACAATTATGAAACAAAAAGGCCCAAGGAAGATAAGCACCCACTGTAGTTTTTCAGTTGGGAACAATGGTTTCAACTCAAACATACAAGATGTCTTCTCTATGTTGGCCTTCATTTGTGGCCTAGACAGTGACAAAGAGGTGCATGAGTTTCAAATGGGTTTGGGTTTCCAGTTAAGAAGACAGCATACCCTATTCTGGTATGACTTTGCGAAAGCCATTGTTCGGAAGATGTTGAACCAATTCAAAGAGTATCACACATAGTATAGATTTAGGTTTTCTTCTTTTCTTGCTCACATGTTTTTACACCAAAACCCTAATTTATTTTAAAAAAATATGGGTTTGTCTATCTTTGATGAAAGTGTGGTTAAGAAGCTGGTTTATGTGTGGATCCATCTCCTTTCTATGACCCATGATTATTATGCATTTTTCAAGTCTTTCTTGACTCTAATATTGCAAGATTTTAATAAAGAGGGTGAGGTTGGCTGTTATTGTTTCTTCATTGAGCAAGTGAGATGGATGCAAGATTTTATTCCTCCTTGTGATTGGTTCCTTAGAGAGTATTTTTCATTTGTTAAGTTGCATGGTTTTACTGAGGAACCATTATGGCTCCTGGTTTATGTGACAAATAGGGTGTTGGTCCTTGAGGTGTTCAAACAACTAGCAATTATAGACAAAAAAAAATTTGGGGGAAAAAATAAGAAAGGATTTTTCAAATGCCCCTTAAGCTTTGGAATAGTAATAATGGAGAAAAAGAAAACGAAAGGTCTGGTAACTATGAAGCTTGCTCATCTAGGGCTAGTATTGATCTATGAAAAATGGGAATATAATCCCGATGATGACTTAGTGGATCTGAACGTTAAAGTGACTCATATCTCTCGATCCTACTTGGAAACTTGACGGAGTCCACTAACAGGAAACCATACTCTCTTTGTAGACTTGGCTTATATTCCCACGGAGTCGGGAAGGCCGCCATGGTTATCTTTTTATTTCCCTTTGGCCAAGACTAGTGACAAGTGAAAAATTGGGGGCACCTTCTATAATGAATTGACCAAGAACCACCAGTGGAGTGAGGATAAGATCGCTCACTTCTAGATTTATCATCAAGAGACCAAATGTCTTGATGCCAAGTTCCAAGAGCCAGAAATGGATGAAAATTTTGATGATCTCTGGAACAAAGAGAACAATGACACTGATGTTGAGGAAGATGAGGAAATGGATTGGGAGGAAGCAACTGCAATATTCAGAGAAAGAGAGGCAAAGAAGGCCCAAATACAAGGAGCTGGAGAATAGCGAAACAACCCAGTGAAACTCCACTGAGCATGGAAGTAACTACATCCCATGTGGCGTCCACGCTACCATGTACATGGGCTACTAAGAGACCTAGAGCGGCTCAATAATCTCAATTGGTCGTAGACGTGGACAATTCTCCACCTGAGAAGAGGTTGTGCAATGATGCCACTTGAAGAGAAAGCTCACAAGTACCTGTAATAAGCCAAGGATTAGAGCCTACAACAACTCATGTACCTTTGTCTCCCCCTCTTCTCACTTCTTAGTCTTTGATTAACCCTGTTGCATTCACATCTCTAATTACTTCAAGTTTTGGCCTATCATTTTCCACTTCTACACCCTCGGGAGGTTTCTCTCAATCTCCCTTCTCTCCAATCAAATAGGCAACTTTTACTGAGCCCCTATAGTTTGTTCCATCTTTCGTTGGGGCCCAATTTGAACCTTCTTTTGCAAACCCTTTTTCTCCCATTGCATCGGTTCCTTCTCACCCTGCCCAATAGATGGTGACCTCTGCGTCTCCGCTACTGCCACCACCCCTTATGAGTCCTTCCATCATTTCCCCAACCAGAACTTGGCATGGAATTCCCCCTTTCTCCCCATTGACAGTAACTCTACCAAAGCAGACATCATCTAAATATGTGATGATTTCATTCCCTTCTTTCTCTTCCTCCCAATGCACCCTTTGTTGGTGAACAAATTAGATCACTAGTAGAATTCTTTGGGAAAAAATCCATGACTAAGGCACCACGAGCTAGGAGAGTCCAAAAAAGAAAGGAAAAGGATGCTACAAAGCTTGCTGAGCCATTCATGTAGACGCTCTTTAATGAGGTTCAAGGATCAATAACGTTTGCAACTATGTCTCCCGACACCATCAAACCTCAAGGGTAGATGCAGCCCAAGGATTATAGAATCCATGTCGTAGGGATCGATCTACACTCAACCCAGCCAGAAGACAAAGTTGAGCTAATGGGGGAAACTCAGAGGGTTGTGACTAATTTTTTTTTGAAGCATAGTCATCAATTGAAGAAGAGGGAAGAAGAGCTCAATAACATTAAAGAAATAATGGAGATCTTGCAAAAGAAGGAAAAGGCTAAGGACGCTGAAATTGCATGCTTTTCTCAACAAGTGTAGGTAGAAAAGGCCAAACTCTAGGAGGAACTTGCAAAGTTCCAATCTCAGGATCTCAACCTGGTTACTAACCTATAATAGGAAAACAAAGAACTTTAGGAGTGGATGGATCAAGTGGAGAAGGAAGCCCAAGAGAAGAACAAAGATCTTTAGGATCAACGAGCTCGATTGGAACTAGAAATGCAGCAAAAGAATCAGGAGCTTCAAAACCAACGGGTTCAATTTGAAAAAGAGATTAAAGAAATGAAGGTCTCCCTAGAAAAGGAATGTAGAACCCAAGGTCAAGCAGAGGAGTTGTTGAGAAGCAAAGATAAAGAGTTAACAACTCTACATGAATGAATCAACACATCAGACAAGAAAATTGATGAGCTGATGGAAGAAATTAGGTCGAAGGAGGTTGAGATAAACCTTTTGAAAATTCCCTCCTAGCCCTTTGTTCCTCAATCAGATCTTATTTTGGTGGCTCGGCAATTATATGTCTCTTATTGGGAGAAAGTCAAGTCTTTATGTTTGTACCTTCAACTGGCACTAAAATTCCTGGCGGATGCAGGAAATTTAAGCAAGGAGGTGTGTGGCGCCATTGAGCAGGTCCCACAATTCATCGCTAAAAAGGTGCCCGAGACCGAACAATTGCTGGGAAAATTGGATACAATGTCGAATGTGGATTTGGCAAGGGAAGGGATAGATGACGAAAGATCAGCTATAAAAAGGGTGAAGGAATTAATCCATTACATGCAGTGATCCTTCAAGCTAGCAATTGCTCAGTCATACTAAGTCAGACTATGAATAATATGCAGATGCAATTTTCTCAATTGACTCAATTGGGCTTGTCATCCCCTTTTCTCTCCAACCAATCAATGGCCACAATGGAGTATACTACAGCAAAGATCAAGGAAAAGCAACAAGATCTAACTGCTTTCCAATCATTCAATCAACCTCCCACAACAACGATTATTGAAAGTGTCATCCATCAGATAGTGCAGCTTCTTTTCCAGTTTGAGTTTGGGATTGGGATCTCCATGGAGCTTCCATTTAAGAAAATTATTGATTTGCACGAGGTGCAAGAGCATCTGCGTGTCTTATTGATGTCATCCAACGGTGACTGGTTGCCTCTATAGACTGCCCTTTCAAAGCTCTGATATTGCCCAATGGACAAGGCTCTGGTCTTGGAACCAGGATTTTTGGGTTCTCATTTTGTAGGCAAAATGCCCCTGTTAGTCACCAAAAGCTATGGATTTAATAATCCTTGAAGCTCCCTCTGAGTTGATTTTGTTGTTTTTGCATAGCATCATCCCATGCTTTGTATGTTGCATATTTCCAAGCCCCTTTTGGTAGCACCTTCATCCGCTTGTGCCATGTGTAGGCAACGTGCACCTTTGGGAACTATTTTCCCTTACTTCTTTGAGCTCTGCCCGTGTTCCACATTGTATTCTCTGTGAGCACCTTTTTGGCGAACCCCGCAGTCAAGGCTTTGAGTGTAGACTGCGCCACATGTCACCTCCACGGGGACTTTAGTCTCCAAGGAAGGAAGGAAGAATGAGAGGCACCACCTCTACGTCGTGTGTCTTAATCAATTTTTTAGATGGTTAAACACATGTATTCATGGGAATTCAATTGCTTCCACTCTAAGACCACATCCATCATTTGCATAAGGGTGCAGTTTGTTTGAGGTAACTGAATGCCATGTTTTAGAATCTTTTTGTTGCATCAGTTTTGGAGAATCATTGCGATGTACGGCATGGCCCATGCCTAGGGAATCTTTTCTGTTACCTAGCTTTCAAGTGATGGAAGGATCTATATATATTGCTTTGACTCTTTGAAAAAGGGTTTGGAAATGCATAGAAAAAAGATAAAAGGACTCTTGGCCTTTGTATTGTTTTAAGATTATTGTATTAAGACTAATGGATTATGCCAATTTGTTCGGCCTTTCTATTTTCTTGGTTAAATTTTGATAAAACATTAAACTGTGCTAGTATTGTTGTAATGAGTAGTTTATCATCAAAACTTTCATAATTTCAATATAATTTCACTATTCATATCATGTATGTACTCTTCTTGTTCAATGAATGCATATGAAAGTCATATTATGTTGTTTAATTAATTTCTTAAGAATTTTATCTATGCTTTTTGTTATTTTCGGACATGCAAATTGTTGAACGGGAATCAAATCTCATCTAAAAGGAATATTTCCCATGCCTATTTACTTAAATCTTGGCACATCACCTTAGATTAGATTTTATTTTAAAATATCTACTTCATTTTCCCTTTTCACCCCCAATACATGGAAGATTCAGCTTCTTTAAAACCTGGAGGTTACTCAATTTAGCGCAATTGGTCCCTCCATTAACTAAGTTTCCCATAAGGTTGTGTCCCTAGAAACTTTAAGCATCAACAAAAAATATTCTTTAGTTAAAGGTAAAGGTGTGAAGGGTGTGAAGGGGTCACTTTTCCCTAACAAGAAGATTGGTAATCAAAATGTTACTCTTGATTCCCCTATCAATGTTAACATTTCTATCAAGAAGGTTTATATGGTTGAGGGAAATTTAGTAACTCCTTTTGATTTTTTTAAGGGTCCTAGTTTTCATTGCAAATACATGAAAGGTAAATTGCTTCCCATTTTTCTATCCATAATACTAGAAAGAACTCTAGAGCTTATCAACCCTCTTTAGTATTGAAAACATGAATAAGGGAAATGATGTTTTTTATGGACAAAGTTAATGAAATATTGTCTACTAAAGATATGGTGGTGGAAACCAATTCTATGAAGGATACTAAAAGTAATTGACCTTCTACTAATAATAAAACTATAGGGTCAACCGTTATAACTAGAAGATCCTCCAGTTTAGTTACAAAATCCATTTACAAATTGTTAATATATAGGACTGTGATATGGGACTTCAAAAGGCTAATCTTGTTGAGTCTAGCATTAAGGATATTGCCTCTTGTGACTAAGAGAATTAAACCAATGACACTATGAATGATAGTTATTTTGAGGATTGAAACTCTACTTCTACCAATGTAAATTTAGGGTTCGAGTCTTCTAAGAAAGGGGATGATCTCAAGGACCTTGATGATTTTAATGAGACTCTTGCCACTAAAATGATTACTACTAATTATTTTTATTTTTAGCTTAGAAAGGTTGATAAGATAAACTATACTAAGAATTCCTATTCTCTTTGTGCTAGTAATGAGAAAATGTTGGTTGCTTTACAAGAAAATGTGAAGGTTACAAATGAAAAATGAATAAAGTGGAATCCATGGTTTAAAATATTCTTAATTTTAGTTCTAAGGTTATGCACAAATCAGCCTTTATTCTTATGCTACTCCATTCTACTGTTCATGAGAACAAGGAAATGATTGTTGTTGTTCCTCATTTTTTATAATAAAATTTACATTGATCTCAATAGAAAATAGAAAAATTCAAGATTATAAAAAATCGGAATAATGTGTAGAAAGAATCAAATCATGTTCAAAGAATATGCCAAGTCTTAATACAAAAACATGCCACTTATACACTAGTTAGTACATAAATATGTAATCCAAACAAATTAAATCTATAACTACTCAAAACATTACATGATATACAGTTTTCACCATTACAACAACCTTGACATAATCTTAAAAAGGGATTAGAAACTTAAGTGTTTTGATAGGCTGGCAACTTAAATGCCTCCCCAATTTTCCCAATCCTCTCTCAATGATTTAGCTAGGGCACCCTTCTCTAGTCATCCTCGATTAGTGGACCCATGTCCTCTTTGATATAGTTGTAAGGTATTTTAAATTATGTTTTCTCTTTTTGTTTGGTTTGAGGGTTGACTATTGTGAAATCAATTTTTTATAATCTATTAGTATTGAGAACACGAGTCTAAGCTTATATCTTTTCAACTAAGAGTCAAGCACTAAGGGGTATCCATTCCACCAAAGTCAACTAGGGTATGATCTCAACTTCATCCCATATTTATTGCACCTATGAGAGTTTGAATCTTGGTGGACCATGTAACTAAAGAACATACAATCGCCCTCACCAATTATACTCAACCAATTAAACTAAAACACTTATATCTTGTCCATTCTTTACTATAAATATAAACTTCTTAATTTAAAATTTTAGTTCGGTAAACAGTGAGTTTCTCTGTGAACACAAACCATATTTTTTCAAACAAGATTTTTCTATTGCTCGTAAATACTACATGAGATTTTAATTAGTATCTCATGTCTCAATCTAGCTACATTACGTGGACCAGGGATAATTCTGCCAATACGTTCACCACGTTTTTACAAGTGGATAACCATTTTCAAACACATTACATATCTCTGGGCTCTGATTGACATATTTTGATCAGATGCGGACATTGCCATAATTTATTCCTTCAATTTTAACAGAGAAACTCAGGACAATATGTTTCATAGTTTTTCAAAACAAAATCCAAATCGATCTAGAAGATTTTGAAGAAAAAATAGATAAATAAGTTTTAATACTTTCAGAAAAATATCTGAAACAACAATTGATCGAACATTGAAGCATTGGACTCTCTACCAATAAATGACAACAAATTACAAACCTACCAATGAATGTGCATCCATTGCAGACTTATGGGATGCAAACAAAAAACATTTGAGCTCCAAGAAGAAAAAGCACCTGTGAAAACACAGAGATGAGATTAATTAAGATTGTACATGTGACAAGTGAAAGATGCAGAATTAATCAAGAGATATTTCTGAGTACAATTGTTCCCTGGATTTAAAGCGGGGCATATTATTTTTGAATATTTTAATCTGACCCTGTTCTTTAAATAAACTGAATAATTATTGATATAGAGAAAATTGACTGAACAAAGTCAGAGAAAAAATACAATATAACTCAGCGATGAGTACAAGCTTTGTTAACTTTCTCATTTTAGAAACCTCCAAGGCTCTATTTTTCCTCATAAGGATTCTCTATGCATATTAATTATGAATTTTCCTGTGTGTTGCTGAGAATTTGCGGACTTGTACACACTATTCTTTTAACTAAACAGCAAAGGAGCCTCTATCTATATAGAGCGATAAAATTCATAAAAAAATCTTATGAAACAACTATTAAAGCTATTTTAAGATTCCTAAAAATAAAATAAAGAAAAAAAATAGTATATCACCTATTAAAGTCTCTTTATGTTGGTCTTGTCGTTGCACCAAAAGGTCGACTGGTCAATGCCCAATACAAGCTTCAAATAAGATCTACAGGAGGCAGTTAAACCATCCATGTCACAAACTCAAGTGCCGTGCTAGACAAGGAAGACCAAGGGACACACCATCTTGCAACAATCCCCCCCAACACAAGCGAGGGGTTTGAACCTGTGACCTTCACTCTGATACCAATTGTTGGCCTTGCCGTTGCACCAAAAAATCGACCTGTCAATGCCCAATACAAACTTCAAATAAGATCCACAGGAGGCAGTTAAACTATGTCACAAACCCAAGCGCCGTGCTAGACAAGGAAGACCAAGGGACACACTATCTTGCAACACTTTATGTGTTTTTTATCTTGTATTCTAATGAATAGAATTAGAACTTGGACTTGAAGCTGAACTTGCATTTGGAATTGAAGAACTAAACAAAGGTCTACTTGGTGGACTTGTAGGAATTAGAATTGAAATACTAGTGAATTTCTTAACAGCAATATCATCAATATTATCATGTAATTATAAATGGATTTAGACTTTTCAACATAGATTTTTTATGAACATATACTCCCCCTTTATTAAAAATCACACCTTTTGCCACAACAGTGCTATTAGTGAGAAGATTATATAGTCTATGCGCTTTTCTTTATTGCTATGCCTAACAAATATGCATGATTCACTTTGTAGATCTAACTTTTTAATCTTTTGATTATCTAAATCAACACATACTAAATGTTCAAGTAAAAACATTGAAATTATTAGCATTAAACTTTTCTCATACGAGGATTCATTAGGAGCCATCCTATCAAATGCACTAGTAGAGCTTTGATTGAAAATATAAACTATTATAGTAACTTCAAGAGCCCAAAGGGAGTTAAAAAAATTGTGACATAGTTTGTTTCATTTCCATCATTGTATGGTTCTTTTTACTATTATTTTCTTGAGGTGTTTAAGTACTGGTGAGTTGTATTTTGATATTATTAAGATCAAAACAACCAATAAAAAAATCTTGACTAGGATTATCTTCCATGATTAATCCTTAAGAACTTTATTTTGTGCAACTACTTTATTTTGTATGAAGGATTTAAACCTTTTGAATGTATCAAAGGACTCATATTTGATCTTCAAAAAGAATCTAAAATTTTCATGAATAATCATCAATAAAATTAATGAAATATGATTTTTTACCTCAACTTTTTGTTTGCATAAGACTACAAATTTTTTGAATGAACTAGTTGAAGCGGATAATGAGCCTTCCATTCACTGCTTTTTGAAAAAAATTCTCTTACATTTTTTTGGCACATATTTCACAAACCTCCTCATTCTCTTCTACATTAGAAAAACCATAAATTGACTCTTCTGATGTTAGTAGATTCAAACTACGAAAATTCAAGTCCCCATACATGATATTGCTAGCATATTACATTGTTAATGATGGTTAATGATAGCGGAAGTGTACAGTTTAACTGTCTTCACCAACCGCTCTTTCAATCGCTCTTTTCTTTTTATAAAGGAAACTACTGCACAATCATTAGGTTTTATGTCCTTCATATGGTATCAGAGCAATTCAATCTTTGGGCCTACGAAGAAGAGTTCTTTGCATTGGACGAAGTTGCTAATATGGATAAATGATCATTATGATAACGGTGAGGCACAGGTCTGTGGAGGCGATTCTAGCCTTACATTTCAGTTTGTGGTAACGGTGAGGCATGGGTCTATGGAGAAGGTTATAGTCTTACATTTCAGTTTGCACCAACTGCAATTCTTTATGCAGGTACTGCTTTATTGAGAGATCCATAACATGCTTAATGTGTTGGTTACGAGCATCCACTACCTCCCGGATCAAGCGAATAAGGGCTTCTTGTAAGACCAGATCAAAGGATTGATCATACCAATCGTCATAGCAGAGACTATATTTCTTGAGGCGATTGCCAACGACATTGCAGTATTGAATGGTGACCGAATTGGTTTTATAATGTTGTAAGTATAATTCTCCAGCCATAGTATAAAAATGCAAAATATTTGAATGACTTATATATCCCCGTCTTTCTCCAGTAATGGCTTGCAAGAAGAGTCATCAAATGCAAAAAGGCATGTTAGGGAATCTTACTCTATCAATATCTACTCATGGATTTCAATATTAGAGAGTTTTATATGCCTATGAAATGACTTTATTTCTAGCAACCAAATGTGGGTGTTACCCTAACTACTCAATTATTAAACTTACTATGCAAATGCACAGAGAACACCAACGATGTCAAAGAATGTTGTCTCAAGGTCAATATTGTTCAGTATCACCTCATTTTGAAAAATGATGTTTGGGATAAATCCAAGATCTAGTATTTTTTTAAGAAGCTATGGAAGGTGAAGAAGAGAAATGGATAAAATATAAATGCTCGCTATTAATGATATTTTTGAGAAAAATCTGACAATACTCAAGAATTATCGTATCTAGCTTCATTTCCATAATAGAACTAGCTATCATAACATGTAGGAGTATCTAGACACCATATATGATGTGATGGATTCACATTAGAGGATGTGACAATCTTGCATTCAAATTATCAAGATAGTGACTATTCTTGCAAAGCTTTGCAAGCATGAGAGCATCAAGAAATTTCATGATCCTAATATCAAGTTTCCTTTGGTGCATTGCAAAATCAAGTCATAGCAAAAAAGTTGAAAAAAAACTTCAAGGAATCCAAACCAAACTTATTAATGTAATGGGTTGTCCTATTGAAGGCCGGTGGCACTAGATGATGAAGGAATTTCCATCATCTCAAGTTAGCTTCTTTCTTTGAGATGGTGCTTTGCATGAGAAAGTGGTTTTGCTTTCTTTATTGCTTTCCTTGTTGATGGTGGTGGATTTCAAGAATACATATATTGTGAAGTTCAGTTTTTAGAGATTTGTAAGAGATTTGGTGTTGAACTCAATAAGGATTGTTGTCCAACAAGTTTACGAGACTATGATTGAGAATTATACCCTTATGAGGGTCATCAAACAACTTGATGGAGCACTGTGTTTGTAGAGTTCAATATGGATTGTTGTCAAATAATTTAGGGAATCAATGATTCGAGATTTTAAGAAAATTGTAGTCCAAGAACTCAAGAATTCAGCTTGAAGCTACACCCTTCCGAGGGTCATGAGGTAGTCTGATGGATTTTCACTTGATTCAAATTTTCTCTTTTCAAAGGAATATCTTCTCAAGAATGTATATCTATTTTGTAATCAACATGTTTTGTTATGTAAGCTTTAAGGGGTAGGGGGTCCCTTGGAAAATTGTATTTCAAGATTTCAAGGGTACATTTGTAGGAGCAATTTAATAAGGAGGGGAATGTTAGAATATTACATCATTAATGATAACGGAGGTGTACAGTTTAACTGTCTTCATGAACCGCTCTTTCGATCATGCTTTCCTTGTTATAAATGTGACATCTGCATAGAGAATAACGAACTTCTATCTCCATATTCCATATATGGGTATATTGATATTATGTTCTCCGAACTTCAACGTGAACCTCCTATTTTAACATAGGAAAAAATATAGAAAATTAATTTTCTTTATTCTTATCATTGATTGTATATCATTTATTTTCAAAAAAAATAAAGATAATTCTATTACTATCATTATACTACAACTAGAAAAATATGTTTCAATCTATGTGTGCCATAAATATCATTAACACTTTTCATACCTTCTTTAAAATGCGTGCTTTCATAGTTCCTTTTATAATAATATCCAAGGATTTTTCATCACCAAGATTGATCTTTGATTTGAAACTCTCATTCATTATAGAAAGGAGCCCATTATTCCCAAACATGTGCTTAGAATAACTTTGAATCTACATATCAAATTTCTTTAGATCTATTTTACCTTTAGCATAAGATTAAAAAAAATTATAAGTCTCCTTACCCTCATGACCTTAATCAACACTTTTATTTTTATTACTTGATTTTAATTAGCATTCAATTTCAAAGTGATTAGATTCCTATTACAATGATAAGGCTGGACATTTATCTTATCAAATCTACCTCTACCTTTCTCTCTACTACCACCACCTCTTATGCCTCCATTTCATCTTGAATAACCTTTATTCCTAAATTTTCCTTGTTCTGGTTTGCTTGTATTATTGACACCAACCTTCTCTATGATCTAAAATTTTTAGGATAAAAAATTATCACCACTTTCTCAAACTATGTCTCTAAGTCTTTCTTCACAATATATAAGAGATCCAATTGAGTGACCAAACTTAAGAGTAATCAAATCTTTACTTTTGTCAGTTATTATTGAAACATTATTTTACCTTGGTGTTAGATAAGTTAACACATTTTATAGAGAAGCCCCTTTTTTCACAATTTCTCCAAGGGTAGCCATATTATTGATCACATCCTTTGCTCTTACAAAATTATCACTCGCACTCTTAACTTCAAACTTTAAAATTTTAAATTCTCTCTTTACTGTTTGTTACTTGATAACTTTGATGTGATCATTACATTAGTAATCTTCTTGTATATTCTTTTTGGAATTTATGGTTATCTTTGTGCCTATAATTCTTAGAAATAGGATCTTGTTTGAAGTTGTTTAAATATGAAATAAGGATTTACATTTATTTTTATTAACCTCTTTTTTTTCTATCATTAGCTTCTGTATAGGTATAATCATCTAGTTCTTGATAACATATTTTTATAATTTTTCATAATTCCTTCCATGTCTAAAGAGTCATCATCTTGATGCTCCAATAATCATATTAATTTCAATAAAATGAAAAAAATTGCTAAGAGTTGGTTTTTTTCATGATCAATTGTTAGAGAGATCTCAACCACAAAATCTATAACCCAAACTTCTACCAAACAAAGATTTTCCATTACACCAAAACCTATAGATGTCAATGAACTTCCAAATCATCATCTTCACCTATATCCAAAGTTTTAGTTTGTCCATGAGATTAATTCCCAATGGTACAAAGGTTATTCCAGCACCCCCTCAAATCTAACTCTAGGAAATCAAACTTGGATTGAAGCTTTGGTATCAAATGAAAAGTTTTGATCTAACCTTATTCTTTAAATAAACTATACAATAATTGATATAGAACAAAAATACTACTTCTAATTATAGGAAAAAACATGCAATAATAATTTATTATTAAAAAATACCATAAATCATAACCCAGGCAATGAGCACAAGAAAATTTAATAATGCATATCAATTCTAGGAATTCTTTTGTATTGCTAAAATATGATACAGTTAAGCACTCTATATTTTTACTAGTCTATTATTTTTAAAATAGAAAAGAAGCCTCTAGATCTATATAAAGAGATACAATTCATAAATAAATTATTAAAAAAAATAATGCTACTTTAAAAATTCTAAAATATAAATAAACTAAGCCAAAAAAACACAACCTAAATTCCCCTAAAAAAGTGATTAAATATACAAAAAAACTATATAAAATAAACCTTTGGATGCTACTAAACAAGGTATAACATCATTTATTCTATCCAGTTTGACAATAACAAGATGTAATAGACCTTTCAATTTAGGCATTCAAACTTCATGTTCTTTTAGGGGCATCTACATTCCCAAAGGACTCAAAATATTTTTCTCTTTAGTATGATTTGTACCCCTAATGATTGTTGGTATGTGTAACCTTATCATACTCTAGGTTAAAATTTTGGTCACTTTTCCCAATGTAATTTCCCCCAAAATTAATTAACAAGGGAGTGTAGGGGTGAAGCCCCTCCTATGGGGTTTAGGGGGACTATCCCCCTAACAAGGGCCTAAGGATGGATCCCACATTGGGGATTTGGGGGCAATGCCTCTAGCCAAGGGCTCAAGGGTAGAGCCCTCGAAGAAAAAAATCCCATATTTTATTAAAGGAAATTCATTTCTAATCTTGGTTGAAAAACCAATTCGCATCTTCCTAGAAATTAAATATTTTTGTTGTGGATTTAAACACCAACAATCATACAATGTGAAGTTGGACTGCACATAGCAAGTCATGTGTGGAAGAAGATAGAAAGTTACAATTCTGAGAAAATGGACGTGTAGAAAAGTTTGTGGATGTGAATTGCTAGTTTGGTGTATAACACACAACAATAGAGGGTAAAAATTTAAGTGCAATATTTCATTTGGAGATGCAGTAAATTGTTGTAGGTTTATGTAAATGTATTTGGCTGGAAGTTTAATAAAAATAGTTATTTTTAGACTTAGCCCAAAGGGTGAACCACATTAAAATTTGTTGTCTTACATCTCTATGAATTTTTTAAATTTTTTTTTGTCATTTAAATTTGCATTATAATTGGTAATTTAATTTCCCTATTCTACCATAAAACCTTAACAATGATTGTAAATTGTAGAAATAAATTAAGGGTGTTAGTCTTTGTCTCATCTCTCATAATAATTACAGTATGGTTAATTATTTATTTAAGCTCAATATCTACCTCCAATTCTTTCTTTTTACCTTTGATGTCTCTTCCTCTTTATTCACTATTAGAATAAATCCCCTTCCTCATATATTCAATCTATTTTATAAAGTTATGCCACCTTAACATTGTCAATAAATTTTAGTAGTTAGTATTATCTTCCTCTTCTAAAGGGAATTCCCCTATGAATCATATTTTAAATTTATTTTCAAATAAATTTGAATACAAAATAGTATATCTCAATACCTTTACAAAAAAAAGAAGGCAACCCATTATAACTCAATATCAAGTGAAAAAAGAAAGATTTTTTAATTTACTTTGATACCATACATGATACTATGATAAATGGTACAAGAAACGATCACTCACCATTTAGTGTATTAGAGTGCATAAACTAGAAAGTAAAAGATAGAAAATGTAGTATTGTTTTCTTAATTTCTAAAAGAACCTAGTGTTCAGATAAAAATATATAAACACAAACCTTATATATAAATTAATAATTTGGTATTACAAATATAAGCTTCACCTAAGTTGACTTTTAGACATTCTAATAATATGTCTTGAAAGATCTAATCACTTACTTTATTCTCTTACTCTGATAGTTTCATTCTTGTAAATTATAAATATCATATATCAAATTTAAATTGCACAATCATTTTCAATTTTATTTTATTTTCCTAGAGTTAAAAAACTAGTGTGAAAGATGAAAATACATATTTTAGTTATCATGATATCTTAAAAATTAAGCTTTATAACAACAAATAGATGAACTAAGATATAATTTATTAGTTTAATTTCTAATAATTAATATGTTACAATCGACATGCCTATTTAATTAGGAATTAAGCTTTTGAAATGTTTATAAGATGTCACTTGATAAGGTTGATAAAATATAGTACTCACCATGGTATATTTAAATATCTTCACACCTACATATATTTGAGATGATATGATTCATTTGATTAACTTCAAAGAATTACATTTTTATCTTCAACATAAGAACTAACAAAGTGGTCAATAATATATAGTACATAACATAACTATCAACATGACACATTTCAACACCATAACACCTAAATATTTATTATGGTCACTCACCCAATTAATTTATGAGAACTAAACATTTATCTTCAATGTACTCACTATGAAATCTCATTATGATCATAAAACTACTAAATAATTATTAAAATATTTAAAATCCATAAAATTATAATATTTCTAATTTATAGAAATTTATAAAAATAGCTTAATTCTTTTATCGCCTATGTTTTCTCTATATATAGTGGGTCTATTCTCATTGGTGGAATTTTTGGTGACATGCAAATCCCTTCATCCTTCTTCATTCACTATGAATACAAGCCATAATCCTTTCATGGTTGCATCTTCCCCTTCTACTCAAATGAGGTTGTTTTTGGTCCCCTATGGTGTATCCACACCCATGGTGATTATTAGGAAATATGTTGTGGATAATGATTTTTATCTCAGATAATAAAGACCATTTGGTATGCTAATTTGGTCATCTATTACCTTCCCTCCTTGACTTGCATCACTAGATTTCAAAATATTGGTTCCTATTTTAGAGGTCAATGTGGAGATTTAATCTTATGATAGGGGATTCTTTATGGTGGCTTTCAATTTCACGTCTAAGGATAGAGATGCTAATTTTGATGAAAGATTTTGGATGTGGGGCCACTATCCTCTATTATTTCAGCCCTAGATTCCTTCATTCAATCTTGTAATTGAGTATACTAACATTATGTTAGTTTGGGTTAATTTTCCTTATCTACCCTTCATTTTTTGTGCAAATCTACTTTTGAGGCTATCAACAATGTGCTTGATCACGTTTTGAAGGTCAACACTATCACTTCAAACTACTCTTGCATCTCCTTTACCCATATTTTGGTGGACATTAAACTTGTGAAAGCTCTTCCTTGTGAGATTATCTTATAAGTTGAAGAAAAACCTTAGACTCAATCTATTGACTAAGAGGGTGTCCCCTTCCATTATAGATGGTAGTTTTCCATAGGGATTTTGGCTTTAAATTTTCCTCATTCTATCCATATCTCTCCTCTCCTACATTTTAGTATAATTCCCTCCCTCATTACCTTACCATGTTTCTAAGAGCTCCAAATTTGACATAGAGGATTTGACTCATTTTGAGCCCATCTCATAATTTTGACTCTTACAATAGTTCCTTCTAGGTTAGATATGGATCCTCTAACTCCCTTGATTCCTCTTGGTGGGCCTTCAATGGTTTCTAACTTAGTTTCTCAAATTTGCATATATTGTTCTCTTTATATTCCCTCAGTGTTGGCACAACACACCCTTGTTTCTACTATGGGTCCTTGATGATTGACATATCCATTTCACTAATTCTTCCCCATTATCATCATCCATGATCATGTAAGTTGTGGTGGTTTCTCCTCCCTTCTCCTTAAACTAATGACTTGAAGAACTATGTTCTATGGACTATTGTTCAAAGGAGGAAGAAAGGTCTTCCCAAGTATCTCTTTGACTTGCACACAAAGGTTAAGAGTGTGCAATTTTATACGGTTGGTTTTGGCATCATTTAGTTGTTCTCTTTAAGTGTTGTACTTTATTTAATAGCTTAGTTATGATTGTGTTGTGTATGTTCTATTTTTGTATTCTATCTCTTGTGAAACACATTTTTTATTCCTTGTGTTATTCTAATGTAAAAGTGTTTGGACCCTTTCAAAAATATTTTATTTACACTGATCAAAAATTATAATATAATATAATTATATTCATCAACTAAAAAGAATCAATTTCTTAAAACCTACAATCTACACTAAATTGTGATAACATATGTAAATTGAACTAATCATGTAATTATCAAGAGTTGTACATGGTAAAGGAGTTACAACCTCTTCTAATGCACCCTAAGGAGACCAATGGAAATGCACCTTGAAGAGGTCAACATTCTAAAATACCATTTTAATGGAATGTGTTATTTGAGTTGAATGTCTAAATGTATTCAATTTGTTATTTTTCTAACTATTTATGTTTGTAACTTTTTTGTAGTTTTGTTGATGATGAATTTTGTATATAGTTGTGATTTTATTACTTGTGTTTTGTAGTGGATTTTTCGTACAACTTTGACTTGCCACTCTTTATATCCTTTTGTGGCTTGTCAATTTTGTTAATTACAAAATTAAAAATTTAGAAAAACATACCAAATGAGAAACAAACTAGTTTCTATCATTGTATAGGAAATTAATGCACCTTAATTTTTTTTGGGTAAATGAATTTTAAATAACAATTATATTTTATTTTAATATTTATGAGTTGAGATGATAAATTCATCCAATAAATAAATATATTTTTGATAATAATACATATGGCTTGAGGTTATGTACTTTTACATATAGTGTGATAATATTATATTACAAATTATCACTTTGTGATTCAAAATGAAGTTTTGACATTGGATCTAATTCTATGAGGTCTAATAGATGAAAAACTAAACTTTACTTCAATTTGGCTTGAAGTTTTCATGTAAAAAGGATCTGGGTCAAAAGTGTAGGATGAAATCAATCCAAGTTCACAAATTCAATGCTCTATATGCAAAATTGATTTGTAGTATTCTATAATTTGAAAAATAGTTTGCCTCAATTTTAGATATCTAAATCTACAAACATCATATAGTAATCTTTTAGGTAGGGTGAATTTCTCTTCGATCAAATCTCTAGATGGACTAGTTTAATAACTATTGAACCAATATTAAATATAGCAAACACACAAGCGTTGTTTCTATCTATTGTTAGACATGCATATATTGATGCAACAATAAATGTTTAGATGTGCTCTTTGAATGATATAGAAAATGGTAAGTAAGAGCTAGGTAGATTCTCAATGATCTCAACGTCTTAAAATGAATTAGTCACATGTTCTTATATATAACATTCTAGATTACAATTTGTTTCTTTTTCTACTTCAAATTGACATGTAATGACTAGTTAGAAAGGAGGAAATGTGTTCTCACTTCAAAATTTTGATTTATAAAAGAATTTTTTATATTTGTCATTATTGATTCAACTTCAATTTCATACTGCAACATTGATCTAAATAAACAAATAGATTTAAAACAATCCTAATAATAAATGGAAAAAGAACCAAATTCAATACAAAAAATATACTAATTATTAATAAAAAAACACCACTTACACATTAATTACTATATAAAACATTAAACCCAGATCCATGACTAAATAAAAACATAAAACATACAATTTTCACCCTTAGAATAACTTTGTCACAATCTTTAAAAGGAGACAAGAAACCTAATTGCCTCTGTAGCCATCAACTCAAATGGCTCCCTAAATGACCCAATCCTCTCTCAATGATTAAGCCAGGGAGCTTCCTTCACCAGTCCTCCTCGGTTACTGGATCCGTGTCCTCTTTGACATAGTTCCAATGTATCTTAATTATGCGTTCTCTTTCTTTCACTATGGGCACAAACTTCTTTAGGTTTAAATATTTTTATTCTAAGAAATTATCTCTTGTTATCGTCGTAAATTGTGAGTTCTTCTCTGAATACGAAGTAGATATTTCCAAACAAGTTTTTTTTATTACTCGTAAATACTACATCAGATATTAATTAGTATCGCATGCCTTGAATCTGACTACATTACGTGGACCAAGGATAATTCTGCCAATCTGTTTCCACATTTCTGCAAGTGGATAACCATAAATTCAAATACAGTACATACCTCTGGGGTCTGAAGATTCCCATATTTTATTCCTTCATTTTTTACAGGAAAAACTCAAAACAATAAGTTTCGCAGATTTTTAAAGCAGAAACCAAATCGATCCAGAAGATTTTGAAGAGAAAACAGATAAACCAGTTTTAAAACTTCGGAAAATACCTAAAAGACAAAGTTATGGGATGAGACAAATGGAAACAAAAAAACATTGAGCTACAAGTAGAGAAAGCGACTGCTAAAACACAGGGATAAGATTAATCAAGATTGTACATGTGTAACAAGTGAAAGATGCAGCGTTAGTCAAGTCGCATTTATGAGTGCAGGGGTTCCCTGGTTTTGGACCGCCAGGAAACAACCTTATACTAACTTTTTCTCTTGGATGATACATTTTGCTGTTTATTTTTATAGTTTTATCATGATATTAGAGTAAGACTTATTGTTCTATCACCCAAAAGAGAAAAGTACTTGTATGCATATAGAACAACATATATGCATGAAAAATTCTACATTCTATTATAACAGTATATATATATATATATATATATATATATATATATATATATATATATATATTCCCATATGTGTATGTTTACTTCTTTCTTCACTCATATATTATTGTTCTCTTCTATTACATTTACTTATATTTTTATTAATATATTTATCTACATGCATATATTCTCATATATGTAACGTATTGTTACATCTCTTTACATTCAGACACACATATATATTGATACTTATGTAAATATAGTAAAAAAACAATATATACATACACATATATGCTCACTCATATTCATTCATTTGGTTATATATTATTAAGCATGTATAGACTTTCTTTTATATGTGTATTTTTCATATACATTCTTCCTTTCCTCCTCTATCTTCCCCCTTTTCCTCGTCTTGTCCCTCTTTCTTTAGTCTTCCTTCCTCTCCCCTACTTGCTTTTAAGTTTTTTAAATTACAATCTAATTTGTTACTTTCCTCTTCCTAATGATGGATCACTAAGTGTGATATGAAATGTTGATTAAAACAATATACATAGTGAATCTAGAAGCAATCTTAATAATGAAATCCTCTAACTATTTGAGTGACTATTAAATGTATTGGGATCATCAAAGAGCATTTGATTTGTTTTTCAATGGAAATATAGGTTCCTAGACATGCCTCAATTTGGGTGTTGGAGGAGACATGCTTGAGATTTCAAAAAGGAACAATGGTGTGCTTGTGTTTTAGTCTAGTGGAGGCTTAGTTGTCAAGAGGATGTTGGATATAATTTAAGATGAAAAAAAAATCTAATATGTAGAGATATGTTAGATGTCCAAGAAAATTTAGTTCTTCATTAATGATAAGTGATAGAATAATAAATAACTAAATTATGGATATGGTGAATAAGTGCTAGTAGGAGTTGCAAATGTGTTAATTTCAATTTTTTTGCTATCAGGTAGTTCTAGTTAGGTGTCATATTATGCTATTTACTTTTATAGTTAATTTTTATCTTATCTCCCATCCTAACTAAACTATGATTAATTATTTCTTTAGATCTAATACCTACATCTAATTCTTGTTTTTGGGACCTTCAAAATCTCTTTCTCTTGATTCACTATTAAAATAAATCCCCCTTGTTAGTTTTTCTTGATAAAACATCCTTTATCCTATCTATTTTATATGATTCTTATCATCTCAACATTGTCCTAATGAATTTGAGTGATTGGCATTCTCTTCCTCTTTAAAGGAGCACTCCCTTGTGAATCATATATATATATTTAAAAAAAAAATAGTATTATCTCAATAACTCAATAAAGAAAAAATAGTATTCCACCTATATCTCATTTTTTTACAAGTCAAAAAATAGTATCAATGGTAAGAGAAGTAATCACTCACCATTTAGTGTATTAGAGTGCATCAACTAATTATACACACACAGTGTTTCTCATAAAAAACTGAATGCTTAGATAAAAAAATATGATGCAGTTTCTCATAAAGGAGTGAATTCTTAGATAAAAAATATGATGCTTATATATAGTTTAATATTGAATGGATATTACAAACATGAGCTTCACATAATTCACTTTTAGACATTCTCGTAATATCTTTTGAAAGATTGAATTGCTCATTTTTTCCCTCATTTTGATAGTACCAAATCTCATATCTCAAATTTAAATTGAATAAATAATTTCAAATTTATTTTATGATCCTAAAGTCAAAAAAACTACTGGGAAAGATAGAAAATGTTTGTTCTAGTTATCATGATAGCTTACAAATTAGGAGGAAACACGTGTTATATAATTGCAAATAGATGAACTAAGATATTAATTCAATTTATTAGTTTTATTTAAAATAATTAATATTTTAAATTTGATATGTTAGTTCAACTAGTAATTAGTTAAAAAGAATAGTGTGTAAAATAATAAAAAATTGTAAACTAAATATTAAGTTATTCATTTATGTGTAAGAATTTATAATTTTATTTATTTTACAAAAAAAATTATGCATTATGAAATGAATGTCACTTCTTAAAAATAATATTCACTATAGAAAACAAGTTAATAAAGATTACATAAGAAATATAACAAATTATTTTTAAATATATATATATATTTGTATTCAAGGGGTAAATGCTTTTGATCGGAGCTATGAACCGGATACAACCATTCAACAATACCACCCCAACGAGGTTTGAACCTTGGTGGCAAGAACAACAATGCCACCTATAAACCATCACACCATGCCAATACCGGCTTTAAAAATATATTTATAATCTATATAAAAAATATAATAAATCATAAGTGTATATCATTTTAAAATTTTGAAAGGTTGATTTATTATAGGTGAAAAAAAGTGAAACTTAGTTAAAAATATTGATTTCAATATCTTACTTTAACAAAAAAAATCAGACATACTATTGTGGCATCACCTAGAATGAACTAATCTTGCAATTATTACAAATTGTACATGGTAGAAGAGTTACAATCACTTTGAATAAGAGACCAACAAAGATGTACCCTCAAAAGGTCAACATTCTATCACACTTTTTTAATGGATATTGCTATTTGAGTTGATTGTTTATATATTCAACTTTTTATTTTTACAACTATTCTTGTTTGTAGCATTGTTCATGAGGAATTTTGTATATAATTCTAATTATGCTAATCATGTTTCTTAGTTTGGTTTTTGTATACTTTTTGTTTGTGTACTACATAATCTTTTATGGCTACCTTCTATATTGAAATTATCAAGTTTACTCAATACAAAAATAGGAAAATAAATATCAAATAAAAATATTATTTTAATAATCATAGCTCGAAAAATAAGACACTTTATGTAAAGATTTCATGGTCAATGAATAAATTAAATAATAATTAGATTTAACTTAAATATTAATGAGTTGAGATAGTAAACAAAGAATATATAAATGTATTTTTCAAAATAAAAAGATGGATTAAGGTGTCTAAAAGCACCATTTATGAGTTTCTTATGTAGATTAATTTTCTCTTGATCAAACCTCTAGATGGGCCAATTTAATGACTTTGGAACAAAAATAAAATATAAAAAGCACATAATATGTCTCTTTGTTAGACATGTAAATATTGATGTAATAGTCAATGCTCAAATACCCTCTTTGAAGGAAGGAATTACATACCAACCATAGGTATGCACCCAACCCCATGATATAGAAAATAGTGTGTGAGAGTATCTTTCTGTCTAAAAATGAATTAGGTGTGTTCTTAGATATAACACCCTAAAGTACAATTTGAAATGGTTTATACTTCAATTTGACACATAATGACTAGTTGGAAAGAGGACTTTACAAACTCAATTTAAAATTTTGAGTTTAGAAAGGTGAGAGTTGCTACAACATTGATCTACATAAACACAAAGAAAAGTTCTAGATTAGAACAAAAACTTAATGATGTGTGGATAAAGAATCAAGTATTGATGTAATAGTCAATGCTTATATGTCCTCTTTGAAGGAAGCAACCACATGCCAAATATGCACCCACCCAATCCCATGATATAGTAGATAATGAGTGAGAAGTAAGTGGATTCTCTATTATCTCCATGTCTAAAAATGAATTGGGCATGTGCTTAAATATAACACCCTAAAATACAATTTGAATGTTTATACTTCAAGTTGGCACATAATGACTATTTCGAAAAGGGACTAAGTGGGCTCAATTTAAAATTTTGAATTTGCAATGGTGAGGATTTCTACAACATTGATCAAAATAGAAAAATGGAAAACCTTGGGATTAGAAACAATATTAATGATATGTGGAGAAAAAATCAAATATTGATGTAACAATCAATCCTTAGATGCTCTCTTTGAAAGAAGGAACCACATATCAACCATACATGTCCATCCAACCCCATGATATAGCAAATAGTGAGTGAATGCTAGGTGGATTCTCTATTGATCTCCATGTCTAAAAATGAATTAGGTATGTGCTTAAATATAACACCCAAAAATACAATTTGAAATATTTATACTTCAAGTTGATATCATAATGACTAGTTGGAAGGGGACTATGTGGGTTCAATTTAAAATTTTGATTTTAGAAAGGCAAGGATTGTGACAAACACTGATCTAAATAGACAAATAAAAAAATCAGATTAAAAGTATCCTAATGATGTGCCAAAAAAAAATTGAATCAAATTCAAAGAGTATACCAACTCTAAGTAAAAATATACCACTTACATATTAATCACTACATAAAAGATTTAACGAACTCAAAATAAATCCATAACTAATCAAAAAAATTACGAAATATACAATTTTCACCTTTGTAAACCTTAACCCAATCTTAAAAGAAGATTCATTTGTAGGCCATCAATTTAAATGACCCACCACCGGCCCCCCAATTGACCCAATTCACTCTCAATGATTGACCCAGGGAGCCCCCCTTCCCTAGTCCTCCCCGGTTAGTGGATCCTTGTCCTCTTCGACACAGTTCGAAGGTATTTTAAACTATGCTTTGTCTTTTCTTTTTTTACCTATGGAGGTATAAACTTCTTTAATTCTAAATAATAATCTCAAGTTATCGTGGTAATCTGAACACAAACTATACTTTTTAAAGCAAGACTTTTTATTCCTCATAAATACTACATGAGATTTTAATTACTATCTCATGCCTTAAATCTGAATGCATTACGTGGACCAAGGATAATTCTGCCAATCTGTTTTCCACATTTCTGCAAGTGGGTAACCATTTTCAAACAAATTACATATCTCTGGAATCTGATTGACATATTTTGATTATCAGATAGGAACACTGCCATAGTTTTTCCTTCCAACTTTTACAAAAAAAGCTCTTGACAAAATGTTTCACAGTTTTTTCAGAACAAAAGCCAAATCGATCCAGAAGATTTTCAAGACAAAACACATAAATCGGTTTTAAAACTTCAGAAAATATCTAAAATAACAAATAAGCTGATCGAACATTGAAGCATTAGATCCTAACAATAAAATAACATAGTTTACAAATCTGTCAATAAATGGGTATCCATTACAAATTTAAGACTGCTTATAATTGATGATGTTCTTTTAATAATACTTAAATCAACTTCCTACCTCTACTGGCTTGTACAAGCTTATTATCCAGATTTTGCAGTCTCTCCTGTTTGCTCTTCCAAGAACTCTCTGATATGCTTAAAAAATTAAAAGAAATGTCAAATGAAAACAGAAGTTGTTTTTTCAATATTTATAACATTATTCCCTTCTACTGTCTAACCCTTACCTTAGCCCAATAACCATCTAGTTTGTTATGCCTGTATGTACAAAGAGTAAGGTATTACTGTTGAAGAAAACTTAGGGGGAATCATAGAAATAAAATCATTAACAATATGCTACTGTAATAAACAACTTATAAATTACCATTAGTACACATATGGATTGTAATAAAGAGAACTCAAAAAACATGACACCAAACCTGGGAGAGCTTTCTTAACGATCAGTGGTTCAATCTTCAAAATTGGCATTCATATTGTCGCTCAGGGGTTTCACTCCTTTCTTCTGGCCAGAACGATATCTCCTATATAATCTTTAGGACAGTTTGCTGAACTTATCTGCATCAAGAGTCAAAGTCCATTGCCATTGTTTCAAATTCCTATAATCATTTGAATTTAACACCACCCAATTACTCAACTTTTAATTCCAATACATATAATTGACGAACTTTATTACCATTCTTTACAATTATAAATTTTGTCCCACCTCCACCTCTATATTATGTAGGTTCACCTTGCTTTTGCTCCTGTTAAAGTTGTAGGATTGTATTTCTTACAATGTGTTGTTAGATTACTGTCACATTTTGAGAATTGATTTTGGGGTCTAGATGAAGATGCTGATGCTGATTAGGAATATATATGATTCAAAAAGCATCAAACAAAAATTTCCTTGGAACATTGAGAAATCGTTGTGTTGGTATCCCTATAAGTGAGATTAGCCCTCTTTTTTCAATTAATTCAAAAACATTTGATTATGTTCCACACTGAGAATGATAGTGAGATTAGAGAGCTTCATAAAGCGAGGGTGGATTCATTACAAGTTATTTGGATCAAATCTGGGCATTCCATACCTCAGATGTGTTTTTTGCCTTCTCTGTTGTATGTCAAGCTGTCGTAAAGCATTGTATATACTTGTTCAGATAAGACAATATACAATTATGATTTGGACTGATATTGACTTCCAAATCCACTGGATACAAAAGTATCTTTGAAATAATTGTCTACACTACATTGGAATATACTGTTTCTTCCAATCTTCAAAGCTGCTTCTTGTAAACTTCATCAAAGATTCCTTCTTCTCAACTTCGACTTCGCTTTTGATTATCTCTTAACATTGTTATGCCATTCGTCCTCCCCATTACTGAATAGTGTGCATCGAACCAATCAAAAGAGCATATCAAGTAGACCCACATCATTATTAAACCATGGCATGAGTTATAACATTATGTTGGAGAAAAACTTTTACTTTTATCTTCACTAATAAAATTTTCCTCAGCAGTAATATATTTTTGTCTTTGTGGGAAGAATATCTTCGCGAGTAGTCTCCTAGACTTGCAACAGTTCGTATACTGAAGGATTATGGACGTCAACCAAATAAAACAATCTAGGCGTTTTCAAGTAGGATTCATATGGCGCATGCTACAGGTCACAATCCCTTCGGGATCTTGAAATTGGGATTGAGGAATCACGTGAAATATCATAATCCCTTTTCAAATTTGGGAATCTATTTTACGTGTAGTTCACTTATTAATCTAAGAGACACCACTTCATATGCAGGATTCACCTTCACCATTCGACTTTCAGGCTTGCGTTTTGGATTGGGTTCTCTAAAATTGCACTTTAGAATATCAAAGTTTCCTTTCATCTACTATCAAATTGAAATTGAGTTATAAATTATGCTTGAATATTTTTGAATTAGATTATTTAATTTTTTTTCATGATGTATCAGATCATATTCTATGATCTATCATCTGAATGAACAAGAAAGTTGAATACCAGATCAATTAGCTACATAAATGAGAAAAATGAGATACAAATATCCACTCAATACAACATAAATACATGGATATAAAACAAGAGAGAAACCCTGAGAAATATTTACTTAAAGTTATTAAAATTATAATCAGTGTTGGGTGATCTGCTTAAACTGTAGCATTAAGATACTCTAGGGTTATAAAGCATTTAAGGGATTAGAATCAAATAAGATTATTTTCTTACGCAAAACTGATCCAGATAAAAAGATAAGAGGGAAAAAGGATTCCAGTCTACCTGAAAACTGGGAAGGAAGTCTGGCCCTTCAATGGAAAATTGTAACGGCTCTTGCAGCAGCACCAATATCAAGAAACAATGAATATTATTGCTGATCGTCGATTTCCCTCTGTTGCCGCTTATCGATCTGCTATATGTTACATAGAAACTTAACATAGAAACTAACGAGTCTTCTTAGAATCCCTTTAATGGGTTATATCTGATTTAACATAAACTGGAAATTTTATGAAAATAGAAATCAAGTGACAACGAGAGACAACACGCAAGTCTGCAGTCATGCTTCATATATGAATGTTTACTAGCGTGCTCTCTCTCGTTGTCACCTGGGCTCTAATGAAAGACACCACCACACAAACTTACACACACCTGTCTCAAAAACCCAACAGGTAAAAGCAAAAATTATGCACAAAACAATGGAAAAATTAACCCAACAACAAAATTTACAGACAAATCTCAGAGAACCCTAAACAATGAAGAAAAGAGGAGGAAAAAAGAAAAAGGAATATATAAAGCAATGAAGAAATCCTAAACAGTAACTAAAACAATAAAATGTACAGATACCCATCAGAGATCTCAGAAAAATGGATGAAAAAATGTAAAAAATAATGAAAATACCCCCAGAAAAAAATAATTACAATCAGAAGACATTAAAACCATCCATATACGAGATCCGAGTAGAAAAAGGAAATCAGAAAGTTTTAATCAATGAAAACCCATTTAGAGGCACCGATTTGAGAGATCCCAAAAAATGAAAGAGCCCAAGGAATAAAGGGTGTTCTAAAACTGTTGAAAAACGTAAGAAAGACGTAACAAATGAGAGAAGGAAGGAAGAAGGAAATAAGAAGATAAAGAAACCGAGATGATAAGATAAATGCAGAACAAATAGTGTCCTCATATAAAATCACATCACTGCTAGGATGTGCATGTCACCATTTGCAAGAATTCCAAGCTCTTGTTATATAGCAAGAATTTCACTTATTTTTATAAAAGTTCTCCATTATTTCAAGCAAATAAGACCAGGTACATTTAGTCCATAAAAACCCAGAGTGACTGTACTTGGAAAATACATTACGAAAAAAACAACCAAACCATACCTCAGGGATTAAAATGTTGATTGAACTAGTACTGTAAGGAGATAAACTTTATCATCTTTAAAGTGTAGCAATGTCCAAAGTTAGGAGGGTCCACATAAAGTAAATAAACTGAAGTGTCTCGAATTACTGGTGTGGGACCAATCAAGATTCATTCCAAACAGCTTGGAATGAATCAAGAGCGGTCCGTGGACCAGTTATTTGCCCTATTCTAGGGCATCTAGTCTGGTTTCTGTCACCATTTTTGGATATTTTCACTGTTGGGTGTTGAACCGAATTCTGTCGATTAGTGCAGAAGAGCCATCATTGTAGTGTGCATCTGTCAATTCCGTGTGGTCCCTGCCCTCATAATAGGTTATGAAGGGTTGAAATGTACCTTTAAACTAATCATATTAGTTGGAATTTATACTGGCCCTTCGAATTATGTTGTCCTGTGAGTACTGCATATGTGAGGGGTTAATCATATATGTTTGAATTTTATAATGCTAACCATCAGTTATATACAAGCAGTATGTATGTCCATTTATAGTAAATGGAATTCTGGCTCCCTGTACAACAGGCTGGTCTAATCTCCTCTGTACAGTTATACTAGCGTGACTACGACGAAAGAATGTGGCAGAGGAGATGTACAGAAATCAAATTCTATAATTGTAAGGGAAATGTACTTTCATTGTTCAAAGTAAAAGGTTACAAGACAGAGGTAGTTTTTCTTGGGTAAATGCACTAATTAGGATATTACATTTCAATAAATGTTTATATTGAAAATTAAAAATGAAAGGGTTAGAAGTGTTTTCACTAAATATTTAAGAAGAATAATCATCAAGCACCATTTGTTGACAATGATTGTAACACCACCACTTGAGGTTGCAATGGTGGGAGGTTGGTGGTGTGTTCTTGAAGTTTATAGAGTTGTGATGGAGACCCTTTTGATGAAGTTTCAAGGTGGGGTTTTGAGGTTGGCAGTTGGGGCTACATGTAACCCTCTCAAAAATTTTGATTCTTTCAAGAAAATGAGACTTGTGCAGAAGAATCTTAGCATTAAAGAAAAGATGGTTGTGGTTATTAAAAAATATTTGGAACAATTTGGCTTCAAACCACCTTGACTTGCATTGGTCGTTTGTCTAGTGTAGTTTTGTTGTTGGAGTCTAGTGGTTGCCCTTTGTTTTTTTCAAGCTTAATTGTCTTATCCTCCTTGTAAAAGGGTGTTGTGTTCTTGAAGTTTATAGAGTTGTGATGGAGACCCTTTTGATGAAGTTTCAAGGTGGGGTTTTGAGGTTGGCAGTTGGGGCTACATGTAACCCTCTCAAAAATTTTGATTCTTTCAAGAAAATGAGACTTGTGCAGAAGAATCTTAGCATTAAAGAAAAGATGGTTGTGGTTATTAAAAAATATTTGAAACAATATGGCTTCAAACCACCTTGACTTGCATTGGTCGTTTGTCTAGTGTAGTTTTGTTGTTGGAGTCTAGTGGTTGCGCTTTGTTTTTTTCAAGCTTAATTGTCTTGCCTTTATGGGCTGTTGTGTTCTTTCCTTCGCTGTCCATTTTTTTGGACTGCATTTTTATCTTTTCATTGTATTTTTACCCGCTTTGTTCAATATAAAAAGTAGGCCCTCTAAATGATTATTTTTACCTTAAAGTTAAAATATTATATTTAATTTTAATATTATTTTTGTAACACATATATATATATTACTAAATTTATATATTTAGAAAGTTAAAAATGAGAGACACATGTTTTAAATTTGAAGTGATAAATTTATGCCAATAAAGTTAATCCATATGGTTTGGAAAGAAAAAGATGCCATATAGACATTGCATTAGTGTCTTTGTTTATACCTTGTCAAATCAAAGTGTGTAGGGTCTATTGATAGATCATTTGTAACTCCTATTCCCTTGCACCACCCACCCAACATCACACACTTGTCTTATATTGAATGGAACCCTTTGTAGTTATAATGCCTTTGCACCACCCACCCACCATCACACACTTGTCTTCACTTTCAATGAAATTAATTAATGAATATAATATCTTATTGTCTATACTTAGTAAATTGTTTTAATAGTCAAACATGCATGATGAGTGCATAGAGAAATGACATGTGTAAAGAGGAATGAGATGGGGGGTCATTTGATAGGTTTAAAGAAAAGAGAGTGATGATAGAAGAGTAAGAAAGTGTCAAGGGAATATTTTAATTAACTTTGATACATGGGAAACAAAAAAAATAGCAATATTATTTGGTAGAAAGAGAGAGCTAATAAAAGAATTGGAAGATATGGGCTTCAAATAACATGTATGTACATGTATATAAATATATGTGTGTATGTATACATATGTATATGTACGTACATAAATACATACATATAGGTAAATGTATCTACATGTTAAATATGGCTTTCCTTCCTACCAATTTCCCCACAAGCATTTATTACCTAGAAGGGAACTTATCCCTCCTCAACTATGGTTGTCACATAGATCATACTAGATTTAATATTGATTTTTCTATTATAAATTGATGCACATAAAAATCCCTTGATATAGAGATCTCAATGTCCCACATTTACATATTAGCTCCATATGTATACATGAGGAGAGTTTTAGTAATAGATGTTCTCACAAACATAATTTAGATAATCATAGAGTGAATGGAGGAAGAAGAGCCTCCATGGAGAAGATCCAAGAAATGGACTAGGTTTTACTCAATGTCAAGACCTCTACCAACTATTTCACCCCAAATAGTCAGCACAAGTAATAATCAATTTATGTATTTTTATCTAACCAATAAGCTAGCACTAGTTCAGCTCTTATAAACACCATCAAAATATATATATTAATTAATCCCTATCCATCTAGAGTTTCAATTTATAGTATTTCAAATTTATGTAGCAATCCCTAGTTAATGGATACACTAGCAAGGCAAGTTAGTATCAATTTTCCTTTCACCTTAAAGAGGATGATGAGGAGGAGGTTAAGATTAGATAAATTCTAGAAAGTAGAAAATGATAAACACATATTCTTATAAATAATTTAAGAAAAAAACCATAATTTATTTAAAGATGGGTGGAAAGAAAGAAGAACTTGGTAGTTGTGAGCCTAGATAATGGCCAACCCCAAAATCATTCAAATTTCTCAATCAAGATCAGAAGTCATGAGGTAGATATTATTCTAGGTCCCATATTAAAATTGGGAAGCAACAAAAAATATGATGATTAGAGAAATTGGCTAGATCAAAGGTAGATCTTTCAACACCGAAGAAAATATAGATGACATCATTGATGTTGTCTCTAATACTCTATATATTGCTTAATAAATTTAGCATAAAGTAAATTCTATGGATATTTTAAGTCATACATTATATGTTGAACATGCAAGTATGGCTCATTAATCAAGAGTAATAGACATTGGAATTATTCAAGTACAAACTAGTAAAACTAGAATAAAAACCTGTAACAATGGAAATTGTACTCTCTTCTTGGAGATGGTACAATTTCTCTTAATTTGGGAACAATTAACATTAAAATGGACCTAATGTTGCCAAGTGATCTAGTGTTGTAATGTGTTTTCCTAATTCACATTGGATTTAGGACCTTTTTAAGCTAAATTGACCTAATTTTGCCTTAATTTGATGTTGTAAAGTGTATTTATTTACACCTTCACATTAAGTTTTGGGCACTTGTAAACTAAATGAACTTAATTATGCCTTATTTAGGGTTTTATAAAGTGTATCCTAACACTTTAACACTAATCTAAGGTTTCATTAATAAATTGGGCTTCTTTATGCCTTATTTGGCCTTATTTTACATCCAAGAGCCTTAATTAATGCATCTTTCTGAGGATAATCCCGACATAAACTAACATCCAATAATAATTTAGGTTTTCTTTAGATTGTGTGGCCTAGATTTAGTGATTTGGGACTCACATGGCACCTTGGGCATATGAGTCCCACCTAAGTTTCAAAGCCCCAATCCTGATTTTACATCATTCTAAGCAGTTTTGAAAAATGTGTCCCATAGTTAAGCCTAGTGGGACTCATACATCACTTCTAGCGTATGAGTTTCATGTGGCCCAAAATCAAATTTAATTCAAATTTTTGGTGGGATTTTATCTTCCTAGATTTGATGTTAGCTTCTAGTGTTGTAATTTTGGGAAATTTGGCATAAACAAGTATAAATAGAAGGTTATTTCACTCATTTTCACCTAAGACCTTCAAGAGAGCATTCCAAATAGCAATTTTATGATTGCAAGACTTCACAAGAGTGTCAAGAGAGTTTACAAAGAATTTCTAAGGCATTCAAGGGAAAAATTCTTCATCAATTATTGCAGCAACTCAAGATCCATCATCATGTCAAGATTGTCAAGCATCAAGCATGTTGTTGAGCTAGTGTTGGGTGATCCCACAATAGTGGTTTACAATTTTTGGCCAAATTGGACACTGAAATATTTTTTTTCTAACTAAATCTTCACTTTCGAGCTCCTATAGCGGCTAAACCGTGAGGAATTTAAAGATTATGCAAACTAGAGTTTCATGAAATTTTGTCTATAGATTGTAAATATTTTTTTTTCAAAATTTTTGGAATCATATTGCACCTATTTTTTCATCTCCCTTGAAAACTAGTTTTTTTTTCAGAAAACAACATTTTTAAGGAGTGACGCTCACCATATAATGGATAACTTTTTTTCCATGAAGGATAAAATTCTAATTATTTTGAATTCAGATTTGTCACTTTGATATATAGTGCTTCCACTTGGTTAGATAGTGTTTTATTAAATATTTTCTCCTTAATCAAGTTTCAAAGTCAAACCGATTATAATTCAGACATAGGCAGACCGTATAACATGTAACTTTTTTGTATGTATCGAAATTCAAATTTTTTTGTTGGATCAAGGCTTCAATATCTGGTGCACTCATATTTTAAAAAAAAAATGATAATCTTCTATTTTTCCACATGTGTTGAATAGAGAGCTTCATTTTCAATGAAAAACATATGTTTAATAAAACTAAAAAAATAAATAGATAATATAACCAAAACATATTAAAATTATAATCATTGCATAGTTTGTTTTGAGGACTACCTAATTCCAGTTGGGTTCATGAAGTCTCCTCCATTTTCATGCTCAACCCGAGCTTTGAAGGGAATTTTTTTTGATATTTTTGGTGGCAGAGAGTAGGGATTAGGGAAAAGGGGGGTTTTCTTGAACCAGGGGGGGCTCAAGTGAACCCCTAGGGGTTCGAGTGAACTGACATTCATTTGAACCCTGGTTCATTCAACCCCCCTTTCAAAAAGGGGTTTGCATTTGCTTTTTTGGCAGGATGCATTTAATGGGTTCACTCAAACCTAGGTTTTGACTGCACCCTCTTTTGGTTCATTTGAACTAATGAGTTCGTTTGAACCCCAAGAATGATTTTTTTTGGTATGGAGTCATTTTTTGTTAGTTTTCCTTATTTGAATTGTAAACCACTTTTGTGGGTTTACCCTATTGCGATGTTGCATTGATATAGAGTAGGGAGTATCACATTCAAAACTAACTCAAACAACTATTGGTCAAAACTTTAACACATCAAACAAATGATTTTTCTTCAAAAATTGTCATTTTGCATTATAGCATAGCAAACAAGGTTTTTCTCACTTAATTTACAGATGATGTCTCAAACCTAGAATCCAATCACCATTTAGGATACCCTTTTTGTATTTTTAAAACATATCCAAAATTTAACTATGAGTGTTTTGTAACATAACCCTCAAAAATTTGTTGCTATGCTTGCATAAAGGCCTAATTAGGCTTGTTTGACAAGGCAACTATTGGTTCTATCAACTCCAACCCTCAATTATTAATTCCAAAGCACCTAACATGTGATATGGGGTCTGTACATGCAAATTCTATCAACTAGAATGGTTTCTAAACACATTTTCTATGAAACACTACTTCTGTGCATCACAATTGCCTCAAAACATGAGCTTAATCAACTAGGGCGTCAACCCGTTTTTCTAATTCATCATACCCTACTCTTTCCAACTTAAAAAACATAAAAAACAACCTACCTACATCCATTCCACCAATTATCAACCATTTTCATTGATGGAATGGGTTAGAAATAATTTTGTTACACTCAAACCCTCACAACCAGGGTTTCAAATAGTTTTTGGTAAAAATGCTCTAACTCCCTTCTAACTTGATGAAAATTAATGAAATCAAATGAAGATGATAGACATTTCAATGATTCATCATTCCCAATGTATAAGAGATCATCTACAAGTCATACCAAGTTGTACAACCTCTTGTAGTAGCAAATTTCTATGTAAAACATAGAAACACAACACTTAAATTATTATTCAAAATTCAAGTTTTCAACTGCTAAACCTTCCACCAATATACATCAATGATTTTAAAGACATTACAAGGCTTTCCCAACTGAAAACAACTACCTTTTTAACTCCTAAATGTTCAACTTCCAAGAAAATGCAAAAGTGCATCTTGACAACTTTGCAACTTTTTTGCAACTTTTACCACCTTTACAAAATTGACTCCAAATGACCTAGGGTGAAGCCACAATAGTGGTTTACAATTTTATGGAGGAATGAAAATTGAGAAAAAAATGACCCCATGGCAAAATAAATTGGTTTTAGGGGTTCAAATGAACCTACAAGTTCAACTGAACCAAAAAGGGGTTCAACCAAACTAGGGTTCAAGCAAACCCATTAATTACTAGGCCAACATTTTCCACCCAAAAAACAAAAGAAAAATGCATATTGAAGGGGGTTCGAATGGACTAGGGTTTGAATGAACCCTAGTTCGAACGAACCCCCCCTTATTCCTCATTCTCCCCCTAAAACACAAAAAAAAACCTAAATTTTTATGCTTCAAAGCTTTGGTTGAGGATGAAAATGGAGGATCCTTTACAAACCCAACTGGAATTAGGTAGTCCTTGTAACAAGCTATCCATGAATATAATTTTAATATGTTTTGGTTTTATTATGTATTTGTTTTTTTAGTTTTATTAAACATAGGTTTTTCATCGAAAATGAAGGTCTCTATTCTACACATGTGGAAAAATAGAAAATTATCAAAAAAAAATAAAAAAAAATGAGTGTACCAGATATTGAAGTCTTTGGTCCAACAAAAAAATTGAATTTTGATATATACAAAAAATTTACGCGTTATATGGTCGCACTATGTCTAAATTATAATTAGTTTGACTTCAAAACTTGATTAAAGAAAAAATATTCAATAAAAAACTATCTAACCAAGTGGAAGCACTATATATCAAAGTTACAAATCTAAATTTAAAAGAATTAGAATTTTATCCTTCATGGAGAAAAAAAGTTATGCATTATAGGGTGTGCGTCACTTTTTAAAATGTTGTTTTATGAAAAAAACCAGTTTTGTGGGAGATGGAAAAAGAAGTGCAATCTGATTCCAAAAAAATTGAAAAAATAAAATTTAGAATCTATAGACAAAATGTGACAAGACTCTAGTTTTCATCATCTTCAAATTCCTCATGGTTTAGCCACTATAGGTGCCCGAATGTGAAGATTTAGTTACAAATAATAATTCTAGTATCCAATTTGGCCAAAAATTGTAAACCACTATTGTGGGATCAGCCCCCAAGACAACTTAAAAATATAGGAAATGGTTTATAGACCTTATTACAAACCAAAAACATCACTTCTCATCATAAAACTAACATTTGCAACATTTAATAGCCATGGTGCCCTACACCATACTCCTTGGGCAAAATTGACTTAAGTCCTCTTGAGGACTATGTAGCAACAAAAAATTCATGTTTTTTCATGATATCCTCTAACCTCCAAGTGCTTTCTCTATCAAGAAATCCCTTCCAATGAGTCAAGTATTGGAAAAAATCATTGTTCCTAGGCTTCTTGAACTCACTAGCACCTAAGTCATGCTTCAACTATAGAAGTTTGTTTGTTAGATGATCTCTGATTTGTCCTTCACTTGAGTATGTTGTTGAATCTACCTCTTTATCTGCTACCATGTTTCTCCCTCTCTTGCAATGAGCTTCATTCTTCTTCACTCCCATTATTTTCTTGAACTTGCTCTTTTTCCCTTGCAACTTTTTTTGTATCTCTTCACTCTTCTTTCACATCTCTTCGATCTAATATTATGTCCCTATGGCTGCTACGTTATCAAGTTCACTAACCTCTGATTTTACAAAAATTGAATGACTACTATCCTCCTCTTAAATCAATGAATAAAACACTCCCATCATCATATCAACATACCCTTTAAGCCAATCTTGAATCCCAAGAAACAATTCATCTTTGATCTTCAACAAATCATATTTTGACACCAACTCAATATCATTTCCCTCCAAAATACCATCACTCTTCATGTTTGTTGTCATAGCATCTCCAAGTCTAGGAGTGGCTGCAAGGTTCCTATCTTCTTTTTCCTCTACCTTTATAAACTCTTTTCTACCAACCATAATCACATTTCCCCTAGTTTGTCCTTTATCATCTTCTTTTAAAAGTGTCAAAGTAATAGAGATTCCACCTTTTTCTATCTCATAGGTATTTCTTCTACCATCATACATAACATGCCTATCAAATTTCCAAGGCCTCCCTAGCAACAAATGGTACACAACCACAGGCAATACATCATATAGAATTATGTCATTATACCCTCCTATACTGAACTTCACCCAAGCTTGCTCATTAACCAAAACAAAATGACCCTCATTCAACCAAGAAACTTTATAAGGAGTATCATGTGGTATTCTAGGAAATCTAAGTTTCTCAACCATCTCATTAGAAACCATGTTATATATGCTTTCTAAATCAATTACAACCTTACATACCTTACCCATGCACTTACAAGTGGCTTTGAAGAGTTTCTTTCTTTGTGATGGCTCATTTTCCATTGATGCTTTGATGAGTGTTCTTACCATAAGTGATTCTCCAACTTCAAGAGCAACATGTTGTGATGGAGATTTTACACTCTTAATATCCTCTTCTTGCACCAATTGATTCCTTCTTTCACCTCCATGTGAACTAGAGATTTGACCTTCATTGCATTGCCATGTTTGGTGTCCAAATTTGTTGCATTGATAACACCTTCCTATGAATCTTTGTGAAATTTTTCATTGACCTCCAAATCTGCCTCTAAATCCTATACCATTTTATGTAGAATAGGGGTAATCAACTCAAAAAAACCTTAAACAAGTGTCTTTGTTCATCAAAGAGTGTGTTTTCCTTTAGAAACCCCCATTCTTGTTTGTAACCTTTCAAAAAGGAAAATTGGACATATATTTTGACTCAAGCCTAATCTACAAAAAAATATACTTATTTAGGATACCCATTTGGCCACTCTTACACATCCAAACATAAGGTAGGGTTGCTTTGTATGGAGGGGCTCAAAATTTGACTGTGCTACTTTTATGATGGTTTTTTTTGGACTGTCTACACCCAAATGCAAGAGAACTTTCATTAGTAACTTCATAAAAATGGAAAACTATGAAATATTCTCTAAAAGGTTTTTAGATACCCTCAAAATAGAAATTTTCACCACTTTTTGGATATTTTTGATAAATATTCTCTAAAAGGTTTTTAGATACCCTCAAAATAGAATTTTTCACCACTTTTTGGATATTTTTGATAGAGGGAAGAAAATAGATGGAATTTTCTTGTTCACTGGAAACCCTAGGGTAGATTTAGACCTGTTGTTACAAAAAATGTTATAACTTTCTCTAAACTTAATAAAATTTAACTAAAAAAAAAAACAAAAGAAAGCTAACCTAATTATATTTCCAACCATACTATGTGCACATCATACAAAGTCTGTACGAATCTATACCACATGAAATAATAAGATTGTTACAAAAAAAATGCATAGAAAATTTGTTCCAAATTGATTCCAATTTTCATTCCCATTTTTTCCAACCTTCCCAACCTTGGGATTCATGTTTACAACATGTATTTATGCTTTCCCAATAATTTTTCAAATACCAACCACCCACAACTAACTTCCTAATCAAAGTTGTAACCTTAATGCACTTTTGACAACTTTCACAATGATAGCTTTTACAATTTTGACAATTTTTTGACATCATTTGCATTATGACTCCAAAACATTCTAAAAGAGTCTAGAATGACTCCAAATGATCATTAATGGTCCAAAATGACCTTATTTACATCAAACAACATAATACAAGACAAAAACCCAAATTTGAGGATGAGGGTGCTCCTGCACCATACTCCCAAGTGAAAGAAAAACTCAAGTCCACTTGAGTGCAGGGCTTCTTTTTCTTCCTAGTCTTCCAATTCTTCTACACTATTTCCTTGGTTTCTTCTTGGATTTTTCTTTGTGTCTTCCACTTTTTTGCTCTATTTTGTCTTCTTAGCTCTTTCTCTTATTTCTTCCTTGCAAGGTATTCCTCTTTTGACATCCTCCTCTGAACTTGATCTCTTTCAAGAGACTACTTCTCAATGAGTTGTATCTCCTTGTCTATCAAACCTACACATACATAGTCTAATGAAAGATTGGAAATAAAACATTGATACCTTGAGGTCTCCTCTTTGTCTCCTTGCACCAAAAACTCCACTTCGACACCCAAGATATCCTCCATGTGTGCTACAATTATATAACAATATTCATACAATGTATGCACTTCTCCTTCTTTAGACTTTTTTTCATCTTCATTTTTATCTGCTGCACCTATAAACACATACTTACACAAAGGCTTAGTTTCAAAAACAAAAAAATTTCTTATCTCTCCAGATGCTTCTAGCACTCTTTCAACATATCTTGCAACTCATCCATTCTTGTTGTTGTCCTCTTTTTCCTTATTCTCCTCTGAATGATCTTCTTGATAGGCCACTTTATCATTTTTCTTATTGGTAAATTCCAACCACTTTCTTGGTTTTCTCTCTCAAGCAACTACTGCATCTCAAGTTCCATTATTTTATCTGTTTCTTCCATTTCATCCAAGGTATGCCTCAACTCCATTATCTCTTGCTACACTTTTATCTATTTTTCCTTCTCATTTTTCTTCTTCATCTCACTTTTCTCTTTTCTCATTACTTGTTTCTTGCTTGGTACCTCCTTGCTCAACAAATCTCCATGCACAAATCTTCTCAACATTTTCATACAAGGTGTGTCTCAACTCCATTATCTCTTGTTGCACTTTTATCTATTCTTCCTTCTCATTTTTCTTCTTCATCTCACTTTTCTCTTTTCTCATCACTTGTTTCTTGCTTGGTACCTCCTTGCTTTGCAAATCTCCATGCACAAATCTTCTCAACAAACTAAAATTTCTTATTTTTTCTTGAAGTAAATGCAAATGGAAATGTGAGCAGATGAAAACCCTAACGTATTCTAGGTTAAAGGCATTGTTAATCACCTTGATGGAGGTCTAGGTAGCAGAGGCTCCTCATCTATGTTGTTTGTGCATGCACAAGATTTGGCAGAGGTTATGAAAGAGAATGGAGTCCCCTACGCAAGATATAGCGAAGGTTGTGAAAGAGAATGGAGTCCCTTGCGTGAGATCTAGCGAGGGGTGTGTTAAGGGTAGCAGCCCTGTGGCAATGGCCAAGGTGTCAGCTGCAAGATTCTGGCATGGGAGGCTGTCAACTGGTAGGTTTATCCTAGTTGCCAATGCGATCTTAGTGAAGTTGAAGGATGAGATAATAGAGGAAATAGATGAGAATGTTTCTGAGCTATCTACTCATGGAGTGATTTGTAGGTTTAGGGGTTTTTGGCCTAGCCTCCCTCAGCTACATTCCTAGATCTCCAATGAATGGGAGCCTCTAATTTCTAGTAAATTTCATATTTTCCCCATGGTTAAGGGGTTTTTTGTAGCTAAGTTTGACAATGCTCAGGACAAAAATATAGTTTTATGTGACAAATTTTTTAGCTGGGAGGACAAATATTTGTTGATGATTAAGCCTTGGCATTCAAATTTCAACCCTACTTCTGAAACTTTCAACAAGCTCCTAATTTAGGTGTGGTTGCCTAATCTTCCCCTCCACCTTTGGACTGACCCTCTTCTGGAGGAAGTGGGTGAGGCCCTTGGTGATTTTTTGTTGATGGATGATGAATCATCTAACATTTTTCATTCCACCTTTACCTGCATACTGGTTGAAATAAATATTTCAAAAGGGTATCCTACTGAGGTTTTACTTAAGTACTCTACAGGTTCTTGTGTCCAAGCTTTGGATTACGAAGGGATTCCTTTCTAGTGTAATAGATGTTTTAAAATAGGTCATGCTACTGCACAATGCAAATTTGAGAAAAAAACTATGATGACTACATGGTCGAAATGAGCTTCTCAACAACATTATACGGTTGAGAAGAAGTCTGATCAACATAGGAGTTTTTCTAAGGTTGTTGCTTCTGATTCTTAGGGTCTTGGGGCATCCCCTCTGGATGTCTCAAATGGTGGGGTTGTTGAGGCTTCCCTTCTTGAGTGAGAAATTGGATCTCTAGTTGCCATTTTTGGTGATAGTGCTATGGCAACCAGTTCTAGTGGCTCTTCAATTAAGTCTATGTATGCATGAAGGAATAGTGATGAAATATCTAAGACACAGGTTGGAGGCATTCATCTTCAGGAAACGTGTGGGATGGCATGGCATGATAAGGCAGCGCATGTGGAAGAAGGCTAGATTACTATTATGGGCAAGAAAAAATCCTCTAGGCCTTCTTTTGAAATGACTTTTTGTTCCCACAAGAGTAGTTTTAAATGTAAAACTTAATGGGTCTTGTTTGGGGGCTAGTTTTTGGCTGGCTGCAGCTTGTTCTTTCTGCATCCTTTTTTTTATTGTAAAGGGTTTCAAGTCCCTTCAAAACATGTTTTCACCTAAATCAAAAATATTTTAATTCTCCTTTTGTGAGCAAGTCTCTTTCACCTTACTTCTTCTTGTCTGCTTGATACCTCACCTAGGTTTCCTCATTTCTTCACTACCTAGTCTTTTGGCATCTAAGTTCTTGCTTCAACTTGCAAAAAGATAAAATGCAAACTCCTAAAACTTATCTTGCCCAGATATTTTTTGATACCAATTTGATATGGAGCAAGGGGTCTCACATTCAAAACTAATTCAAACAACTATTGTTCAAAACCCTAACACATCAAACAAATAATTTTTCTTCACAAATTGCCATTTTCCCTTGTAGCACAACAAATAGGGTTTTCCTCACATAATTAGCAGACTAGGTCTCAAACCTAAAATCCAATCACCATTTAAAATACCCTTTTTGGAGTTTCAAAATATATCCAAAATTTCACTATAAGTGTTTTGTAACATAACCCTCAAAAATCTACTGCTACACTTGCATAAAGGCTTAATTAGGCTTGTTTGACAAGGAAACTATTGGTTCTATCAACTCCAACCCTCAATTCTTCATTCTAGAGCACATAACATGTGATATAGGGTTTGTACATGTAAATTCTATCAACTATAATGGTTTCTAAACACCTTTTCTATGAAACCCTACTTCTATGCATCACATTTGCCTCAAAACATGAGTTTAATCAACTAGGGCATCAACCCATTTCCCCAATTCCTCATACCCTTCTATTGAAAACCTAAAAAATACAAAAAACAACCTACCTACACCCATTCCACCAATTACCAAGCATTTTCATTGGTGGAATGGGTCACAAATCATTTTTTTTCACTCAAACCCTCACAACCAAGGTTTCAAATAGTTTTTGGAAAAAATGCTCTAACTCCCTCCTAACTTGATGAAAATGAATGAAATTAAATGAATATAATAGAGAGTTCAATGCTTCATCATTCTCAATGCATAAGAGATTCCAAGCTATACAACATCCTGTAGCAGCAAATTTCTATGTAAAATGTAGAAACAAAACACTTTTACTATTCAAAATTCAAGTTTTCAACTGTTGAACCTTCCACCAATGTACATCAATTATTTTAAAGACATTTCAATGCTTTCCCAACCAAAAAACTACCTTTTTAACTCTTAACTATTCAACTTCCAAGAAAATGCAAAAGTGCAAAGTTGCCTTGACAACTTTGCAACTTTATTGCAACTTTTACCACCTTTACAAAATTGACTCCAAATGACCCAATACAACTTAAAAATATAGTAAATTGTCTTATAGAACTTATTACAAACCAAAAACATGACTTCTCATCACAAAAATAACATTTGCAACATTTAAGAGCCATGGTGCCCTGCACCATGCATTCAAGATCTAGGATTAAGCATTATACTACACATATTTCAAGATCTAGATCTACATCCTTCATGGCCACTTCATGTTAGATTTCAGATTACAAGACATCATTCAAGGTATCATTTTCCATGTTTCGTTTCCTTACTTTATTATCTCACCATTTGGTTTAATTACCTAAAAAGGGCTTGACCAAGGTAAACCCCCATTTACTAACAAATCAACAAGTTTTTCTCTCTCTATATGTGTAATTGTAGATATATGTGTTTTGAGGCTTGAATATCCTTTGAAGGTTAGGTTGCAAGGTTGAATAAAGTCATCTAGTTATCACAAGGTTGTCATCTTAACTAAAATTCACCTACAGGTTGCAAATCAAGGTTTTAGACCTGAAAAAAAAAGTGTGAAAGGAAGAGCAGAGTCTAGAGACTAGATTTAGGCCTTAACCCTTTGAAAAAGCTAGGTGGGATTGATACACCATTTGTGGCATGAGTCCCAATATAGGGATTTTTTTAGATTTTAGTTGATTTAGGTCATACACTAACATATTCTTGTTTTGACATAAAAACCCTAGTCTAGGACTAAATCGCCTATACTAGCATATGAGTCCCAACAGGAATTAATTTTAGTGTTTTTAGCATCTTAAGTCTTCATCCAAGCCTCTACGAATTTCCAAGTGCACACCTCTATTCTCTCAGCTTTCTATTTTGATTTACATGTTTTTCTAGGTCATTTAGTGAAGTCTTGCAATGCACTAGGTCTAAGCATTAGGTTTTTCATTTCATTAGTCTTTCCAAGCCCTATCTTGGTGGTGAGTCCCTCTTTAGTTTCTAATCAGACCCTAGGACAAGCCTATTTTAATATCTCTTTCTCCATTGTATACATTAGATTGAGATCTCTAGGGGTTTCCTTGAATGAAAGTGGGAAAAAAGTGTTGTTATATGTCATAAACTATAGAGCGACATTTTTTGACAAATAATTTTGGTGAACCTACATTTAAAACACCTTAATTCTTATTATGATTGCATCATAATCCTATATCTAGCTTGCATTAACTTTGCATTAGGGTTTGCATGAGTTAATTGGAATCTAGGGTTCTTAACTCTTACATTAGTGAAAGTGCATATAGGTTGCATTTTTGCATCTTGCATCTTTGAATTTCATTTGAAATCTGTATTTTCAATTAGCCTAGGCATCATCCTAACTAGAAAACTTAGAAAAAAATAAGAATTTTCTAAAAATGGTGTAAAAACCCTAATTCAAGACTCATTCACCAGTTTGGGTGATTTAGTCCATGTATAGGCTGTTTTGGCTACTTTTTGGAATTTTTGTGTTATGCATTTTCGAGCATTTAAAGCCCTGAAAAACCCTAATTGGGACTTATACACCCCTCTGGGCAAATTAGTCCTAGATCAACCCTAAAATTTCCTTTTATAGCACTGAAAACCTTATTTTTGCACTTTTGTTTGTTGTCATTGGTTACTTGTTTCAGTTGGCTGAGTTTCTGTTACTTGCATTTCATTAGATATAGCTTAATTCATTTCATTTCATGCATTTCTTAATTTCAACTTTGTATTCTCACATTTTTACATAGCATAATCAATCAATTATCATGTTCAAAATCTGAAAAATTGCATTATCCTTTTGCATGTTTTCTCTATCATTGTTACATTTCAAATTTGTAGGATAATCATTACATCGTGTTTTCATTACAAAAATCTATAGTTATCATACTTCATGTCCTATTTTTCATACCCTGTTGAATGTTGTAAGAAATTTTTGTTGAGTGCATATGAATATGAGGTCCTCTCCCCTCTCTTTTTGTTCATCATTGATCCCTCTCCTAATATCCCTTCTATGAGTGAGTTTATTCTAGTGAAAGAAACCTTGGGTAATCATAACAATCATATTTGTTCTTCTCTTAATATCTCTCCTACTTGTGAAGAAGATATTTTAGCATTAGAAGAAATAATTGATGAGAGTTTTGAAAACCCTAGTTGTTTCTCTCCTCTTACCTCTCCTATTAGGCAAGACATTACTAAACAAGAGGACATAACAATAGGTAATCATGACAAGCACATAACACAAAAAGAGACCATTGAAACCTACCTACATAACACTCCAACTAGTTTACATTCATCTCCCAACATCTTTCCCTCTTGTGATAATGTTATAAATGATTAGGATATGTTGGTGTTGGATAAATGAACCTTAAAGATCTATGACAACCCTCTTTATGTTTCTTCCCCTACCTATCCTATTTTGGAAGAAATTATGGGACAAAGGAGTAAAAATTTGGACAATCTTGAAAATCACATTGATTCTTCTCCTAGTATCTCTCTTAGTTGTGAAGAAGATACTTTGATGTTAGAAACTAAAATTGATGAAAGTCATGAGAGTTTTAGTTGCCACTCTTCCCCTAGGGAAAACATTATTGAGCAAGAAAACACCATCATTGATAAGAAATAAAATTTAGCCATTGTAACTCCCTTACTTGAGATGAAGTCATTTTCGAAGAACCAGCCTTTGAATGTTATGAACATCTAGTTTGTAGTTCTCCTAGAAACTCTCCTCCTAGGGAGGATATCATAGTGCAAGAAAATGTGAACATTGGCACATGTCTTTCAAATACTAAAGCTTCCTTAGATGAAGATGATGAAGTGACATTAGACTCCTCTTCACTAAGAGATCATGAAAATATGGATAAGTTTTTTGAGGTTATGATGACACAAATTGGATCTCCTTTAATTAGCGATCCTTCTAAGTCACCTCCCATTAGTGACTCACATAAAAAGAAAAAAATATGAGATTTCTTGAAATCTATTGATGCAATCTAATAATAATAATTTTTTGCAGCAACCAAGTTATAACATAGTTGCTCAAACATTTAGGCAACCACAAACCACTCCTACTCCATTACCACTGCCTCAACATATTTTTCCTAGTGCTCCTTGTTCACCTTTTCATAATGTAGTTGAAGATTGAAGATCTTAAGAAGTCTCACACTAATATATCTATATGCAACTTATTCAACTGCCACCTACATACAGTTGTCTATTTCAAGAAATATTGCAAATAAAGCAGGAGGAGAACTAAGTTTATATGAAGTTGAATGATGTAGCATCCTCCTTTCATCCCACACAAGTTACACAGTCAGAAATCACATTCCCTAAACATGAATTACCCTCACTTGAGATTCAAAACAAAAATGAAGCCTTGATGATAAAGGTAATCATTAATGAAACTACAATTAGGTGCACTTTCATAGACAATGGAGCAGGTCTTCACATTTGTAGCATTGACCTCCTAGATAATATTGGCATGGAAAAGAGGCTTATTCAACTTAATGGTATTAATATTTATGGATTTGACAATGTTAATAGTTAACCACTAGGAATGATCACATTACCTATTGAGTTCGGACCTGTAGTGTTGCCTACCCCTATCCATATCATGTCGGGATCTCTTTCATACAACCTTCTCCTAGGAAGACCATGGATTCATGCTATGAAAGAAGTCCCATCTACTCTTCACTGTGCAATGAAATTTTAATACAATAACAAGATATATATGGTTGAAGTAGATGAACAAATCTATAAATCATATGATCATAACATTCCAAAATCAAAAGTTGAACCTATAAAAATTGATGTCAATCCTAATTCACCTACAATGAAACTCTTTAGTGATAATTGGGGATTGTTAGATTTTACACCTCGTTTCAATAAGGAATCCAAAATATTACCCTCAAAGTCGAAAGAGTCATATACAAATGATTCATTTTCAAACATGGGTTCTAGTGATGATTAGGGTTCATTATATTTTACACCCCCATTTAGAGGAGAATATAAAATATTACAATCTAAGCCAAAACAACCTTGTGTTTCATTTACTCAACTTGGTTCTACATCAACAACATTACCCCATGGTGGTGATGGGGGCTATTTAACTCCCATTCCTCATGAGAGGATGATGCATAACTTTCAAAAACCTAAAAAGGATTTGCATTCTCATGAAGAAGCCAATCCCTCTCGGAAACATAAACCCCCTTCATCTAAATTGAAAGATTGTTATGGTCTTGGATATGAGTTAGTGTAGGATCATGGGCGTCCAAACTAGGCCTCTAAGTGGTGATGAAAATTTAGAAAATCAGAGTTAGACAACTTGACATAAAAATTTGAATAGGTTATTAACATAATTTGAAAAATATGTAAGAACAAAAGTTGTAGAAAATTGAATGTAGTTTCTAGGCTACTAGTCCTCTTTTGGAAAAAACTAAATCTATTTTGCAAAAAAATGAAATTTCAATGTAGTGGTACTAAATTTTCAAGAAAAAGATAAGAAGCAAGTGTCTGTCTGACCACCCTAAGTACAAGAAAAAAATAATATTTTTTTCTAAATCTTTCAATATAAGTAGAGGACACATGTCGAGATGTGTCGGATTTTTTGTTTGTAATTTTTTAATGTAAATAATTAGTTATTGTTTTTTTATTAGAACTTTTTAGAATTATTAAAACATCTGTATATGACTACCATAACTTGGTAAAAAATTTATGAAATTCAATTTTATTTTTATCCAATAGAATGTGACACAACTTATAGGTTTGAAAAATGTTAAGTAGTTTGAAAGTTATAGAAGTTTTTCAATCAGCCTATCAATCAAGAATTTAGTCATAATATATGTAGGAAATCAATAATAATTATTTATTAAATCAAAAATAAGGCATATCGTATATTGGTGGAAAGCTGACAATTTTTTCTATAAACCCTTTTCATTTCATGAAATTCAGATAAAAAAAGTTGTCAACCACAAGGGTGAACTTCGAAAAACTAAGCAAATTTTCTAAACATATTTTTTGGGTTGAATTTCTAGGTTAGGCAATCCCAAGCCTACTGATTTTATTAAAAAAAATGGATATCCATTCAAAACGGATATCCGTTTAGAAACAAATATTCATTAGTTGTATTATTTATAATACATAATATTTAATATTATGTATTATTATATTATATATTATTATATTATGTATTATTATATTATTATATTATATATTATATTAATATTATGCAATATATTTAATACATAGTATATATTATATTCTACATAATATATATTATATATTTATTGATGTGCGACCAATTCACAAGAGAGAGAGAGGGAGTGGGACTTGAAAGAGAGAGGGAGTGAGAGAAAGACCTGAGAGGGAGTGAGAGACCTAAGAGGGATGTGGAGATAGTTGAGAGGGAGAGAGAGGGAGGGAGGGAGAGGGACAGAGAGATAGAGAGAGAGACCTGAAGAGGGAGAGTTGAGAGGGAGAGATGGAGCGAGAGGGGGGAGAGAAATAATTAAGAGGGAGAGATGGAGGGAGAGAGGGAGAGAGAGACTTGAGATG
>VDFB02270651.1:617639230-617660480 GCA_007258455.2 Sequoia sempervirens
GAGAGAGAGAGAGGGGGGCCTAAGAGTGAGAGGGAGAGAGAGAAAGAGAGAAATACCTAAGAGGGAGAGATAGAGAGAGAGTTGAGAGGGAGAGTGGGAGGTAGAGAGGGAGAGAGAGAGAGTTGATGGAGAGTGGGAGGTAGAGAGGGAGAGAGAGAGACTTGAGAGGGAGAGTGAAGATAGAGAGAGACTTGAGAGGGAGAGAGTGAGAGAGAGATACTTGAGAGGGAGAGAGTGAGATAGATACTTGAGAGGGAGAGAGCGAGAGAGAGAGAGAGACTTGAGAGGGAGAGAGGGAGGGAGAGAGGGAGAGAGAGGGAGAGAGAGAGAGTCTTAAGAGAGAGAGACCCGATACGGAGGGAGAGAGAGAGACTTGAGAGGGAGAGAGGGAGGGAGAGAGGAAGATTTGGGAGACTTGAGAGAGATATATTTGAGAGTGAGAGGGAGAGAGAGAGAGTTGAGATGGAGAGAGGGAGGGAGCGAGAGAGTGAGAGAGAGAGGGAGAGAGTGAGAGACTTGAGAGAGAGGGAGAGAGAGAGAGTTGAGAGGAAGAGGGTTTTCCCGTGTTGGGAACCTCTAAAATAAGAAGTGATGCAAACATAAAAAAAAACCATTACAACTCAATGGGTGATCCCACAATATTGGTTTACAAATTTTGGTCAAACTAGATAGTGAAATAACTTTTTCTAACTAAATCTTCACTTTCAGGCACCTATAGCGGCTAAACCGTGAGGAAGTTGAAGATGATGTGAACTAGTGATTTGTGAAATTTTGTCTATAGATTCTAAATATATATATATATATTTTGGAATTAGATTGCACTTCCTTTTCCATATCCTTCAAAAACTAGTTTTTTTCAAAAACAACATTTTTAAGGAGTGACACTCACCATATAATGCATAATTTTTTTTCCATGAAGGATAAAATTTTAATTCTTTTGAATTTAGATTTGTAACTCTAATATCTAGTGCTTCAAATTGGTTAGATAGTTTTTTATTGAATATCTTTTCTTTAATCAAGTTTTGAAGTCAAACCAATTACAATTCAGACATAGGCAGACTGTATAATGCGTAAATTTTTTTGTATGCATCAAAATTTATTTATTTTTTTTGGATCAAGGATCTCAATATCTAGTGCACTCATATTTTTCAAAAAATTTTTTTTGATAATCTACCATTTTTCCACATGTGCAAAACAAAAAACTTGATTTTTGGTGAAAAACCTATGTTTAATAAAACTAAAAAAACAAATACATAATAAAACCAAAACATATTAAAATTATAGTCATTGGATAGCTCGTTTCGAGGACTACCTGATTCTAGTTGGGTTTGTGAAGTCTCCTCCTTTTTCATCCTCAACCTGAGCTTTGAAGGGAAAAAAATCTTTTTTTGGTGCCAGAGAGCATAAAGGTGAGAAAAGTGGGGTTCACTTGAACTAGGGGGGTTGGAGTGAACCCCTAGGGGTTCGAGCGAACTGGGGTTCATTCAAACCCCCTTTCAAAAATTGGGTTTCATTGTGTTTTTTGGTGGGATGGTGGGAACTTGCATTGAATGGGTTCACTCGAACCCAGGATCTAGCGAACCCTCTTTTGGTTCATTCAAACCTATTAGTTTGCTCGAACCTCAAAAACAATTTTTTTTGGCATGGGGTCATTTTTTTCATCTTTTCCTTCCTCACTCCAATTGTAAACCACTTTTGTGGGTTCACCTCAATTCAACATTCATGCCACTAAAACCTTCAAGCTTAATAACATGTCATTAGATCCTTCATGTAAAAGGTATAAAATCTGAACCATTGGAAAAGTGTTGTAATAGAAAAGGGACTCACAATTCAAGAAAGGGGTCCCTAATCCTAGATTGTTCTCTATAAGGGGATAGTTCATTCAAGGAAACCTAGGATCCCAAGTTCAATTGACTATCAACAAAAGGGTGAGTCAATTCTCAACAAGGGAGGCCTAGGAAGATTCCTTAGGCTTTTAAGGGTTCACCACCAAGCAAAATATTGGAAAAGTAAACTTAACATTCAACTCACAAAACCTAGTAATGCAAGCCAAATAGTAAGTGTGAATGAAAAAATTATGTAACAACAAGTTAGGATCAATGTACCTGGGAAGTTTGGAAATGTGATAAGGATTCTAGAAATGCAAAAATGCTGTCAAAATATGCTGAGGAGGACTAATATGCCCTTACTGTTGTCTTAGTCTCACTACCATTTTTAGGGGAAAATATAGAATCTTTAGATGTCAGAACTAGATCTAAAGGAATCTTTGAAAAAATACCTCTAGGAGGACTAAGACGCCCTTACTATTGTTTTAGTCTTGATCTAAATTTTGACAATTTTTGAAGATGATCCTAAGGCTCAATGTATACAACTCTTCTCAAATCTCAGGTCCTCAAACTTCCAAATCTAGCTTGTAGGTTACTTTCCATCAAGATGAAAAATTTTCAATGCAACTTTGCACTTCAAATGATCTTCAAGTCTTCAACCTAAATCTGCAAAAAAAACACACAAGAGGGGAAAAACTTGTTGATTATTAGTAAATAAGGGTTTTCGTTGGTCAAACCCCTTATTGGTAATTAATCCTTTGAATGAAATGAAATAATGAAAAGAAATGATGAATGAAAAATGTGTTATGTTGCTACTCATCAAACCCTTGTTATGAAATCTACAAACTTGTGTGAAGTGGCTAGCTTAAATGTAGATCTTGAATTGAATGAATGCTTGATAGATCTTGACTTGAATTGTTTGCTTGAATCAAAACCCTACATCACAAATGCTAGCTCAAAAATACACATGATACAATAATATCTTTGACATGATGCTTGAGTCTTGATGATGGTTCCAAATGCTTGATGAATTTCTCTTGAATGTTCTTGTGAACTCAATCATGCTATTAGGAATTCTCTCACAAAAGTCTTAGGTAAAAATGAGTGAATTAACCTTGTATTTATATCCATGCTTAATATCCTGAAATTACACCACAACAAGTTGACATATGAATTCATTAATTAAAGGAGGCCAAATCCCACCAATATTTGAAATTAAATCCCAAAAATAACCTGAGAGGGACTAAGACACCCTAGGTGGTGTCTTAGTCACGATGCTTGAAACTCAAGGCACAAACTCCAAAAAGTGTGCCACCTAAGGCACATTTGAAAACAAGGTCCCAAGACCTTTGGAGGACAAAGATGCTCTAGGTGGCATCTTAGTCCCAATACAAAAAATCAACGACACATCCAAAATCAGTAAATTATCATTTATCCTTTGATACTTGTCTTGATTAGCCATAAAAAGATATAATTTATTAGGGTTGTGGATGAAAAATAGGACCAATTAAGACATAAATAGGGATAAATGAAGCAAGGCAAGCCCAAACAAGTGTGAAAATGCAAGGGTATGCATTTTCCTACATTACATTTATCCCCCACTTTAGTGGGAGGATGAACTTACTTCAAACTCACACTAAAGTAGCCAGCCACACAATCAAGAGTGGTTCAAATGTACAAATGCTAGTAAGATAGGATGACAATAACCAAGAGGTTGGCCAAGCTCCCAAGATCAATATCATATGACAAACCAACATAGGCATAAAGGAACACACTTGTAGATGATATATGAAGCCATAACTAGATCACAAGCATACACCATAAAAGATAGGAAAAGGAAAAAGGAAAAAGAAAAATGCAATGGATCAAGCTTCGACTGGTTGTCCAATGCATTGTCGATTGGGTCTAGGTTGTTTGTCCCAAAAAAAAGGCTTACAAGTGGAGCATATTGTCCACTATTCAAACAAAATGCATGCTCACAAGGGCTAGTGAAGCTAGTTGTCCACAAGGTGAGCCCCAAGAGATCCATATCAAAGTCATACCCCCATGGCTATGATAAGGACAAAAACGCTTGCTCACAAGGGCTAGTGAAGCTAGTTGTTCACTAGGTGAGCCCCAAGAAACCATATTGAAGCCATACCTCCATGAATTTAATAAGGTACAAAAATGCATGTAACAAGAAAGAGGGATGTTTGAAGGAATTTTACTTAGTTCATGTGAGGTCTTAATCTTAGGGCACATTGTTCCTAATGTCTCCAAGAGAGGGCCAACCAAAGGATAAAATATTTGCAACTTAGGGAATGCAGTGTGTCACATCACCACTAAGAGGAATGTAATATGCTAAGATAGATCAAGATCTTGAAGGACATTACTCCCAATGTCACCACAAAGATAAAAAAACACATTACATGAAGTAAGAAAACCACATCAAGGAACATGGAAAAAATGAAAATGAAATCATACCAAAATAATGCCAATGTATGCCCCCACTTTAAATAAATTTCTAAACACCATGTTGTGAGTGATTACTTTAAAGTAGCTAAACATGAAAAAGGAAAAGAGGGTTGCCCCCAAGAAACACATAAGGGATCTATGGATTCAGGGTCAATATCTGTCTTTGTTGCAATGATATTGGAGAGCTAGGAACTATCATCATTCCCCAAATACACATCGAACTGAAAGAATGACACAAAGAGAGTGAAAACAAAGAAAAATGTTTTGGGTCAACATGGAAGAAACATGAATGTCTTGACACCTTGCATCATCCCCAAAAGGAAACACAAGACAAAAATGAAAGGAAAAGAAAATATGAGGAAAAATATTTTGGGTCAACATTGAAGAGACATAGGGTGTCTTGACACCTTGAGTCATCACCAAAAGGAAAACACAAGACAAAATAGAAAGGAAAAGAAAAGATAAAGACCAATGAAAAGGAAAAAAAAGCTTATGAAATATAGAAGAATGTAGGTACAAATAGATGAATTCAGATAGAGGGGAAACATTAAACAATATGGGGGATCACATTACACATGCAATTAACCTGAAAAGAAAGAAAAAAGACTAGTAAAGCACATGCGAGTCAATAATCCAGTAGGTCATTTGCATCCTAGTTTTGTTCAATATATGCGGAATGCATATCACTAGCGAGAGGGATCATGCCAAGTGTTGTACTAGGAGAATCACTAGGTTCAACACATGGGGAATCACTTGGTTTAGGAGGATCATCATGGTTGTTATTGTCTAAGCTCATAGAAGAGGAAAATAAAAAATTCAACTCATTATGCACTTCCTCATCAATTTTAGTAGTTTCTTCATCATCATCCAAGTTAATCATAGTAGAAGGATGAATGATAATATCCATAGAATATGTTGGTCCTTTTTGTGTTGGAGATGTAGGATCTGTTGGTTCTGGTAATAGAGGAGGCTCGTCGTTTATTACTTCCATCAAGTTCAGATTTTGATTTTCTATTTCGTTCTCTTCATTCACCTTTTGAGCAATAGCATGATGTCTATGCCTATGCTCTTTAGCATTGTTTTCTTCAATTACAGTTTTTGAGTTGCATTTGTGTAGGATCGAGTTTTTCAACCATAGGTTCCTTTTCTTCTTGTGAGGGAAGAATAGAAGAAACCATGGAAGGTTGTTCAACTACTTTCTCTTTGGCTTTATAAATTTTCTTAGGAGGCAGTTTAGGACTTGTTTGCTTCTCTTGTCCTTTTATAGGAAATATGCAAGGGATTTTTTATGGATGGGTCTTTGTTAGTCAGAAGGGATTTATGCTCAATATTGTTTTCTTTAAGGAGTGGAGGAGGAAAATTTTCAAGGTAAAATTTGGATATGGATTTTGATTTAAACTTTTGGTAGGATAGGAAAAGGAAGTCCTCATGGGGTCTTATAGGTTCCATGGGCTTAGGCCAAAAATAGTCTAAGAAAAAATTTCCACAGGAAGACAGAGGTCTAAAGCCATTATGGTTCACAGTGAATATTTCATTACTGACTGGAAACTTTAAGAACTTATGGATAACATATGGGACTGAATTCATGGAGCGAAGCCATTTGTAGCCTAACTTTACATGAAATTGATCCGAATTAGAGATGATAGATAATGATAGACTTAATTTCTTCGATCCTACTTGTAAAGAGAGTGTGATCAATCCCATCGTAGCATGAGGAAAACCATCACATGAGTTTTAATCCATTCTTTTGGTTTATCATATCTATCTTGAGTGAGTTCATGCACATATAAGAGTTCCTCTATGATCACATTCTCTCCACAAACGAGATCAATTAAAATCCTAGGGGTGGGTCTGTCATTGATTCTGCTGGCTATGTAAATAGGACCATCAAGTGCATTTTTTATTGTTTCTTTTGAAAAGAAAGTAACATCAATGGGAATTATGGTTTTTTTTTACGAGGCTCGATTTCAATCACTCCTATCATTGTGCTAATAGAAATTTGGTCATTGGTATCCATAGGATTCTGTATAGGATTTTGTTCATTATTGTTCATGTTATCATTATCTGTGTCGATGCTCATCACACTGAGCTTAGTTTCACTAGCCTTAACAAATGAAATATTGTGGTTAGGAAAAGATTGGGAAATATTTGCAAGTTTTGGTTAGGAGGAGCTACAAATTTATTAACATTATCATTCACACCTCCAATTCGAATATGATTAGAATCAATGAGGTCTTGCACAAGATGTTTAATATGCTTGTAATTTTTTATATCATGTCCTTTTTGTTGGTGATAAGCACAATAGGAATTGTGTCTAAATCTCAAAGGTAATGGCTTGCTAGGGTTGAGAGGTCGAATGAGAGGTAAGGTAAGCATATTTTTGTTTATTAGCTAAGTCATGATATTTTGAAGTGTATCTGGTAAGGGAGTAAATTGTCTTTGTGGATCCCCAAAGATAAAAGGATTACTCTTCTTTATATAAGCCACTTGGGTATCAACTTGTTGGGTAGGGTGGGAGGTAGATTTAGTTGAAGGAAAAAAAAAAATTCTTTTGAAAGGATGGTAGGTATTTTGGTTTGAAGATTCAAACTTTTTAGGATGGGTAGAGGTGGTTTTTGGTTCATGACTACCTACATAATTTTGATAATCTTGAAGGGCAGTTCATAAGTGCATGAAGGAAGGGAACTTCATCATGGTAAGCTTGTCTTGTATCTTTCTATATTAATTTTTTGTGAACATCTTTTGAAGATGAGGATCGGGAATCTTCACACTAATTTGGGAATAAAGCAATTGGTAATGTGAAATAAAGTTAGTGACTTTTTCACCATTATTTTGTTACATCTCATCAAATCAGCTAATGTCATTTTAGGAACCATATGCACTTGGAAATGGTTAATAAAGGCTTCAACAAGTTCATTAAATGAATGAATTAAGTTATTCGGTAATGTAGAAAACTAGTCCAAGGCAACATCTTTCAAGGATCAAGGAAAAAGCTTAGCCAAAAGTTTGTCCTCAAGGATAAAGTCACAACACAAAGCAGTAAAGGAATTAATATAGGATTTCCCTTTCCTCCATATTTCTCAAAACTAGGGATCTCTATACCTTGTGGCACCAGAGTTCTCAATATCTCCAAAGATAGTGGGTGGCTTTTGACATAGTATGAAGGTGAACCATTTTGATTTTGATTTATGGTGGAAACTTGACGTTGAAGGGATGAAAGGTTTTTTAAAAGGTGGTTGATGATAGGGTCATTGTTTATGGTTTGGGATGGAGGTGACTATGGTGGTGGTGTGTATGTGTCAGAAGGAAAAGTGAACAGATAGCTTATGGGAGGACACATAAGGTTAGATGCCACATAGGTATAAGGAGCACTAGTGGAAATGTTTGAGGTAGGAAGAATATTACTAGTTGGTTGCATCATTGTGGTCACTTGAGGATTTGTATAGGTGGGAATGGAGGTTATGGTTGAAGGGGGAGGAACTTGAGTTCCACCTTGGTTTTACACATTATTTGAAGTTTGAGCACCATTGGTAGTGGAAGGAAGATGTTTTCCAAAGATGTGAGCTATGTTATGCACAACTTCTAGTCCTTCATCACTTTCCATCATGTGGGGAATACTATCCATGGCAGGTATAATGGTGTTGGAAATTTTTTTAGTACTCATGCTATCTTGTAAATGGGCTAATTCTTCATGCATTTTTATTATGTTTTCTTGAGGGATATGATCAACCATTGTTTGAACACTTAGGATAGCACTTGTAGGTAAAGTAGGCATAGCAAAAGAGTTATCAAAGGTATGATCCATACCTAGTGAACTAGTAACAACATTAGAAGTAAGAGAGCTAGATAACCCAAGATACACATCGAGTGTTTTATCATGTGATGCCATGAGTCTTGCACTTTGCCTCACCATAGTATTAGTAGTATGAAACCAAGTAGTACAACTCATGCATTGGATAAACCAAAGAAAGTGTAATGAACACAATCACTTGAATTAACAGTACTACTACAAATTGTAACAAAAAATTGAAAGTAGCAAACAAAGCACAACAAAGCAAATTTAATCTCTAAAAAATGTAACTTCAAAATCCACAGGGACTAAGATGCTAGCAAGGGTTTCTTGATCCTACTAAAGGAATTCTGAGGTTCTAGAAACTGAAATAGGTAGCAAACAACTTAGATAGGGTTCTAAGCCAAAAACCTACAGAGGGACTAAGACACCGGTAAGGGAATTTTAGTCCCACTAATGGTTTTTTTTTAGAAAAAACAACAAAGTATGGGTTGGTGATAGTGTTTCCGGGTTTCCCACTCAAGGGCTTGATGTTTAGAAACAATAAAGTGTGCAAATGAATGCAAGAAAAAGTAACTAATGACAAGTAATTGAATGTAAGGTTGAATGCAATTTCTTTCTTTCTTTTTTTTTTAGTTTTGAATGCAATAACAATGTTCCTTAATGCAATTAGGATGATTGGAAATGCACTTTTTCAGTTTTCCAATGAGATAAGATGATGCAGGAAATAAAAAATGCAACCTATATGCACTTTCACTAATGCAAATATGAGAAACCCTAGATGCACTTTTACTAATGCAAGATACAATGCAAGAATGAATGCAACCTAGATCTAGGGCCTTAGCAAATTCAAAATCAGAAAATGAATCTCTGAAATGTTGGGTTCACCAAAATGAACCCTTTGAAAAATTTTGTTATGGAAAAGGGACTCACAATGCAAGAAAGGGGTCCCTAATCTTGGATTTTTCTCTATAAGGGGATGGTTCATTCAAGGAAACCTAGGATCCCAAATTGAATTGACTATCAACACAAAGGTGATTCGATTCTCAATAGGGATACCTAGGAAGATTCCTTAGGATTTTAAGGGTTCGCCACCAAGCAAAAGCTTGGAAAAAACAACTTAACATTCAACTCACAAAACCTAGTAATGCTAGCCAAATAGTAAGTGTGAATGACAAAATTAAGTAATAGTAAGTTAGGATGTGTGTTCCTGGGAATTTTGGAAATGTGATAAGGATTCTAGAAATGCAAAAATGTTGTCAAAATATGCTAAGGAGGACTAAGATGCCCTTACTATTTTCTTAGTCTTGGTGCTATTTTTTGGGGAAAATATAAAATCTTCAGATGTTGGAATCAGATCTAAAGGAATCTCTGAAAAATACCTCTAGGAGGACTAAGACACCCTTAATATTGTCTTAGTCTTGATCTAAACTTTCAACAATTTCAAAAAATGATCTTGAGGCTCAATGTCTACAACTCCTCAAATCTCAAGTTCTGAAACTTCCAGATCTGGCCTATAGGCAAATTTCCGTGAAGATGACAACTTTGTAATGCAACTTCACAACTTTACAACTTTGTACTTCAAATGATCTTCAAGTCTTCAACCTAAATCTACAAACATAAACACACAAGAGGGGAAAAACTTGTTGATTGTTAGTAAATGGGGGTTTGCCTTGGTCAAACCCTTTGTTGGTAATTAAACCTTTGAATGAAAGGAAATAATGAAGGGAAATGATGAATGAACAAAGTTCTATGTTGCTGCTCACCAAACCCTTGTTATGAAATTTATAAACTTGTGTGAAGTGGCTAGCTTGAATGTAGATCTTACATTGAATAAATGCTTGATAGATCTTGACTTGAATTGCTTGCTTGAATCAAAACCCTACATCACAAGTGTTAGCTCAAAATCACACATGATGCAAGAATATCTTTGACATGATGCTTGAATCTTGATGATGTCTCCAAATGCTTGATGAATTTCTCTTGAATGTTCTTATGAACTCAATTATGCTATTAGGAATGCTCTCACAAAAGAATTAGGTGAAAATGAGTGAATCAACCTTGTACTTATACTTATCCATGCCTAAAATCCCAAAATTACACCACAAAAATCCAACATATGAATTCATTAATTAAAGGAGGCTAAATCCCACCAAGATTTGAAATTAAATCTCAAAAATAACCTGGGGGGGACTAAGACACCGTAGGTGGCATCTTAGTCCCAAGGCTTGAAAGTCAGGGCATATACTCCAAAAAGGGTGGGCCATCCAAGGCACATTTGAAAACAATGTCCCAAGACCTTTGGAGGAAAAAGATGCCCTAGGTGGCTTTTTAGTCCTAGTACCAAAAATCAACGGCATAGCTAAAATTAGTAAATTATCATTTATCCTTTGATGTTTTTCAAGATTAGCCATAAAAATATATAATATATTAGGCTTGTGGATGAAAAATAGGACCAATTAAGACATAAATAGGGATAAATAAAGCAAGGAAGGTCCAAACAAGTGTGAAAATGTAAGGGTATGCACTTTGTTGCACTACAAAATCATCATGAATAAGAATCATTATCTTTCAACCATGATACATAAACAAGAACATTATGTACACCATAGGGGTTTGATGCAACCTTCAAACAAAATCCTTACAAGACAACAAGATACATTTCTTTAGTTTGTTCATGTGAAATCTATACAATAATCATGATCAACAAATAAGACATCACTCAACCATGATGCATGAATAAGCCCTATATATGAACAAACACTAAACTAATAGATTATTTAATATTTATTACTAAATTTTTGTCTCATCGTTATACTATTATATTCATACATTCAACACTAAAAATATTCATCCAACCAAATCCTTTATAAAATAGCCATACAAAAAAATTCCTTATAAAATATCCATCCAAGGTCAAATTCTTTATAAAAATAAGATCAGTGTCTTAATAAAGTTTTGTGGCTCTCTATTGCATCTCTTCATTTCTTTATGTTTTCCTTTTTAGAATGGGATTGTCTCCTCTCCTCTAGCCATTGTTGATGCTCATTCTAACTCCACATCAATAGACCTAACAACATCAACAACATTTTACATATTTGATGCAAAATGCCTCAAATATGGTGGAACACATTCTTCATTCTGAATAGTGTTAACTTGATCTTGAATGGTTCTAACATTCACATCAATCTATTCTCAAAAGTGAGCACCATCAGATGGAGGTGTTGGAGGTGGGGGGTTACAAGGTGGAGTGGGTGGAGGTGGAGGGCATGGATCCATGATTTAGATATAAGTGAATTTGAATTAAATTTATAATTTCAAAATGTAAGATACATGTTTAAAAATCCCCTTAAACCATTCAATATAAATGACTTAATTGAATACAAATGAAAAAATGTGTAAAGCTCATTTATGTCTAAGGCATGTAAATTGTTGGTTAATATATTTAACACCTTGAGAATCTACAATTTAACAGCTAGAAGGTGCAGAAAAATTAACCCAACAGCTCTAAATATTAATCTTTAGACGAGATGAATATTCTCTAAATTTTTTTGAGGTACAACTCCCTCACATGATTTTTAGTGAATTGAAAGAACAGGAAAATAAAACATCATGTATGCTTTTAACCAGAAAGAAAAAAAGGTATACCCAATATTAGAAGAACTTGAAATACCAGGTGTGTGATTCAGTGAATAAGAAATATTAGCACAAAGACTAATTAATCATCAAAAATAGAACATATACTCTGTACCATATGAGAAATGAAATCGATTATAAGAATTGAATTTCTCATACCAAGATAAGATATGAATAAGATATTATTAAACACAAAGATTTAAGAAATCATATTAACTCCACCAAATTGCACATAGACAAAATAATAATTTCATTCATCAGTAGTATTGAGCAAACTTGTGAAAAAATGTCTAGAGAGAGCATATGAAAATAGATACATTCTTAAATAGGTGGGTGAGTCCTCCTCTTCATGTCCATCACCAATTAAACAAAAGACACTTAAAAGAAATAAAGATGATCTAGGTTGTCATGACGACATCACTTCTTTTCTAGTTTCCAAGATCACCAAAGGTTTCTTCCACCACACTTGAAAATCCTTAAGGATGTGCATCAGGTCCTTATGCTAGGAAATGGTTATATTTTTCATCCTTACCTTCCACGTAAAATGAAGATATTTAGTTGTTTTCATGTGTTTCTCACAAAAAATTATAAGATCCATTGCTTGAGATGATACCTAGTGTAATTCACTTAGTTTTTGTAAGTGTTTAGCATTAAGTGAGGGTGATTCAAGAGCCTGTTTGACCATTTTCTTGAAATTAGTTGTCAAGCTTCTAGTGTCCACATCATCCCTTATTCCATCTTTATCTTGAAGTATACCAAGAGCTACTAAGGTGCTCAGTGTTTCATCTGAAATGGTAGTGCATTCATTGATGATCTCTTTAAGCTTCTACAAAATTTTCTTAGCAACCTATAATTTCCACTCTACTCCTTTAGTCCATGATAGGTAGTGTCTATATGAAGCATTAGGTATGACTTTATTTGTAGCTAATCTTTCCATATTTTAGATCATTAACAACTTCAATTTAGTTTGATAATTAACCCACAATTTCTCTTCTTTTTTAGTAGCAATGGCTTCATCCCCTAAGGTGGCTTTCAAAGCATTTACCTCTTGGAAGTGTTTAAAAGATTTGGTAATGACAAGGATTCCTTTCTTGATGAGGGATTCATTCCAATCATCTATAGCCTAGCTTAAACTTTGAAAACTTTTAATTTTAGTTAGGGCTTCCTTTCCAGCTATAGTAATAGATTCAACAGACTACCTAGGAGAGAGGCTATGGAATGAACTCAAAAATAGACTTTAGAAAATTGGTCAAGTTCCTAACTTGGGATTTCAATTCATTTTTTATTTCCTTATCTTTCTTTGATCTCTCACTGATCCTGGGTGCTAACACTTGAAAAATATGAACATCCCCATCCCTAGTAGGAGGATCGAGGTCTACTCTATTCACTTTGAAGTCACTTGTTGTTTCTTGAGAAACATCTCTATGCACTAAAGGGTGTACAATTTCCAACTAGAGTGTCCCTGATTTTATGTCATCTATAATCCTAATAGTAGTCTTTAACTTCTTAAGTTTAGGAGTTGAAGTCCTTTGTAATAACTGACCTACCATGTCTTGCTTAAGCAAGCTGGGCTATATAGCTTTCCTTTTTCATGATAGAAAATCTTCCAACCAGGTTGGGGTTACTGTGACCTTAGTTTCCTTAAAACCTGGGGACTCAAACAACATCCAAGTGACTAGAGGGTTATCCCCTATATGTGTGGTTATTTTTTCCTATGAGAGATGCTTACCTCTCTGATAGGTGATTCATCTTGAGAGTGGGGAGAATCAACATTCAAATTTTCTAATCCTTCTTCTTCTTCCTCTCCTTCAGTATCCTTCCCTAGAGTAGGTAGGTTGAAAATGTCATCCCTATAGGTTTGTGAATACACAGTCTTTTCTAGTGGGTCTTCATCACCATCTCCTTGGGCACCTGATGATAAGGATTGAGGAACATTACTAGTTGATTGCCTACTAGCAGAGGCTTGAGATGCACCTTCAGTAGGTTGTGAATCTTTGGATCTAGTACAAGGGTGGGATTGCTCTATTTTCTTTGTAGTCACCCATTCTTAGGTTCTAGTCAGAATGTCTGTAGTTTTAGCTTCAATGGTTTCTTTTTCCTTAAAATTCCAATCCATCGCAGGAATGGGCCAACTTTCTATTAATTCAGTATATATTGGGTCAATCATGTCAAACCCATCATAAACAATGCCTTGCAAACCCCATTTCAAATCATAAATGATGATTTTTTCTACTATTAATCTTATCCAGCTTCTTCTCCTAACCTCATATTCATCAAAGAAATCAGCCCAATAATCTTCAAGCTTAGACTAGTGATTGAAGATAGGGCCCAATTTCAAATTTTTCTTAATATAATCTTTCAAATGAAAAGAAATATGTTCCTCATATGAGGGCATATTATACCTTGACAATTCTTTCGCAATATTCAAAGCATCAGACATTGATTGGAAACTATATGCACCAAAACCAAATGGAAAACTAACTATCAATCTTTTTCTACCTTGGCACGGTCTATTAACATTAGCCAATTTTTTACTCACCTCAACAAACACCCATTTGTCTTCAGGATACTTGGGTAATTTTATAGGGAAACCAACATATCTACCTACTCTTATGTATGAAAATCTTTGGAATTGAATAAAATGGCTACCATAAAAATCCATAAACTACATTTCCTCCAAAGATAACCTCATTGCAGAATGCCTCTGCAATTCCCTAACCATCCTCATGGTAAAAGTATCAACAATTCTTCTAAAATGCAAGAAGCTCTTGTGAAGTTGAAGTTTTTCAAAATAATTGTAAATTGGTACTTTTTTTGGAGGCAAATCACTTGGCCTTAATCTAGGCCAAGGTCGAGTGCTAGCAAGGGCATATATTAAATACAATGACATAAAGAAAAATATGTTTAGGGTGAAGAATGACATCAAATCATGCAGATGGTCACTAATAATCTTTTCCTAGTCCAAGAATCACTCCCCGTTCAATATGATTTGGATGAAGAAATACATCCATTCTTCAAAGTTGTGAGCATTTTCATTTCCCCTTACCCTATGCAACAACACTACAATATCGGCCACCTTGTCTACAAAATGGTTCTTCAGTGTAGAGCAATTGAGACTTACCCTTTTTTAGTTTGACTAGCCAATTCTTTGCTATTACATTTCTATAAACCCCTTTCTTGGTAGTGAACTTGACCTGAGAGCTTGTCATGTCCATTGGTGAGTATTCATCTCTTTTTGGAGTTCTCAAGCAAGACACGAAGGTAGACCTTTGAATTTTCAAAATGAGTCTACTATCCTCCATCCTAACTTCCCATGTTTGTGAATTGTAGTGTCTCATGCATTCCAACACTAGTTTGAGACATTGCACAAATATTGGAAATACGGCAACTTTAATCAACCCACTACCCACTACCATTTCAATGATAGGTGGAGGGTTGGGCTTGTTAAATTTATTCCGCAATTCATCTAGATTAACGGGCCCTAACCGAGTATCACCAATTTTAGGTCCTTCGTATGTTAACCCAAACACATACTCATAGCCTACATATTTAATGCTTGCCATGTGCACTAGTGGCATTTGACAATATATGCTTTTTCAATGCAATGTAAATAACTCATAAAATAGGTTGGAATGGATAGAAATTGAAAAATACCTTTAATGGAAAACCCTACAATTTGAACTTTGCATCTCCTCCAACTCATCCTCAAAAATTTCCACAATGAGAATGTTTGTCCATCCTTTTATTTCATTGAACTTGGCTTTATGGAAAAACATGGAAGTAGATGGACATTAATGTCTTAATTTTTCATTATGACATGTGGTAGTTGTCGCATTCACTATTCCCCACATAACCATCTTTCAAAAATTTAGAAACAAATGTCTATGGGTGGTAAAATTTATGTCAAATTTGATTTTAACAAAATCATATTAGTAGATCCAAGAATGGTGGTGAGTGATGAGAGTCAAGGAGGGAGTGCTAGTTTGAATAATGTAGAGGAGGACGGTGAGGGAAAATATGAGGATGATGGGGAAATGATCTGGGCTATAGCTGAATGGTCTTTGCATTCAGGTGCTTCTTTCTTCTTGGGCCTTATAAGTTGCAGTGGCTTCCTTGTGGCAGACTGTTATGTGTTTGGGTGAAGGTCTTTAGGGTGGAGGATGTCTATTTTTTCTACCTTGGTTGAGGATGGTGTGGTCATTGGTGTACCTGATGGATCTTGGCTACTGGCTATGGTTTTTGGGAGGTATTGGCCTACTAAACCCCTTGTGCTTGATGGTGTTGTGGGGGTGTCCTTCCTACCTTTTTTCTAGCTACCTACTTTGTTGTGGGTGAGTGGGGGTTTCTCTGAGGAAGTCTAGTTGCAAAATGGGCCTCTTTTTGTTCCTATTCAGTCTAATAGCAAGGCTTGGTGATTTTTCATGCTAGTCTATTCTACCTCTGGCTTCTTCTTGGTCATCCTTCACTTCTGCCTATTGCTTGTTTAGTGGATCATTTTTGGGGTATTTTGTTTTTGGAATGTTTTGGGTTCTTGTTCCCTCTCTAAGGAGTGGTGGTGTTTCCCTCTGGCTATTTGTTGGGAGGTTTAGCTCATCTCTAGATCTGACTAGCATGTTGGGGTTGCTTGGTGTTCTTTCTTGCTGGCCCTTCTCCTGATTTTCATCTTGTTTGGGACCCCATGTTCCTCTTGGGGTTTTGGTGTTCTTGTTCACTCTGAGACTGGGACTCTACCTTTGGTGGTCTTTTGTCCTATGGTTCTTTTTGCTGATGTGTTCTCTGTGGCCTTGTTCTCTTTGGTTGTCTTTTTGTTGTGGCCTTATTCTCTCTAGTTGAGTTTCTTTGTACCCTCTTTGCTAAGGCTATTGTTTTTCCTCTTTCCCCCCAGGTGGCTAATGATAGGGTTTGTGGTCTTCTCTTGGGTTGAGCTGCTTCATGTTTGTATACTGTGGGCTCAGTTGTTTTGGCCTTTTGTGAAGGCTGTAAAGTGGGTGACCATTTGGCTTGTTGCTAGGTTTTTTTTATGGAAACCCAGATGATTTCTTATGTGATTGTTGTTTAGGTGGACCTGTGGTATTTATTTGAGACTCTTCTCCTTGTCCACAATTTATTTCTAGTGCAATGTTTATCAAAGGATGCTATGGTTGTGTGCTCAGATACTGTGTTAGCTTTCTCCTCTGGTCCTATGGAGGTGGACCTCCCTCATCTATTTTTATTGAGGTGGGAAGTTCTATGGAGGCAGAGATGGAGGGTGCTAGTGATTTTTGGTTGCGCTGGTCTTGCTACTTCTAGCATCCTTTCCAATAGAGGGGAGCTCATTCCTTTAGAGGTGGTTTTGGAGTTGGTTTCATACTACTAGAGTGTTTCAAAGGAGTTGTTGCTACTAGAGCTTTCCTTGTATGATTTGGGCTCTTTGGTTTTTCATGCTTTGTTGTAGGTTGGGTGGTATTTTAAGTGTCTCTCCATGTCCTAGTAGGATGAGTTGATTAGGGGGTTGATGGTGTCCTACACCATTAATCTGGTTATCTTTCCTGGCTCTATGGTGTCTTCCACGGGTAGCTAGTTTGTTGATGCTTAGGAGATGCAAGTGATTTCTTAGTATCTCTAAGGGTTTCTAGTCTTGGTTCAAACCTGGTTGTAAAAGGGGCTTTAGACCCTTGCTTGTTTGGTTTGTGCAGTGGGTGTAGTCATGTTTATCTTTTAGAGGCTGTTGTGGTGCTACTCCTGGTTTATGGTTTATTTTATTTACAGCTTGCTATTCTTTGTACTAGGTTTCAGGCCCCATCAAAACCCACTTTTACCTCTAATAGAAAACAAAAGAGGTTCAAAGAACCTTATAAATATGCACCCAAGTTCAAATGTTATGATGAAATACCACCCAAGCTAATAATCATCATGCCAACAACAAGGTTTGAGAAGACATACAAAACACCACCTGGTTTGAACATAGGAAGGAGATAAAAGGGCCCAAATAGTAAAGTGGGAGGTTCGATGAACTTAAGAAAACACCGCTCAAGTTCACACCATGACATGAAACACCGCTCACGTTAAAATGAGATGTTTTCAAGTTAGTGGGTGGTTCAATGAGGTGGGGAATGAAATAATAGTAACAGTGGCTCTAACTGGGGACAAAGACTAATAAGGATGAAGTAATGAACCCAAACAAAAATGGGAGGAAACCAATGTCTTATCAATTGGGCAATAGAGTCAGTCAAAGTAAAATGCACTCTCCAACAACAAGGAAACAAACCAAAAGAGCACCAAAACCCAAAACTAAACCCTAAGCTAAATATGTACAAAAGAAAGAGAGTTTGCAAGGCCATCATAGCTGATAGAGCTTGAGATCTTTCCCATTATAAGGGATGGGCAAGGAAGTTTTATCAGAATATGCAAGTTGAAAAGTATTAGGCCCAAAATCCTAAATGATTTTGAAGGGGCCAATCCAGAGTGAATCAAACTTCTTATGAGCACCTTTAGGTTCCTTGTGCTTATCCCTCAACAAAACTGAGTATCCAATCATGAAATTTCTTGGTCTAGATTTCTAGTTGAAAATCTTCTTAACCTTTTCCCGGTGTATGGTTCTCTTATCTACCATCTCTTCTCACTATTCTTGTATTTTAGTTAAGTACAAAATCCTATTTTCTAAAGCATTACTGAATTTAGCTTCCTCTATAGCATTCTAAAATTTACAAACTATCAATTCTAAAGAACGAGGAAGTGCACTTTCCACCCCATACACCATATTGAAGGGGGTTATTCCAATAGCCCTTTTTGGAGTTATCTGGTCTACCCATAGGGCTTCATACAACCTTTTGTGCCAGTTCTTCTAATTTTCATTGACCAACTTCTTTATAATATTTACCAAATTTTTGTTACTATATTCTGCCTAACCGCTCCCTTGGGGATAATAGTCAGTCGAATGGGAGATAGAGATTCCATAATCATAACATAAAAGTGAAAACTCACTAGATGAAAAACTGGTAGCATTATTAGTAACTAGCATATGTGGAACTCCATACCTAACCAAAATATTTTCTTTAATAAAATCACAAACTACTTTAGAAGTAGTTCTCTTGACTGGAATTGCTTCCACCCATTTGGTGAAGTAATTAGTAGTTGTGATAATATGAGTATGACCTCCATTAGACTGTGGGCTAATTAGACCAATAAAATCAATACCCCATTGTTGAAATGGTCCATTGATAACCATAGGCTTAAGTGGTAAAGCTGCTAGTTGAGGCCTTCCCACAAACAACTTACATTTATCACACTTACCCACCTAGTGATTGGCACCCTTAAACATCCCAGGCTAGTAATATCCATGCCTTATGATCTTGAAGGCAGTCATAGTAGAAGAGAAATGACCTCCACAAGCCTCATTGTGGAAAATATTAAGCAACCATTCTTGTTGAGAAGTTATCAACACATTTCAAGAAAGTCCCATCTATGCCATGTTTGTATAGGGTGTCACTCTAGATAACATACCTAGCTTCCTTCAATTTTAGATTCCTTTTCTGCTTGCTTGGGAGGTTCTTGGGACATTTTCCATAAGTAAGGAAGTAAGCAATATTAGAGAACTACTCATCTTGTAGACTAACAGTCAAATCCAATGGTAAATATTCAATTTCTTTATATTCCTATTATCTACCATCAACTTGCAAAGTCCCCTACCTCTAACTAATTTTGTAGGCTTTAAGTCTAGATCATACTCCTGCACCTTTGTTATCCAGCTACCCCTCCTATTGCAATCAATGTCTTATTGAGTTAATATGCTCTTGATAGTAGGATCTGGCACATAGACTATAGAGTGTGAATGCAAGATATAGAAATAGAACTGCTTGAATGCTCTAACCACTGCAAATGTATGTTTTTTGATGGGAGAGTAATTAATCTCATGTTTCTTTAATGGATTGATCATGAAGGAGATGGGTGCTTAAACTTTATCTTCATTTTCTTGCAATAGTATAGCAGATGTGGTATGTTCGAAAGCATAACAATATATAATGAAATCCTTCTTGAAGTCTGGACTGACCAAGATAGGAGCTCAAGCAATTGCTTCTTTTATGTTTTCAAAAGTTTTCTTACCAACTTCATTCCATTTAAAACCTAGTTTTTCTTTCATCATATCCACAATGTGTTTAGTAATTTCAGAGAAATCTGAGATGAATTTTCTTAAGAATTTCACTTGACTAAAAAAAGATTTAACACCAATCCAGCTTGAAGGGAGATTTAACTGCAATATAGCCTTAACCTAGTCTAGATCTATTCTGATGCCTTCTTTAGACACAATGTGGCATAAGAGTTTAACTTTAGTGGCAACAAAAATGGACTTTTTGGGGTTAAGAGAGATACCATTTTCTTTGCATCTTTATAAGACTTGTTCCAAATCTTATTGGTGATCCATTATTTTCTTAGAGAACATGGTCAAATCATCAAGGTAAATGACTACAATTTTGTTCTGAAGGTCGCCAAAAGATAATTTCATAAAACATTGAAATTTAGCTCCTGCATTAATGAGTCTGAATGGCATTTGATTATAGGAAAAAGTTTCCCATGGGGTGGTAAATGCTGTTTTATGCTGGTCCTCCCTTGATACACTGATATGATTATAACTCCAAAATCCATCTAACATAGACATCATCTCTAAGCCAGTAACTATTTGTAAAATATGATCCATGTTAGGTAGGGGATAGTTATCCTTTAGTGATGCCTGATTAAGATTTCTAAAATCAACACATATCTGAATCTCCCCATTTTTCTTGTGAACCAACACAATATTTGCTACCCAAGTTGAATGGTTTATGGGATATATAATCTATTCCTTTAGCATTTTTTCAATCTCTTTAAAAATTGCATCAGTTATCATAGGGTTATAATTCCTCTATTTCTACCTAAAAATGACTTTCCCTTCTTTGAGTGGTATGTGATGCTGAAATTTTCCATTCATGAAATTCTTCAAATCATCATAGCACCAAGCGAAAACTTCCTTGTACTTAACTAGCAAGGATATTATTTTTTCTTTCTCTTTTGGGGAACAACATTTCCCAATATAGACCATTCTAGGAGAATTAGTATCTCCAATATTCACTACCTCAAACCCATCAGAATGTCTATCAAAATTGATCATCTTTTTCTTTGATAGAATGATTATGGCGATCAAATAAATTTTCAAGAGAAACCAACCCCATGGGTATTTAATTCCATTTTAATTGAATAACCTCATCTTGGAGGTTAGTTGCACTATCTAGGCAGAAGTCTTTACATTGATTGTCACTCAATTCAAAGAATAATTGAGAAAAGGCCCCAAAATTTTCTAAGAACACCTAAATTTGTTTGTCATCTTCAAAGACCTGCCAATGGTTGACATTGTTAGGAATATTGGGATGATAGATTAATTTGATCTTGTAAGATTTGTTCTTGAATTCTAGGTGTGAGAGGAGTAGAGAAGCAAAAACTACTAATGAATCAGCCCTCGTGTTAAGTTCTCTAGGGATGGATTCTATTGAGAAAGCATCAAAGCTCTTGATGGTGTCCCAAACTTGATTTT
>VDFB02270651.1:617660580-617761623 GCA_007258455.2 Sequoia sempervirens
TATGTAGGAGGCTATCATACAATATGATAGCCTCCTACATAGCCCATCGATTATGATCCATTAACTTCACCCATTTCCCTATGACTGCTAGGACAAGTTTTTTTTGGCCAGTACTAACTATAGATTCAGATTCACTAAGTATTGACAATTTAGAGGACAATACTTCCAACAAGGTTCCCTTCTATTTTGAGAGCTGAGGAGGGTCAAAAGAATTAAAAATTAAAAAACAAATTGCTTAGCAAAAATATACTAACTTAAGAATAAGAAACAAAGCAATAATTTAAGAAACATTTGAATAAGTGATAAAGAAAAAGGAAAAATAGACAAGAATGTAAAACAGTTTAAATAAATGCAGAAAGGGGGTAATGAAGGTTCAATTTTATGTTTGTTTAGGATACAAGGTTCAATTTTATGTTTTTTTCTAGTAATGAAGGTTCAATTTTTTTTGTTTGATGTTTTTTTTTGTTTTCCACTAACTAGGGTTTCAAATTTTTTTGTAGGTTTAGATTGAAATGAAAAAAATAAACAAAACTATAAAGAACGCAAAAAAACCTAAATTAATCACTAATTAGCAAAAAAATAGAAAAAAAATGCAAAGAACACATACCTGGAACATGTTGGAGGTCATTGCGCACAATGGAGGTCATTGCTCAACTAGTATCATTGTGAGAATGAGGTAGGGTTCAGGTTATATAATCCTCAACAAAAAAGATATCCATTTGTAAAGGATATTTGTTTGTAATGGATATTCATTTGTAACAGATATTTTTTTGTAACGGATATCTGTTTGTAATGGATATCTATTTGTGATGGATATCTATTTGTAACGGATATCAATTTGCTATGTATTCTAAATATATAATAAATTTATTATATATAGCTATATCATAATATATTTCATATATATTATATATTATATATATTATACTATATGTTATATATAATATATACTATAATATATTTAATTTATATTATATATGTTGTATATATATTAAATATATTATATATTATATAATTTTTTTAATACATAGTCTCCCTTTAAAGTCTCCATCTTCCTCTTAGGTATTTAATATATATATTTAATCATTATATATTAAAGAGAGGGAGAGAGAGGAAGACTTGAGAGGGAGAGACAGAAAGACCTCAGAGGGAGAGAGGGAGAGAGAGGGAGAGAGAGAAAGACCTGAAAGGGAGAGAGGGAGAGAGAGAAAGACCTGAAAGGGGGAGAGGGAGAGAGAGAAAGACCTGAGAGGGAGATGAGGAGAGGGGGAGAGAGTGGGAGAGAGGGAGAGAGGGAGAGAGAGAGAGGGAGAGATAGATAGTTATGTAATAGTTTATCTAGATTCTAGGCTTCTAAATGTAATATTGACTATGGTTGAATTATGAACAATGTGACTAAATTTAATCTGCAATATGAATCTAAATGATTGAATGATGATTTCAATGTTAACACTATGCAAAATAAACTCAGATTTAATGTATTTTTTTTATTTTTAGTGATTTTAAGCAATGCAAACATGCAAATTTACCCTAAATGTAATTTTCACTAGTGAAAAATTAAAGAACCCTAAATGCAATGCAACTAATGCAAACTATTGCAAAACTAAGATCTAGGGTTGAGAGGACTCCAATTTTCAAAATTTTGTTATATAAGGTCAGGTTCACCAAATTGAAATAAATAAAAATAGGGTAGAGTGTCCCTAAATTGAAAAGGTAGATCCAAAGAGGAACAAAGAGGGTCCTATCTTTCTTTAAATCATTAGGAAATGAGATCCACATCAAACATTGACTATCAACCCTTAGGTGAGTCAACCCATGATGTGAATCTAATGATTTCCCTTTTTGCTAGGTGGGGGTCTAGGTCAAGCAGTATTTTAGGGAGATAAATTTGACATAACAAAACAACTCTAAACCTAGATCCACAAAGTGTTATGAAGATATTTATCATAAAATAGAAAGAAATGGTAAAATTTCTAGAAAAAATGAAGGTAATAATTGTTGTGCACTTGTCAATACTTATTGTTTCTACAACCCTAATGAGGACTCATTTTCCCTATGGAAAATGGGTCCTAGTAGACTTTCTTGGGAGACTCTAAATTAGAAATTGTAGCTTATGAACTATGAAAACCTATTTCCTTTATATCCCTAACAAGGACTCATTCGCCCTATGGCAAATGGTTCCTAGTAGGCTTTTCCAAAAAGCTCTAAATTTGAATTTGAAGTTCTAGAATTGCAATTCCTTCTTGTATCTTGAAATCCCTACTTCTAGATCTAGATCTGCCAATAATCTGCAAAATAAATTTGACATTTGTTGGTGGATAGGGGTTTGCCTTGGTCAAACCCCAGGTTTGGTAATTAAACTGTTGGCAATCAAGATTGCACCCTTAGCCAAATTGGACTTTCCTATCCTATTGCAACATGGAAACACTCAAATTTTTGGGTAAATCTGTAGATGAGAGTGAATCTCCAGAGTGGGTTGGTTCCCCTAGTAAAACACCTAATCTACTAGACCTTTAGGGAAAAGGGGTAGAAGGAAAAATTGAAAAATAGAAATCCTAAACTAATGTGATTCACCAACAATATGAAGATTTTGACAATTCTTTCCACTTAGAACAATACCTCTAGAAAACTCTGATTTTCACAATCGCACCCTAAACATATATTTCAAAAGTGATTTTCATAGAGGTTAATTAAGCATAACATAGAATGCAACCTGAATCACACAAAAACCCTACATAAAAACCTACAATGAAAAGACATGAGAAGGATTCTGGAGTTTTGAATCACAACTAACATAAGAATGTAACTGTAAATCTGAACAATTGAATGAGGAAAGGAAACTCTACTATTTTATTGAACTAAAGGAGTGACAATCTTAGAATATGAGTACATCAATTAGTTTTAAAAACTCTCTTAGTGGATAGGAGAGAAAGAAAATATAAATTTGAACCCTCGAGAAATTAAAATTTCTCCAACTTATAGCCCTCAAGTGACCCAGTAGTGAAAAATGGAAAAAATCAGCTCAACTGCATCTCCAAAATAGCAACTCTTCCCCATTTCTGAGCTCCTCAAAAAATCCTAGAAAATAGAGTCTCAAACGGCTCCAAACTCCATGAGAAAAGTGGCAACTTTCTATCTCCAATTGGTTGGTCCAAAAAATACACAAAATCAAATCTAAAACAGCTCAAAAATGGAAATGGAAAGTTTAGTTTGTTCATCTCCTTCCAAAATCACCCAAGAACTCCAACTCAAAATATAAAGTTTCCATGTGGACTTAAGTACACCAATTGCATTTAAAACCATAACAAACATCAAGGTAATTTATAGAAACATTACCCTAGTGATGTTTTACATTGTATGTAGTTTCAAAAAACAATATAGAAACCCTCCTACTACATCTAATTTTTCTAATTTGAGTTCAAATATTTTATTTTTTGTAGTTTGAGTAAAATTTAATGTTTTTGAAAAAATCAAAACACTATGTGAAGGATCCTATACATTTGATTTTTCTTATTAAAAATCATAAAACTCGATTATGAGCCCTATACCATAAAAACACTAAGGCATGGATAGCTTGACCTAGTGAAAAGGGGGAAATGTGTATATGGTTCACATGAAAAACACAAAGGAATGGTATGGGTTTTGTTTGATTTTCTTTAAAAATCAATAAAAATGCCTAAGGCATGGCTCGACCTAGGCAACATATGTGACAAGGTATTAACATAACATTTGATTTTTAAAAGAATGTGATTAAAATCACATTTGAATTGGGGCACATGGAAAAACCCTAAGGTCAAAACTGACCCCTAACACACATTTTCATCATCATTTTCATCTACCAAGTTTGGAGAAAACAAGGCTTTGCATTCAGCTGCCATGGGAAACTAGGGTTTTAGCTTGAAGGTTGCCATTCCAAGCTGCATCGTGTTAATTTTCCTCTAGAAATCTATGGTCTTTTTTCGAGCATTTTGATTTCTTTTTTATGTCATTTGCAACACAAAAAGGGCATATAGGCCATGGCCATGACTGGTTTTTTGATGCATTTCATATGTTTTGTGTTTTCCTATTGCTTCATTGCTTTGTTTGGCTTCCATGGGAATGCTTGATTCGAGCTTTTGTGAAGGCTTGGTCGCGGGCTTGGACTAGTTTTTTGACTCACATTCATAGTAAGCTTCATCTCTTTTTTGACATCATCCATTTCTGTTTCTTAAAATGCTTGATTTGAGCTCATTTAACAAAAAATTAAAAATGATTGACCTTTTTTGAGTTTGGCCATTGTATAGGCCATGGCCATTCACTTTCATTTCTTCATTTCTACAAAAAATAGGTTATTCTTGGGCTTGACCCATGTTGTAGAAAGTGATGACATTTGTAAAAAGAGAAAACCAAAGGAAAACCACACACTTGTTTTTGTTTCTAAGGGTTTATAGACCCTCCATGGCCATGACCATGACTGTACCATACTCCACTTTCTAAGGGATTTAATATTTGAATGAACTCAAACCTTTCATTTTCTTCTACATTTGAACATTTGAGATAAAAACCCAAGTGGGTTTGTGTTTTGTGGAGAGAAATCCTCCTCTCAGTCCATGGCCATGAGAGCACCAACAAGGGTTTCATTGCATCAAAACTCCCTATTCATTTTCTTTGTATTTGCACTTTGAAACAAAACACCTAAGTGGGTATTCCATTTGTAAAAGGGAAATCCTCTCTCAGGCCACGACCATGAGAGCTAAGTTGGGTTTACTTGGAATTCTTGCATAAGATGGAGCTACTTCAATACTTCTGCATTTTTAAATTTCCCAATGTAAACTCATGTTGGTTTCTTCCTAAAAGCTCAAAAATGTGTACCATTCCATTTGTTTCCACTTCTAAACCCTAGCTTGTTTGATATTGGCTCACTATTTTTGAAAAGCAACAATGACTTCATTTTTTTCAGGTGCAAACTATTGTAGCTTCACTTGATTTCTCTCAAACTGTAGGCTCTATTTTACTCAGAAATTTTTCATGGTGGAACAAGCTATTTTCTTTTCATTGTTTGTAATTAATTTCTTTCCACTTTTTCTTGAAATGTGTAAACACAATGAAGCTCAAACACTACTTGATACCTTTTTAGTTTCTTTTCAAACAACATGTTTTCCCTTACCTTCCATGTAATTTTTTATTCATTGTTTAGCATGATACAATGCAATGAGATCCTCCTCACTACCGTAGCATCAACATGTTGAGACAAGACTTAAGTTTTTGTACTCCATTGTTCTATGAAGCAAACACAAAAATTTCTTTACTTTCACCCAAAATGTGATGTATGATGATGCTTTAATTTCGTTTACTCATTTCTTATAATGTTGCATTTGACCATCATGATGTATTTGTAGATTACTTGCTGCTTGTTTTCATCCATTCCAAGAATTTTGAACATTCAGAAAATTTATCTCAAGCTTTTACTTTTACTACTATTTCATTTGGCACTAAATGAAATACCCCTTTGTATCTATAGCATTCATAATATTGAAACAAGCATTGAGTTTCTGTAAACTACTTTCATGAATGGTGTTGCTTCAAGTTGCATTCAACTTAAACACTTAGGGTATTGTGTCTATAGTCAACAATGCTTCTTTTCCCTTTACTTATTGACTTTCATGCTTTACTTGCAACCACTTGTAATTCTGTTTCTTGATGGAGACAATCTTTCTTCTATACTCTTCATGAATTTTTTATCTCTCTTAGGAAACAAATGTTGATGAATCTATTCTTTGCATAGAATATTTTGAAATACAAACACCTGATGATGACACTTTGAAGCTTCTCAAATTGCTTCATTTTCTATTGTTGATTTGTAAACAAGGCATTATGTATGTCTGTTCACTATCACATTCCATGATGATGCACTCCTTATGATGATCTACTTGATAAATTGATCATTTGTGATCTTTAATTCATTGCATTTTCAGACTTGAATGTCCTAGATGATCAATTGCTTGAGCTCTTATAACACTTGTGATGCACTCCTTCAGATGTATATCTCTTTTGAGAAATATTGAATTATTTCCTTTCTCAACCCCTCTCTTGAATGTTAAGGGGTAGTATGCTGAGCTCAACCCTTGTGGGAGCTTGTTTTACACCACATGCTATAAATCTTCAAAACAGATCAGCAACATGGCTTCTCCAATACCTACACAAGAAACAAATAGTGTTAGATTAAAGACAATAAATCCAAAGTTTCTTATGATGTTTTCTCCTTGGTATTCTCTTGCACTATTCTTGTCTTTATTCAATTGATTCAATGCATCATAAGCATGTTGAAGATATGATCTAGTTTGGTGGTGTTGTCATTAATGCTTTCATTGATGTCAACATTGTTTAGTATGTTGCAGATTGTACATGAATGGTTGAGATGCTGTGAGTACATGGAGCTATCTTTATGGCATTACAGATATGTTGGTTTGATGAGTTTCCAAGTTCTTTTGAGAAAATTAATGAAGGAGTGAAGTTAGAGTTTTGGAAGTGTTCAGTGTGTGCTTCAGTGTGTGCTCCTCATTTCTCCTATGTTGATCCAATGCCTATGTGGATTTGAAGGCATGTTGATAATGATTTGATGATGATATAGTTTGAATTTTAGTTTCTAGTGAGATGATATGTAGAAGTTGTGTCCACCAGTATATGTGTTCTACTAACAGTGTCAATATTTTGTGGACTGGGAGAAATATGTTTATTCTACATTTCTCTACTATTTTTTTTTAGATCGTGCGGTTCTAGGAGATGTATTATGAAGGTCTTTCCTATGCTCTAGCAAAGAGGTTTGGAATTTGGTTATCTGGAAATCATGTTTTAGTATTTTGGAATTTGTTTTTGCTATGAATGTATCTGGAAGATTCAGAGATGTATTCTTGTGCATAGTGAAGTGTGTTGCATTGTCTGTGTGTCATCTTCTTGTTGGGAAGTGTGTGCATCACTCATAATTTGTGTTTTCATTAGGTTTGGCCGACCTAGTGTTTACACTTCATTCAAAGAATAAATCTTAAATGAGAAAGTATGTAGAAGATTCAAAAATATTATTCTTATGTTTTTATTGGTCCACTCTTATTCCTTTCCACCATGGGAATTTAGAGTTAACGACCTATTTTAAATTTATGAGACGATGTATTGTGGCTGACCTTGGTAAATTTTTCTAAGGTTGAGAATGGTATAAAATCAAGGTGAGTAGTGAAGAATTGTATGACAGTGTGATGCAAAGTGATTTATGTGTGCCACAAATAATAAGAGTAGAAGTGTGTGTGAGTGAGTTGTAAGAGCAGTTTTTCAGTGTGCTGAAGGTAGTGAACTTAAGGTTTATGTAACCCCATGAATGTGCTTTAATTTCTATGGTGAATCTTTTGTTCTCTTTTGTATTTGTAGGAAATGAGCCTCCCTATTGGATAGTGAGTCCTTTGTAGGTAGTGAGCCTTTGTACTTGGACAGTGAGTCCTCTTTCGAGCAGTGAGCCTTTGTATTCAGTTTATAATCTTTATATTGTGAGTTAACCCTCACCATGGTTTTTCCCTTATTGGGTTTTCCACGTAAAAAATATGGTGTTCATTTTGTTAATTTACTTTCTATTATCTATGTTTCATGCTCATATTTAATAATAGAATAGTGAGGTTGAAGATTTGATAAGTGATAAATTTTTAAGTTTGAATTTGTGTGACCACTGATTCACCCTCCCTCTCAGTTGTCCTGCACTTGTTTAACAATTGGTATCAGAGCTTGTGGTTCCTTGTTGTTGAGCTTAACCACATAATGAAGATTTGATGGTGAAAAAGTTTTCAATCCCTATGTTTGATGGAACTGACTACAAAGATTGGAAGGGACAAATGAGAGGATATATTATCTCTCTTGGGTTCAAGACCTAGAAGGTTGTTGAGAATAAGTATAAACCTCCATTTGGTGGTGTTAATATTGTAGATGAGATCTCTTCTTATGAAGAAAATGAGAGGGTGAAGTATGTGATTTGCAGTGGTCTATCTAAAAATGAGCGAATCAAGGTTAATTCTTTGGATACTACATATGTAGTCTGGAAGAAGTTGGAAGACATGTATGAAGGGAATGAAAAAGTGAAATTGACAAAGAGACTGGTGGAAAATCATAGATTTGTGAACTTGAAGATGGAAGATGGTGAAGAATTTACAACCTTCTTTCATAGCATTGAACAGATTGCAAATGAGGTTAGAAATCAAGGAGGAAAGCTAGCAGATGAAGACATAATAAAGAAGATCCTGATCACCCTACCAGACAGCTATAGTGATAAGATCTTGGTGATTGGAGAAAAGTATGACCCTAAGAAGTATGTACCTTGGAACACTTGTTTGACACCTTGCAATAATTTGAATTGAGAAAGTTCCAGAAAGATGAAAAGATGGAAGAAAAGAGAGAAACATAATTTAAGGCAATGGAGATTGAGGAGGAACCAAATAGCAATGAAGTTGATGAGTTGGCAGCTAACTTCACCAGGAAGTTGAAGAAAGGTACCAGAAAGTATAAAGGTATGTTTCCCTTTAAATGCTTTAGTTGTGGTAATATTGATCATTATGCTTCAAGATGTCCAAATAGGGCTGGACATAAGAAGAACACGGATTATAAGGATAAGGATAGGAAGGATAAGAAGTATAAGAAGCTATACTATGTTAAGGAAGAGGCAGGTATTTCTGATGATGAATCTAAAAATGAGGTTGATGATAGTGAATGCTTATTCTTAGCTTTGGAAAATAAATCTGTATCCACTAACTCTAGAAAATGTGTAAGTAAGAAAATTTCAGAAGTTAAGAAGAATAGGATGGAAGGTACTCTGGTTACAACTTTTCATGCAAGACAGAATGAAGATTACTAGGTAATTGACAATGAATGTTCAAACCACATGACCGGAGATAAGAGTAAGTTTACTAAACTTGAAAAATATGATGGTGGTTTAGCCATGTTTAGTGATGATTCAGGAGCTAAGATTTGTGGTAAAGGTTCAACTAGTTTTGATGGAGTGCATAGCACTGATGATGCATATAATGTGAAGGGTTTGAGGCATAATCTTCTAAGTGTTGGTCAGATGTGTAGAATTGGCTTTAAGCTTGTGTTTTAGAATAATACCTATGAAATCAGAAAAGGATCCAAAAATGGAGATAGGATTGCTGTTGGAAGAAGAACTCATGGAAACATTTATCAGCTGAAAGGAGTTAATGGTCATTGTCTTGTATCTCGGATCAGTGAAAGTTGGTTATGGCACTAGAGAATGGGACAAGTGGATTATGATAACCTGCTCAAGATTAGTAAGAAGGAGATAGTTTCAGGACTTCTTAGAATCACAAGACTTGCTAATACTATCTACATAAGTTGTCAACTGGGGAAGCAAACAAGATGTAGCTTTAAGGGAAAAGAATATTCTACTACTGGTATGTTGGAGTTGGTACATACTGATCTTTATTGTCTGACTAAGACTAGAAGCCTAAATGGTGATAGATATTTTGTGTTGCTTATTTATGATTACACTTGAATGACATGGGTTGATTTACTTAGGGAAAAGAACCAAGCTTTGGATAGGTATTCAAAGCAAGAGTGGAGAATGAAGTAAATTTGAAAGTCAAATGTTTAAGATCAGATAGAGGTGATGAATTCACTTTTGGTGAATTTAATGCATTCTATGAGAAGCATGGCATAAAAAGATAGTATTCTACTCCAAGAACCCATAGTATTCTACTCCAAGAACCCCTTAGTAGAATGGAGTTGTTGAAAGTAAAAATAGAACAATACAGGAAGTTGCTAGAACTATGATGAAAGAATCTAATGTACCGGATGTATATTGGAGAGAAACGATACATACTACTATTTATGTTCTTAAAAAAGTTTAGATTAGACACAACAACACAAAGACACCTTTTGAGTTATGGATTGATAAGACTCCTACTATGAAATATTTCAAGGTATTTGGAAGCAAATGCTATATTAAAAGAGATGATGAAAATATTGGAAAGCTTGATGCTAGATGTGATGAAGGAATATTTCTTGGATACTTTGACACTAGCAAGGCATACTAATGCTTTAACAAGAGATTAAGGAAGATTATTGAAAGTGCTAATGTGAAATTTGCTGAACAGATACACAGATGTATTGAGATAAGTGAAGTTGAACCTGATGATCCTATTTGTGGACATATACCTAAATAAAATGAGGAAGAAGAAGAAGAAAAAGAAGAAGAAGAAGTAGTAGAAGAAGAAGAGAATGAATTGAAACCTATTGCTAGGACTCCTAAATATGTATAGAAGAATCATCTAGAAGATCAGATAATTGGAGATAAGAGTGAAGTTGTGAAGAGAAGAAGCAAAGTTGTAGCTGAGGTAAATTTATGTTTACTTTCTAAAATAGAACCAAAATCTATGAAGGAAGAATGTGAAGATGAAAGTTGGATGAGAGCTATGAAAGAGGAATTGCAACAAATAGAGAAGTATTATACATGGGAAATAGTCCCTAGACCTGTGAACAAGAATGTAATTGGTTTGAAATGGGTGTTCCAAAATAAGCTAAATGAAAATGGAGAAGTAGTGAGCAATAAAGAAAGATTGGTATGCAAAGGATACTCACAAGTTGAAGGAATAGATTTTGAGGAAAAAATTTCTCCTATGGGAAGAATGGAAGCTATCAAAATGTTTTTGGAATTTTTTGCACACAAGGACTTCAAGGTATATCAGATGGATGTTAAGTAATCTTTTCTGAATGGTGAGTTGGAGGAAGAAGTGTACATGGAACAACCTGAAGGATTTTAGCTGTTTGAAAAATCAGACATGGTCTATAAGCTAAAGAAGGCGTTGTATGGATTGAAGCAAGCTCTTAGAGCTTGGTATGCAAGACTAGACAAATATCTAAAAAATCAAGGATTCATCAAAGGTTCTACTAAAAACAACCTCTACTTCAAAATGAAAGGTAATAAGATGTTGATTGTAGTAGTTTATGTTGATGATATCATTTTTGGAGGAAATGAAGGCATGTGTAAAATGTTTGCTGAAGAAACATAGAAATAATTTGAGATGTCTATGATTGGTGAATTGAATTTATTTCTTGGACTACAAGTGAATGAAACTAACAAAGGGATATTCATTTCACAATCTAAGTATGTAAAAGAGTTGTTGAAAAAGTTTGGGATGGAGGATTCTAAACCGGTTTGTACTCCTATGGTAACTGGATGTAAATTGATCAAGGATGATGAATCAACTAAGACTGATTAGAGGAAATACATATCCATGATTGGTGGAATACTCTACCTTCCTACTACCAGACCAAATATTATATATGCAGTGTGATTAGTTGCTAGATTTCAAGTAGATCCTAGAGAAGCACATCTTATGGCTATAAAGAGAATATTTAGATATCTTAAAGGCACACTGGATTATGGATTGTGGTATCCTAAGAGTAATGATCTCACCCTGAGTGCTTATACAGATGTTGATTAGGTTGGATGTGTAGATGACCAAAAAAGTAACAATGGTGGTGCTTTCTTTCTTGGTGAAAGACTAGTTTCTTGGTTGAGTAAAAACAAATAGTCAGTTTCTTTATTCGCTACAGAGGCTGAATATATTGCTACAACATCCTCTTATACACAAGTTCTGTGGATGAAGAAAATTGTAAAAGAAATTGGTGTAGTATGTGATGAGCCTATTTCTATTTTTTGTGATAATACAAGTGCAATAGAAATTTTGAAGAATCCAATTATGCATTCAAGAACGAAGCACATATCTATCAAGTATCATTTTCTAAGAGAGAAAGTGTTGGTGAATGAAGTTAGAATGGAGTATGTAACTACAAAGGAACAAATTACTAACATATTTACTAAGGCTCTTCTGAGGGATACTTTTGAGCATCTTAGGGAGAGGTTGGGGGTCATTGGCCCTCCTAACTAGGTGTACATGAAGGTGCATCAGTCCAGTGAATTCATAGATTCTTCATTTACCTGGGCTGATTGATGGGTCTACTCCACAAGGGGAGTAGAAAAAGTTTTTTCATTGTTGCAGTATGAGTGTACTCCTAAGTGGGAGTAATTAGAGTTGTTGTTCTTTTCCATTGATTTCAAAGGGGGAGAGAAGGTTATGTGTTTCCATCAATGACAAAGGGGGAGATTGTTATAGATATGAGCTAGTTTGGTGGTGTTGTCATTAATGTTGCCATTGATGTCAATAATGTTCAATATGTTGTAGATTGTACATGAATGGTTGAGATGTTGTTGAGATGTTGTGAGTACATAGAGCTATCTTTATGGCATTGTAGATATGTTGCTTTGATGATTTTCCAAGTGCTTTTGAGGAAATTAATGAAGGAAAGAAGTCAGAGTGTTGGAAGTGTTTAGTGTGTGCTCCACATTTCTCATGTGTTGATCCTATTCCTTTGTGGATCTTAAGGCATGTTGATAATGATTTTATGATGATATAATATGATTTTTAGTTTCTAGTGAGATGATACGTAGAAGTTGTGTCCACCGATATATGTGTTCTACTGACAGTGTCACTATTCTGTGGATTGGGAAAAATATGTTTGCTTCGCATTTCTCCACAGTTTTATTTTAGATCATGCAGATTTGGGAGATGTCTTGTGAAGGTCTTTTCTATGCTCTGGTGAAGAGGTTTGGAATTTGGTAATCCAAAAATCATGTTTTAGTATTTTTGTGTGTGTCTACACAGACTAGAAAGACTGGTGAAAGTGTTCCGTGTTTGAAGCTTGTTGTTTTTTCTACAGATGTATCTAGAAGATTCAAAGATGTATTCTCATGCATAGTGAAGCATTTTGCATCATCCACATGTCATCTTCTTATTGGGAAGCATGTCCATCATTGATAGTTTTTGTTTTCATTAGGTTTAGCCAACCTAGTTTTTATACTTCATTTGAAGAATAAATCTTAAATGAGGAAGTGTGTAGAAGATTCAAAAATATTATTCTTATGTTTTTATTGGTCCACTCGTATTCCTTTCCACCATGGGAATTTAGAGTTGCCGACCTATTTTAAATTTATGAGACGATGTATTGTGGCTGACCTTGGTAAATGTTTCTAAGGTTGAGAATGGTATGAAAGCAAGGCAATTTGTGAAGAATTGTATGATAGTGTGATGCAAAGTGATGAAAGTTTGCCATAAATCATAAGAGTAGAAGTGTGTTTGAGTGAGTTGTAAGAGTAGTTTTTTAGTGTGCTGAAGGTAGTGAAAAGTTTTTTAGTGTGCTGAAGGTAGTGAACTTAAGGTTTCTATAATCCCACGAATGTGCTTTAATTGTTATGGTGGATATTTTGTTCTCTATTATATCTATAGGAAGTGAGCCTCCTTGTTGGATAGTGAGTCCTTTATAGGCAGTGAGCCTTTGTACTTGGATAGTGAGTCCTCTTTCAGGTAGTGAGCCTTTGTATTTAGTTTATAATATTTATATTGTGAGTTAACCCTCACCATGGTTTTTCCGTTACTAGGTTTTCCACATAAAAAATATGGTGTTCATTGGGTTGATTTAGTTTCTATTATCTATGTTTCATGCTCATCTTTAATAATAGAATAGTGAGGTTGAATATTTGATAAGTGATAAAGTTTTAAGTTTGAATTTGTGTGACAACTGATTCATTCCCCTCTCAGTTGTCCTGCGCCTATTTAATAAAGCATTATTCTACATTATTGTTGATAGATCATATAGGAGGATTCATAACCTGAGCTCTAACAAACATTATAATCACTTGCTGGTTCACTTGGAGAACGGGAGAAAAGAGGAATGCACAACACTAAGGGAAACTTGAAGATGCATTTAGGCAATGACGACTATGTTCCCTCTTATGTGCTATTTTCCCTTTTTATCTTCAGTAGTGAGTGTACTCCTTATGATTCATTGTTTCAACTACTCCCATGGCTTGTGTGCGACACTTGATTCTCCTTTTCATCCCAATGAATTCAAAATAGCATTTTGTGCAATTCTTGTTAAATTATGTAGTTATCTTTTGCAAAATGTATGAAACATTATGTAATGAATTAACTAAATACAAAATGAAACACTTTCTTTTATATTCCATGCAATATTTAATGCTAAAAATGATGAATGGAAAATTGAAACACATAGCACTTTCTTAAAAATTAAAACTTCAAATATATGCAATGGTTAAAGCAACTACAAAAATAAACTGAAACTCTTCACCTTAAAATGAACCATAATTAACCATCTCTGTCAATTTGAGATGTGGCAAAAAATTGATAACACTCTTAGTGACCTCTGTTAGATGCTCGCCTACTAAGCATCAGGCTAGTTGCCTTAAGTAAATCCATTTTGAATGGAGTCAATTCTGCCCTTTTGAAACTCAAGAGATCTAAAAACTAAAACTTGGCACACCAAACAGTAGCAAAAACCAAAACTAAAACAAACTAAAGAAAACTTACAAGGCCCTATGGCTAGAAAATAATGTTCAGAAGCACTTATGGAAAAGAAAAACCTAAAAAGAAAAGTGCTCCAAGCAATTATTTGCAGCAACTACTCTACTCCAGTATAGGGGTAGGACTTAGAACCTTAGAAACAATGTTTTAGATGGATCCATTGACTAGGATCGAAAGCACTTCATCGCTTAATTTTGAGAGATAAAATGAATTATGCTCTTTGCATTTTGTTATTACATATGGGCCCTTCCAAATTGCATCAAATTTGGAGTGCATCCCAGGTTTATTCTTGAGTTCATCCCATTTGAGCACAAAATCTCCAACAACAAATTCTCTAAATTTTGCTTTTTTGTCAAAGGAGCTCTTCATTTGACCTTGATGAATTTCAAGCTTCTTCCATGCTTCCTTTCTAGCTTCCTCCAGCTCCATTAACTATGCAAGTCTAACCTCCATGGGTTGTTCTTCTAGCAGCTCAAGCTCTTTGATAAAACTCAAAGTTGGTAGCTCAATGGAGATTGGTAATTTTTCCTCCTTTCCATAAGTAAGAACATATAGAAAGCAACTAGTAGCCCTATTGGGTGTTACTCTATCAGCCCAAAGGCCTAACTTCAACTTTTTGTGCCATGTTCTCTGATTGTCTTTGATGGCCATCTTGATGATCTTAATTAGGTTCTTATTGGTAGATTTTTCTTGTCCATTACCCTATGGATAGTAATTAGATGAAGCACTCAAAAAGATATAATTTCTCATACACCATTCAGAAATATTTAGACCAATAAATGTTAAAGTGTTATAAAAAATAATGGAGTCTAGAACACCAAATATGGACACTAAATCTTGATAAAAATTCAAAATAAAAGCTTCATTCGCTTCTTTCAGAGCAACAACTTTAGTCCACTTAGTAAAATAGTCAATGGCAGTTAAGATCCACTTGTGATTAGAATTTGAGGGTGGATTAATTGGCCTAATAAAATCAAGCCCCCATTTAGGAAAGGGTTGTTTAACTTGAATAGGATTTAAAGAAAAAGTTGTAAGTGTCTGCTTACCTATGAATAATGCACATTTTTCACATTTCCTCACCCAAGTGAATGCATCTTTGAATATGTCTGGCCAATAATAACCAGCACTCATTATCTTTAGGGTAGTTTTCCTTGCTACAAAGTGGCCTCCTAAAGGCCCATTGTGGAATTCCTTTAGCAGCTTGTTTGTTTGGATAGGCTCAATGCATCTCAATAACAAACCTTGAAAGTATCTCCTAAATAACACACCATCAACAATAGAATAAGGAATCACCTACAATCTGAAATACCTCCTCTTTTCCCTATCCAAGCCTTCGGGGCATTCACCAGTCTGCAAATAGTTAATCATTTGTTGTACCCAACTTGTACTAGGAATTGAGATAGTAGTTTGCTCTTTGTTACTCAATACTATGGTGATGTTTCCATCATCTTCTAGGATATTTTTGTTGGCATCTGATGCAAGTGGACATGATTATTGGCTTCTAGTGTTGTCATTGATGGCAACTAAAGTCACCTTTTTGGTCCATAGTTATGCATTCAGTTGCACTAGTAGAGGAAAGGAAAATTGTGTGTTATCGATAGTGTTACCAACATAATAGGGCATCTAGTTTGATAGCTTCATTGGATCACCATTTTGGGTTTTGGATTGATGAATTTTCTTTTTAAACATGTGGAACATATTATTATTGAATCTTGTGAAGCTGACTGTCCTTGTTTTTCCAACAATTGGTATAAGAGCCTATTCCTTGAAAGAAGCCTAATAGCTTGGGGAGATCTTGGAAAGTATATTCAATGGATACCAGCAGTCTACAACAACAAATCATGGTGGCCTTGGATGATCTTGACCAATCAAAATCTGAGATCTAGGAACTACAAGAAAGTATTGAAAATGCAAAAACATTTATCTAGTCATTGAAACACAAAATCAATGAATCAAGGGAGAAAAGAAAGGAATGTGGAAATTTTTCCCAAGAGAATACTACCTTGAAGCATGAGATAGAATCCATCATGATGAAGACCAAGGATTTAGAGGATAGAAAGAAAAATGAAGAAAAGCTTGCACAATCCTTGGGAGAAAAATATGGACAATGTAGCTGACTAGAAGATGAGTTGGAAAAAACCAAGAACAATGAAGAGGAGCTTGAAAAACAACTTGATGATCTCAGAGATGAACTCGCTACAGCAAATGACTTTAAGAAAAAATTCAAAGCAAGCTCAGCCAAGCTTGATGAACTGATCGAAGGTCAAAGAATTGATGGTAGTAAATGAGGTCTTGGATATGAAGAAGGAGAAAGCTCCAGGTCTAGACAAAGGAGATCTGATCAAAGGAGTTCTAGACAAAGAAAATTCAAACAAGGAAACCAAGTGAATGAATCAAAGAGGATTCTGGTAAGGCAACTCAATGCTCAAAGATTTAATGGCTACTGTTATGCTTCTAACAAATTTGGTCATATGGCTTCTCAGTGTAGGAGTAAGACAAACACAAGTAGACCATCATTTTTAGGTCAATGCTTTAATTGCTACAAGTATGGTCATAAGTCAAGTGAGTGCAGAATTATGATGCATAATTTACATAGAGACATCAAATGATATGCATGCAATATATTTGGACATGTTTCTAACCAATGCAGATCGGTGGAACAATTGGATTAGACAGAAGAATATTGTTTGCTACAATTGGAATAAATTTGGTTAGACCTCCATATTTTGTTGGAACATAAGAGGTCCAGTAAAATAAAACATGCAATCGGATGTGAAGGGAAAAGGAAAGATCACTATAGATGAAATCAAGAAGTAGATGTAGAAGAAATGGGTGAGGAAGAACCCCTCTACAGACACAAATGGATCCACACCAGAAGTATCTTCTAGCAATGCCTCTAGAAACTAATTGTAGGTCTTTGCCATAGGGGGAGCTGTCAAGAAAATATTCTAAATCCCCTGCAAGTGGCTGGTAATGGAATTCAGATGAGTCCAGTAGGAAATCAATTTTTCTTCAAATGTTGAAAGTTGCCAAAATAGATTAAGATAAATCAAATGAGAGAATATTGAAATCTCACATTGAAGATAGTGAGATATTAAAACTTTCCTCTAGAGTTCTATAGAAACTACTACCTATGCATGCTTTGGACCCATCAAGCTCCACCTCCGGTGAGTTAAAAATATTAATAAACTTTGTTGATTCTCATTTCAAATCCTTTGAGGAATCAACCCTGGTTAAAGTGAAAGGAATTTAAGGAGGAAATATTTGGCAGCTTAAACATGCTAATTGATAAAGACAAAAAGTTGTTAGGAACTTGCATTCAACACACTTAAGGTGATATAACATAAGGAGGAAATGTGTACAAATCTTTCTTATTCCTTTCCCAATTTACAATTTCAAATGAGAAGAAGATAAAAGAGATTAAGCAACAGTTGGCCATTACGTCCAACAACTTTGATCCCTTGGTCGATAGTGTGTTTCATCAGAATTGTCAAATAATATCCTTGCTTAAACAAATGAAGAATTTAAAGTTTTAAAATGAAAGAATCATTAGCAGAGTAAGTGACTTAAGGGGACTGATTAGTACAAAAATTGAGATGCTAGTGAATGCCTTAAAGGAAGTAAAAAGTGTTGTCACTGCTCCTGATCCAGTAAGCCTGGAAGTAGCAAAAACATTATCCTATCTTCTTTGTGGTCACATCACCATTTTGGAAAGTCTGAAGAGTATTTGGGACTTCACCCTTAGTGAATTGAAAAAGGTCTTTGAAGACATCTTCAAATTGTTGTAAGTCTCTAGATAATACTTATATAATTTTATATTCCCAATTTTGTCATTGATGTCAAAGGGGGAGAGAGAGTGTAGTGAAAAATGTCTTAATATTCTTAGGGGCAATAATATTTTGCAGTGGTACATTATTCAATATTTTGTATACCGGCAGTATGTTAATCTCGACACTTAGTCATTTTTCACCAAGTGTTTCCATCAATGCCAAAGGGGGAGATTGTTAGCATATGATGCAAGTGGACATGATTTTTTTCTTCTAGTGTTGTCATTGATGGCAATTGAAGTCACCTTTTTGGTCCACAGTTATGCATTCAATCACACTGGTAGAGGAAATGAAAATTGTGTGTTATCGGCAGTGTTACAAATAAAACAGGGCATCTAGTTTGATAGCTTCATCATATCACCATTTTGGGTTGTGGATTGATGAATTTTATTTTCAAGCATGTAGAACATATTATTATTGAATCTCGTGAAGTTGTCTATCCTTGTTTTTGCCAACAATTTTATGTCCTTTCAACAAGCTGTTCACACAAACCTTTACCTCTAACAAGTATAGTAACTTTAATGTCAGCATCAAATTCCATTACTTTTGTTATCCAACCAGCTCTCTTATCAATCATATATTTATTCAACAAGAAATATTTCATAGTAGAGTGAGCATCCAACAAATGAATTTTATTATTGGACAACATGTTCCTAAATTTTTTAAGGCTTCTAACCACTGCAAACACATGTTTTTCCATAAAAGAATATTTTACCTCATAGTTGTGTAGTACTTGACTAAAGAAGTCCATGAGATGCTCCAAGCCTTCATCATTTTGTTGGCATAACATGGCTAAAACACTATCAACACCTCCAAAAGAATATAAGATAAAATCCTTATTATAATTTGGATTAATGAGGGTTGGGGCAGCTAAAAGGGATTTTCTTATTTGCTCGAAACACCTTTTTCCCTCCTTAGTCCAATTGAAAGGTACATTCTTTTTTAGCATTGCTGTGAGAGGCTATGATAGAGCTACAATTTTTGGTATAGACCTTCTTACGAAATTAATTCTTCCAAGGAAACTTTGCAAACTCTTTTTATGTGCCAGCAAAGATAATTCTAGAATAGCTAAAATCTGCTCTCGGTTAATAGAAATTTCGTGTTTAGAGACAATGTGTCCTAGGAGCTTACCTTCATGGATAGAAAATATGTATTTCTTTGGATTGAGAGAAACTCTGCACTCTCTACATCTTTGGAAGATCTATCTCAAATGTTCAAGGTGTCCATTAGCATTTTTGGAAAATACCTTGATATCATCTAAATACACAAGAACAACCTTATTCATAAGGTCATGAAAAGCCATGTCCATTTCCCTTTGGAATGCTTCCCCTACATTAGATAAGCCAAAAGGCATCTTCCTTTAAGCCATGGTGCCCCATTTAGTCATGAATGTTGTTTTATATTGATCCTCTTCCCTAACCAAAATCTGATTATAGCCAGAATACCCATCGAGTAAAGAGAATCTATTAGAACCAAACACTACTTGCAAAATTTTCTCCATTGAAGGGAGCAGGTAGTGATCCTTAAGGGAAGCCTTGTTCAAATCTCTAAAGTAAAAAAAAATCCTGATTTCCTCATTTTTCTTCCTAACTGGGACCAATTTGGAGACCCAAGAAGTGTGCTTAATAGGGAAGATTATTTTGCTCTCAATGAGCTTGATTAATTAAGATTTCATTAAGTGTTCAAGCTTGGGATTCAGGGGTCTTTGTTTCTATCTCATAGGTTTTGCATTAGGTTCTAACTTCATAGTATGATGAGCTAATTCGGGATCAAAAACTCTTAAATCCTTGTATTCCCAAGAAAATATATCATTAAACTCTTGACACATCAAAATAAAAGCTTGTTGCTCTTCCTTAGTACATACCTTCCCCAACTTGAGAAGTGTACCTTTGAATATCTCGATGGATTCATAATGTTCCTGTTTGATGGTCATGCTACATTTTTCTTTCCTTACTTGGTCCTCAGAGTTAAAAACTGACTCTAATGTCACCAAACCCTTCGGCAACTTATTTGATTTTAGCTATAGAATCAAACTTCCATATTGTTGTTGCCACTTTAGTTGATTTTCATCTACAAACTTAGCTTCTGCTATCAAGAAGCTCACAATCTATTCATCATTGTCAGAGGCCTACTAACTCACATTATTATTTGGCATTGAAGGTCTAACAACAATTTTCACATATTGCTTTGTTTCCACATTATGCACCTCATTTGGAATATCAAATTAGGCACCTAAAACAAGTCTATTTGCATGTTTGTTTTGAGTTCTAGGCATGGAAAGAAAATTAAATGTGTCAAAATCCTCTATTAGGTCCCAAACTCGATGCTTGTATTTCTTAAGTACATCATTTTTCTCAGCATTTAAATTTCTGACTTGATTCATAATTAACTTAGAGTCACCATAAACTCGTAAACACTTAATACCTCCTTTTTGAGCCCATTCGAGGCCATGAATGAGGGCCTCATATTCTACCATGTTTTTTGTATAGCTAAAAGTGAACCTCGAGGTCGAAAAATATTTGTCCCCATTAGGTGATACTAGCATTGCTCCTCCACCAGCCCCTGTCCTACATCTTCAACCATCAAAATACAACTACCAAAGTTGGTTTTCTTCCTGTTTGGAATGCACTTGATCTTTGACCAAATTAGGAATGGCTACATTAGGTTCATGGATTACATAGACTCCTAACCCAACTTCTTCTATATGGTTGGATGAGTCGAGGTCTTGATTTCTAGTAGCCCATTCATCCAAGTTTTCTTCTTCATTAGATGGACTAGGATCTAAGGCCATAGATTGAGACTCTAATACATGAGTGGCTAAAAGGTTGGAATTTAAAGAGTTGGTTATGTACGACTCGATATGAACTTTGGCTAATAGTTCGGACTCAATAGTCACTTTGGTACCATACCTAGTTCTAAAGAATAGGTTAGACCAATCAGTTGATAAGAACCCTCCTAGTTTGGCAGTAAAGTCTCTTGAGAGGCAAAGTACAAAATGGGGAGGCAATTCAATCATATGGACATCTTGGGAAACAACAAAGTTGGGGTAAGCATGTAATGTGAAGGCCAATTTTTTAATGATTCCTATTGTTTGAACAATAGATCCATCTAATTGCACAACTCCATTTGACATTGGTTCATATACCAAGCCTAACTTGTCTACTAAGTTTTTAGGAATAATCGAGCTACTAGCACTCGAGTCTATCATACATTTATGGACAAGCTTATCCCATATAATAAGACTTATATAGAATGGTGGGGGTTTCACTTCTTGATTTTGTTTCCCACCTCTGGCCTTTGAGTTGTTCGCAAGTATAATTCTACTCTTTTCTACATTAACAACACCTAAAGATGAAAGTTTAGCCAATGCATCTTGTAACAAACCTTTTTGGCCTGGGATATACAATGCATCCATAATGGACATGCTAACTATAGCTTTCTTTAAATGCTCAACCACATTAAAAGACACAAGACTTACCTTTTGCTGTCCCAAAGAACAATATTGGCATTTACCTTTCGCTATCCTCTACAAAATTTGCACCTTTAATTGTACTACGGGGACAGTTTGAGGTTGAATGACATGACTTTTATCTCTTGTAGCTTGCTGTTGTGAATTTACAACTTATTTTTTTGTTTCTATTGCTCTCCTTTTTGACCTTGTTTTCACCACAATGGGAAAACCTTGTTGTTTCTAACCTTGAAAATGGTTAACTCCACATTATTTAGCACTTTTCCAATTCACTAAAGCAACCTCAAAGTTGCCTGGATGTTCCACATTCTCACTTGGAAAATTTTCTAGTCCAGCATAATGATTCTACACCATGAGAGCTTGATTCTCCATCCTACTCATGCACACAGCCTAATTGTGTGGTTGATTGTACATGTAGCACCAATCATATTCTTGAGCCAAGTTGTTCTATGGTATGAGTTCCCTTCATGGGCCAACAACATTAGGATCATAAGGTAGAAAGGGCTTGGGATTAACACTCATTTTTTGAACTTGGAAATCATTCTAAAATGGTGGCCTATTCTATTGATTTTGCTGATAAGGAGCTTGGTAAGGCCTATTTTCATGGCCGACTTATTTCTTAAGGCTCACACATTCATTGTTGAAAGTTTTACCAAAAGTTTGCAACATATTTTTTATTTCTTGGATTCCTTGGTCTAGTTTGGAAAGGCATTTTCTTGAACAACACCCTGATAACCTATTGCTAGGACTAGTGGAATAGTAGCAATAGGAGGAAAATTCATAGGGACAATTGGTTGAATTTTGGGAAAAATAGGTGTGGGTGTCTCGGGGCTATTTTTCCAGTTTGAATGAGACAATTTTTTCCCCTTATTGCAATGTCATAGGAATTTGGAAATGTAAACCCCCCCATGGACTATATCATAACCAAAATTTCACTATTTAGGGCTTTTAGGAAGAATATGAAGGCATTTTTGGGTGAGGGCTTAACTATCAAAGGAATCCTATCCTAGGTTCTCTAGAACTAATAATTAAAATCAGCCATGTGTTCATGGGGAGCCCGCTTGATGGTGCTCAACTGCTCTAGAAATGAAAGGTGATCCGACTTATCCATGAACTATTGGTGTAGGCCATCACCAAGTTGGTCCCATGTTGCAATAGAATTGGTTGGGAGCCCTCTAAACCACTAAAGGGCCTTCCCCTTCAATGAAGCATCCAACAACCTTATAGCCACATTCTCTTCTGTCTTGTTATGCACCAAACATAATGTCACCACATCTTGGATGTGTTCAATAGAGGTGATTTGGTCTTCACCCATGAAGTATGGTAGTCCCTTAAGTGCAACAGTTGGGATGTCATCATGTCAATCCAACAACAATGGGCTACCCCTATTAAATGGTGCGAAGAAAAATTGTCTCACCCTAGGTGGGGCTTGAGATATTGGAGTTTGTTTCCTCTTCACAGAAATGAGAGGACTGAGCTTCAAAGGTGTGGAATTTGCTCTCCTTATTGAATCAAAGGTCCTTCTTGGCATTCTACCTCTCCTTCTTGGTGGGGAGAGTTGCAAATACTCAAAAGGAGCTAGACTAGATCTATTCTGGATCCTTCTCATAAGTTGTTTGCACCAAATTTGCAATGTAACCAAAAATTAGGAGTCACCTAGTATATTTTTGAAACCTCTATAGGAAAAAAATGTGGTTGCATACACTGAACAATAGTTTATAACTTCAAAAATGACTCTAAAGACAAGACTCTAGAGTCCCACCGAGTGTTCCAAAAACTGTTGGCATTCAAGATTGCACCCTTAGCTAAGTTAGACTTTCCTATCCTATTGCAACATGGAAACACTCTCAAATTTGTGGGTAAATCTATAGGTGAGAGTGAATCTCCAAAGTGGGTTGGTTCCCCCAATAAAACACCTAATCTACTAGACCTTTAGGGAAAAGGGTTAGAAGGAAAAAATGAAAAACGGAAATCCTAAACTAAGGTGATTCATCAACAATAAGAAGATTATGATAATTCTTTCCACTCACAACAATACCTCCAAAAATCTTTTATTTTCACAATCCCACCCTAAACATATAATTCGGAAGTGACTTGCATAGAGGTTAATCAAATATAACACATAATGCAACCTAAATAACATGAAAACCCTATAAAAAAACCTGCAATGACAAGAGATAAGAATGATTCTACATTTTTGAATCACAACTAACATCAAATTGTAACTGTAAATTTGAACAACTGGACATGGCAAGGAAACTTTGTTGTTTTATTGAACTAAAGGAGTGACAATTTTAGAATTTGAGTACATCAATTAGTTTACAAAACTCTCTTAGTGGATAGGAGAGCAAGAAACTATCAATCTGAACCCCTGAGAATTTAAAATTTCTCCAACTTATAGCCCTCAAGTGATCAAAGTAGTGAAAAATAGAAAAAATCAGCTCAATTGTATCTCCAAAATAGCAACTCTCCCCCATTTTCGAGCTCCTTAGAAAAGCCTAAAAAATAGAGTCTCAAACTGCTCCAAACTCCAAGAGAAAAGTGTTAACTTTCTATCTCCAAGCGGTTGATCCATAAAATCCACAAAATCAGGTCCAAAATAGCTCAAAACTGAAAATGGAAAGTTCAGTTTGTTCATCTCCTTCCAAACTCGCCCAAGAACTCCAACTCAAAATAGAAAGTTTCCATGAGGACTTAAGTACACCAACTACATTTAAAACCATAACAAACACCAAGGTAATTTATAGAAACATTACCCTAGTGATGTTTTAGATTGTTTGGAGTTTCATAAAACAATATAGAAACCCTCCTAATACGTCTGATTTTTGTAATTTGAGTTCAAATATTTTTATTTTTTGAAGTTTGAGTAAAATTTAATGTTTTTGAAAAAATCAAAACACTATGTGAAGGCTCCTATACATTTGATTTTTCTTATAAAAAATCATAAAACTCAATTATGAGCCCTATACCATAAAAACACTAAGGCATGGATAGCTCTACCTAGTGAAAAGGGGGCAATGTGTATATGGTTCACATGAAAAACACAAAGGCAAGGTATGGGTTTTGTTTGATTTTCTTTAAAAATCAACAAAAATGCCTAAGGCATGGCTTGACCTAGGCAACATATGTGACAAGGTATTAACATAGCATTTGATTTTTAAAAGAATGTGATTAAAATCACATTTGAATTGAGGCAATGGAAAAACCCTAAGGTCAAAACTAACCCCTAACACACATTTTGATCATCATTTTCATTGGCCAAGCTTAGAAAAAACAAAGCTCTGCATTCTACCACCATGGGAAACTAGGGTTTGAGCTTGAAGGTTGCCATTTCAAGCTACATCATGTTGATTTTCCTCTACAAATCGATCTTGAGTCTTTTGTTGGAATTTTAATGTCTTTTTTACTTCATTTGCAAGATAAAAATGGGCCTATAGGTCACGACCATGATTGGTTTTTTGATGCATTTCATATGTTTTGTGTTTCCCATTGCTTCATTTCTTTGTTTGGCTGCCATGAGAATGATTGGTTCGAGCTTTTGTGAAGGCTTGGCCGTGGGCTTGGACTAGTTTTTTGACTCATAGCCATGGTAAGCTTCATCTCCTTTTTCACATCATGCATTTCTCTTTCTTAAAATGCTTGATTTGAGCTCATTTAACAAAAAAATGAAGAATGCTTGACCTTTTCTAAGTTTGGCCATTGTATAGTCCATTGCCATTCACTTGCATTTCTTCATTTCTACAAAAAACAACTTATTCTAGGGCTCGACCCATGTTGTAGAAAGTGATGACATTTGTAAGAAGAGAAAACCAGAGGAAAACCACACTTTTTTTTGTTTCTAAGGGTTTGCATACCCTCCATGGCCGCGGCCATGACTGTACCATACTCCATTTTCTAAGGGCTTTAATATTTGAATGAAATCAAAACTTTAAGTGTCTTCTACATTTAAACTTTTGAGATAAAAACCCAAGTGGGTTTGTGTTTTGTGGAGAGAAATCCTCCTCTCAAGTTGTGGCCATGAAAGCACCAACTAAGGTTTCATTGCATCAAAACTCCCTATTCATTTCCTTTGCATTTGTACTTTGAAACAAAAACCTTAAGTGGGTATTCCAATTGTAAAAGGAAAATCATCTCTCAGGTCGCGCCCATGAGAGCTCAACTACCCATTTACTTGGAATTCTTGTATAAGCTAGAGCTACTTCATTACTTTTCCATTTTGAAAATTCACAATGTAAACCCATGTGGGTTTCTTCCTAAAAGCTCAAAAATATGTACGTTCCATTTGTTTCTACTTCTAAACCCTAGCTTATTTGATATTGGCTCACTTGATTGCTCTTTAAATGTAGGCTCTATTTTACTTAGAAATTATTCATTACGGAACAAGATATTTTCTTTTCAATGCTTGTAATTACTTGATTTCCAATTTTTCTTGAAATGTATAAACACATTGAAGCTCAAACACTACTTGATATCTTTTAGTTGCTTGTCAAATTGCTTGTCAAACATGTTTTCCCTTACCTTCCATGCAATTTTTTATTCACTGTTTAGAATGATAAAATGCAATGAGATCCTCCTCATGAATGTAGCATCAACACATTGAGACAAGACTTGATTTTTTTTAATTCCATTGTTCTATGAAGCACACACAAAAAATTATTTACTTTCACTCAAAATGTGATGTATGATGATGCTTTAATTTTGTTTACTCATTTCTCACAATGTTGCATTCAGCCACCATGATGTATCTATAGATTACTTGCTACTTGTTGTCATCCATTCCAAGCATTTTGAGCATTCAGAAAATGTATCTCAAGCTTTTACTTTCACCATTGTTTCATTTGGCACTACAATGAAATACCCTTTTGTATCTATAGCATTCATAATGCTGAAACAATCATTGAGTTTCTGCAAACTACTTTCATAAATGGTGTTGCTTCAAGTTGCATTCAACTTAAACACTTAGGGTATTGTGTCTATAGTTAGCAATGCTTATTTTTACTTATTGACTTTCATGCTTTACTTGCAACCACTTGTAATTCTGTTTCTTTAGGGAGATAATCTTTCTTTTTTACTCTTCATGCATTTTTATCTCTCTCGGGTAGCAAATGTTGATGAATCTATTCTTTTCATAAAAGATTTTGAAATACAAACACCTGATGATGATGTTTTGAAGCTTCTCAAATTGCTTCAGTTGTGATTGTTGATTTATAAACAAGGCATTACATGTATGCCTGTTCACTATCACATTCAAAGATAATGTACTTGAGCAATTGATCATTTATTATCTTCAATTCATTGCATTTTTAGACTTGATTGTCCAATATGATCAATTGCTTGAGCTCTTATGACACTTGTGATGCACTCCTTTAGATGCATATCTCTTTTGAGCAATATTGAATTGTTTCCTTTCTCAACCCCTCTCTTGAATGTTAAGGGGCAGCATGTCAAGCTCAACCCTTGTGGGAGCCCATTTTATACCACATGCTATAAATCTTCAAAAGAGATTAGCAACATGGCTTCTCCTATACCTGTGTAAGAAACAAATAGTGTTAGATTAAAAACAATAAATCCAAACTTTCTTAGGATGTTTCCTCCTTGGAATTCTCTTGCACTCTTCTTGTCTTTGCTCAATTGATTCAGTGCATCATAAGTGGTATTCTACATTACTGTTGATAGATCATATAGGAGGATTCATAACCTAAGATCTAACAAACATTACAATTACTTGTAGGTTCACTTGGAGAATGGGAGCAAAGAGGAACACACAACACTAAAGGCAACTCAAAGACATATTCAGGCAATGATGGATATGTTCCCTCTTATGTGCTCTTTTCCCTTTTTATCTTCAGTAGCATAGTGTACTACTTATGATTCATTGTTTCAGATACTCACACGGCTTTTGTGGGACACTTGATTCTCCTTTTCATCCCAATAATTATAAAACAACATTTTGTGCAATTCTTGTTCAATTTTGTACTTCTCTTTTGCAAAATGTATGAAACATTTTGTAATGAATTAACTTAATACAAAATGAAACAATTTCTTTTATATTTCATGCAATATTTAATGCTACAAATGATGAATGACAAATTGAAACACATTGCACTTTATTAAAACTTCAAAACTCAAATATATGCAATGGTAAAAGCAACTGCAAAAATAAATTGAAACTCTTCACCTTAAAATGAACCAGAATTAACCAACTCTATCAATTTGATTTGTGGTGAAAAATTGATAACATAAAACTTGATGATAAATAGAAATTTGAAACATGAAATGTGTGTGCAATCGTAACTTTAAGTGTGTCTAAGATTAAGATCTCTAATGATGCAAATAAAACCTACTCAAGTGTGTTAGAATAGGATCTTATAATGAAACATGAGCAATGAAAGAGACCTACTTTAGGGGATCCCAAATCCCCTTAATAAGTCATAAATCTAAATATACCTCTCTTTAGGCTAAAAATATAATGATCATAGAAGATGGAATCACTTAGGAAACAATTCATTAGGCTTGGTTGAATCTCATGGTGTTTCTCCCAAAACCTATAATCCATCATGATCCTTCATAGGCATCTATCATCACTTCTTCAATAATTCTTGATATTTGACAACAAAATGAGCTTGAAGACCTGCAAAAACACTATAATGTTGCTCCAAGACTTCACTCTTTGCTTTCTAATTTCTTTGAATGCTTGATCTCATGAGAATTGCTTAGATTCTTCTAGTGTTCTAGTGTGAAACATAGTGAAATAATATTGTATTAATACATAACTTAATATTAATTCTTAAAATTCAAATATCACAAGTGACATTGAATTATCGATTTTAACTCATTAAAATTCCACCAAAAAAATATCCAAAAGAGGGGTCCTAGGCCTAAGTGAGGACCCATTTTCCATGTGGTCAATGGGTCCTAGGTCTAAGTGAGGGCCCATTCACCATGTGGGGAATGGGTCCTAGGCAACTTACCTAGGACATGTTAGTGTAATTAATTAATTATTACACTAGCATAAGTTAACTTAGGTTTTGCATTTAATCCTAGGTTGCATTTTTAAAATCATAAATAATGGGATAATTTCCCCTTTTCATGTGTAGGGATAAGATTCCTTCTAGAAGATGAGTTGTCCTTCTAGAATTTTTATCATTCCTAGGTAGGGTTCACATATTGTCACATGTCGTGTGATTTTAACACTTGGAAACATCTTATGCATTCTAGATTCTCAATCTTTCCTATTTAATCAAGCACTTGTACTCTTGTATCATATCACATCATCAAAATAGAATCTCTATTTTGCATTCCATTATTGCAACACTTTTGTGTGGTTGAATATCTTTCCTAGCAATTGACACTGTGACTCCATCATATCAACATGGTATTAGAGCTTTTCTAGTGAAACCTCAACTTAGGATCAAGAAAGTTGGTGTGCGAGATTCTTTGCAAGCTTGGAGTTTTATTTGCAAGATAGTTGGTTCTACCTGGGAGCTAAGATAATTTTTTGTGCACATCAGGCTCTCTTTGACCTCTCCATTGCATATAGAAGGCCTCAAAACCCATAGATCACTTTCTCAATCATCAAAATCAGAGACATATCAACCGAGACCCATTGAGGTATCATCTAGGGTTTGCATTATTTTGTACTACCCATACAATTTTTGCAGAAAAAAAATCCCCTTTCAGTCCTCCATCATGATTTTTTTTAGATCATTAGGCTATTTTTTATTTATTCATTTGGGCATATTTTTATATAGTTTAGGCAAAAATCAAATCTTTGGAGCGACCTGGATTTTAATTTGCAATCGGAAGAGTTTATTTTTCATAGACTATAGTGTTCGAGCTTTTATTTTTCACCCATTGGAAAACTTTATTTTATTAGTATTTTATTAGAAATTTTGAATTGCAATTTTTGCAATATTCAAAAAATTTCAATCAGCTTTCACTGACCACTTTGTAGACACTGACAGGTCAGCCTTTGTCATCGACTGTCAGCAATTGTCATCCACTGTCAAGCTTTACACCATCCACTGTCACTAACCTCCATTTCCTGGCACCTGTCCGTGACCATCCAAAAATATCCCTAGAAACTCCCACCAGCGCTGGTCACCTGGAGATCTGAGGGCTCTGCTTGTCTCCAGTAGCACCTCCACCTTGTACTAGCCACACCACCACTAATCCACTAGTCTACCACTCTGACGCCACTCAATTCGTGGGGCACTTTTTTTTCCCCCTACTTTTCCTATGGTCACATCAACGACCAAGGGATTTTTTTTTTAGGCCCCGAGTTCTTTATTTTTGCACTTGGTTAGTCTAATCAAGTGCATTGCAGTAGTGATCTTACAGAGGTTGTATCTTTTGCACAAGCTATCAAAATTTGGAAAATGATATACCATTGGAAAGCTCTTGGAGTCTACTTTCCAATGGTACACTCTATTTTCCAAAATTATTCTATCATCAAAAATTATATCTAGTTGAAGTGAAAACCCTAATTTGGGCTTAGAAGGTGATATCTCTTGTTTAGTTTGTCAAATTTCTGCCATTCTCGTAGCATCAGAGAGGTATTGCAGTCTTTTTTTTTCTCAATCCAACATTTCCTTTCAGAATCAGCTTCAGGTGAAGTGTCTTGGTTGTTTGTCACCTTGAGTTCTTTTTGTCTTCACTTGAACATCTTACTTTTTTGGAGGAAGTTGTTTGTATCAAAGGGGCTTCATTTAAGTTGATCATTGATATATCATTAGATTCTAGCATTTCCTTTCAGAAATTTTTTTCCTTGTATAGTTGTTCTTTCTCTAATGTCAGATACAAGATTTGAGATTCTCGCACTGCACAATTATCATACATGGAAAGTCAGCATGCAACATCTCCTTTGGTCAAAGGGCCTATGGTCAACGTTGAATGAGAATCAACCACATTTGACCAGGGAATATGAGAAATTTCAGCACCAAATCAAATGTGAGGAGGCTATGGGACTAATTGCTCTTCATGTCTCCAACTCCTTTTTTTTCCATATTGAGGGGTGCAAAAATCCTAAGGATGTTTGGGATAAACTCAAGGATTAGTTTGTTTCTATCAGTGATGTTCGAGCTTTGCATTTAGAGTCAAAACTTGCTTCACTCTGAGTTGGTCAGTTCCCCTCCATTGAATACTATTTAGTAAAATTCAAGTCCCTGAGGATACAACTATCCAGGTGTGGAAAAGACAAAACTGAAAAGGAATGCATCTTCATGATCTTGTCAAAGTTAAGAGGTTCTTTCTCTTATTTTTCTACTTCTTTCTATTCTACAATGGATGGTCTTTAAGATAGTTTTGTAATGCCTTCATTTGAGACTTTTTTTGAGTAGTTGACTAGAGAACAATCAAAACTCAATCAGGTTGATTCATCTACAAAGTCTCATGCTCTTGTTGTAGCACCATCCAAAGGAAAAGGAAAGAACAAATGGAAATGTAAGACAGGATCTTCTAATTCATCCCAACATAAGGAAGAAAAGCCTAAGAGGGAGAGGTCCAAGTGCAATTTTTGTAATAGCTTGGTCATAGTGTAGAGACATGTTTTAAGAGGGAGATCCATGAGCTAAGATATATTCTTAGAGATCATAGCATCACTCTTCCTCCTTCTTCTATCAAATGGCCTCATTCTTCTTCAGTCATCTTCAGGCATTGCAGGGATTGCCACAATTGAGAATCATGGCAAGGGAAATGCTTTGATCACTACTCTAGTTGATAGAAGGGAAGGCTGGGTCATTGACCTAGGTGTTTCATGTCATGTCACCTATTCTCAAGATCATATTCTTTGGGATTCAATGAGGCCTTTAGAGTTCAACATGATATTCACTTCAAATGCAAACATTGTTAATGTTGCTACTATTTGTGATGTTGCTTTGGAGGAGGGATGGTTGTATGATGTTGCATATATTCCTCAAATGGCCCACAATTTGCTTTCAGTCTATCAACTTGCTCAAGAGGGTTTGAAAATTTAGCTTACATCAGATATATCTATTATAAGGGATTATTTTGACACACTTGTTGCTTATGGAGAAGCAGATCATCACTCCAGGGTTTACAATTTTACCAAGTTTTGGGATCATGCTCAACCTACTCCTAACTCTCTAGAATCTAGGGTAGGAAGTAGTTCTAATCCTCCTCGCTAGGGTTTTGGTGGTTGGTTGGACTTGGCTCTTCTCGCAGATCCATCTTCTTCCTCATCTACCTCTTAGTTGAGATTTGTTTCAAAAGGGTAGGATTAACACCTCTCTTTAGACTTGTGGCATCTGGATGGGTTTACATCAGGTCTTGCAGACTTTTCTTCTCACTTCACCATAGGTTTTGAAGACATCCTAGAGGGGACTACTCTCCTTTATGGGGGGGACATCTAGTAACTTATTTTTTCTTCTTTTTTTAATCTTTGTGATGGTTGTAGTCCTTGGGGGGATGATGTTGAGTCCTCCAATCATCACTCTTCCATCATTTTTTTCTTTTTTCATCTCCTTTTTGGTGATGGGTTTTGTTCCCACTGGGTTTTCCCCTTTTCTCCGATTGTGGGAGATTAGTTGCATCTTCATCATGTAAATGGGTACCTAACATGGCCTCATAGCTGGGACCCATCATCTTTGCATAATCATTGCATTTCCTCCCTAAGTTGAACTTATGGGGGGGTGTTATTGTAATTAATTAATTATTACACTAGCATAAGTTAACTTAGGTTTTGCATTTAATCCTAGGTTTCATTTTTAAAATCATAAATAATGGGATAATTTCCCCTTTTCATGTGTAGGGATAAGATTCCTTCTAGAATTGTTATCATTTCCTAGGTAGGGTTCACATTTTGTCACATGTAGTGTGATTTTAACACTTGGAAACATCTTAGGCATTCTAGATTCTCACTCTTGCCTATTTAATCAGGCACTTGTACTCTTGTATCATATCACATCATCACAATAGAATCTCTATTTTGCATTCCATTGTTGCAACACTTTCTGTGTGGTTGAATATCTTTCCTAGTTAAGGTCCTCCATTGAAGATTGGAGCCTTAGGGACACTGTGACTCCATCATCTCAATAGGACACACATCATACAAGGTGAAATTTCATACAAAAATAGGGTCCTAGGACCTAGTGAGGACCCATTCGTGAGGTGGTAAATGGGTCCTAGGTCGCCTACCTAGGACACACGCTGTCCAAAATTAAGTGTTGTGTAATGGAATTTATGAATGACATGTTTTATCCCTTAGAATTTGCATTTAATTAGGCTTGGATTTGAATTAAAGGGACCAATTAAGGAAAATTAACCTCAATTAATTAATAAAGCCCTAGATTAGTGTGAAAGTGTAAAGATACACTTTACAACACCCTAAATAAGGCACAATTAAGTCCATTTAGTTTAAAAGGGCCCTAAACTTAATGTGAATATGAAAAACATATTACAACACTAAAATAGGGCATAATTAGGCTCATTTTAATATTAATTTATCCCAAATTAAGTCTGAAAAAGGATACTTTTTCCTACACTACAAGTATGTGTTGAGGAAAGGAAGTGTTGTCTTCTACAACTTTCTTAAGTGTTTTTTATTCAATAAAATACATTGAAGTCTATCTAGGAGAGTGCTCTTCATTCCTTTGTTGTTGGTTCTTGGGTCTTGCTATTTGGCATTTCAATGTTAGTGCTTTGTGGACATTGCACTCTGAACAATGGGGTAAATGGGGATGCTTTATGGCCTAGGTCATATAACACCACTCTTCTCCAATTGTCATTCAAATATACCCTAGGATCCCAAATTGGATTGACTATCAACACAAAGGTGAGTCAATTCTCAACAAGGAAGACCTAGGGGGGATCTTTAGGTTTTGAAGGGTTCACCACCAAGAAAAAGCTTGGAAAAGATGATTTAAAATTCAACTCACAAAACCTAGTAATGCAAGCCAAATAATGAATGCAGATGATGAAAGTAAGCGACAAGTTAGGATATATGTGTACCTGGGAATTCTAGAAATGTAATGAGGATTTAGGAAATGTAAAAATGTTGTCAAAATATGCCAAGGAGGACTAAGACACCCTTACTATTGTCTTCATCCCATTGTTGTTTTTTGAGGTAGATACAAAATATTCGGATGTTGGAATAGGACCCGAAAGAATCTCTATAAAATTCCACTTGGAGGACTAAAACACCCTTGCTACTGACTTAGTATTATCTTGAGTTTCTAAAATCTCTTAATGTGATCCTAAGGCTCAATGTCTACACTTCCTTCTTCTCTGATCTCAGGTTTTGAAACTTCTAAATCTGGCCTGTAAGTGAGTTTTCATGAAGATGAAAAAATTTCAATGCAACTTTGAAACTTTGTTGTCACAAGTATGAATGAGTATGGTGGTGTTTTCATTGATTTCAACATAGTATAGGTTGTTATAGATAAAGGAAATAAGTGATTGCATGTTGTGCATGTATAGTTGAGATACATTTGAGATGTTGTGAGTACATAGAGCTATCTTTATGGTGTTGCAGGTGTACTGATATAATGATTTACCAAGTGCTTTTGAGAAAATTAATAAATAGTGAAGAAAAAAATGTGTGTGTGTTCAGAATGTGCTATGGTATGTGCTCCACATTTCTTTTGTGTTGATCCTATGCTTTTTTGGATCTGAAGTGTTGATTAAATACATCCTTGGGTGAAATATCATGGACTATAGCTTTTGGTTTGATTTAGAGTAAAAGATGAGTTCACCAATTTTTGAATTGGTTGTTGGATGTTGTGGTTGTCATTGATGTGAACACTATTAGCATAAATGCATTTGAAGCTATATATGTCGAGGATATTGAGAAAATTGTAAAGAAATAAGTTGCAAGTTGTCAATGGTAAAATGAAGTTTATTCTATTGGTATGTTTTGTATGTTGATTATTAGAGGTTGTGGACTAAAGGGTTTGTTGCCGAGTGTATCTATTTTATCCATGTCGAGTTTTAGAGATCTGCATGAAGATTTGATCGAGTTATGAAGATTTCCATTTAGACAAATTTTCTATTTTTTCAGTCAGTGTTCCTAATTGAGGATTTTACTATTTCAATTAGTTCAGTTGTTGTGGATGCTTCTCTAGTGATTCATGTTGCTTGTGGATGTTTCTAGATCATACTCTATCTTTGTTGCATGTCTACACTGATCGATGTGATCATGGTTGGCAATTTTCTCTTGTGTGTTCATGTTTTTCTTGTCCTTGGCCGACATGGTGTTGAAGTGTGTTGTGGATCTTCAAGGAGTAATTAATTGAAGTGTTTTTGTGTTGGAGATATTGTTTTGGGTCCTCATTAAATTGTTTTCAACTTTGGTTGATTTGCATTGATAATCTTTAATGATTTGGGATGACAGTTTATATTCATTTTATTATTTCTTTGTGGCCGACTTGTAGCAATGAAATTTCATGTTGTAGATATATAAGAGTGATTTTTTATTCAAATTGAACTATGCGAATGTATGCCAGTTGATGTCGAGTGTGTGTGTATGTGTGAATATCATTCAAAGGCAGAGCATAGTGTGAAGAATTGTGAAGCAGTGTGAAGAAGAGTGAAGAAAAGTGAAGAAGTGTTCATGTGCTTAATTGGAACTGTAATTAGGCATTAGTAGATGCTATTTTCTCAGTTCAAAAGCTAGATGGCTTTAACTCGAATCTCTTTGTAATAGAGTGTGTCTTTCTTTGTAATTAGTTAGTGCGCTCTAGGAAGTGTTCCTGAATGCATGTACATTCCCCATATTTCATTTTCATTATACTTTTAATAGGGTATAATCTTGTGGACTGGCCTGCATTGTGGTTTTTCCCCTAATAGGGTTTCCACATAAAAAATTTTAGTGTTATGTGTGTTTCTGATGTGTTGTTGATTCATGCTTTCATGGTTAATTATCAAATCTGAGAATAAGGTTAATAAGTTGAATAAGTTTTGAATTTCTATGACAACTGATTCACCCCTCCTCTGAGTTGTTTTCCCTTGTATTGCCAACAATTGGTATCAGAGCAGGTTCCTTGGAAGAAGTTTAATAGCTTGAAGTGATCCAAGATGGAAAGTTAGAAGAAGGATAGTTCAAGATTTGATGGAACAAATTATTCTTTGTGGAAGACTCGAATGGATTTCCATCTAAGATGCATTGGTGAACCCTACTAGAGCATTACAAGTAATATGCATATTATTCCACATAGTGGTCCTACTACTTCTGCTAAAATTAGAGATGTTGAGTATAATATCCAGGCTAAGGAAGCTTTGTTGAGTGCTTTGATTGATTTTGAGATGAAAATTTTTATGGATCTGAAGACTGCCTATGAGATCTAGAAAATGTTGGAAACCTTGTATGAAGGTGATGCTAATGTGAAGATTGCTAAGTTTCAGAGTTTGAAAGGGAAATATGAAAGGTTGAGAATGGGTGATGATGAGAACATTAATACTTTCATGCAAAGAGTGAATGAGCTTATGTGTGGAATTAAATGTGCTAGTGGAAAGATAGATGAATTTGAGATTGTTGCTAAAGTGCTTAGATCCCTATATGATTCTTACAAAGTCAAAGCTAGTGCTATTGAAGAGCTCCATACTGTAACAAACATAAATAAAGATACATTGGTTGGTAAGCTAACTGCTTTTGAGTTGAGTGAATTTGGTGATGCCCTTCCTAAGGTTGAATCGACATTTAAGGCTACTACTTCTGGGAGAGATAGACAGGGATATGATCTGAGTGAGAGTTCATCTAGAAAGAAATTCAAGTATGAGGATGAAATTAGATAGATTAAAGAAGAAGAAAGAGAGCTAGAAGAGTTGGAAGCACTTCTTGTCAAAAGAGTACCAAGAGGAAAAGGTAAGTATGAAGGAAAATTTCCTCTAAAATGTTTTTCTTGCAATAAGATAGGCCATTTTGCTTCAAGGTGTCTGGAAAGAGTTGCTAAACCAAGGCATAACAAGCCTAGATTTCAAAAGAATTGTTACTATGTTATTGATGAAGGCATGATAGGTGATGAATTTGATAAAGGAAATAGAAGTGATGATGAATGGGTATTTATTGATATCAAGGAAAATAGTCCTGTATCTACTGAATCTATTGGTTGTACTAATGTGGAAAAAACCCTAGCTGCTTGAGTTGAAGAAAAAGATGAATGGGTGATTGGCAGTGGATGTTCACATCATATGAAAGGAGACAAAATTAAGTTTGTAAGCTTTTAAAAGTATGATGGCAGCATTGTGAGATTTGGTGATAATACAGCTGGTGTGATTTGTGGAAGAGGTTGCATTTCTCTTGATGGTAAACATAATACTGATGATGTTCTATATGTAGAAGGCTTGAAGCATAATCTTTTGAGTGTTGGTCAAATGGTTGATAAGGGATACAATCTTCAGTTCAAGGATGGAAAGTGTAGAATATTGAGTATCGGAAATGAAATTGCATTAGGTACAAAGACAAAAGGTAATATCTTTCACTTAAGTGCTACTAGTAAAGGTTGTTTGATTGTTCAAGTTGATGAAAGTTGGTTATCACATAGGAGGTCATGTCATGTTAACTTTGATAATATTGTCAAGATAATTTCCACTAAGGTTGTGAGAGATCTACCTAAGTTAGTGAAACTAACTAATGCAATATGTAAGGAATGTTAATTGGGAAAGCAAACCAGAATTTCATTTGGAAGTAAAAAGCATTTTTTAAATGAATTGTTAGAGATTGTGCATACTAATCTATGTGGTACCTCTAAGGTTAGAAGTTTACAAGGTTACAAGTATTTCATGTTACTCATTGATGATTATTCTAGAATGGTATTGGTTACTTTCTTAAGGGATAAATATGAAGCACTAGAAAAGTTCAAGATAACTAAAGCTATGGTTGAGACAGAGACAGGTTTGAAGATTAAATGTTTGAGATTAGATAGAGGTGGTGAATTCACTTCTAGTGAATTTAATTCTTTTTGTGAAGAGCATGGAATAAAGAGACAATTATCTACACCATGGACCCCTAAGCAAAATGGATTTGTGGAAAGGAAGAATAGAACTATTGAAGATGTTGCTAGAACTATGATGCTACAAGGAAATATTCCTCATATTTATTGGAGAGAAGTTGTGAGTACTGTTGTGTACACAATTAACTGGGTACAAATCAAAGGTGATATTGGTAAGACCCCTTTTGAGCTATGGACTGGTTAGAAGCCTACTATTAAATACTTCAAGATATTTGGAAGCAAATGTTATATTAAGAGAGATGAAGACATAGGAAAGTTTGATGCTAGGAGTGATGAAGGTATCTTTTTGGGTTATTATACTAAAAGCAAGGCCTACCAGTGTTACAATAAAATATTAAATAAAATGGTTGAAAGTGCAAATGATAAGGTTCATGAAAACTTAGGTGCACCATCCAGAACCTATAGATATGACTCTAATGATCAAGATGATAGTAAAAACAAAGGGAAGCAAGTTCAAACTACAAATCAAGTGTAAATCAATCTAGTAAATTAGGAGAATGAAGAAGGAGAAACTGGTGAAAGACCAGATGAGAGATCAAAAGAACCCAAAGTTGAAGAAAATCCTAAGAAAACTCTGAGGTATGTAAGATTAAATCATTTATAAGATCAGATTATTGGTGATAAGAATAAAGGTGTTCAGACTAGGAGAAAGATTGTAGAAGAATATTGCTTGATTTCAAAAATTGAGCCTACTAGTGTGAATGAAGCATGTAAAGATGAGTATTGGATTGAAGCAATGAAAGAAGAGTTAAAATAGATTGAAAAGAATGATACATGGATTCTTATTCCCAGACCTAAGGATAAGAATGTAATTGGAACTAAATGGGTCTTTAGAAACAAACTGAATGAGCAAGGTGAAGTGACTAGAAGCAAAGCAAGATTGGTATGTAAAGGATATTCATAGATAGAAGGAATTGATTTTGAAGAGACCTTTGCTCCTATTGCTAGAATTGAAGCTATAAGATTATTTCTTGCCTATGCTGCTCACAAGAACTACAAAGTTTATCAAATGGATGTAAAATCAGCTTTTCTAAATGGTGAATTGGAAGAAGTGTATGTTGAGAAACCTAATGGATTCCAATTGATTGATAAATAAGATATGGTGTGTTGGTTAAAGAAAGCATTGTATGGACTCAAGCAAGCCCCTAGAGCATGGTATGCAAGATTGGACAAGTATTTGCTAAAACTTCGATTTAACAAAGGTACTACTGATAGTAATCTATATCAATGCAATAAGATTTCCACAATCCATATGAAATTAGTTTTTTTGTTTCTAGATTCGATTGTGTTCTAATTTTTTCATCAACGTTTCCGATCACACTCTGGGATCCATCATCAGGATGGCGAGCTGAAAAAGGATGGTTTTCAGCTCTCCATCTTGATGATGGATCATGGAGTGTGATCCAAAACGTTGATGAAAAAATTAGAACACAATTGAATCTAGAAACAAAAAACTAGTAATCTATATTTCAAGATTGATGATGATAAATATTTGATTGTTGAAGTCTTTTTTGATGATACTATTTTTGGAGGAGATGATGCTTTGTGAATGAAGTTTGCTAATGAGACGCAGAATGAATTTGAGATGTCTATGATTGGTGACATGAAATTATTTTTGGGATTGCAAATAACATAGTTAGTTTAGTTGTTGTGGATGCTTCTTTGGTGATTCATGTTGCTTGTGGATGTTTCTAGATCATGCTCTATCTTTGTTGCACGTCTACATTGATCGATGTGATCGTGGTTGGTGATTTTCTCTTGCGTGTTCATGTTTTTCTTGTCCTTGGCCCACATGGTGTTGAAGTGTGTTGTGGATCTTTGAGGAGTAATTAATTGAAGTGTTTTTGTGTTGGAGATATTATTTTGGGTCATCACTAAGTTCTTGTTTACTTTGGTTGATTCGCATTGATAATCTTTAATGATTTAGGCCAACAATTTATATTCATTTTATTATTTCTTTATGGATGACTTGTAGCAATTAAATTTCATGTTGTAGATATATAAGAGTGATTGATTATTTGAATTGAAGTGTGTGAATGTATGATAGTGGATTCTGAGTGTGTGTGTATGTGCAAATATCATTTGAAGGTAGAGGAGAGTGTGAATAATTGTGAAGAAGTGTGAAGAAGAGTGAAGAAAAGTGAAGAAGTGTTCATGTTCTTAATTGGAACTATAATCAGGCATTAGAAGATGCTATTTTCTAAATTGAAAATCTTGATGGCTTTAATCTGAATCTCTTTGTAAGATAATGTGTCTTCCTTTGTAATTGAGCAGTGAGCTCTAGGAAGTGTGCTTGAATGCATTTGCATTCCCCATATTTCATTTTCATTATACTTTTAATAGGGTATAATCTTGTGGACTAACCTCCACTGTGGTTTTCCTCTAACAAGGTTTCCACATAAAAAATCTTGGTGTTATGTGTGTTTTTGATGTGTTTTTTATTCATTCTTTCATGTTTAATTATTAGATTTGAGAATAAGATTAATAAGTTGAATAAGTTTTGAATTTTTGTGTCAACTGATTCACACCCCCCTCTTAGTTGTTTTCCCTTGTATTTCCAACACTGGTATGGAAGATTTGTTTGTTTATGGACTGGGAGAAATGTATCTACTTCGTAGTCCTTCACTATTTTTTTTAGGTCTTGCGGATTTGGAAGAAGGCTTGTAATGGTTTTATCTGTGTTCTATCAAAGGTGTTCATGGTTTGGTGCTCTAGAAGACTAGTTTCAAAGTTAGTATGTGTGTCTATACAGTCTAGATGGACTGATGGGAAATTTTTTGTGTTTAAAGGTTGTTGTAGTAGCTACAGATGAGGGTGATCCTATAATACTAGTATACAATTTTTGGGAGATCCTGATTTTTGTTGAAATCACATATTTTTAGAAAACATAATGATTTAAGCCTTGAAAAGTTCCATTTAAAGGATTCTAGTTGAAGAGGGTTTGATTGAACCACCTTAGATCAAACCCCCTTGGATAAAACCCCACTAGTTTTAAACCATACCTATAATAGAGTCTCCTTTACACCTATCAAAATGCTGATAAAAAGTGACTTTTGATTTACCTTTTGTGGGATAAAATGAATACGTTTAAAATTTATTTTTTGTAAGTAGTCCTTATTATAAGCTTCTCAAAAAGTATAATTTTTAATAAATTTAATTTTATTATTATATTTATTTTTATTTCTTGTGAATGTAGGATTTTCACCAAAAATCAAGCTCTCTATTCTAAACATGTGGAAAAATAGCAAATTATCAAAAAAATTTGAAAAACATCAGTGCATCAGATATTGAAGTCCTTGATCCAACAAAAAAAATTGAATTTTGATACATAGAAAAAAAGTTATGGTGTATACAGTATGCTTATGTCTAAATTGTAATTGGTTTGACTTCAAAACTTGATAAAGAAAAAAGTATTCAATAAAACACTATGAAACCAAATGAAAGTGCTAAATATTTTAGTTACAAATCTAAATTCGAAAAAAATAAAATTTTATCCTTCATGGAAAAAAAGGTTATGTTGTATACGGTGAGCATCACTCCTTAAAAATGGTGTTTACTGAAAAAAATAGTTTTCGAAGGAGATGGAAAAAGAAGTGCAATATGATTCCAAAAATTTTGGAAAAAAAAATTAGAATCTACACACAAAATATCTCAAATCACTAGTTTGCATCATCTTCAAATTCCTCACGATTTAGCTGCTATAGTTGTCTGAAAGTGAAGATTTAGTTGGAAAAAATTAGTTCATTGTCTAGTTTGGCCAAAACTTGTAAACCAGTATTTTGGGATCACCCATGAATCTAAAGGCATCTAAGATGTGTTCTAGTGTATGGTGAATCATGTTATGTGGTCTGCATGTTATCTTCTTGTTATGAAAGCATGTACTTCAGAGTTCAATGGTGTTTTCATTAGGTTTGGCCAACTTGGTGTTTACACATCATGCAAAGGATAAGTATCAATTAAGGAAGCATGTGATTAATCCAAAATATTTTTTTGGGTCTTGGTTAAGTGTTGGTTTGGTCTGCTCTCATTCTCATCCACCATGGGGATTTTGAGTTTCCAACCTACTTTGAATTGTAAAATAAAAAGTGTGTACCAACCTTGGAGAAAGTTTCTAAGGTTGGAGACGGTATAAATAAAAGACATGATGTTAAGGATTGCACGCCACAATTGTGAGAAGCAAGGTAGATCTGAGAGATTGTGTGAAAGTGAACTGAGGCAATGAGGATTTCAATATCTTAGACTCTTGAAAGCAGTGAGTTGATGGTTTCTGCAATTCTCTGATCAAGGCTATAGATGTGTGCAAGTTGTTGTGGTGGATCTTTTGTTGCATTGAGATAATTTTTTCTATGTAACATTCTTCTTTCTATCTTTCATTATCTATAGGTAGTGAGCCTCCCATTTGGACAATGAGTCCTATCTAGACAGTAAGTCCTATCTTGGGAAGTGAGCCTCTTTGTAAATAGTTTTTTAATTACTCTTATATTGTGAGTTAATCCTCACTGTGGTTTTTCCCTTATTGGGTTTTCCATGTAAATCTAGTGTTTCTTGTATTTTCTTTCTATTATATGCACTTCATGCTCATACTTAATAACAAATTAAAGTGGATGTGGAATTGTTTAAGATCTATGGTGAGTGTGATTAGATACAACTAATTCACCCCCCTCTCAATTGTCTTGTTCATTTCAACAATTGGTATTAGAGCTTGGTTCCTCTATAGAATCCTAACAACTTTAGGAAGATCTTGAAGATGAGACAAATGGATGATAAATAAGAAATTTAGACATCTCTTGAACATCTTGACAAAGCTAAAAATGAAAATAGAGATATAAAAGAAAATCTTGATGAGGAAAATGAATGCATCAAGAAATTGAAAGAGAAATTGAATAAATTTAAACAATGACATGGAGAAGTAAGTGAGCAATTAAAACAAGCAAATGAAGAGATCACTAGATTGAAGGTGCAAGTGGAGGAAAAGAAGAGAATTGAATATTTTCTTAATATAGTGGTGCAAAGCAAGACTGATGAATGCTCAAGGCTTCAATAAGAAGTGGTAAACCTAAGAGCAGATCTGGAAAATGCAAGAATTTGTGAAGATAAGTTCAAATCAAGCTCCACCAAGCTCGATGAGTTGATTGTACAACAAAAACCAACTAAAGAAAAAGGTGGTTTGGGACTGTAAGTAAGTGAAATCTCAAAGGCTATGTAGACCCCAAACATTGTGGACAATCAAAAGACTCAAGATAAAGGGAAAAAAATCCAAGAAGCTTAGCTAGAAGACCACCTATCAGACAACCAAATGCTCAAAGGTACCCATCTTTCAATGGTGGTTTTCTTCATGCAATAAATTTTGTCACAAGGCAATAGAGTGTAAAAGTACAATAAACTAGTATGCTAGATCCTTCTTCGGACAATGTTTTGCATGCAAGAAAGTTGGACATAGAACTAGTGAATGTAGAACATGGATGATGAATTGGTTTAGAGGTAGAATGAATCAATATTTTGTTGGCTACTGCTATGCATGTAATATGTTTGGACACAAATCTAATTAGTGCAAATCAAGAGTTAATGGAGGCAAAAAAAATTAAAAAAATGTTATTTACTACAATTGCAAAAACCCCAGACACATTTCAAGAGTATGCAATAGTAAATGGGAAAACAATCTGATTTGGTAAAGAAGAATGAACCAATAAAGAAAATTGAAAAGAATGAGGTTAGGAAAGAAATGAACAAGATATGGAAGAAGAAAGAAGAGCCAGTGACATCTGTTGCAATTATGACTGAGTATGGTGGTGTTGTCATTAATGTCATCATTGATGTCAACACTGTATATGTTGTTGCAGAGAAAGGAATCAAATGGTTGTAGGTTGTGCATGTATAGTTGAGATACTATTGAGATGTTGTGAGTAGATGGAGCTATCTTTATGATGTTGTAGGTGCTCTGATATGATGAGTTACCAAGTGCTTTCGAGAAAATTAATAAATAATGAAGTTAGAATTGTGTGTGTGTTCAAAATATGCTTCGATATGTGCTCCAAATTTCCTTTGTGTTGATCCTCTACTTGTGCAGATTTGAATTGTTGTTTATGACATTCTTGGGTGATATATCCTAGATTATAACTTTTGGTTTGATGAAAAGTGAGTTTTTTTCACCCGTGCATGAACTGATTTGGTAGAGTTGTTTGTCTGTGGACTGGGAGAAATTTTTATGCTCACAATCCTCCACTAGTTTGTTTTGAGTCTTGAAAATTTGGAAGAACATTTTAATGGTGTTATCTATGTTCTATTAAAGGTGTTCATGGTTTGGTGCTTCAAAAGACTAGTTTTAGAGTTACTATGTGTGTCTATGCAGTTTGGATGGAATGATAGAGATTGTTCTGTGTATGAAGGTTGTTCATTAGCTGCAAATGAATATAAAGGAATCTGAGATGTGTTCCAGTGAATGGTGAAGTGTGTTATGTGATCCACATGTTATCTTCATGTTGTGGAAGCATGTACTTCAAAGTTCATTGGTTTTTTCATTAGGTTTGGTCGACCTGGTGTTTACACGTCATGCGAAGGATAAGTATCAATTAAGGAAGTATGTGATTGATCCAAGATGTTGTTTGGGTCTTCGTTAAGTGTTGATTTGGTCTGCTCTCATTCTCTTCCACAGTGGGAATGTTGAGTTACCAACCGAATTTGAATTTGTAAAATGAAGTGTGTGTAGCTGACCTTGGAGAAAGTTTCTAAGGATGAAGATGGTATAAATACAAGGCAAGATGTTAACCTTTAGATGCCGCAAGTGTGAGAAGCAAGATAGATGTGAAGATAGTGTGAAAGTGAATTAAGGTAGTGAGAACTTTAATTTGTTAGACACTTGAAAGAAATGAGTTGATGGTGTCTGCAATTCTCTGATCAAGGCTATGTATGTGTAGAAGTTGTTGTGGTGGATCTTCTGTTGCATTGAGAAAGTGTTCTCTGTGTAACATTCTTCTTTCTATCTTTTTGTATTTGTAGGCAGTGAGCCTCCCTTTTGGACAGTGAGTCCTATATGGACAATGAGTCCTATCTATGGGAAATGAGCCTCTTTGTAAATGGTTTTGTAATCACTCTATATTGTGAGTTAACCCTCACCATGGTTTTTCCATGAAAATTTGGTGTTTCTTATGTTGATATTGCTTTCTATTATTTGTACTTCATGCTCATACTTAATAAAAGATTAAAGTGGATGTAAATTTAATAATTTTTTGAGATTTTTGAATGTGATTAGTGACAACTAATTCACCCCATCCCTCTCAATTGTCTTGTACATTTCAACAATTGGTATTAGATCTTTGATTCCTTAGAGAAGAGCTTAACCACTTGAGGCAGATCTGATGGTGCACAAATTGACAATCCCTATGTTTGATGGATCTTATTATAGTTTCTAGAAAGTGTAGATGAGAGGTTACTTGATCTCTCTTGGTTATAAGACTTGGAAATTTGTTGAGACAAAATATGTTGAACCAACAAATGGTCCTTCTTCTATAGATGATATTTCTTCCTATGAAGAAAATTAAAAAGAAAGGTATGCAATCTATAGTTCTTTATCTCAGACTGAGCTAACAAAAGTTATTTCATTAGGCACTACTTATGAAGTTTGGAAAAAGTTTAAAGATATCTATGAAGGAAATTACAGAGACAAATTATCAAAGAAGTTAATAGCTAAGCACAAATATGAGAACTTGAAAATGGAAGAAGGTGAAGGAATTGCAAGATAATTTCAAAGGGTTGATATTGTAGTAAATGAAGTAAAAAATCAAGATGGTACTCTAACAGATGAAGATGTAATGGAGAAGATTCTAATGACCTTACCAAAGAGTTACAGTGATAAGGTCTCAGCTATTGAGGAAGTGTATGATCCAAAGAAATTTACTAAAAAACAACTATTTGGAACCTTGACCAAATTTGAAATGAGGAATTTTAGAAAAGAAAAGGAGAAAATAGAAACAACGCTCAAAGCCACCAAGATAGAAGATAATCTAGATGGTGATAGTTTAGAGGAGTTGGAAGCAAATTTTACAAGGAAATTGAAGAAAGGTACCAGTAAGTACAAAGGTATGTTACCTTTTAAATGTTTCAGTTGTGGAAATATTGGTCACTATTCTTCAAGATGTCCAAATAGATCCATACATAATAAGATCAGAGACAATAAAGGAAAAAGGGATAAAAATTTCAATAAATTGTATTATATTAGAGAAGATGTTGGAATTTTTGATGAAGAACATGATTTTGAAGGTGATAATGATGAATGCTTGTTTCTAGCCTTAGAGAATAAATTAGTATCTACTAACCATGGAATATGTGCAAGGGAATGTGGTTCGAAAAAAAAGGAAGAGATGGAAGGTACTCTGGTTACTACCTTTCATGCTAGAAAAGATGAAGATTATTGGATAATAGAAAGTGGTTGCTCAAATCACACGACCAGAGATAATAGTAATTTTACTAAACTTGAAAAGTATGATGGAGGTTTATCCATGTTTGGAGATGATTTTGGTGCAAAGATTGTTGGAAAAGGAATAATTAGTTTGAATGTAAAACATAGTATTGATGATACCTATTATGTTAAGGGCTTAAGGAATAATTTTTTGAGTTTTGGATAAATGTGTAGCAAAGGATTTAAGCTTGTGTTTTAGGATAACACTTGTGAGATTAGAAAAGGGTCTAAAACTATGGTAGCTGCAGGAAGAACATATGGAAACATTTATCAACTTAAGGGTGTTGATGGTCAATGTTTTGTGTCTCAAGTTAATGAAAGTTGGATATGGAACTAGAGGATGGGACATGTAAACTTTGACAATCTGATCAGGATTAGTTCAAGAGAAGTTGCCAGGGATCTGCCTAAAATCACAAAGCCTACTAATACTATTTGTAGAATTTGTCAGTTGGCAAAACAAACAAGATGCAGCTTTAAAGGAAAAGAAAAATCAACTACTAGAATGTTGGAATTGATTCATACAGACCTTTGTGGTCCCACAAGAATAGTAAGTCTTAATGGTGATAGGCATTTTATGCTTCTAATTGATGATTATTCAAGAATGACATGGGTTACTTTTCTTAGGGAGAAAGCTCAAGTTCTGGATAGATTCAAGGTGTTGAAGGATATGGTAGAGAATGAAGTCAACTTGAAAATAATTTTTTTAAGGTCTAACAGAGGTGGAGAATTCACCTCTAGTGAGTTTAATACATTTTGTGAAGATTGTGGTATAAAGAGACATTTTTCGGCTCCTAGAACTCCTCAGCAGAATGGAGTTGTTGAGAGGAAGAACTAGACAGTTTGAGAAGCTAGAAGGACTATCATGAAAGAGGAAAATGTATCTAATGTATACTAGAGTTAAGTATTGCACACTTTTGTTTATGTTCTTAACAGAGTTCAGATTAAGGGTAGCAACACAAAGACCCCTTATGAACTATGGACTGGAAAAATTCCTATTGTTAAGTACTTTAAGATGTTTAGAAGAAAATGTTATAATAAAAGAGATGATGATAATTAAGGAAAGTTTAATGCAAGATGTGATGAAGGTATTTTCCTTGGATATTCAATCAATAGAAAAGCTTATAGATGCTTCAATAAAAGATTGAGAAAGACTGTTGAAAGTGCAAATGTAAAAGTTGATGAAGATATACAGATATGAGTTGAAATAAGTGAAGTTGAACCAGATGAATCTATTTGTAGAAAAGTACAATAAGAGAATAAGGAGGAAGAAGAAAAATAGATTGAAGAAGAAGAAGCTCCAAAACCTACTCCTAAGACTCCAAAATATGTACAGAAAAATCATCTCGAAGAATAGATAATTGGAGACAAAAGCAAAGGTGTAAAGACAGGAAGCAAAGTGGTAGGAGTTGAGGTAAATCTATGTTTACTTTCCAAGATAGAACCTGAAATAGTGTGTGAAGCATGCAAAGATGAAAATTGGGTTAGAGCAATTAAAGACGAATTATATCAAATAGAGAAAAATTAGACATGGGAATTTGTTCCTAGACCACTAAATAAGAATGTAATTGGTACAAAATGGGTGTTTAGGAATAAGTTGAATGAGAATGGTGAAGTAGTAAGAAATAAAGCAAGGCTTGTGTGCAAAGGTTATTCATAGGTTGAAGGGATAGAATTTGAGGAAACATTTTCCCTGGTGGCAAGAATGGAGGCTATTAAGATGTTTTTGGCATTTTCTACTCACAAAGACTTCAAGGTATACTAGCTGGATGTTAAGTTTGTATTCCTAAATGGAGAATTGGAAGAAGAGGTCTACATGGAACAACCAAAGGGATTTCAGTTACTGGGTCAACCAAACATGGTTTGTAAGTTGAAAAAGGCATTGTATAGACTTACACAGGCTCCCAAAGCATGGTATACAAGGTTGGATTGGTATTTGACACAACAAAGGTTCAACAAAGGCTCCATAGATAGTAATCTTTATCAAGGTGGAAGGAAAAAAAATGTTGATAATGGTTGTGTATGTTGATGATATCATCTTTGGAGGAAATGAGGGTATGTGCAAGAGATTTGTAAAGGAGATGCAAAAAGAGTTTGAAATGTCTATGATTGGTGAGTTGATTTTTTTCCTTGGACTTCAAGTGAATCAAACTAATAAGGGCATATTTATTTCAAAATCAAAGTATGTTAAAGAATTACTGAAGAAGTTTGGAATGGATGACTCCAAACCAGTTTGTACCCCTATGGTGGCTAGATGCAAATTGAGTAAGGTGATGAATCTCCCAAAGTTGATCAGAGCATGTATAGATCTATCATTGGTGGAATATTATATCTTACTTCTACTAGAATGAATATCATGCATGCAGTATGTTTGGTTTCCAAATTTCAAGTAGAACCCAAAGAAACACATGTTACAACTATGAAAAGGATATTTAGATATCTAGGAGGCAATCCAGATATTGGCTTGTGGTATCCTAAGAAGAATGATTTCACCTTGAGTGCTTACATTGATGCAAATTGGGTTGGTTGTGTAGATGATCGGAAGAGTACAAGTGGTGGTGCATTCTTTCTTAGATGTAGGTTGGTTTCATGGCTAAGAAAGAAATAGGATTGAGTTTCTTTATCCATTGCAGAGGTTGAATACATTGTAGCAACATCTTGTTGCACACAAGTATTATGGATGAAGCAAACACTGAAGGATATAGGAGTGATGTGTGATGAGCCTATCCCTATCTTTTGTGATAATACAAGTGTAATGAATATTTCAAAGAATCTGATAATGCGTTCAAGGACAAAGCATATATCTATCAGATATCATTTCTTGAGAGAGAAGGCATTGGAGAATGAAGTCAGGCTAGAATATGTGCCTACAAAGGATTAGATTGTAGATATATTTACTAAGGCTCTTCTGAAGGATACTTTTGAGTATCTCAGGGGGAAGTTAGGGGTTATTTCCCCTCCTTCTTTGAACTAGGTGCACATAGAGGTGCATCGGTCCAGTGGATCTACAAATTCATCATTTGTTTGAATTGATGATTAGGGTCTACTCCTTAGAGGGAGTAGGAAGTATCATTGTTGCAGATGAGATGTGTGGGTGCACTCCTAAGGGGGAGTGATTAGAATTATGTGAAATTATTTTGTTCTTTTCCATTGATGTAAAAGGGGGGGAGAGATTTTGGTGTTTCCATCAATGAAAAAGGGGGAGATTGTTGCAAGTATGGATGAGTATGGTGGTGTTGTCAGTAATGTTTTCATTTATGTCAACACTGTATAGGTTGTTGCAGAGAAAGGAATCAAGTGGTTGCAGGTTGTGCATGTATAGCTGAGATATTGTAGAGATGTTGTGAGTACATGTAGCTATCTTTATGATGTTGTAGGTGTGCTGATATAATGAGATACCAAGTTCTTTTTGAGAAAAATAATAAATAGCGAAGTCAGAATTGTGTGTGTGTTCAAAATGTGCTTCGATATGTGCTTCACATTTCTTTTGTGTTGATCTTATGCTTGTGTTGATTTGAAGTGTTATTTATGGACATTCTTGGGTGATATATCATGGATTATAACTTTTAGTTTGATGAAGAGAGAAAGTTGTGTTCATTGGTGTGTGAACTGGTCTAGCATAGTTGTTTGTTTATGCACTAGGAGAAATGTTTCTACTCCACAGTCCTCCACTAGGTTTTTTTCTAGTCTTTCAGATTTGGAAGAAGGTTGTAATGGTGTTATTATTAAAGGTGCTCATGGTTTGGTGCTCTGAAAGACTATTTTCAGAGTTACTATGTGTGTTTGTGTAGTCTAAATGGATTGATAGAAAGTGTTCTATGTATGAAGGTTGTTGCATTAGCTGTGGATGAATCTGAGGGCATTTGAGATGTGTTCCAATGCATGGTGAAGCGTGTTATGGGGTTTGCATGTTATCTTCTTGTTGTAGAAGCATGTAATTCAAAGTTCATTGGTGTTTTCATTCATTTTGGTTGACCTCGTGTTTACACATCATGTTAAGGATAAGTATCAATTAAGGAATCATGTGATTGATTTGATATGTTGTTTTGGTTCTTGGCTAAGTGTCATTTTGGTCCTCTCTCATTCTCTTCCACCGCAGGAATGTTGAGCTTCTGACCTAATTTGAATTTGTAAAATGAAGCATGTGTAGCTGACCTTCAAGAAATTTTCTAAGGATCAAGATGGTATAAATACAAGACAAGATGTTAACTTTGGACACCAAATGTGTGAGAAACAAGATAGATGTGAAGATAGTGTGAAAGTGACTTAAGGAAATGATAAATTTAATGTGTTAAACTCCTGAAAGAAGTGATCTAATGGTGTTTACAATTCTCTGATCAAGGCTGCGGATGTGTAGAAGTTGTTGTGGTGGATCTTCTATTGCATTAAGAAAGTGTTCTCTGTGTAATATTATTCTTTCTATCTTTTTGTATTTGTAGGTAGTGAGCCTCCCTTTTGGACAATGAGTCCTATATAGACAGTCAGTCCTATCTATGGGTAGTGAGACTTTTGGTAGTGAGACTCTTTGTAAAAAAAAAATTCAATTACTCTATATTGTGAGTTAATCCTCACCATGGTTTTTCCCTTATTGGGTTGTCCACATAAATCTGGTGTTTCTTGTGTTGATATTGCTTTATGTTATTTGCACTTCATGCTCATACTTTATAACAGATTAAAGTGGATGTGAAGTTAATAATTGTTTGAGATTTGTGAGTGTGATTGGTGACAATTGATTCACCCCCCTCTTAGTTTTATTGTGCATTTCAACAACATCAAATGTGTCTATTCCCTCATCTGGTGTAGACAATTCCTCTGACAATTAGACCCATCATGGTATTAGGGGGAGAATTAACAAAAAAAAATTCAAACCCCTTTGGATACCTAGTGTGTCAGATGTTGGCACGAAGATATTTTTTAAAGAATGAATAAATAGAGCTTATGCAAAATGAACTAGAAGAAAAGTTACAGGCATGACCATTTGTGAAGCAAATTAGGGTTTTTTAGTGCAAATGTAAAAGTTGATGAAAATATGCACAACTCAGTTGAAATAAGTGAGAATGAATTAGATGAACCTATCTACATAAAAGAACAAGAGAAAAATAAGGAAGAAGAAGAATAGATTGAAGAAGAAGAAGCTCTAGAACCTACTCCTAAGACTCCAAAATATGTACAAATAAATCATCCGAAAGAATAGATAATTGGAGACAAAGGAAAAGGTGTAATGACAAGATGCAAAGTGGCAGAAACTGAGAGAAATTTGTGTTTAATTTCCAAGATAGAACCTAAAATAGTGTGTCAAGCATGCAATGGTGTAAATTTGATTAGAGCAATGAAAGATGAATTATAATAGATAGAGAAAAACCAGACATGGGAATTGGTTCCTAGACCATTAAACAAGAACATAATTGGTACAAAATGGGTATTTAGGAATAATTTGAATGAGAATGGTGAAGTAGTAAGAAAAAAATCAAGGCTTGTGTGCAAATTTTATTCATAGGTTGAAGGTATAGACTTTGAGGATACATTTTCCCCGATGGAAAGAATGGAGACTATTTAGACGTTTTTGGCATTTTCTACTCACAAAGATTTCAAGGTATACCATATGGATGTTAAGTCTATGTTCCTAAATGGAGAATTGAAAGAAGAGGTCTACATGGAACAACCAAAGGGATTTTAATTATCAGATCAACTAGATATGGTTTGGAAGTTGAAAAAGGCACTATATGGACTTAAACAGGCTCCCAAAGCATGGTATGAAAGGTTGGACAAGTATTTGAATCAACAAAGGTTGAACAAAGGCTCCAAAAATAGTAATATTTATTTAAATATTGAAGGAAACCAAATTTTAATAGTAGTAGTGTATGTTGATGATATTATCTTTGGAGGAAATGAGGGTATGTGCAAGAAATTTGTAGAGGAGATGCAAAAAGAGTTTGAAATGTCTATGATTGGTAAGTTGAATTTCTTCCTTGTAATTCAAATGAATCAAATTGATAAGGGCATATTCATTTCACAATCAAAGTATGTTAAATAATTACTGAAGAAGTTTTGAATGGATGACTCCAAACTAGTCTATACCCCTATGGTGACTAGATGCAAACTAAGGATGATGAATCTCCTAAAGTTGATTAGAGCAAGTATAGATCTATGATTAGTGGACTACTATATCTTACTACTACTAGACCGGATATCATGCATGCAATATGTTTGGTTGCCAAATTTCAAGAAGAACCCAAAGAAACACATGTTACAGCTATGAAAAGGATATTCATATATCTAAAAGGGACTTTGGATTATGATTTGTCATATCCTAAGGATACTGATTTTACTTTAAGTGCTTACACTAATGCAGATTGGGTTGGTTGTGTAGATGACTAGAAGAGTACAAGTGGCGGTGCATTATTTCTTGGATGCAGGTTGGTTTCATGGCTAAGCAATAAACAAGATTCAGTCTCGTTATCCACTACAAAGGCTAAGTACATAGCAACAACATCTTGTTGCACATAGGTACTATGGATGAAGCAAACATTGAAGGATATAGGAGTGATATGTGATGAGCCTATCTCTATCTTCTATGATAATACAAACACAATAAATATTTCAAAGAATTTGGTAATGAATTCAAGGAAAAAACATATATCTATCAAATATCATTTCTTAAGAGAGAAGGTATTGGAGAATGAAGTCAGGCTTGAATATGTGCCTACAAAGGATCAGATTGCCGATATATTTACTAAGAATACTTTTGAGTATCTCCAAGAGAAGTTGGGGGCTACTGCACCTTCTTCTTTAAACTAGGTGCACATATAGGTGCATCAATCTAGTGGATCTACAAATTCATCATTTTTTTAGACTAATGACTAGGGTCTACTCCTCAGGGGGAGTAGGAAGTATCATTGTTGCTATATAATGTGTGTGTTGTCATGGGTGCACTCCTAAGGGGGAGTGATCAAAATTATATATGGTTGAAGAATTATGTAAAAACTTTTTTTCCATTGATGTTAAAGGGGGAGAGAGAGTCATGTGAAAAATAATAGTGAAAGAAAAAGGATATTTTTTTCTTTGATGGTTTTTCACATCATGTGTTGCCATCAATGATGCAAGGGGATATTGTTGCAAGTATGAATGAGTATGGTGGTTTTTTCATTAATGTTATCATTGATGTCAACAAAGTATAGGTTGTTGTAGAGAAAGGAAAAAAGTGATTGTAGGTTGTACATGTATAGTTGAGATACTATTGAGATGTGAGTACATGGAGCTATCCTTATGGTGTTACTGTGTGTTCTACTATGATGAGTGACCAAGTGTTGTTGAGAAAATTAATAAATAGGGAAGACAAAATTGTGTGTGTATTTAAAATGTGCTCTGGTATGTGCTCCACATTTCTTCTATGTTGATCTCCTATGCTTTTGTGAATCTAAAGTGTTGATTAAAGACATCCTTGGGTGAAATATCCTAGATTATAGCTTTTGGTTTTATGTAGAGTGAAGATGAGTTCACCAATTTGTGAACTGGTCTAGAAAAGTTGTTTGTCTATGGACTGGGAGAAATGTATCTACTTTGTAGTCCTTCACTAGTTTGTTTCAAGTCTTTCAGATTTGGAAGAAGGCTTGTAATGGTGTTATTTGTGTTCTAGCAAAGGTGTTCATGGTTTGGTGCTCCAGAAGACTAGTTGCAAAGTTACTATGTATCTATAGTCTGGATGAACTGATGGGAAGTGTTTTGTGTATGAAGTTTGTTGCAGTAGCAGTGGATGAATCTAAAGGCATCCAAGATGTGTTCCAGTGTATGGTGAATCATGTTATGTGGTCCACATCTTATCTTCTTGTTACAAAAGTTTGTACTTCAAATTTCATTGGTGTTTTCATTAGGTTTGGCCGACCTAGTGTTTAGACATCATGCGAAGGATAAGTATCAATTAAGGAAGCATGTGATTGATCTAAAATTTTGTTTTGGGTCCTAATTAAGTGTTGGTTTGGTCTTCTCTCATTCTCATCCACCATGAGAATGTTGAGTTGCTGAACTAATTTGAATTTGTAAAATGAAAAGTGTGTAGCCGACCTTGGAGAAATTTTCTAAGGTTGAAGATGGTATAAATACAAGACAAGATGTTAAGGATTGCATGCCAAAAGTGTGAGAAGCAAGGTAGATGCAAGATATTTTGTGAAAGTGAATTGAGTTAGCAAGGACTTCAATGTGTTAGACTCCTAAAAACAGTGAGTTGATGGTGTCTACAATTCTTTGATCAAGGCTATGGATGTGTGCAAGTTGTTGTGGTGGATCTTCTGTTGCATTGAGATAATGTTCTCTATGTACCATTCTTCTTTCTATCTTTCTTTATATGTAGGTAGTGAGCCTCCCATTTGGACAGTGAGTCCTATTTAGAGAGTGAGTCTTGTCTTAGGTAGTGAGCCTCTTTGTAAATGGTTTTACAATTACTCTTATATTGCGAGTTAATTCTGAACCACAAATTTTTGTAGGGACTTCTCTTGCACTTCTAGGGTTTTTCACCTAAAAGGAGAAATATATCCCACAAAAAACTATGGGTTCACTCAATACTAATTATAGTATAATTGAAATATGTCTAAACACAATATCCTAAATGCAAAGAACTGATAAAAGATAATGAATATTAATGCAAAACCTAAGAAATGCAAGTTGTTTGAAAACACACTGTGATATGCAGAAAGATAGATTAAATGCAATAAAGAACAAGATAAAAAATCTGATTTTCTAGCCAACTAGGACACTTATGCCAAGTTGAGCGACTTAGTCCCAAATTTGGGAAACTGCTCTGGGGCCTATTTCTACCAAATGGGTATCCAAATATGCAAAAAAATCTACAAAAAAGTGCAGTGGGACTAATTCACCACTATTAGCAACTTAGTCCACTTTGTATTTTTTGCAAATCTGTAAGTGGAAATGGAAGCCCTCGGTTTGCACTCTATTTTTTGATGAAAACCCATATCTGAACCTGTGAAAATACTACAAAACATAATATAATTTGGTTTCTAATGGGTTTTTTCCTTGGTCAACCCCCTATTTGGTATTTAAACCTTGAAAGAGACATGATAAAATCTGCATAAAACCCTAGCCCTAAGTGTGTCTAAGACTAGGAAATTTGAAAATAAGATGCAATCTTATTCTAACATGCAAGAATAAGATGCATAAATGAAACTAGAAAGATGCAAGAATCATTCTAAGAGACATTAAATCACATTATAAATGAATCTTAATTAAATGCAAACCTTCCTTAGGTTGAAAATAGAGAGAAAATGGAAGATGGAATCACTTTGAAAACAAGTCCTTAGGCTTGATTTGATGGCTAGTTGCATCTCCTCAACCTAGATTTCTCCATGATTCTCCATAGGAATCCATGATCAACCCTTTGAAATGTGAGATCTTGGGAAAAAAGTGAGCTTGAAGACCTGCAAAAATCCTAACTTGCTGCCCTAAAGCTTCAACTTTGTTGTAGATAGACTAATGAATCTTCTTGTGAAAGATATTTGACTCTTAATTCTTGAATTTATTTGTTGAAAATGATTTAATGTGATGAAAATGATCTAAAAACATATATTTATAGGCATCGATACCTAATTATTCATTATTTTAACTTCACATGCTGACATCCATTGGAAATTTGAATTGAGTCGGTGATTTTCCCTCTCAAAAGTAAATAATTCCTCAAAAGCGACTAAACACCACTATGGGAAACTTAGTCCCACCAAGGTTTTTGAGGTGGTTTTTATAGAATTTAAATGATTTGAATTTTTTTTGTCAGGATTTGTATGATTTATGGGTGCAGTAGGCCTTAAAGTCCAAAAAAATGAGTATTAGGGGCCTATAAATGTCATTTTTAAAGGGTGATTAATGCAAGGGTGTCCGAAATAGGACCAAATTAAGCAAACAATTGTCTCTTTCTTCAAGAGTATACAATTTTTGGTGACACAAATCATCACCATGGTTTTTACCTTATTGGATTTTCCACATAAATCTAGTGTTTCTTGTGTTTGCTTTCCCTTATCTGCACTTCATGTTCATACTTAATAATAGATTAAAGTGGATGTCAAATTGCTTAAGATGTGTGGTGAATGTGATTAAATACAACTGATTCACCCCCTCCCTCTTATTTGTTTTGTTCATTTCAACATTTTTTACTTTGCACTTCAAATGATCTTTAATTCTTCAACCTAAATCTTCAAACACAAACATGCAAGAGAGGAAAAACTTGTTGTACATTAGTAAATGGGGGTTTGCCTTGGTCAAACCCCTTGTTAGTAATTAAACCTTGGAATGAAATGAAATAATGGAGGGAAATGATGAATTAACAAAGTGCAATATTACAACTCACCAAACCCTTGTTATGAAACCTACAAACTTGTGTGAAATGGCTAGCTTGAAAGTAGATCTTGAAATACTTGAATGCTTGATAGATCTTGACTTGAATTTCTTGCTTGAATCAAAGCCCTACATCACAAATGTTAGCTCAAAAACACACATTATGCAATAATATCTTTGACATGATGCTTGAATCTTGATGATTGCTCCAAATGCTTGATGAAATACTCTTGAATGCTCTTGAGAACTCAATTATGCTATTAGGAATTCTCTCACAAAAGTCTTGATTTCTTGGATAATAAAATGAGTGAAATAACCTTGTATTTATACTTATTTATGCTTAATATTCTAAAATTACACCACAACAAGCTGACATATGAATTCATTAATTAAAGGAGGATAAATCCTACTAAGATTTGAAATTAAATCCCAAAAATAACCAAAGGGGGACTAAGACACCCTAGGTGGAGTCTTAGTCCTAAGGAATGTATCTTACAACATAGACTCCAAAAAGGGGCCTGTTTAAGGTGCCTTTGAAAAGAGGGTCCCAAGACCTTTGGGGGAAAACTATTCCCTAGGTGGTGTCTTAGTCCTAACCCAAAAATAAGGGACACACAACCACAATCATTAAATTATCATTTCCCCTTTGATGATTGTCGAGATTAGCCATAAAAAGATGTAATTTATAAGGCTTGTGGATGCAAAATAGGACCAATTAAGACATAAATAAGGAAAAAAAGAGCAAGGTAGGACCAAAAAAGTGTTAAAATGCAAAGGTATGCATTTTCCTACACTACATTTATCCCCCACTTTAGTGAGAGGATAAACTTGCTTCAAACTCACACTAAAGTAGCCAACCACACAATCAAGAGGGGTTCAAATGTACAAATGCTAGTAATATAGGATGACAATAATTAAGATGGTGGCCAAGCCCCCAAGATCAAGATCCTATGGAAAACCAACAAAGGCATAAAGGGAAACACATGTGGATGATATATGAAGCCATAACCATATCACAAACATACACCATCAAATATAGAAAAAGAAAAAAGGAAAAAGAAAAATAAAAATGTAACGGATCAATTTTGACTGGTTGTCCAATGTGTTGTGGATTGGGTCTAGGCTATTTTTCCAAATGAGGTTTACAAGTTGAACATGGTTTCCACTATGCAAACAAAACACATGCTCACAAGGGCTAATGAAGCTAGTTGTTCACTAGGTGAGCCCCAAGAGGTCCATATCAAAATCATACCCCCATGACTATGATAAGGACAAAAAGAAAATGCATGCTCACAAGGGCTAGTGAAGCTAGTTGTTCACTAGGTGAGCCCCAAGGGACCATATCAAAGCTATACCTCCATGAATTTAATAAGAACAAAAAGAAAATTCATGCTCACAAGGGCTAATGAAGCTAGTTGTTCACTAGGTGAGCCCTAGGGGACCATATCAAATCCATACCTCCATGACTTTAATAAGGGGAAAAAGAAAACACATGCTCACAAGGGCTATTGAAGCTAGTTGTTCACTAGGTGAGCCCCAGGGGACCATATCAAAGCCATACGTCCATGAATTTAATAAGGTATGAAAAGAAAATTCAATAGGAAAGAGGGATGTTTGAAGCGATTTTGCTTAGTTCATTTGAGGTCTTGATCTTAGGGGACATAAATAAGGATAAATAAAGCAAGGCAAGCCCAAAAAAGTGTGAAAATGCAAAGTTATGCATTTTCCTACACTACACACTCATATATTTTTAGGTCACTTGTGTTGTTGAGGAGGTTTCTATGAATAAAATATTGTTGGTAGTGTTGTTGGTTGTTCAAAATGGTCTGAGAAATGCCTCACATTTATTTGCAATGATGTCTTTGCTCCCATGGCTTGGTAAATGTGTTGTCAATATTAGTGAAGCTTCTCAATTCCAATCTCATGTGCTAAAGTGATCCACAAGATGATATATTAATGTTATATCTCATGTTTATGCATTTGTGCTTCTTGGATAAGGTAGTATGTACCTATTTGATTTGTAGTGGTTGTTGATGGAATGATAGTAAGAAATACGTATATTAAAGTAATTTTAGATGTTTATGGAACATCCCAATGTGATCCACATGTCGCTAATTAGCCACCTTGGTGACACATTGTGTCTAGAGTTGGCTTTCTAGGTTATTTGTGGATATTTGGCCAACATGGCTTGTTCCTTGGCTTGGTCCATGCGCTTGGGGCCTGTGCAAGAAATGGAGGATTTATCATGATAGATTTGGGTCCTAACCTATCCTATTTTGGACCACATCAAGTAAATTCAATTAGAAGTTATGATTTTGGGTCGACTGGTTACACGCTCCAATATTTCATGCACACATTTTCTTTGTGCTGACTTAGGTTGATGTGCACCACCATGCAAACTATTTTGGATTACATTGAAATAAGTGCTAAGATAATTTTTGGTCATCTCCACCTTTGAGATAGGGCTGTATTATGTTTTTGGTGGCTGACTAGTTGAAATCATTGATTACTTTCTTCTTGGCTAACCTAATTAAAGATTTGAAGTGTTGTGGTGGATATAAATGCAAGATCATTTCATATGCAATAGGATGGAGAATTGTACACATGTGAAGAATTGTGTGTATGAATTTTATTGAATATCTAGTAGAGATAGTGCTAAATATTATGAAATGAGACATCAATTGTGTTGTGACACCTCAATAAATAAAGTGTTGTGTTGGAAATCATTGTAATTATCTCATAAAAAAATTTATCCAACTTTGAGATAGTGAATCTTATTAGGTCCTCTATATCTTGCTCCTAGAGTTGGTTGGCACTTTAATATTGAAAGTCCTTTGCATCTTTCTCTAAGGGAGTGAGCCTTCTTGCAAGTCTTTTTGGCACTAAGCCTTATATTGTGAGTTAACTCTCACCATGTTTTTTCCCTCATTGGGTTTTCAACATAAATTTGGTGTCTCCTTGTCCATGCATGTGTTCTCTATTTCCTTCTCTTTTCTACTGATCTGATTAGTGCTATATATATCATTAATAAAGTTTTCTAAGGTTGTTAAAGATTCAAATTTCTATATTCTACTCTTTTACTACTCTTCTTAAATTTATATCTTTATCTGCTAAAAGAGTTTGAGTTGTGCTAAAATATTCAAGTTACAGAAGGGGTTAAGTTTTGTGTAAACTAATTCACCCTCCTCTTAGCTCTAGAAGTGTTCAACATATATCTAAACTCTTCCATATTTAGATTGTTGTAATCATTTATTTGTGAGTGAATATAGATGTAAACATCTTCTAAATGTAACACATTAATAGGAACACGATAGAACACTCCATCCTTGTTGATCATAATGGATTTATATGATTTTTTCTTGAATTTTAGCCTTGATTTTTCCATAAAGTAAACAACCCTAGGTGTTTCCATGATAACTCTCTCTAAAGCATAGGTTTTATAATAAAAAATTAGAAATACTTGTAAATGTTTCCATTAGGGTTTGCATTGAAAACCTTCTTCTCTTCCTTAGCACTTGCACCCACTTGATATATTTTTAATGAAATCACTTTTGATTAAATAGGGATTAAACATGCTTCACACAAACCCTAGTTGCTTCACATTGAATGCATTTATTTGTTCTTGAAATAAGAAAATTTTTACTATCTTGAGACCTATGACCATTCAACAAACTTCCATAGAGAGAGTATTTACTCTAGAACCTTGAGCAAGTGTCATAGTATCACTAGCCAAATGCATCCATGTCATTGTTAACCATTATGCTTAGGATTTTAGTATATTATGATTTACAAGGGTTTGAAAATTTTTGTAATCCATCTTTTACTTCACTTTCTTCCTTCTTCCATATTCTATTCATTTCCTTCTTTTTCTAATCAATGTCAGTCTTCTTTTGAGGAGAAAAAGATATTACATTCTTTCCCTTGTAGAACATTGCAATGTGTCCTAGTTTATTGAAATTGTAGCAGGTGACACTAGTTTATGAAGCATTATGCCTTCTTCTAACATTAGATCTGTAGTAAACAACCCTATGTCTAGAATTGTTGCATGTGTAGTAGTAACCATAGAAATACTGAGAAGTCATAGCATTACTATTCCTCATTAACTTTACTTCTGCATTCATTAGCCTTATGACCAAATTTATTGTAGGAATAGCACTGACCATGAAATGATTGACATTTCATAGCATTGTACCTTGAAAGCCTAAATGAATTCTAACTAATCTTGCTTCTACATTCATCAACCTTATGACCAATCTTATTACAAGCACAAAAATTTCTATTGATCTTGGTAGAAGTAGTTTGTTTAGGAGAAAGCTTTCTAAAGTTCTTCTCCTTGTTCTAGACATGAATGAATCCACCTTCTTTCTTGCTATCTTGATCTTTATTTTCATCTTTGGATGTATTCTTCTTAGGATCTTCAGTGCATTATTTCTTCTCCTTTGTATTATATTTTTCTCCTACTTTGAAGTTATCATATAAGTTTGCGATGCACTAGTTATAAGTCTTTTCCTTTTTTTTAAACCAAGACCAATTTTTTCTTTTGATGGCATTTGAGAGTTAATTAAATCATCAAGCATTTTAGAGCCTCCTTTTAACTTCAAACCATTGTCAAATTTTTATTTAGATTTTTCCAAATCTTTTCTTAAAGAAACAACCTCCTTTTCAAGTTTTGAACATTTAACAACTTTATCATTGAGCTTGGTATTAAAGTAATATGCAATCCCCTTTCCTTCTTCAACTTTGAATTCAAAATTAGAGATAAGATCTTCTACCTCCTTGATTTTAATTTCACATCCTCTATCTTCTTCTATTTGACCTTTTAGTTTTCTAATTTATTCTTTTGATTTTCCATCATGTGACTTCAATTTGACAATTGCCTCCTCTATTTTTTTAAGAATGACCTCATATTCTAGATTCAACATTCTTGCTTCATCCCGATCTTCAAGAGCTAACTTAATTTATCCTTCAAATTCTACGCCACAATCATCTAGATTAATGTCCCAACCTTAAGGTTCCATAGATTCTAGATCTAGTTTTGGAGAAAACATGTTATTACTCATTTATTTGGATTCCATGTGTTCAAGTGTAGGATTTACCTTAGTTGTTAGGATTTTCAAAGGCACTTGGATTTGATACCAATTTTTTAACACACCAAAATATTAAGAGTGGGTGAATTAGTATCTATAAAAACTAAAACCCTTAAGATCTTAAACCCTTCAGTAATGCTCAAATTCATACTTTTAATAGGATCAACAATACTTAATCAAATTATGTAACGCCCCGCCGTGCGAACCCCAAAGGATAATTACACAATAATTATAGCACAATTTAAAAAAAAAAAATTAAACATAACATACAGGTAATACACATTAAGTCATAACATGAATTTCATTTAAGAAGATTCATTAGCACATACATCCCTTGGGGTACACGAGGAGTCATTACGAAACTTAGATCCGCACAACGACAATAAAGAATAAAAACCAAGATATAATCCATAACAAAATAATCATTAACAAATACAACACATACATGATAAAGCATTGATAAGAAACCATCTGATTACATAAAAACAACATATGCATGATTAAATTAACACATTGAATAACAACTGCCAATTGCCACAAAAGATTTAACGTTACATTACAATACAATGTTCAAGAGTTACAATGATACAAAAGTGTTTCCAACATAAATGGAAACCATACACAAGATAACATGATACAAGTAAAAAAATCATAACTGGCTCCAAGACAAATACAACTCTGGAGTCGCTGCATCCGCACCAATCCGCACCTCTCGATCCTCGACTGGGGACCCAATGGGGTGCTTAGCACGTTCCACCCGACCATGTGAGTCCGAAGACCCACCCCCCGTGCTAGGAGCTGACAAGAAGAGTCCTCAACCAAGAACATCCCAACACGGAATCACAAGACTCACAATATACAAAAGTATCATAAACTTCAAGAATTGCAACAACATCCAAGAGTCAACATAATAAATTAAGATCACCAATCCCATCACATAAATCAACGCAATGACCAATAAATAAGTAACCAAAGGATGATCATGAAACACTTCCAACCAAACTAAATTAATAAACATAATACAATTCCTAATCACAATACAATAACATCATATCACAGTATCAAAAGAGTACAAGGTCATAAGTCAAATATTAATAAGATCATACAAATCCTCAAAGTACACCAAAGATGTATCAAGATAAATCCAAAAATCAACAATCTAAACCAACTCCCACAACCTACTTCCAGAGGAACACAATAAAGTAAAACACATGGGCAACTAGGGGAGAGTGTCATCGCATAGCCCACATGGGTTCTCCTGGCCCTTCCTCCCAAACTGAGGCGCCGGCCCCCATCTATGGATCTCCTGTGCTCTTCCTCCCAATTGGAGGCGCCGACACCATAGGGTAGCTCATGCGGAGCCGTAGACCTCTCGTGAAGATGAGATCATGACCTTGCCAACCACAGCCTTCTCAGCCTTCCATTAGTCTACGGAAGCACTAATGAAGACGAGGCATCCATTTTATTAATCTTATAATGATATTACTACCCAACCCTCCTAAGTTAATTATTAGGTTTTCACTTGTTTACTAACTCGCTCGTGGGTTCTCCTGTGCTCTTCCCCTTACACGGGGCGCCGGCCCCCACGAGGAGCCACTCTCCCTAGAGACCCAACAACATAAAAACCAAGAAACCAAGGGTTGTACAACATAACAAGAATATTATATCACAACTGAGAAGCATGCGAGGCATTACCCATCTCGCTATAAATACATAATCAAAGTCTCAACAATTCTCGTACAACCCTTTTAAAATCATGAAACCAAAACACTTGCCACAACAAGGGCACATAAAGAGAGAGAACATCAATTATCAATCATCTCAAGCCTCTGGAAGCCCAAAGAATGAAAAACCCATAAACAAGGGTAAAGTGAAGCAACACAAGTTTTTTTCCAAATAATTCTAATACAAGGATAAAATTTCCTTCAAATATGAGATTAACTCAGAAAATCCATAAAAAAGAAGATTCATCAAGACCCATCCACAACTCAACAATGGTATCACCTTAAATAGGTAAACGCAAAAGAAAATCAACCTTGAATTCAACAAAATCACTTAATAAAACCACAAGCCACCAATTAGGTATTTCACGAGAGACCTCAATTTTCTCCTTACAAGATACCTATATAGTTGGTAAACAAATGACGTTTGATAAAATCAACAAACATGACACAATATAATTTAATGTTTCACCAAAATAATAAAAGAGGGAAGACCGCATTCCATAAGAAGCATAAACTTATCACAACCAAGCATCGCATAAGTATCCAATCAATTCTATCACAAAATCAATTAATAAGACCCCCACAACTCCAAACAAACCAAGAATTCACCACGCAGGGTTAAACCAATAACAATACAACTTAAATTAAAGAGGATTCCCAACTTACACAAACTCAAGAAAATTCACAATATAAGGGTCCATCAAATCACTCATAAATCGACACAAACCCAATGGAATAAAAATCATTTTTGAAAACCAAGCAAACATAAAGGAGAACACATCCAATTGGAAACATCAAATTAACCCTTAAACATACATATACATTCAATGCTAATTCACTAAAGAACATCAACTTCAAATACAATTTATCCATTTGCTTAACAAGATATAGTTCATACAACAAAAGAAGTTCCAATACATACTTTCTCCATAATCCAACAATTGTAAGTCACCATAGATGTTTTACTAAGGACTAAGAGAAATAGATCCCATTTCATGTTCTCTACAACACAATTATTCAAAATATTGACTTAATAGAAATAACCTTCCATGACACAAAATTAGAATACAATGATGTTATTATATGGAACATACTTTAAACTAATGGCACTAACTTAACTTGATAAAATATCACCTATAACGTTATTACCTAGCACACTCACCCTACCCTACAATTATCACAAATATCTACAAAAAGATCAATTAACACTTTTACCCTTATATGATCAAAATTCTTTTTGTCTGAGGTCAAAAGATGTGGATGATAGCACTGATCCCTCCATTTATATCATTTGAATTATAACTCATTTATTCCATCCTAAAAGAGGTATCATTCCTAACTAAAACGCCATAACATAAAGATAAGCATACCTAAGATAAAACTTCATATAATGAAAAAGAGAGAGACTCATTGATCTACCTATATCCACCTACCTACATCTGAAAGGACATATAACTTTATTTCCCTATTACCTAGTTTTAGCCCCACATTTATATTGATTTATTAAAATCAGAACCTTTTTATTAATGAATGATAGATAAGTAAATTTTCCTCAAATAAATAGTATTATCTAATAATCAAATATAGACAACTTTTTTTCTTTCAACTTAGACCAAATTATTCGCTTAATAACTAATTCTCTTTCAAAGTAAATAACTTAAAAACTAACATTCCATAAATACACAAGCATGTGAAAAATACAACTTAAAATCAAATGTATCTGCTGCGATAGATTGACAAAGGAAACAGAAAGATTATAACTTCCTATTATGTTTTCAAAAGTGCGCGGTTGAGACGGGCTAAAAATGATATCAGAGAGCTTATTTAATTTTCTACAACTTTGGTAAGTCTAGAATTTGCAGCTAGGTCGGCTGCCAAAGATTTCAGGGAGATCATTTAATTATGTATAATGTCTCAACTCTAAATGCTGAAACTGTGACAGGTTGACGAGTATATCAGAAAGAGAAGATTGTAATTTGGAAATATCACTGTCTACTTGCATTATTTATCAAATTCCAATTGTTATAGCTGCCATAGATTAACAGGAGAATCAAGCACGTTATTTAAAACTTTAAACTTCCTACATGTTAAGGCGTGCGGCTGTGACAACTGCCAAAGAAATCAGAAAGTTAATTTAATTTACTACATCTTTGAAAATCTAGAATGTGCAGCTAAGATGGGTTGCCAATGGTTTCAGGGAGGTTATTTAAATCTGTACAGTCTCCTAAGTATAAATGTTGCAGCGGTGATAGGTTGCCAACGGTATCAGGGTGATTATAAAAATTTAGACTACCAGACTATGCGAAGGAGCTCATCTAAACACTGTATCCAATAACATCATTTTCTCTCAGCTTCGACTGAACAGAGGTAAATGGCAAAGGCTTGAAACATTGCGCAGACCAAGAGAATTAAATAATCTGCTCATTGGTCCTCAATTTCTTCACTTGAACAATCAGCTCATTGACGGCATCAGAGAAGACACGCGACCAAGCATCCTCCAAGTTTGAGATGGTTACGGTTGCAAAAATGTGAGAAGCCATTTTCAGGCTTGCGGATATCATTTGGGATTTGATAACAAAACCAGGGAGTTTATTTAAATCTAAACACCCTACCATGTTCAAGTGTTGCGGCTGACACAGATTGCTAGAGAAATATTTAAACCTGCACAACATTCTATTTTCCAGTATTTCAGACGTGACAGATTGCCAAAGGAATCAAGACGATTATTAAATCTCTGCAACATTCTTTGCTCTAGAGTTGCGCCTATGACAGGTTGACGAAATTGTGAGGGCTGGTATGGTTTTTTTTTATTTTTTTATTTACCACCTGGGTTTCAAAATTTGGAGTTGCGGACTGGTAACTCCCAAAACACGGAATTATTCATCATTCCTTGCTGACACTAAAGATTCAAGGTAACATATGCAATGCAGTCTAGTGAACATCTTAACTGGATTAAAAAGTTTCCTCGAAATGCATGTTAAAATTAGCTTAAGGGTAGAGAAACATACATGCTAAAATGATTGTCAGGTATTGAGCTCGATCCTTCGACAGGTATGTCTACGTAGTGCTCCCATGATTGTGTTCATCCTATATTTCAAATGAGACCTGCTACTTCACGGTTGAATTGTGACAGAGGCTAGGACTCCCTCCAACAAAATTTCAGTAAACCCCAATTCAGCAACGGACTCATTCTCTTGAAAGGGAACTCATTTTTTTTTCCTTTGATTGTGCAAAGATTGAAAAAACATATTGTCTCCCCCCAACCCAAAGCCAAATATAGTTATTATTTATTTTTCATATTCTACAGTTCAGTTCTTTTCGACTTCCAATTGCTTGATAGGTGAAGTTTCTTTCCAGCTTCTTTTGCCTTTTACACTTCCCAAAAATCTTATCATGGTTTATTTAATTAATAAACTATTCACTTTCCATTTTCCAATTGCCTTCCTTTTTATTATTTTCTTTTCCAGATTATTTTGTTCATTATGATTATTAAATCAATTTATCTAATAATATCATTTGTGCTTTTAACAATTTAGTTTTAATTTGATTATTTGTTCTAAATCATTTGATTTAATTTAATGGATTATTATTTTAATTTCTAATTATATTTTAAATAACCTCGCAGATTCACTTATGATTTAAATTAATTATTTAGGCATGACTACTAACATTTTCTATTTTTCACACAATCAAATAACATAGTGATCAATGAAGCGTGCACATATACTTACACACAAGACCAGAACAATCGACACGGAGGGGTACTACAAATTAGCAATAATGAAAGATAAGAAAATGAACACACATGCACAAGATAACACTATATTTACATGGAAAACCTAATGAAGGAAAATCCATAGTGAGAGTTAACATGTTGAACACTTTTAGAGACTAAGAGGGGGTGAATTAGTCTTATCAAAAACTTAATCCCTTTCAAAATTTAACTCTTTCAAAAAAATACAATTGTGGATGATAAGGGGAAGAATGGGATATTTGTATCCCATACTTGTCACAAAAAATTATGAATTCATCTGACCTAGAGAACATAGCATTATTTGAAATTATTTTTTTGGTACTTTGAACTTGATCAAGATATTATTTAATAGGAATTTGACCACTACTTTTCTTGTAGCTTTCTTTGTGGGGATTGCTTCAACCCACTTGGTAAAGTAGTTAGTGGCCACTAATATCTAGGAGTGTCCTTCACTATATTTTTTGTGATTTCTCCAATAAAATCTATTCCCCATTGTTGGAATGGTGCTTGGACTATAACTAGTCTAAGAGGTAGACTCCCTAAAATTTTTAGTTTACCTAAAAATCTATGGCATGCATGACATGCCTTGACCAGTTTATGTGCATCTTTGAACAAAGTTAGCCACCAAAACCATACTCTTTATACTTTGTGAGTAGTGGTCTTATCCCTATAGTGGCCACCACAAACACCACTCTACATGTCTATCAAGATTTCCAAGGCTCTTTTTCCATCAACAAATTTCAACAAAGCTCCATCAACATTTCTCCACCACAAGTCATTATCCACAATCACATACTTTATAGCTTGTAGATTCAATGTTCTTTTCTCATTATAAGTTATTCCTTCAATACATGACATGTTCTATGAGTATTATACAATGTGTCTATACCCTCCTAATGTCTACATGTCACAAATAGGAGAAACATCAATACAATCAATAGTGTTTACCTGATTTTCTTCTAGGTTTGTGTAGATATAAAATATACTGATTGACACTACACTTCTGATCCTAACCACTAACATCGCTTCATCTTGAATCATCCCTCAGTCTAAACATTTAATCAAATACCTTTATTTGATTAAATTCATCAATATTCCTCTCCTAAAAAATAATTCATTTATCTAATTAAGTCATCCTTTCTTGTTAATTAAATCAATAAGTCTGATCTAATTATCCATATTTAATTAAATAATTAATTTTATTTGATTAAATATCTAAAGTTCATCTATTAAATTAAATAAATTAAAACCTTATTTGATTTAATCCAACTTCATCTCCTTGATTAAATAAAACAAAAATCTTTATCTAATTAATCTTGAAACCATATTCTTCTCATATTTTGATTTAAATCAATCCATAAATCTAAATCAATATGTCACATCAGCCTAATCTCTTATTAAATTAATTTAACTTGATTAATTTAATCTCTTCTCATGTCCCATCCTCTACCTTTTACAACATTCACAAGAAAATAGATTTAATTCATTTATTAAAAACTCTATTTTCTCTCAAAAAGCATAAAAAAAGGAATATTCTTCAAATTTGAATTCAAAATCCAAGTGGACTTTGTCCTTCCAACAAGGCATTTACTCCACCTAGAAATTCCTTTTTCCTTGAGCCAAGTGGCATTCAATGCACCTTCTTTCCCTCTTACATGTCATTTCAACAATTGCAAAATTCAAATATATGCATTTATTGACACATTCTTCAAAACTTGCACATCCTCCATCCATTCACATATTGACAAGTGACACTTTTTCACTGGTTTATTCTTAGTCCTGCATTGCTCTATTTTGGACTTCTCTTCAACTTGACACTCTATAAATAAGAGGCTTCATCCCTCATTTGATCATCCACAACTTGAGTAAAATTACTAAACTCAAATCTTTAGCAATATTCATCCATATCAATGAATTTATAGCTAGGTTATGCAGGTTTTATCTTGGAGCATTCATCAATCTTCATCAAAGTGGGTCAATCTTCATCACCAAATCAGCATTGCATCATTGGAGTTGGGAAAGCGCCAATTTTCACATCAAATTGGCACCAATTCCCTCAAGAGATTAAGAGTTTGCTTTTCATTAGAATAGGATTTGATATGTTTTAAGTTTCTTATGTTCTTCATCTCATTTCCTTTCCCTTTTGTAATTTAAATGAGTTTCTTGAGGAATCTATATTCTAACTTGCATTTGATCTAATTTGTTGTTTGTTTCTTGTGCTCTTGTAGGTATGGGATCTAGGTTCACATTTTGGCACTAGAAGGAGGGTTAACTAAGAGATCAAATCATGTTTTTTGAAAAAATTATGCACTTTTTTGTGTGTTTACAGAAAAATCCATTGCTGGAAGCTCAATGTCGCTATTTAGCACCGCTGAGAACTAAGCGTCACCATATAGCACCGCTGAAAAGGTCAAACTACGATGCTTTAGACTTCCTACCCAGAATTCAAATTTTCAAATAGAACCACTGACACTTCTTGGCTTGCTGGAATCTTTTCAAAATCTAAACTGCACTGCTAACCAAAATAGTGATGCCTTCATGCTCACTAGTCTAGCTGTAGAGTGACGCTGACTGGTAAGCGGCGCCATATAGCACTACTGGTGACTTCAAACTACAACACCTTCATGGATTGCCCTGCTAGAGGGAAGTAGAAAGTGAAATTAATTTTTAACACATGATTTTTATCAAATTATGGTTATTTGGTATGTTTTCTGCTCTTTTGACCTCTATTTTTGCAAAATCTAACTAACTTTCTTGTAGGTTGGATTGGTCAAAGGTGAAGAGGAAAAGAAGAATGATGACCTCATCTCACAATACCAAGTGTTTTTTCAACACTCTTAGAGGATTCACTATTCCTCTTAAGGAAAAATTTTCTTTCATGCTTAGGACTTACTAGCTTCATTTTGGACTCTAAAAAGAACTCTGTAAATTCTTGTTACAAAAGGGGTTTAAAAAGAAATTTAGGACACAAACTCACTAGATTTTGTTTGGGACTAATAATTGAACAAGGAAAATTCTCACACTTCATTTGTTGCTATAAAAAGAAATAATTATTACTTTTGTTGGATTAAAAGGAACATGTGCAACTTTGCTTTATAATTACTTATTCAAACTAATGCCATTGAAAAGATGTATTCACTTCTCTCATGCCTCACAACGATCTTGAGAATCAAAAGTATTTTTTGGTGGTCATAGGTTGAGATAAAGTGATTGCCCCCACACTTCATTTTGGGCTTAAAATTGAACAAAACACTTTGCAAGTGTGAGTGGAACCTATTGCATGTGTTCTCCCTTTGTTTCTAAATGAAGGTTGATCAAACTATGAATATATTTACTCACTTTTGTCTATCTTAGAGGGCTTGCCTTGGGGAAAAAGTACTCACCCAAGGGAACGACTCAACTGGTAACATTCTAAAATCAAGAGTATTTCTAGTTGGGATATAAATGTGGGTATTGGAATAAATGCTAGTATCACGCAGTTGGCTCTGATGAGAAGGGTAGCAATGGTCTCTCACCACATTGGGTCAACTCCTACGAATGGAAAGTCTGAAATAAAACCCTTGTTGTAGAAAGGCCAAAATCCTTATCTATTTGTTGGTGCAAGAACCATCGTTTTGAAGCCACCCCACACTTTTACGATCTTTAGTAGAAATGGAAAGCATGCCATGGGAGTTTCATGGGTGTTGATGCTTGGATACTCTGTATAAGTGAGTGTCATGGAGGGGAGCTAGTGGGGTCAAGCATCTAACCATTTGCTAAAGATAAGCGTAGTTGGACTTGTCCAAGTGGGGACTCAATAAATATAGTCTTTCATATCCATAAGGTTGTGCTTGCTCTTGGTTACAAAATGCTTTGCTTGTTCAAAAACATTTGGAAACAAAAATTTAAAATCATCATCAAAATTAAAAACCCTTTAGGAGGCAAATATAATTGACCAAATTCATGTGTTATTGCTTGCGCTTGGGATTTTATCCTTAGAGGTTTCTAAACACTTGGACTTACATCTCAATTTTCCTACTAAAGTTAAACAATAGGTAACCCTTGCCTTGACTTCATCAAAATTCCACATAACATACTTTGTGGGATTCGAAGAAATTGAGACATTGGACATCTAGTTTGAAAATCTAGTCAAAGAATTTTTTGTGGTAAAACAAAATCACTAAGCAAAGATAACAAAATTGGCTCTCACGTGTGTTAATTCCTCATGATTTCCAAGAAATTCAAAATCCCAAAACGAAAGTCCTTGAGCCAAAGTTCAAAATTTAGGAGTCACACTTGAAAGGTCATGAATAAATACATTAGGAAGTGCAATCAAAACCAACACATCAAAATAAGCAAAAAATTCACAAGGTTCTATAGACTCATTCCTTTGAACAATCTAGAAATGTATGCTCAATTTGAACCAATTCTTAGTTATAGAGGTCCTTAGAAGTATCGTATGTTCTTCAATGCCGAGGTCTAGTAAACAAGTGTCTTTTTAGGTACATCCTAGGGTCAAAATCAAACCTTCATCCATCTTTGAACATCAAAACCAAAATCATCTCATCATCAACTCTTTTAAATTATTGGAAAAATCCTTCATGTTAAACTTTGGGAAAATCATTTGAAGCCAATCCAAAATCACCTTGTTTGATTGAATGGGTGTAGATGCATCCTTCTCCACATATTTGATCAAATTATCAAAAATTGTGAACAAATGCATCCCTTGATAACATCCAACATCTTGGGATTTAGGAGTTCATTATCAATATCATCCTGTTTGGATAAGAGTGTTTAGTTGAATCCTTCTTCTCACACCTAGACAAATTGGAATCTTTTGAACAATTTAACTCTAGGACAACATCCAACCTCTTAGAGTTTATGAGTCCACCAAAATCCAAATCCAAAACAAATCAATTCCAAATCAAGTCCTAAATTTTAACATATCCTTCAAGATTTTCTCAAGAGTTTCGATCATCCATCAAACATCCATCTTACATCCATATCATTATCACCCTTTGATCCTGAAATCATCCTAAATTTTCTCTTTTGTACCTAGAGTTAGATCAATCCAAAGAATTATAGATTTGTCTCCCATATTCTTCAAAATTGATCCCTATTTTATGGTGCAAACTAGATCTCAACACAAGAGGAACATGGAAGCCAAAAAGAAACATCCAATACAAGTGACCTAAGTCTAAACAAATTTTGAAACAAATATCAATGAGTCAAGTAATCCTTTAATCAACTTTCCTACATCATCACAAAACCCTCAAGAGGAGGTAGAGGACATACCAATAATCCCTTTGGAATGTCACACGAGGAAATCACTAAAATGATTCAAACCTGGAGAACCATAAGATTATCAACATCATGATGAGACTCAACCCTTCACTATACATGCTTGAATTAGCAAAGAAAGGGGATAAACTACCTTCTGATTTTGACGTGAGTTCTATAGTGGAACCATCTTTAGAGGTCATGCCTCCAATTTTATCCACACTCCCCATCTCATCTACACCCCCATCCCAAAACATCACTCAAAACATCCTACAAATCACAACATCTATTGCTCCAACTCGACCTAGTGTTAATAAGGGAAGTGCATTTCTCAATGCCATTCAAACACACCCCCTTGTCAATAATCAAGACTTGGATACAAACACCATTTTGGGGAAAAACACACCCCAAAATCCACTGCATAATTATTCCCCTCTCACTTTCACTGATCCCAATGATCCATCATCATCATCCTTCTATGCAACACCCCAAACCTCTCTCCCCATAACCTCACAAGGAGAAGGTGACATGTTTAGACTAGGGAGCATTTTCAACAGTACACCATTTCCTCAAGAGATCACATCCCTCACATTTTCAAAACTTCCACCATTGCTATCATCATCCACACCACTCCTTGGCTTAGGGCTTCCCCCTTTACCAAATATCAATCAAAATCAAACCAACATCCCGAACATTAATCAAAGCATTATGCCAAACTCTCAAAACTTGTCATCGATATAGCAACAATAGATGAAAACTACACAAGAAATCACCAAATCATCAAGCACCCCTCTAAAATCTCAAAACATGATTTGTTAGGGACCAACCACATCTATTGCACCATCCATCACTCAAACCCCAAATATGACAGCACCTCTCATCACCACCACAGGCACCATTCTGAATCCACCACTACCTCCACCACCACGAAGCTCCAAAATATCAAGCCACGACAACATGGTGTTGCAAGCCACTCAAAAATATTCCTATGAAAAGGAATTTTTGCAAGTAAAAAAATAACAAGCCTCACAACTAGCTACTCAACAAGCCACACAACTAGTTGTGCAACAAGCCACTCAAGCTACGTAAGCTACTCAAGCTGCATTACAAACACAACAAGCTTCCCAAGCCGAGATATTACTGCAAAAAAAACAAGCTGCACAAGCTCAAGCTCAAGCTCAGGCACAAGCTCAAGCATGCACTCAAGCTCAAGCCCAATATCAAGCACAACAAGCATAAGCACAAGTGCAGTATCTCGCACATCAACATGTAGTGCAACAACAAGCATATCAACAAACGCTAAAGCAATATCAAGAACAATAGGAAGCAGCCCAATTAGCATCTCAACAACAAGCATTATTAGCATAACAACAACAACAGGCTCAACAATAGGCAATCTTAGAACAACAACAACAAGGCCAACAACAAGCATTGTTGATATAGTAGCAAGTACAAGCATACATGGCTTAAAAAAATATGCAAATACCACCAATCAACACATCAACCAATCCACCCATCACACCCACAAGTGAATGACCTCAAAACACTTTCATCCCACCTCTTGATCCACAAAAAGATTTCACAGCACAAATCAAATTACTCTCACAAGTGCTTGATCTTCAATCAAGGAAAACCATGAAAACATCCAACAAATTGTGTCCTTATTTGTTTGATAGGATCCTTGTGATGAAACCATTCCCAAAGGGATTTGAGATCCCCAAGTTTGACAAGTACCATGGAATGGGAAACCCTGAAGATCACATCAGGGAATTCTAAGTTCATTGCATGGAAGTTGCATATGACAATACCTATCTAATGCGGCTATTCCCTAGGAGTTTGGCTGACCACACCATGGAATGGTTCTCTCTCTTACCTACAAGAATCAAGACATTCCAATAAATCATAGACACATTCATCAAAAACTACACATGCAATATTTCCATGGATTTCAGTCTAGAGGAACTATCGACTCTGAAACAAGGTAAGAATGAATCATTTGCTTCATTCCTACAATGATGATTATCCAAGGCCAATCAGAGAAAATGGGTCATGTCTAAGGAACAAAAAGTATGCACTATCATATCCAACCTTGACAACCTTTTGGCATTCCATCTCAATGTCCAAGGGATCACCACATACGACCAGTTGATTTCCAAGGCACTCAATATCAAATTAGCCCTTATGACGCAACCTAGAGGATCAACTACATATCCTGAACAACAGAATAATCGCCCACCTACCAATTACAATGACAAACCTCACACATGGGAAAGAAATGAAAATGTTACGAACGATGGTGTCATCAATGGTAAAGTTGTCATTAGTGCCCCTCAAAAAAACACACTTGCACCACAACAACAAATCCAAAACCATCATCAAAACAACCATCTAGCAAACACAACAACACAACAACCAAACAAACAAGTGATCAATAATGTTAATGACCAAAGAGGACCACCCCAGTGAAATAAGAACTTCACCAAGTAGAAGTACACCACCCTTGGGGAACCAGTTGAAGTCATCAGGAAGAAACTAATAAATGAAAACCTCATCAAGATTCCCACCTATGAGAACTACCAAGAACCAGATGTAAAACTTCCTTGGTACAATGAAAATTAGATCTGTGACTTCCACAAAATCAAAGGGCACACCACTAACAATTGCATGAGGTTAAAGAACATAGTCCAAGATCTCATTGATCAAAGAATTATAAATGTGGAACAGCAAACAAGAAACCAGAACCTCAAAATATACACAAATCTAATGCCTAACCATAACAATAAAGGGAACAATAAAGGCACCTTCAAAAATGTGAGTCATGTGTATGAAATTTCCGTCGCTTCCCTAGATGAACACTATAGAGTAATCACTATCAAAGGATCTCAGACCGATTGTGGAGTCACCACAAGAGGTGAAAAAGTTACTATCATAGGATCATCTTAACCAAACAGAACTTTCATGTCCAATTCAAGATCCATTCCTAATGGTTAAAATTTCCTTGATCATCTAAAAAGAATTCCAACACAAATATCCATCATGGAGTTATTAAAAATATCATCCACCCACAAGAAAATTCTTGAGGTAGCATTGGCTTCACCCATTGTCCTCGCAGATCTTGATGCGAAAAAATTCTAAGCTATGGTCAGAAACATCATTACCCTGAATCTCCTTACATTCTCCAACCAAGATTTTCCCGCTCAACCATCTCATAACCATGCACTCCATTTAGAGGTCCTAGTGTAGAAAAGTAAATTCAAGAGAGTCTTGGTGGATGGAGGTGTAGGCTTAAATATTTGTTCCCTCAAGTTCATTAAGAAGTTAAAAATCTCAGAGGATTCCATTGACAAAGGAAAAGGTATTACAATCAGATCATATGATGATCAGGAAAGAGTGTCCCAAGGCACAATTAGAATCCCTATTTAAGTAGGGCCAGCTATCATGGAAACCACCTGCCAGGTCCTGGACCTTGACTTTCCTTACAACATTCTCCTAGGATGTCCATGGATCCATGCAATGCAAGTGGTAGCATCAACTTTCCATCAATGTGTCAAATTCACATATAAAGGACAAGATTTCACCATCCATGGAGATCCTGAACCATTCTCCTACTATAAGAACCTTAAGGAAAAATACTACAAAATCCCTCAAGTTCCTAAAAATGATGAAGGCCCATCAATACTTTACATTGATCCAACCACTCTCACTTCCACTTCTGTGACAGAGACACCCACCACTCCTGGCATCCCCACCATCTCTGATATCAAAGTCATCATCCAGGATAATGGTTGCGAAAAATACATGATTCCAAAAAATGCTTTTGTGGTAGGAGAGTTACCACAACCTCCCAAATCACGAGGATGTTTGCAATCAAATGAAGCCTCCACATCTCAAACATCCCCTCAAGAATATCCCAAATTTAGAAGTTGGGGAGATCTCAGCCAAGAATTCATAGAGGAGGACCCATCTCATCTCCTATACCAAGATAATAGACTAGTAGCTAATCTACCAATGGATGACAGAAGCAAAGGTTTGCAAATGATACTCGCAATGGGCTATGATAGAAACCAAAGACTTGGAAAAAATGAGAACGGGCTTATAATAACTATCATTTTAGAGACGTGAATGAGAAACATTGGCCTCGAATGTACCCCTCTAAGTATAACCATACATGGCTGAAGTCCTCTAGTTAGAAAGGTCAATAATCCTCCTCAATAATCTGCAGTTGAACTTCGCTTACCCGTATCTATAGGTTGAGTCATAAACAACTTCACATTTGACATAACTGATGTCTATAGTAGTAGTGATGATGAGGATCCCATTACCAACCTACCTAGGCTCTTCAAGGATACCACCCTTCTCATTATTAGCACCTTATCCTTTGAGTTAGACCATCAAAATCATGAAATCCATCTAGTTTACCCCCAACTCATTGATTATGACCAATAGGGACCACCAATTCTTGACACATTCAAAAATGATGAGGCGCTCTCAGAATTCATGAGACTGCGAGATAGTATTTTGTGTGGAGATCACAAAGTAGGATTCATCTTTGAGCTAGATACACAGGCCTACTATGGGGAAAGGATTGAATCCCTCATCCGCAAAAGTGAAAAATTGAGGATAATATCTAAGTCCTTGAGTGAAAACCACACTGTGGCACTCTCTGACATGAAAAAAGTAAAAAGAAAGGACACATCAAATGGTAAAAACCTCTCTGAGGTGCCTAAGGATGGGGGATTCAATCTTCCTTTTAGAGCCCTTCATTAGGAAAAATTAGTGGTCCTAGTAGAAAATTGCAATCCAGTTAATCTAGGAATAGAGGAGACCCAACACATCACATTCTATGCAGAGTCATTACTATCACATGAACAAGAACTCCTAGCAGCCTTCTTGAGAGAGAGATAGGTAAAATTTTCATGGAGCTACACAGACATGCCAGGGCTCGATCCATAAATTGTAGTTCATCACCTAGCACTATACTCTAAAGAAAATCCCGTTAGACAAAAGCTCAGGAAAATGCACCCTCAAATCACCTTGCTAGTCAAAATGGAACTAAACAAGCTATTGGATGAAAGATTCATTCGACTAATAGACTATCCAGAATGGATGTCAAACCTAGTTCCCATCTCAAAACCTAATGGGGGCATCAAAATATGCATAGATTTTAGGGATTTGAACAAAGCATGTCCAAAAGATGATTTCATGTTGCCCAACATTGACATGATTGTAGACATGATAGCGGGACATGAAATTCTTTCCTTGATGCATGGTTTCTCGGGATACAACCAGATAATGATTGCTAGAGAAGACCAACACAAAATGGCCTTCACTTGTCCATGGGGGACTTACTACTAGAATATGATGCCATTCAACTTGAAGAAAGTAGGAGCAACATACCAAAGATCCATGACATTAATCTTCCATGACATGATCCATAAAACTGTCAAAGATTATGTTGATGACATACTAGCCAAATCCAGAAAGAGGAAGGATCACATAGCAACCTTAAGTGCCATATTTGACAGGCTGGAGAAATACAAGGTTTGATTAAATCCAAAGAAATGCATATTTGGAATACAATCAAGAAAGTTGTTAGGATACATAGTATCAATGAGAGGTATTTAGGTAGACCCTGCTAAGGTAAAAGCAATTCTTGAGATGGAGGCACCCAAAACATTGAAACAATTGAGAGGTCTCCAAGGTAGGCTTTAGTCCATCTAAAGGTTCATCGCACAGCTGATAGATAAACAGAATCCATACTCTCACCTACTTAACAAAGGAGTAGCATACAAGTGGGATAACAAGTGTGAATAATCCTTCAATAAGATCAAAGAATATCTACTTACACCACGATTCCTAATGCCACCAATCCCAAGAAAGCCATTAATTCTCTATGTGTCAGCAACAACAGCAGCCCTTGGAGATCTTCTAGCTCAACATGATGAAAATGGAACAGAAAGGGTCATCTATTATATCAGTAGAACAATGGTTGGGCGTGAGTTAAACTACTCATTCATTAAAAAAGCATGTCTACCAGTAGTGTTTGCTTCACAAAAATTCAGACATTACATGCTAGCACACAAAATAAAACTCATCACCAAGATTGACCCCCTCAAGTACCTACTCTCAAAGGTAATGCTCATAGGAAGGATGGCTAAATGGGTCATGATACTATCAGAGTATGGCATTGAATATGTGGAGCGGAAAGAAATTAAAGGCCAAGTCATCACAGATCAGCTTGTAGAAGCACCAATCTATTCAAAGAATCCTCTCATCTTAGAGTTCCCAAATGAATCCATCTTCAATCTCAACATAGCTGACCACTAGAAACTTTACTTTGATGGCTCATACATGAAACATGGATCAAGAGCCAGCATCTTCTTTATCACTCCACAAGGGGACTACATACCTAGATCATATAAATTGGCATTCCCCTGCACCAACAACATTGCACAATATGAGGCTTTAACCATAGGTCTTAGAATAGCAGTGTAGTGGCACATCATGGCCTTTACAGTATATGGAGACTCCTAGCTGATAATAAACCAAGTGAATGGTGAGTACTAGACTAAGGATGATAATCTCACTCCATACAAAAAACTGGTAGAGACTCTCAAGGAATCCTTTATCGAGATCACATTTGAGTAGATTCCTAGAGAAAACAATAGAGCTGCAGATGCCATGGCAATGATTGGATCCCTACTGGACATCCCTCACAACATCCTAAAACATGAATTCTTGGTAGATTAGCTTCTCATGCCTGCATTCTAGGTACTAGAGCCATAATTTGTGTACAAAATTGTTGGTCCTAGTGATCCCTAGTACCATGACATTTATACCTACTTGTGAATAGGTGTCCTACTTGTTGACTTACCTTCAACCTTGAAACGAACCTTTTAGAACTGTAAAATTTGAAAAATTTATAGTTGTCTATACTCATAAATTTTTTCCAAAGAAGCCCATATAATGAATATAAAATTGATGTAATTTTCTTTATCTCCCATGTTCTAGTCAGTATTTATCATTTGGTCCTATAAAGTTCACCTAACCCCAAGCATTTGAATATATAAAGTCATATTGGCATGAGATGGTACAGGTCTTCCCGACCCATAAGTTATTTTATACTAACGCATATTTTTTAGTGCATCGACAAGAGGTCATGAATGTCTTACCAATATGATTTCATTGAAGGATTCATATTGGCATGATGTAGTTTGTAGTCTCAATGACAAAAGGATCCTATCAACAAGACAATAGTCATTGGGGTGAGTCATATTAAGCACATATGTGTCTTAGCAATCGAAGCACAAAGAACTATATCGGCCAAACTTGGGTCGTCAGAGTGAAGTCCTGTAGCATCCATCCAGTCTTGCTAATAAAGCAAAGGAGGATTTTGTCAATATGAGTTCATTTAGTCCTGTTGACCCCTATGTCACATCAATAGGATTGGATTTGCAAAAGCCTTGGTGATATGTTTTGATCATCGGCGAGACTGGTTTCATCAGAGAGAGATATGAGAGTCATGCCGAGTGTTGTTCCATTGGCAAGAAAATAATTATGTCCAAGCGATCAGAAAATAGACCAAAGGAAATATCTCAGTGAGACACGAAGTAAGCGGAGTAATGTCTTCCTGACTTATAAATTCACAGCAATAGTTTTGCATCGGTGGGAGTTATAGTGAAATACTTGATATTCAAGGGATAATTCTCGGGGAGACTCATAACACCAGTGAAACTACGAGACATCTTAGCGATATATGATCTATCAATAGTGAAGATAGAAGTGAATCAAAATAACGCTCGAGGAGACTCGAAGTGTTGGGGAAACTACAATATGTCTTAGCGGATGTTTTAATGAACGTTGGTAAAAGTAGTAATAGAAGGATCGCCCAAGATTTAAAAATGTCTCGTCGATAGCATTACATGATGTGACAGTGAGAGTTTCAAAAAAAGACTTGCTACACTCTTGTTTCAGCTAAAATTTTAATGGCTCCACAGAGCATAAGTAACTTAATGAATTAACGAAAATTCAATTGAAAACACTATTACAGAATTGATAGTGGAGAAAGCAGAAGGACGAACGAAGAACCAGAGCATTTTTTCAACTCAAAAGTTTCAAGCGAAATATACTAAGCTCTTTGCACCTTGACTTCTGTAATTTTTTATTTCTATAATTTTTGGAGAATGGAAGCCACTAGTTCAAGAAAATTGAAAGGGAGAAAACATGGGGAAAGTGGTCAATCTAGAGGGAAAAAATAGAAAACCAAAATTGAGCCAAAGGGCATTGAGTGAAACCTAAGCCAAGATCTTATCAACCAATTACCTGGCTTTGGACCTAAAGCCAGGCAATCTGCACAACTTAGGGTAGAAGTGAATAAACTAGATGATAAATGTAAGCTCATAGGAGATATTTGAATACCAATAAGAGGCTATGGACTTTTTAGTTTTCATTACTATCGAAGGAATCACTTTGAACCAGTATGTAATCCATGGAAGTTTAATCTAGGAAAGCTAGTTTGCCCTAATATATTTTTCAATATTGAATTGGTGAGATTGTTGGCCGCTCATTATAATTCAAAACTCAAATCCATTTGTGACCCATCTGGGAAACCATTGATACATATATTAGAAGATGCAATAGGTGAGGTTTTCAAATTGGAAGGGGTTTGCAATGAGAAAATCATATTTGAAGAATTAGAAAGGGAATTCAGGAGGATGGACACAATTTATAAAGGTTGGAGGTTTCCACTACACAAAATTAGATAGGATGGAAAACTAGTTCCATTAGAGGATAGTGATGGACCCCCCTTCCATGTTGATCTTTTTGAACCCTATATGAAGTATACTTATTTCTCGATAGGCCAAGTGTTGGGAATGGAAGTCCCTGAATATATGTCAATCATGCCTATGATAGTTTCAGTAGATATTTAGTATCACAACTCTAGACCTTTTGATTATGCCTCATACATTTTTAAGGGGCTTGATTCTGGGTTGATGATAGTGAAAAGTGGAGCCTTTATCTTACATCTTGGCATTATTCTATATTGATGCATATGGTGCTATATTTTGGATAGGAGTTAGGGTTGTGGCCTCAGGAGATGAGAATTTCCCAATTTGATAAGGAAGGTATGTCATTACTTGTTCAATTATGGACTATTTTTTGGGATAGTAGGTTTGCTAATTCTTGTTTCATACACTTTGACGAGTATTTTGTAAAACCATTGTACAAATTCTATAATCATCCATGTGCTTATTCTCTATTTGATGAGATAAAGAGGTTTCTTAGGCCTAAAGACTTCAATGGGCCAATTAGTCACAATTGGGGGGATTGGTATTGTTTGGATGATGCTACCATGATTAGGGTTTACGGATTTGAAGATTCCCCATTCATTTTACGTAAAATAGCCCTGAATAGGATTGTATACTTGGAAATTGTTAGGAAAATGGAATTTTCTAGTGCTATGAATTTGACCTCCTTTGGAAAATAGGATTTTATGCCCAATACATTGTGCTTCGATGATTTTACTGTATTGTTGAAGGAAGGGTACAACTTGATTCTTGATAAGTTACTATAATACAACATGAAAAGAGAACCACCTAGAAAGAATTTTGATCTAGAAGGGTATATCAATTCTGCTAGACAAAAGATAAACTTTGGAGGATATCAACATGTACCCTATCAGTTTGATGATATGATTAGGAACCTAGAAGCTGAAGAAGTAGAAATGGTGGTTGAAAAATATAATCAAGGGTTGCAAGATACAAAGCTATTATCTTTTGGGGAAGAGGCATATGAGGGTAATGTGCCATAGGGTCAGTCCAATAAGATGTCAAGATTGAGAACTCAGGATTACACTTTCCCTACCAGGGAATTAGATGTTGAAGAGAGCATAGATACATATGCAAGGCATATGGATTATAAGTCATTTATAGCAGATAATGAATTTATAAATTCTCCAAAATTTAAAGCATTCTTATATAAACAAAAGGGAAAAGAGATAAGAGAAATGGTTGATAATGTTACACCAAGTAATGAAGAACAATTACTGAATGATCTAAAGATGAGTGTGGATAGAGAGATGGCAGGTATGACCCCTAAAAAGGGAAGGAAAATTTAGAAAGTGTTGGTGTTATGATTTTTCTAGGGTTGGATCTCAATTCTGCATTGGTCTTTGATAGTTTTCTGAAAGATAGTAATGCTACACGCAAGCTTAGCCCACAAAAGGTGACAGAAGTATATGTAGGGTCAAAATACAATCCAGATGAAGAGTCATTAATGATTTGTGACTTGTATCCACCTCACATAATATCAGTTGTCATTGATACTGAGAAGGCATTTGGGCATGTTATGAATTTAAAGGTTGGAGAGGCTAATCCTGTGGAAACTGTAGAGATTGGAATCAATGTGGCAAAACTAAACAAAGCTCAAATACAGATGTTAATCAAGGAAAGAGAAATGTACAAAATGAATAATGAGAGGATGTTGAGAGAAAATGACCACTTGAAAGATTTGTTAGGAGTTACAATGAAATTAACCAAGTTTCTCACTCATGGTGAAAGTTCACAAGCAAAAGATCATTGGGAAGGTTCAAGTGCATACTCTCAAGGGAAATATGATGCACTTGTAGCAATAATTAAGAAAAGACAAGCCAGTCTAACAACTTGGTTGAATAAGCTCTAGAGAACACATTCGCATAACTTTGCTGCATTGCAAGAACACAAAAGAATGGATGGTAGGATTCTGGAGAAGCTTCAAGAAATAAACCAGAGGGATGTTTCTAATAATGTGGCGATTGAGGTTGTGAATCATCTTATGAATAAGCACTGAGACTTCTTTGAAGAATTGCGAGGGGATGCACAAGGATTAATTAATACCACCATAAAAGGGTTGATTGTGTTCTTTGATGATAAAGGAAGATTAAAAGAAATGACTAAGTGGAAAGGTGAAAGTGAATTAATATTGCAAGAAAATTTGAGGATAGCTACTGCGAAAGATACAACACTGGATGAAGCATGCGAATAGAATGAAAAGATGGTGAAAATGGAGATCACGATCCAGAATGCATTAGGAGATTCAGATACACATGAGTGCCGAGACTACTTGGACCACTTATCAAAGATTCATTTATGGCTTAATAGAGCTTAATTACCCTTTTTAAATTTATTGTTGTTTTAACATAAGACATTTTGAAAGGATGTGTCCTTTTGAGCAATTGATGTATAAATATCCATTTTTGGTAGTGAAAGGGATAGAAAATAGTGAATAGGAGAAAGATACAGTAGATTACAATGTTTTGCAATTATGAGACTATGATGCATGTTTGAAACTATGGAGATATCAATGAAAATTGTTTGATGTGGTGGTGCATTTCTGGTATCAGTTGTTTGTTGTGTTAATTGAAAGTATTACTGAAGATGTCTCCAGGTTGATGTTTTCTAGTTATTTAAATTGATACAAAAAGCTTATATTTAGTTTATCAGTGCACACTTGTTGTATCTGTATGGTTGATTAATTGGTTCTTTCAAGAAAAGATTAAATCCTTTTAGTTGATCATAGTAGTTAGGGAATCTCATTTGGATCATTAAGAAGAATTTGGTAATCATATTCTTGCATGTTTATACAAGTTATAGACTCAAATTTATATGCCAAACAATTAGAGTATCTACTAGAAAGAGGGTAGTCATTTTAGATTTCTCATTTGACTCCGCATACCCAATAAGGCACTAGTCTCTACATTTTCATTATTTTAGTTTCACTCATTTTTTATATATGTTAAATTGAACATATTAGGTTTTAGCCTTGATATTGCTATACAATCTATACCAAAATAAAATTTATTTATCCACTCCCATTTTCCATCGTGGGTAAATTACTTTAAGGAATAAACATAAGTGAAGTATGCCTCATTCATATAGGTATGCCTACCTAGGTCTAGCAACACCTGAAGAGAAGAAGGTCTAAACCATTTGGCCTTGTCTATTACCCAAAAATGTGCCAAGAGTTTGGCAACCTCTTGAGGTATTTCACTTGCATTTTTGAGAGCTAACAAAACCTTTGTCAAAAAGGCATCCCAATTTGTCATCCTAGGAGATACCCTATATAGTAGGAGCATAGAAGGAACATTATTACACTATTTAAACACTGAGGAGGCATTGACCGCTTTAATTGAGGTGCATAACGACATATGTGGTTCACACTCGTGTGGAGTGACCCTAGCCAAGAAATTGTTGAGGATGGGGTATTATTGGCTTACAATGGAAAGAGAGGCACATGACTACATCAGAAGGTGTCTACAATGTCAACAGCATGGGGACCTCATCCATGCTCTAGCTCAATAACTTCATCGCATCATCACACCATGGCCCTTTTCGTAGTGGGGACTCGATCTCATTGGAAAAATCACTCCTTCATCTAATGGCCACAAGTTCATCATAACCACCACTGAGTACTTTACCAAGTGGTTGGAACCCATTCCCATGACATATATAACTAGGAAGCAGATATCAAAGTTCATCTTGAACTATCTCATTTGCCACTATGGTGTCCCACAAGCCATTATCTCAGATAATAGGACACCATTTAAGAATCAGGATGTTCGAGACTTGTGTGAAAAATTCAAAATCTAGCATTGCTTCTCCACCCCATACTATCCCCAAGGCAATGGCCAAGCAGAAGCCACAAATATAACCATTTTAAATATCCTCAAGAAAATAGTCAATCATGCAGGGCTTGACTGGCATCTACAGCTCAATCCTACCCTCTAGGCCTACCGAACGAACATCTGCACACCCACCAATGCCACCCCCTTCTCCCTAGTCTACGGATCAAAAGCAATACTCCCCATTGAGATCGAGCTCCCATCACTAGGAACATCACTACAAAACCTCATCACGGATGAAGAGTACTGAGTATCAAGACTGAATGAGTTTGAGCTACTAGATGAGCAGCATATAGATGCTTTAGATCATTTGCAAGTCTATCAAAATAGACTCAAGAGGAGCTATAACAAGAAAATCAAAAGCAGAACATTCCAGGTCAGAGAACTGGTACTAAAGTAAAATCAAAAGAATGTCCCAAATCCAAACACCAAAGGAAAATTTGAACCCACTTGGTTGGGACCATTTGTTATCACAACAAGCTATAAGTCAGGAGCATATCAATTATCAACACCCAAAGGGGAACCTCTGCAAGAGCCCATGAACAACTCTCATCTCAAAAATTTATGCCTAATCTTTCAAGGTATAGAACCCAAAATATAAAAAAATTAGAAAATGTCTTTAAAAAAATGGTTACCTTGGTGAAAACTTGGCAAACAGGCGTCTTGGTGACAACAAAAAATAAAAAAAGCAAAAAAAAGCAAAAAAATCAGAAAAAATCACAAAAAAGGATCAAAAATAGTAAAGAGAAAAATCATCCTATGGTGAAAACCACTTCGGTGGCACTTTGGACAAGTACCTTGGTGAAAACCTAGAAAATAGGAGCCTTGTGTAAATAAGCACTTTCCATCCACCAAGATCTTCATGGCTCATTCTGTATCATCCATCCATTATGTTTCCATCATCCATCACGTTCAGATCTCCATCCATCATCCACCTGCATCTGCATCATAACTTGGTCTTGTGTTCGTATCATGATCCCTCCTAGTATTACTCGGACCATTTCCAAGGTTAGTTTGTCCTACCTCTATTGGAGTAGTCTATTGTATTATGTTGGGGGCATGTTCTCATCGGATCAGATTTGTGTATATTCTTGAAGTCCTAAAATTAGAAAATCTGAAAACATCAGAAAACCAAAAAATCCAAAAACATTCAAAACATATCAAAATCCCAAAAACAAGTTGAAAATTCACTCGAAAAGTCAAAAACAAAGTCTTCTTGTCGAACTATGGGTCTCTAAGCCTTGAACGTAGGAAAGGTTGATCTTTGATCATCCCCCAAGACACTTAGGTCAATCCTTTAGAAGTCCATCATAATAAACTGACATTTCATCATGTATATCTTCATCTATAAATTGGTCAAGTTGTTAGTCGAACTACGTGATCTCTACGTGTATAACATAGGCAAGGCTAATCTATTGATCAACCCCTGAGGCCCCTAGGATAGGTCCTTAGGTTAGTCTCTTGGTCAAAATCTCAAAAAACCCCAAAACATTTGAAAATTAAAAAAAAACATCTGTAAGATCTAAAAAAAACCAAAAATAGCCTCAAACATTTCAAAACTCCAAAAACATCCAAATATTTGAAAATCCATTTGTCCCCATCTAGTTCTCACCTACAATAAATGACACTCATAATAAACAATTGTCATCCCCAACCTTTGGTGAAACAATCGAAAACAAGTCTAACAAGTCAAAAGTGAAAACTCAAACGTCAAAATCTCAAAATTTAGGTTAGTACATAAACAAGTTGGTCAACTCTTTATGTCAATAACCTATCATCCAATCAGTCCCAAATTAATCATTTGATAACATCATATCCTAGGATGTATCCTTCCTACAATGGGCATTATTTATCAGAAAGAACACTTTGGATAAACAAAATGACGTGCCGCCATCCACTAACATGTCGTAGGATGTATCCTTCCTACAATGGGCATTATATTTTGGCAATAGTTTGATTTCTTATGCTTAAAAACACATTCCTTTTTGGTTAGCAGTATTGAGGAACATCAACTTGTTTGTTTACTATATCTTTATCTTTTATTCTATCTTATTGTTCCCATGCCAAGGATCTCTCAATGGTGTCCCCAACGAAGGGATTTAGAGAAATAGGAATGGGGAAATGATCAATATCTTTTTTCTCTATTGCACTTGTTGGACATTCTTTTAATATAACCTCAGCGAATACTTGCTTTATTTAGGTATGTAAAAAGGGTGTTTTAGATATTTTGTTGACCATATAGGAAGGCTTACCCTTTTATGTTTTGGTTTGAGATGTTTGAAGTACCTAAAGTGCACCCTAGTAAGGTTTTCATGTGTTAGATGTGAACAAGGATACTCTTATCCGGTTGTTGAGTCAAGTTCCATCACACTAAATACAATGCCATCCTAGTTTTTAATACTTTGATGCATCGTATTTATGTGTGTTATCAAACATAAGATAATTGGCCCTTTGAAAATCTCAACTCCATGGCAAATGTTCATAATCATCATCACCTTTTTTCTTGTTGAAATTCTCTTCTATCTTTCATTTCTTCTTGCTTTTCATGCTAACAAGGTACTATGACACTTAATCACCACCATCATTAATCCTACATGCACAAATTGTCAGCACAATGCATATCATATAGAAACATTAATCATCTCATATGCTTATAGATTTTTTATTTTAACCATATCATAATCATAACATTACATACACATTGGCATATAAATAAAAAATCCATCACATCATCCATATAACCATCATTGCATCACATAAATAGATTAGACATTTGCATCCATTTGCATAAAGCATGCATCATATAAACATACATATCATCCATCATTCATCCATATCATATAGAACATCTCATAAATAACCGCATCGCAATCATTTTGCATTTCATTTTACAAATCATTCCATATCATTATAAGCATTCAATGCACAATTAAACAAAGCATAATAGGAACATAAACATTATAAAATCCATTACATTAAAATCATACATCCATCCATAATCATATAAAACATCTCATAAAAGAATTTATAATCATTACTCACATATCATTTTGTGTATACACCATAAATCATCTCCATACCATTTTTCATATCACATCATAAACATCGTCACAAGTGTATATCATACATGAAAAATCACATACATCCATACATTCATAACCACATAGCATGATCGCTACATCACCATCACCGTCATGATGAAAAAAGGAATTGAAAAATAAATCATTGCACAAATCATCGCATTTGAATCAACATACATAAATCATCATATAGATTGCATCATCATATAAACATACATATCATCCATCCATATCACATATCATATAAATCCATTTGCATATCATATTTCATTCATTAGAAGCATAATATAGATCTATTAGTCACATAACCATCACATAACACCATAACATTATCACACAACATATAGAAATAGAACCATCCAAAAATGCATGTTAAATAAATGATACACATCACATAATATCAACATCATCATCTCATATATATATCATTAGGTAACTATCATAGTACAAAATAATTGGATCACTATACATATGTATGTCAATAAGTACATAAACGACCCAACAGACTATCAATATCTCGATCAAAATGAGGTCTAACCCTCCTGTCTGCTACCCTCACCCATGTCACCATGACCCTCTGTCAGCCTGCGGCTAGTCTGTTGTGAGTAATTTGGGGTTTGGACTGCTTTGGGTACGGCCTTATGATAAAGCAAATGATAATAGTGTTGATGGTGTTTTCTGCACAGCAACAACTCAGACAAGATACAAGTATCTTATCTCTCTTGAAAGGTAAATATCTATTAGTAAGCCTCAAGAGATAACCCCAAGGTATCTAATGTTAGGTCTTGACAATGCATGAACAACTTAGTGATAATGTGAAAATGTTGGTAATCACAAAGGGACCTTAGTACAAGAAAATACTAAATCTCAAAGCTTATCAAATTTTGCAATATGGTGATACTTTTAATTTTAAATCTAACCCAAATGACAAAAGAAATAGCAAAAGAGATAAGGGCTTTAGAGGGATTCTTAAATTTAACACTAAATCCTAAGATTAACAATGCAAATGATGAAACACTTGAAATGGACCAATCCCTCAGAAACTGATTCCTGCTTGACCTAGATGAATCTGCAATCTTACAAAATTATTGCAATCTTCTAAGGCATTAAGGATTTTTTAGATCATGAACATTCATTCAAGACAACCCTATTGCAATCAAAATGAAAAAACATCCACAATAGAACTAAGTACAGTGAATCTAAAGTCCAAGCTAACTTTACAAAGCAACTAACAATTAGCTAGCTGTGAAAAGTATGGACTAGAGATCACTGCAACACCTCAAGTATCAAATTATAAACATTATCAATTATTCTAGAATTGAACCTAGCACATATATCAAATAAACTTAAGCCATTCCAAAGATAGAATCATGAGAACCATGCCAGATAAAATTCAATGCAAGAAAGGCACCAAATCACAATGTCTTCACTTGCATTAAATCACCCAAAGTAGCAACAATTCCAATCTTCTATTACAACACTTGCTTGAGAACAAGACTAACTCCTAACTCTATCTCTTGCTACATGACTTAATTTTCTCCAATATAAAACTATCTAGCTCTTACAAATGAGGCATAATGCCATATTTATAGAAACCCTTAAGATATGTTGGCCCAATTAAGGTTTACAATTATAAATGGCCACAAAACAAGTCAGCCAAGAGGGATTCAAAATAAAGTAAAATATGCATTAAATGCATGCACTCCATCCAGGTCGGCCTAGGGTCTCCAACAAAGCTTGGTCCAATGCATGCGAAGGAGGAAGGAAAATAATGGGGAAGCACAAATTTTGATGAGGCATTGTATTAACTACTTCCCTCTTTATCCTTATCTTGCTCCATCCTATCTTGCACCACCAAAAATATCCTATCCAAGTCAGCTATAGGTGGCATAGCCAAAACCTTAATTCTCCTTTCAATGGATTTTATGTCCTTTCTTGACTACTCTACTATTTTATCCCATTCCACCTTACTAGTTTGATACTTGTCCTTTACTGCAATGTATGTAGATGCATCATCCAACTGGTGTTTAGTGACTGGATCCTCATTGTTTAGAGAATATACATCTCGCCACCATTTTCTTAATTTCTCCAAGCTCAGATGTTTCAGTGCAAACCTTTTCCTTCCTATCATAACCTCAAAGAAGGAAATTCATTTGGTATAGATATTAGTTAAGGTGTCCTCAATTTTTTTCCTTTGCTTATACACCTTCTTCAAAACCCTTTTCCTAATTTGCAAAACTTCAAACCATTCCCAAGGTTTTGCAGCCTTGGAGGAAGGAAGAATACCATCACTCACCAATTTATCTTCAGTATATTCCATGATGGTTTTGATCTTCTACAACAAGAGATCCACATCCTCCTTATCCTGAGAAACTACATTCTTTAACCAATCTATTGACCTCATAGCATCTCCACCAGTCAAAAGAAGGTCCTTGATAGCATTCTCTCCCCTAACTTGCACTCCCTGCAACCAACTCGTTGTGGCATGAGTAGTAGCTTTCATTCTTTCCAGATTAGTTATTGTTTCCTGTGGTAGGAAGCTTGTAGCAGATGATGAGGAGCTGATGGATTGCAAGGGATTCATTAAATCCTGCAAGTACTTCTTTAATTTCTCATTCTCCCTCTTTAACTCTTGATTAGTTTGCACCTCCTTCCTTAATCTTCCCAAGATTACAACACTAGATCCTTCTTATTCTTCAATTTCTTGTTCCATGGAAGTAGGCCCTAAGTTGATAGTCTGCATAGTGTAATCACTACCAACCACATCATCCCTATTCTTATTAGGAGTAGGAGTGGCAATTTGGACCACCCTATTGTTTGCTTCATCTCTCTCGATCCTTGAAATAACCCCGGCCTTCTTCTTCATTTTACCTTTCCCAATCTGGGCCAGTAGGTCATCCCAATTAGGAAGAGTGTCATCCACTACAACCTTCTTACTCCTCAACTCTCTATCCAACCAACCATGCACTATGGGATTTGACTGCACACTACCCTATCCAACTGTATCTTGATGATCCTTGGATACTTCTTCATGCAAATGTTGCATTTCAAGAGTCTCTTCAACTTTACCTTCTTTTCTCTTGTCATGCTCTTCTTCCTCATGCATTGGTGAAGGAGTTATGCCTGGTACCTCTTCCCTTTGAGGAGGTCTATCCTCTCCACTTCTCACAGGTGAATCCTCATAAGTCACCAGAGGAGACTACAACACCTTCTCTATCTTTGCCTCAGCACTGTAGAGTTCACCCTCTTTGAATTATTCTCATTCTTGATCTTGATAATCTTAAACATCTTTGGGTTCATCTAGTACATTGTGAGCTTCATGAGAAAGAGGGAAATTATCATGTTCAGTGGTAGGAACAGCTGTAGGAGCACCTTTCTTTGGCACACCATCCTTAGGAGATGGAGTCCTTGATCTTCTCATGTACACCTATGTTTTCTCACCCAAGCTTTCCACATTAACAACCAATGGGTCAACTTCACCTCCTGCCTTGGAAGTCTCCTTTTCTTTCTGTGACAACCTTACTATTCTTCTTATTTTAGGCATAGACACACTAGCCTCTTTTTCTTCCTTTTCAACTTCATCCTCTGTGGCCTTCTTCATCTTTGAAACGTGTTTCCTCTTCTTAGCAATGGGATTTCTTTGTTTTTTTGCCTCTTCAACCTCCTCTCGAGCATCCTTAATCTTTATCTTGAAGGGAGAACTCACCTTAGTCTTACCTTTAGGATCCTGCTCTATTGATTCCTCATAAGTAGAATGAGACTCCAAATCTCCCATCAAATCATAGGTTCATTGCACACCCTCACTCTCCAATTCCTAGATCTTGTGCTTAAGCCATAATTTTGTATATTTAATCATTGGAGTCATTATCTATTCTAACTCTGTTTTCTCCTCCTCCAGCCAATCTATTTCTCCAATTGATTTATCTTTCACAACCTCATAATCATGGCCCTGAATTAAATCTCCATCATCATCTATCTGATTTGGGATGACCTTAACATTGTACAGGCTAATCAAGTTAGCTGGTAGCCTAGAGAATTTCTTCTTTTGAATTTCAAACTCATCTTTACTTGCTTTCTTCTAGGCTTCACTAGTTCTGTCAAATATAGACCTATTAGAATGGAAAGAAAGGCCTAGAGTACTCATCTCTTCTTCAGAAAAGTGTGTTGTATGTATGGAAGGATGATCCTCATTACTGCCCACCCTTAGAGGAAAGTCATTGCCAGATCTAGTTTTATGCTTCTCCTTCTTCACTATGGCATCAGAAACACATATTTGTCTTATGACCTCCAAGAGTATGAGGTGATCAGTAGGATACCTCAGAAGCCTATAAGGGGACATCTAACAACCATCTATCCTTAAGTAAGAGAAGGTGGAAAAATGTATGAACCAAGCTCCATACCTTTCAACCAACTCCTTAGCACTTTCAGATATTCTTACATGCTCTACACCCTAGAGAAACCTAGTGATGTACATGGTGAATGCATCATTCACCCTCCTATAGCTTGAGCTGCCCAGATGTAGCTATAAAAATACTTCATATATTACATCCTTCCCAAAGGTTCCTCGTGTAATCAATCCCTTATATGGATGAAACCTAGCCAAGGAATAAAACAGGTAAGAATTCATTGTGAAGCTCTTAGTTTGCAAGAAATTGCATAGCTGATCATGTATCATGGCACTTATAATGCCTACCCAATGATAATTGATCTTCTATTCCATCCTCACTATGACAAGGAACTTCCAATTTTCAAAGACTCTCGCACTCTTCAAACCTATTAGCCTGCTAAGTAATGTGATGGCATCATAGTATTCTGGTTTGAATTTTTCCCTAAACAATTGTTTTTGGCAGCTTTGAGATTTGGGGCTTAGGTTTCTCCAACTAGGATTTGACCACCTGCAGAGCCTTGGTTGAATCATCTTCATAATAAGTTTTAGCAACCTCCAAGTCCAGAGCCACCATGTGAGATCTAGTAGGCATGTCAAAGGTTTGTGCCAAAGATACAAGAGAAAAGTTTTCTAACACCTTGCCCCGAGGACTGATCACCCTTTGTGTACCTCTATCATAATGTCTAGCACACTCAAGAACTAACTCATAGCATTGAATTGTATGAGGAAAACCAGCCACATGAGCCAACCCTGATTCTATCAATCTTTTAGCCAATAATGGAGGGTTCTGTTGTGCCATTCTTGCCTTGAATTCCTCATAATCGCATCTACCCACATTGGTGTCACCGACCTCAGTCCATATGGAGGAAAGCTTGGACTCAGGAACCTTTCTCTTTAGGTCAATCTTGATCCTCTCTACCTCTGAGACTGAAGACCCCTCAGGACCCTGATCCATCTGCTTACTTTTGGTTCCACTTGCAACTACCTTACTTGATTCAACCTATGATCAACAAGAGACCATAATAAATCCTCTTTACCATATAGAATCTTGGTCAGTTCATCATAAATATCATGCTTATCATTCAACAATTTAAGAAAATCATGATTAAAATCCGTTAATTTATCACAAGGCACAAATTCTAAGAAATCTAGGATTTTCAGTCATCCAGGGAAATCAAGCCAGAAAGGAATTCTTGGGAATTTTGTGCCTGGAATATTTTAATGATCATGGCATAAACATCATAAACTAGTCATCCACAAGAACAAAAAAGTATGAAACATCTCTCAAATTATTCAAATTAACCATGAAATGTCAAGGCGTACAACATTCAATCTATTTATTTCTCTAATTCTTCAAATGGTGAGACTTTTGAGAAAATACGTTAGGAGAGGAAATCCATGAGGTAGGTACAATTCTGGGTTTTACATATCTTTGGGAAAACAAAGGGAGGACAGAGAACTGAGGAATTCTGATAGTTAAGAAATTCTGCGAAGGCTTCAAATTTTTGGATATTGATGTTTCTTCATTGTTTCACTAAAATTGATCAAATGATCAAAAATTTGAGGACCTGGGACCTAAAGCTAGTGGATTAGAGCTTCTTATAGATCATCATTAAACTCTAAACTTATTTCAAAGAAAATCGATGGTAATTGGTGATGCCCTAAACCTGAAACCCTAAAACTCTGCCATGAACACATAAAACAAGCTTGGGATCAACTAACTCGCTTTGCTAGGTTTTCAAAAGATTTTTCATGGCCAACACAAGCAAAATATTTTGTAATGAAGCTGAAAATGAGTTGGAAAACTCACTTGGGTTGTTAATCTGGCAAAGTCGAATAACCCTAGCCTCAAGATGCTCAATGCTAAACACAGAGAAATCTGAACTTCAAGCAAACTCAAAATGCCAAGAATTATTCACATTCAACAATCAAAAACAAGGTGATGAGTACATACCATTGATGGAATGAATTCGATTAAACAATGGTGGGCAACAAGCTTTGATGCCCTAGCGAATAGTAGCAACTATGATAACGCCTAAGAAATGCACCACCAAATCTAGAAATCCACAAATTCAAGCACCAAATCAAGCCAAGCACTCCAAATCAAGCCTCTCAAAATGAAAAAAGAGAAATGATAAAACTAAATGGCTCAAAAATTTCCCAAAATTGATTAAATACATGTTGCAAAAATCATACAATCGAGCATTAATGCAATCGACAAGACAACCCAAACTACAACCCGAGAGTTCGACAAGATGATGAAACTTCAGAGAAATCTGGCCAACATGGAATTCCATGAGGCCCCAAAATTTCTAAACCACATTGTAAAAGTGGTAGCCACTGGGTTGTCAAAGTATCCAAGGAATTCTTCCCAAAGAAGAATTCCCCGAGAACAGCGGAAAACCCAAAATGAGTCTAGAACTTAAGATTTTCAACAAATACCATAAATGGATCATCAATGCGGGTAAGATAGAAATTCAAGCTCATGCCAAAGAAAGTAAGTCCTTGAAATCAAAGGTTCAAAATACCAAAAAACAAAGTGAAAGAGGGTCCCTGCTTTCAGCGGGGTGTGTGTGCAAAAACTGCACAACAATTGGTGACTTTGTTGGGAAAATGTGCTAGAGCATTTCAATGAGAAACAAAAATCAAGAACCTAGAACATCTGGTTTCAGTTCTCACATTAGTGACCAATTAAGAAAAGATTCAAAACTCATAGACGAGCAAACCTTTCCTATATTGGGGTCTAAGTGTGTGCATATGCATTCATACCCATTTTCCTTAGTTACAATAGGAACCAAACTTAGTCTAGCTAGGCTACATAATGATTCTAACTCCAAAAGCATCCTGGATAGAGCCTCGCTGCTAGCCAGGCATCCATAGCCCCAATGAGGTTATCATTGTGGTCCTCCCAAGCATAGCTCTACTTCCAGCCAGGCGTCCATAGCCCCGATAGAGATACCTAGATACTCCTGATAAGTTGAATTCATTCTTTTGATTTTCAATATTTTCTATTTATTTTTTTATATATATATATTTCTTTTCTTTACAGTTTTTTCATTTCAACCTATGAACAATAAATTTCACACATAGGGCTGAGAACCACAGTGGTGCTGAAGTAGAATATAAGTTTTTTTCACCTAATCATACCTCATTAGGACCCCATGCAACCTTGGGATTTAAAATATTTGTGTAAATATAAGACCCAAATAATTCCAGATTTAACCAATCCATGATTCATCCACCCATAGCATTAAATACATGTGACACCTAAATAAAGTACCCTCACCAACTGACTCTAGAAAAATGATCAAAGTTTGTAAGAGAAATATTCAGAACAGTCCCAGATAATAATAGATGTAGCACACCTAAAAGAAAACAAGAAAACCTCCAAAGCAAGAGTGGAGCAAAAAAAACAAACCGAAAGAAAACCAAAACTAACCAAAACAGAAGCAAACCAGAAGCAAACCAGAAGCAAAGTAGAAAGGGAAACCTACTCTAACCAAAGCAAAGTAGAGCAAACCAAACATAAAAGAAACCTATTCTAACTATGTACAAGGAAAGAGCTACAAACAACTCAAGATTGGAAGTAGTGCTTCAAGTACTACCCATTGAAAGGCAGTGGGATATCCTCCCTAGTGAGGGTTTTCAAGTGAAAAGAATTATCTCCCAGGATCTCTGAAATCTGATAAGGGCCAAGCCAAAGTTTGTCAAATTTATCGTGCTCCCCTTTTTGATCATGTGCTTTATCCCAGTAGAGCACTAAGTCAGAGATTCTAAAGGCTTTTACCTTGGCTCTCCTATCAAACCATATTTTGACTACCCCTTGATGTTTGGAAAAGTTTTCAAGGGCTTCACCTCTTTTCTCTTCAAGGTGTAACAACTCAGCAAGTCTAGCTTCTCGTTTATCCCCTTCATCATAATATTCATTAATAAACTATAGGGTAGGGATTTTAGCTATATGGGAAACATAGGTTCTAGCCCATTAACCAGATGGTAAGGGGATGCTCCTATGGAAGTCTTGTGTCTTGTACAATCTTCCCAAAGGGTAAACCGAAGCTAGGTATGCCAGTCCTTAGAATTTCTTTCTAACAGCATACAAATGACTACTAGGAGGTTTTTATTGGAAGACTCAGCTAAGCCATTACCCTGAGGGTAATAATTGGATGCAAATTTAATTATAATTCCATGATCAAAGGACCAGTTGGAGAATTTCAATGATGCAAATGCAGGACCATTATCACAAACCAAAGACATAGGACATCCAAAGAAGTTAATAATACCTGATTCAATGAAATTGATTACCACTTCAGAAGTACATTGTTTGCATGCAAGAGCATCAGTCCATCTTGTGAAATAATTAGTAACAGTAAGAATATACCTGTGACCTGCAGAAGAGGGTAGATTGATTGGACCTATGAAGTCTATTCCCCACTGTGTGAAAGGTTTTACCTCAAAGACTGGTTGAAGTGGGAGTGTCGTGTACTTCTCTTTGGTTGTTGTAGCTTGACACACATGACACATCCTGACATGGTTGTGTGTGTCCTTAAACAATGTGGGCCAATAGTAACCAGCTCTTAGAATTTGATTTGCAGTGGACAGTGCAGATCCATGGTTAGTACCATATCTATCATGAAATTCTGCCATGACCCTATCAACCTCTTGTTTCCCCAAACATCTTAAGTAGACACCTTCATGATTCTTTTTGTATAATATAGCTCCCTTCAGCATGAAACTATCACTCTTCAAGTGCAATTCCCTTCTCTATACAACATTGAGATGATCAGGACACTGTTGATTCAAAAGATAGTGAATGATATCATTATACCAGTCCCCTGGAGAAACATCTTCAAGATTGTAATGTTGGGTTGCAAGATTAGGGCCCATTTTTGCCATTGTTTTTGTAAGTCCTTTCCCTCTTACCAATTTCATGGATTGAGTTTCAATATCATACTCCTACAACATAGTCACCCACTTAGCTCTACGTTCTCCCATCTCATTCTGCATCAACAACTTGACTATAGGATCAGGAACTATCGTAAAGACCTTGTTCCTGAGAATATAGTGCCTAAATTTCTTCACAGCTCTGGCCAAGGAATAATCTTGTTGCTCTACACTTGGGTACCTTAGTTTTGCATCTTTCAGTGGTGCGCTCATAAATGTTATGGGGTGCTCATTCCCTTAATCAAATTTTTGAGTTAATATTCCAGCACATGAGTGATCAGAAGCAAATGAATAAATGTAAAATGGCTTATCATAATTAGGACTCACCAAAACTAGAGCCTTAACAATGGCCCTTTTGATTTTTGTAAATTCTTCTTTAGCTTCTACACTCCATTCAACTTTAGTTTCCTACTTCAACATCGCATTCAATGGCTTGACTATTTCTGTAAATCTTGTGATAAACTTCCTTACAAAGTTAATTTTTCCAAAGAATGATTTCATCTCTCTCTTACTAGTAGGTGGTTGGATCTTAAGTATTGCCTCCACTCGTCTAGGGTCAATAGCAATTCCTTTCTCAGAGATGACGTGTCCTAGCAATTTTCCCTCAGTAACTCTAAAGATGCATTTCTTTGGATTAAGGGATATGCCAAACTCTCTACACTTCTGAAACACCTTGCACAAATCTGCTATGTGATCACCTCACTTCTTGGAAAAGACTATGAGATCATCCATATAAATAATTATACATTTACCAATTATGTCCTTAAAAGCAATGTCCATAGCTCTCCAGAACATAGCTCCAACATTGATCAAACCGAAGGGCATCCTCCTATAAGTAAAGCCCCATTTAGTGGTCAAAGCAATTTTATGCCTGTCTTCATATTGTACCATGACTTGGTTGTATCCATAATAAACATCTAGGAAGGACATCATTTGAGATCCATTGACAATCTAAAGTACTTCATCCAACGAAGGTACTAGATAATTGTCCTTTTTGACGCTTTGTTAAGGTTCCTGAAATCTACACAGTCTGATTTCCCCATTCTTCTTTCTCATAGGGACCAGATTTGCAACCCAAGTTGAATGTCTAACTAGGAATATAATTCTAGTAGACAACAGCTTCTACACTTCCTTTTGAATTACGAGCTCCAGTAAAGCATTAATCGGCCTTTGCCTCTACCTGAAGGGTCTTACTCCTAGCTTCAGAGGGATAGTGTGGGTAATAATTGATGTGTCATATGTCTTCAGGTCTTCATAATTCCAAGCTATCACATTTTGGTATGTATGTAATGCATTAATAAATTTTTTTTCTCTTTTGGAGTACACACTTTACCAATGAATACATTCTTGATATCATCTTGAGTTCCCATGTTGTATGTTTCACATTGTCCACTAATGGATTCCTTCTTAGCATCTTGTTCTCGATCTATGATCTTATCCAGATCAAAAATCCTTTCTAGATACACCATTCCTCTAGGAATAGTATTAGTCTTCAAATTAATCACCCCTACTAAATCCATCTCTACTTCTTGGGGTTCAATTTCATCAATAATCTAAGAAGCAAAGACATTTGAACTTAATGATAAAAATCCAAAATATTTTTATATGTCTTAAATACTAGAAATTAGTAACATTGTTAGATCTTGAAAGGCAGCAGTGGTAATTCCACTGTAAAACTTCTTCAATCTAGAGAGAGAGACAAAGGTTGTAAGTACTAGCTACCCGAGCAAGGGAATTTGTTGTTTGGTTCTTATTGTGTGGTATCAACTGAATGTTGAAGGTGTCAAATCCTTCAATAAGGTCCCATACTCTATGCATATAATTGGTCATCCTTTAGTCATGACATGAGTACTGCCTCCTGACTTGTTTGACCACTAACTTAGAGTCCCCAAAGACTTGCAAAATCTTAACCCTTTATTTAGTGCCATAAGCAACCCATGAATCAAAGCCTCATACTCTGCTACATTATTAGTATAATGAAACTAAAGTCTATGAGCAATAAAAGAAAGTTTTACCTCTTGGACTGATTAACTTAAATCCTGCCCCAACACCATGCTTTGATTTAGATCCATTAAACCTTAAATTCCAACAACCAGCACCTGCAAACTTCCTTGCTGCATCTCTTGCACTGTTGCTACTGGAGGGTTCTTCAGAAAACACCACTTTCTTCCTTTTAGGATTCTCTTGAATATTCTGAATATTGATTTTGACTGCTGGAGTAGGGTTGATACATTTTTTCACTTGTTCTATTGCAACCTAGCACAAACAATAGTCCAATTCGGAGTGGGAGGCATTGTGAACTCTACACCAATTTGGCAAGAGTAATTCTCCAAAATTCATTCCTCTACCAAACTGAATCTGATCTTCAATACACTTTTGAATGAATTCCAGGAAATTATCCAGCAAGCTGAGTTGATGATCTTCAGGAACATCATCATCAACTGGTTCCACCAGGGCTCCAATACCACTAGATTCAGCTGTGAGATCCATGGGTGTAGTATGCAACATAAGGATTTCTTCCACATTAGATTCCTCAAAAGGGGTTGCTAGTATGTAGTTAGCCATACTCAACTCTAATATCAATATTTCATTGGAAGTATTCTGATATTTTGTAATCATATATTTCATCCTGGGCTCTCTTTCAATCCTTATCTGATTCGGTACTCCCTTACAGGGAAGCCACATATGAGAATGATCGGTTGATACATATCCATTCAAAGCCCTAGTAAAGTCTCTTCCCAAAATCAGACCATAAGCATCAAGTATATCAGCCACTTGTATATTAATAACTTGTTGAATTCTAGGGTTAGAGGCAACCTACATATGAATCATGTTCAATTCCCCTACAACATTAACCTTAGTTCTATCCAGCTGAGTAACTTTCTTTTGGGAATCAACAAGGGTAATACCTAAAGCTCTACAGACACCAAAGGGCATTACATTGGTAGAAGCACCTAAATCCAATAAAAAATTGTGCAAGTTCTTACTAAATATATGGACAAAGATCATAAATGGGGGAGTGTCTGTTTTCCCCTGAAACAAAGTCAAGGGAGTATCCACCTAAGCAACTTGAGTTTTATCTTCCTCTTCCCCTTTATCTCCAGGTGGTATGTGAATATGATTTTGGCTCTTTACTACTTGGGAACTAGATGCTTTATTGACACTCTCATTGACTGATTTATCTTGTGATACTGAACTTACATTGTAAGCTCCTAGAACTGCATTTCTAATAGTTGGGACTCTCAATAATTCAAATGCAGACAGACTTACCTTTAGCTTCTTGAGTTCTTCTACAACATATGTGGCCAATTGTTTTGTACTTAGATCAACAGGAGCCTCTTTTGGGTATTCCACTACTTTATCTTCTCTTGTTTCAGTAGTCCGCCCTTTTGATCGTTCCATGGGTCTTTGATCCTTAGATAGGTACTAGGTACTAGGTACTACCTAGACACATGAGGATATGTTGGATTATTGTTGGCATTGGGATCTGGAGGTGTAGTGAAGTTGTTTGGAGGAATAGAAGTGGTGAAGGGGCCTCTAGCCTATGGATGTCTATGTGGCAGATCCCTCAAATCATATTTCTTAACAGGTCATTGGAATGCCTGCACCTCTTCAATATAAGCTTCTTCATCCATGGGGCCATTGTCATTCACGGGATTTAAGAACAAAGCCGATCTTTAGAATTTCCACATGG
>VDFB02270651.1:617761723-617850944 GCA_007258455.2 Sequoia sempervirens
AATCATTCCATATCATTATAAGCATTCAATGCACAATTAAACAAAGCATAATAGGAACATAAACATTATAAAATCCATTACATTAAAATCATACATCCATCCATAATCATATAAAACATCTCATAAAAGAATTTATAATCATTACTCACATATCATTTTGTGTATACACCATAAATCATCTCCATACCATTTTTCATATCACATCATAAACATCGTCACAAGTGTATATCATACATGAAAAATCACATACATCCATACATTCATAACCACATAGCATGATCGCTACATCACCATCACCGTCATGATGAAAAAAGGAATTGAAAAATAAATCATTGCACAAATCATCGCATTTGAATCAACATACATAAATCATCATATAGATTGCATCATCATATAAACATACATATCATCCATCCATATCACATATCATATAAATCCATTTGCATATCATATTTCATTCATTAGAAGCATAATATAGATCTATTAGTCACATAACCATCACATAACACCATAACATTATCACACAACATATAGAAATAGAACCATCCAAAAATGCATGTTAAATAAATGATACACATCACATAATATCAACATCATCATCTCATATATATATCATTAGGTAACTATCATAGTACAAAATAATTGGATCACTATACATATGTATGTCAATAAGTACATAAACGACCCAACAGACTATCAATATCTCGATCAAAATGAGGTCTAACCCTCCTGTCTGCTACCCTCACCCATGTCACCATGACCCTCTGTCAGCCTGCGGCTAGTCTGTTGTGAGTAATTTGGGGTTTGGACTGCTTTGGGTACGGCCTTATGATAAAGCAAATGATAATAGTGTTGATGGTGTTTTCTGCACAGCAACAACTCAGACAAGATACAAGTATCTTATCTCTCTTGAAAGGTAAATATCTATTAGTAAGCCTCAAGAGATAACCCCAAGGTATCTAATGTTAGGTCTTGACAATGCATGAACAACTTAGTGATAATGTGAAAATGTTGGTAATCACAAAGGGACCTTAGTACAAGAAAATACTAAATCTCAAAGCTTATCAAATTTTGCAATATGGTGATACTTTTAATTTTAAATCTAACCCAAATGACAAAAGAAATAGCAAAAGAGATAAGGGCTTTAGAGGGATTCTTAAATTTAACACTAAATCCTAAGATTAACAATGCAAATGATGAAACACTTGAAATGGACCAATCCCTCAGAAACTGATTCCTGCTTGACCTAGATGAATCTGCAATCTTACAAAATTATTGCAATCTTCTAAGGCATTAAGGATTTTTTAGATCATGAACATTCATTCAAGACAACCCTATTGCAATCAAAATGAAAAAACATCCACAATAGAACTAAGTACAGTGAATCTAAAGTCCAAGCTAACTTTACAAAGCAACTAACAATTAGCTAGCTGTGAAAAGTATGGACTAGAGATCACTGCAACACCTCAAGTATCAAATTATAAACATTATCAATTATTCTAGAATTGAACCTAGCACATATATCAAATAAACTTAAGCCATTCCAAAGATAGAATCATGAGAACCATGCCAGATAAAATTCAATGCAAGAAAGGCACCAAATCACAATGTCTTCACTTGCATTAAATCACCCAAAGTAGCAACAATTCCAATCTTCTATTACAACACTTGCTTGAGAACAAGACTAACTCCTAACTCTATCTCTTGCTACATGACTTAATTTTCTCCAATATAAAACTATCTAGCTCTTACAAATGAGGCATAATGCCATATTTATAGAAACCCTTAAGATATGTTGGCCCAATTAAGGTTTACAATTATAAATGGCCACAAAACAAGTCAGCCAAGAGGGATTCAAAATAAAGTAAAATATGCATTAAATGCATGCACTCCATCCAGGTCGGCCTAGGGTCTCCAACAAAGCTTGGTCCAATGCATGCGAAGGAGGAAGGAAAATAATGGGGAAGCACAAATTTTGATGAGGCATTGTATTAACTACTTCCCTCTTTATCCTTATCTTGCTCCATCCTATCTTGCACCACCAAAAATATCCTATCCAAGTCAGCTATAGGTGGCATAGCCAAAACCTTAATTCTCCTTTCAATGGATTTTATGTCCTTTCTTGACTACTCTACTATTTTATCCCATTCCACCTTACTAGTTTGATACTTGTCCTTTACTGCAATGTATGTAGATGCATCATCCAACTGGTGTTTAGTGACTGGATCCTCATTGTTTAGAGAATATACATCTCGCCACCATTTTCTTAATTTCTCCAAGCTCAGATGTTTCAGTGCAAACCTTTTCCTTCCTATCATAACCTCAAAGAAGGAAATTCATTTGGTATAGATATTAGTTAAGGTGTCCTCAATTTTTTTCCTTTGCTTATACACCTTCTTCAAAACCCTTTTCCTAATTTGCAAAACTTCAAACCATTCCCAAGGTTTTGCAGCCTTGGAGGAAGGAAGAATACCATCACTCACCAATTTATCTTCAGTATATTCCATGATGGTTTTGATCTTCTACAACAAGAGATCCACATCCTCCTTATCCTGAGAAACTACATTCTTTAACCAATCTATTGACCTCATAGCATCTCCACCAGTCAAAAGAAGGTCCTTGATAGCATTCTCTCCCCTAACTTGCACTCCCTGCAACCAACTCGTTGTGGCATGAGTAGTAGCTTTCATTCTTTCCAGATTAGTTATTGTTTCCTGTGGTAGGAAGCTTGTAGCAGATGATGAGGAGCTGATGGATTGCAAGGGATTCATTAAATCCTGCAAGTACTTCTTTAATTTCTCATTCTCCCTCTTTAACTCTTGATTAGTTTGCACCTCCTTCCTTAATCTTCCCAAGATTACAACACTAGATCCTTCTTATTCTTCAATTTCTTGTTCCATGGAAGTAGGCCCTAAGTTGATAGTCTGCATAGTGTAATCACTACCAACCACATCATCCCTATTCTTATTAGGAGTAGGAGTGGCAATTTGGACCACCCTATTGTTTGCTTCATCTCTCTCGATCCTTGAAATAACCCCGGCCTTCTTCTTCATTTTACCTTTCCCAATCTGGGCCAGTAGGTCATCCCAATTAGGAAGAGTGTCATCCACTACAACCTTCTTACTCCTCAACTCTCTATCCAACCAACCATGCACTATGGGATTTGACTGCACACTACCCTATCCAACTGTATCTTGATGATCCTTGGATACTTCTTCATGCAAATGTTGCATTTCAAGAGTCTCTTCAACTTTACCTTCTTTTCTCTTGTCATGCTCTTCTTCCTCATGCATTGGTGAAGGAGTTATGCCTGGTACCTCTTCCCTTTGAGGAGGTCTATCCTCTCCACTTCTCACAGGTGAATCCTCATAAGTCACCAGAGGAGACTACAACACCTTCTCTATCTTTGCCTCAGCACTGTAGAGTTCACCCTCTTTGAATTATTCTCATTCTTGATCTTGATAATCTTAAACATCTTTGGGTTCATCTAGTACATTGTGAGCTTCATGAGAAAGAGGGAAATTATCATGTTCAGTGGTAGGAACAGCTGTAGGAGCACCTTTCTTTGGCACACCATCCTTAGGAGATGGAGTCCTTGATCTTCTCATGTACACCTATGTTTTCTCACCCAAGCTTTCCACATTAACAACCAATGGGTCAACTTCACCTCCTGCCTTGGAAGTCTCCTTTTCTTTCTGTGACAACCTTACTATTCTTCTTATTTTAGGCATAGACACACTAGCCTCTTTTTCTTCCTTTTCAACTTCATCCTCTGTGGCCTTCTTCATCTTTGAAACGTGTTTCCTCTTCTTAGCAATGGGATTTCTTTGTTTTTTTGCCTCTTCAACCTCCTCTCGAGCATCCTTAATCTTTATCTTGAAGGGAGAACTCACCTTAGTCTTACCTTTAGGATCCTGCTCTATTGATTCCTCATAAGTAGAATGAGACTCCAAATCTCCCATCAAATCATAGGTTCATTGCACACCCTCACTCTCCAATTCCTAGATCTTGTGCTTAAGCCATAATTTTGTATATTTAATCATTGGAGTCATTATCTATTCTAACTCTGTTTTCTCCTCCTCCAGCCAATCTATTTCTCCAATTGATTTATCTTTCACAACCTCATAATCATGGCCCTGAATTAAATCTCCATCATCATCTATCTGATTTGGGATGACCTTAACATTGTACAGGCTAATCAAGTTAGCTGGTAGCCTAGAGAATTTCTTCTTTTGAATTTCAAACTCATCTTTACTTGCTTTCTTCTAGGCTTCACTAGTTCTGTCAAATATAGACCTATTAGAATGGAAAGAAAGGCCTAGAGTACTCATCTCTTCTTCAGAAAAGTGTGTTGTATGTATGGAAGGATGATCCTCATTACTGCCCACCCTTAGAGGAAAGTCATTGCCAGATCTAGTTTTATGCTTCTCCTTCTTCACTATGGCATCAGAAACACATATTTGTCTTATGACCTCCAAGAGTATGAGGTGATCAGTAGGATACCTCAGAAGCCTATAAGGGGACATCTAACAACCATCTATCCTTAAGTAAGAGAAGGTGGAAAAATGTATGAACCAAGCTCCATACCTTTCAACCAACTCCTTAGCACTTTCAGATATTCTTACATGCTCTACACCCTAGAGAAACCTAGTGATGTACATGGTGAATGCATCATTCACCCTCCTATAGCTTGAGCTGCCCAGATGTAGCTATAAAAATACTTCATATATTACATCCTTCCCAAAGGTTCCTCGTGTAATCAATCCCTTATATGGATGAAACCTAGCCAAGGAATAAAACAGGTAAGAATTCATTGTGAAGCTCTTAGTTTGCAAGAAATTGCATAGCTGATCATGTATCATGGCACTTATAATGCCTACCCAATGATAATTGATCTTCTATTCCATCCTCACTATGACAAGGAACTTCCAATTTTCAAAGACTCTCGCACTCTTCAAACCTATTAGCCTGCTAAGTAATGTGATGGCATCATAGTATTCTGGTTTGAATTTTTCCCTAAACAATTGTTTTTGGCAGCTTTGAGATTTGGGGCTTAGGTTTCTCCAACTAGGATTTGACCACCTGCAGAGCCTTGGTTGAATCATCTTCATAATAAGTTTTAGCAACCTCCAAGTCCAGAGCCACCATGTGAGATCTAGTAGGCATGTCAAAGGTTTGTGCCAAAGATACAAGAGAAAAGTTTTCTAACACCTTGCCCCGAGGACTGATCACCCTTTGTGTACCTCTATCATAATGTCTAGCACACTCAAGAACTAACTCATAGCATTGAATTGTATGAGGAAAACCAGCCACATGAGCCAACCCTGATTCTATCAATCTTTTAGCCAATAATGGAGGGTTCTGTTGTGCCATTCTTGCCTTGAATTCCTCATAATCGCATCTACCCACATTGGTGTCACCGACCTCAGTCCATATGGAGGAAAGCTTGGACTCAGGAACCTTTCTCTTTAGGTCAATCTTGATCCTCTCTACCTCTGAGACTGAAGACCCCTCAGGACCCTGATCCATCTGCTTACTTTTGGTTCCACTTGCAACTACCTTACTTGATTCAACCTATGATCAACAAGAGACCATAATAAATCCTCTTTACCATATAGAATCTTGGTCAGTTCATCATAAATATCATGCTTATCATTCAACAATTTAAGAAAATCATGATTAAAATCCGTTAATTTATCACAAGGCACAAATTCTAAGAAATCTAGGATTTTCAGTCATCCAGGGAAATCAAGCCAGAAAGGAATTCTTGGGAATTTTGTGCCTGGAATATTTTAATGATCATGGCATAAACATCATAAACTAGTCATCCACAAGAACAAAAAAGTATGAAACATCTCTCAAATTATTCAAATTAACCATGAAATGTCAAGGCGTACAACATTCAATCTATTTATTTCTCTAATTCTTCAAATGGTGAGACTTTTGAGAAAATACGTTAGGAGAGGAAATCCATGAGGTAGGTACAATTCTGGGTTTTACATATCTTTGGGAAAACAAAGGGAGGACAGAGAACTGAGGAATTCTGATAGTTAAGAAATTCTGCGAAGGCTTCAAATTTTTGGATATTGATGTTTCTTCATTGTTTCACTAAAATTGATCAAATGATCAAAAATTTGAGGACCTGGGACCTAAAGCTAGTGGATTAGAGCTTCTTATAGATCATCATTAAACTCTAAACTTATTTCAAAGAAAATCGATGGTAATTGGTGATGCCCTAAACCTGAAACCCTAAAACTCTGCCATGAACACATAAAACAAGCTTGGGATCAACTAACTCGCTTTGCTAGGTTTTCAAAAGATTTTTCATGGCCAACACAAGCAAAATATTTTGTAATGAAGCTGAAAATGAGTTGGAAAACTCACTTGGGTTGTTAATCTGGCAAAGTCGAATAACCCTAGCCTCAAGATGCTCAATGCTAAACACAGAGAAATCTGAACTTCAAGCAAACTCAAAATGCCAAGAATTATTCACATTCAACAATCAAAAACAAGGTGATGAGTACATACCATTGATGGAATGAATTCGATTAAACAATGGTGGGCAACAAGCTTTGATGCCCTAGCGAATAGTAGCAACTATGATAACGCCTAAGAAATGCACCACCAAATCTAGAAATCCACAAATTCAAGCACCAAATCAAGCCAAGCACTCCAAATCAAGCCTCTCAAAATGAAAAAAGAGAAATGATAAAACTAAATGGCTCAAAAATTTCCCAAAATTGATTAAATACATGTTGCAAAAATCATACAATCGAGCATTAATGCAATCGACAAGACAACCCAAACTACAACCCGAGAGTTCGACAAGATGATGAAACTTCAGAGAAATCTGGCCAACATGGAATTCCATGAGGCCCCAAAATTTCTAAACCACATTGTAAAAGTGGTAGCCACTGGGTTGTCAAAGTATCCAAGGAATTCTTCCCAAAGAAGAATTCCCCGAGAACAGCGGAAAACCCAAAATGAGTCTAGAACTTAAGATTTTCAACAAATACCATAAATGGATCATCAATGCGGGTAAGATAGAAATTCAAGCTCATGCCAAAGAAAGTAAGTCCTTGAAATCAAAGGTTCAAAATACCAAAAAACAAAGTGAAAGAGGGTCCCTGCTTTCAGCGGGGTGTGTGTGCAAAAACTGCACAACAATTGGTGACTTTGTTGGGAAAATGTGCTAGAGCATTTCAATGAGAAACAAAAATCAAGAACCTAGAACATCTGGTTTCAGTTCTCACATTAGTGACCAATTAAGAAAAGATTCAAAACTCATAGACGAGCAAACCTTTCCTATATTGGGGTCTAAGTGTGTGCATATGCATTCATACCCATTTTCCTTAGTTACAATAGGAACCAAACTTAGTCTAGCTAGGCTACATAATGATTCTAACTCCAAAAGCATCCTGGATAGAGCCTCGCTGCTAGCCAGGCATCCATAGCCCCAATGAGGTTATCATTGTGGTCCTCCCAAGCATAGCTCTACTTCCAGCCAGGCGTCCATAGCCCCGATAGAGATACCTAGATACTCCTGATAAGTTGAATTCATTCTTTTGATTTTCAATATTTTCTATTTATTTTTTTATATATATATATTTCTTTTCTTTACAGTTTTTTCATTTCAACCTATGAACAATAAATTTCACACATAGGGCTGAGAACCACAGTGGTGCTGAAGTAGAATATAAGTTTTTTTCACCTAATCATACCTCATTAGGACCCCATGCAACCTTGGGATTTAAAATATTTGTGTAAATATAAGACCCAAATAATTCCAGATTTAACCAATCCATGATTCATCCACCCATAGCATTAAATACATGTGACACCTAAATAAAGTACCCTCACCAACTGACTCTAGAAAAATGATCAAAGTTTGTAAGAGAAATATTCAGAACAGTCCCAGATAATAATAGATGTAGCACACCTAAAAGAAAACAAGAAAACCTCCAAAGCAAGAGTGGAGCAAAAAAAACAAACCGAAAGAAAACCAAAACTAACCAAAACAGAAGCAAACCAGAAGCAAACCAGAAGCAAAGTAGAAAGGGAAACCTACTCTAACCAAAGCAAAGTAGAGCAAACCAAACATAAAAGAAACCTATTCTAACTATGTACAAGGAAAGAGCTACAAACAACTCAAGATTGGAAGTAGTGCTTCAAGTACTACCCATTGAAAGGCAGTGGGATATCCTCCCTAGTGAGGGTTTTCAAGTGAAAAGAATTATCTCCCAGGATCTCTGAAATCTGATAAGGGCCAAGCCAAAGTTTGTCAAATTTATCGTGCTCCCCTTTTTGATCATGTGCTTTATCCCAGTAGAGCACTAAGTCAGAGATTCTAAAGGCTTTTACCTTGGCTCTCCTATCAAACCATATTTTGACTACCCCTTGATGTTTGGAAAAGTTTTCAAGGGCTTCACCTCTTTTCTCTTCAAGGTGTAACAACTCAGCAAGTCTAGCTTCTCGTTTATCCCCTTCATCATAATATTCATTAATAAACTATAGGGTAGGGATTTTAGCTATATGGGAAACATAGGTTCTAGCCCATTAACCAGATGGTAAGGGGATGCTCCTATGGAAGTCTTGTGTCTTGTACAATCTTCCCAAAGGGTAAACCGAAGCTAGGTATGCCAGTCCTTAGAATTTCTTTCTAACAGCATACAAATGACTACTAGGAGGTTTTTATTGGAAGACTCAGCTAAGCCATTACCCTGAGGGTAATAATTGGATGCAAATTTAATTATAATTCCATGATCAAAGGACCAGTTGGAGAATTTCAATGATGCAAATGCAGGACCATTATCACAAACCAAAGACATAGGACATCCAAAGAAGTTAATAATACCTGATTCAATGAAATTGATTACCACTTCAGAAGTACATTGTTTGCATGCAAGAGCATCAGTCCATCTTGTGAAATAATTAGTAACAGTAAGAATATACCTGTGACCTGCAGAAGAGGGTAGATTGATTGGACCTATGAAGTCTATTCCCCACTGTGTGAAAGGTTTTACCTCAAAGACTGGTTGAAGTGGGAGTGTCGTGTACTTCTCTTTGGTTGTTGTAGCTTGACACACATGACACATCCTGACATGGTTGTGTGTGTCCTTAAACAATGTGGGCCAATAGTAACCAGCTCTTAGAATTTGATTTGCAGTGGACAGTGCAGATCCATGGTTAGTACCATATCTATCATGAAATTCTGCCATGACCCTATCAACCTCTTGTTTCCCCAAACATCTTAAGTAGACACCTTCATGATTCTTTTTGTATAATATAGCTCCCTTCAGCATGAAACTATCACTCTTCAAGTGCAATTCCCTTCTCTATACAACATTGAGATGATCAGGACACTGTTGATTCAAAAGATAGTGAATGATATCATTATACCAGTCCCCTGGAGAAACATCTTCAAGATTGTAATGTTGGGTTGCAAGATTAGGGCCCATTTTTGCCATTGTTTTTGTAAGTCCTTTCCCTCTTACCAATTTCATGGATTGAGTTTCAATATCATACTCCTACAACATAGTCACCCACTTAGCTCTACGTTCTCCCATCTCATTCTGCATCAACAACTTGACTATAGGATCAGGAACTATCGTAAAGACCTTGTTCCTGAGAATATAGTGCCTAAATTTCTTCACAGCTCTGGCCAAGGAATAATCTTGTTGCTCTACACTTGGGTACCTTAGTTTTGCATCTTTCAGTGGTGCGCTCATAAATGTTATGGGGTGCTCATTCCCTTAATCAAATTTTTGAGTTAATATTCCAGCACATGAGTGATCAGAAGCAAATGAATAAATGTAAAATGGCTTATCATAATTAGGACTCACCAAAACTAGAGCCTTAACAATGGCCCTTTTGATTTTTGTAAATTCTTCTTTAGCTTCTACACTCCATTCAACTTTAGTTTCCTACTTCAACATCGCATTCAATGGCTTGACTATTTCTGTAAATCTTGTGATAAACTTCCTTACAAAGTTAATTTTTCCAAAGAATGATTTCATCTCTCTCTTACTAGTAGGTGGTTGGATCTTAAGTATTGCCTCCACTCGTCTAGGGTCAATAGCAATTCCTTTCTCAGAGATGACGTGTCCTAGCAATTTTCCCTCAGTAACTCTAAAGATGCATTTCTTTGGATTAAGGGATATGCCAAACTCTCTACACTTCTGAAACACCTTGCACAAATCTGCTATGTGATCACCTCACTTCTTGGAAAAGACTATGAGATCATCCATATAAATAATTATACATTTACCAATTATGTCCTTAAAAGCAATGTCCATAGCTCTCCAGAACATAGCTCCAACATTGATCAAACCGAAGGGCATCCTCCTATAAGTAAAGCCCCATTTAGTGGTCAAAGCAATTTTATGCCTGTCTTCATATTGTACCATGACTTGGTTGTATCCATAATAAACATCTAGGAAGGACATCATTTGAGATCCATTGACAATCTAAAGTACTTCATCCAACGAAGGTACTAGATAATTGTCCTTTTTGACGCTTTGTTAAGGTTCCTGAAATCTACACAGTCTGATTTCCCCATTCTTCTTTCTCATAGGGACCAGATTTGCAACCCAAGTTGAATGTCTAACTAGGAATATAATTCTAGTAGACAACAGCTTCTACACTTCCTTTTGAATTACGAGCTCCAGTAAAGCATTAATCGGCCTTTGCCTCTACCTGAAGGGTCTTACTCCTAGCTTCAGAGGGATAGTGTGGGTAATAATTGATGTGTCATATGTCTTCAGGTCTTCATAATTCCAAGCTATCACATTTTGGTATGTATGTAATGCATTAATAAATTTTTTTTCTCTTTTGGAGTACACACTTTACCAATGAATACATTCTTGATATCATCTTGAGTTCCCATGTTGTATGTTTCACATTGTCCACTAATGGATTCCTTCTTAGCATCTTGTTCTCGATCTATGATCTTATCCAGATCAAAAATCCTTTCTAGATACACCATTCCTCTAGGAATAGTATTAGTCTTCAAATTAATCACCCCCTCTAAATCCATCTCTACTTCTTGGGGTTCAATTTCATCAATAATCTAAGAAGCAAAGACATATGAACTTGTGATGAAATCCAAAATATGCTTATCATCTTCAAATACTTGGAAATTGGTAACATTGTCAGGTACTGAAGGTACTGGTGTTAATTCCACTGTAAAATTCTTCAGTCTAGAGAGAGACAAAGGTTGTAAAGTCCTAGCTACCTGAGCAAGGGAATCTATTGTTTGGTACTTATTGTGTGGCATCAACTAAATGTTGAAGGCATCAAATCCTTCAATAAGGTCCCATACTCTATGCCTATAATTGGTCATCCTTCAGTCATGAGATGAGTACTACCTCTTGACTTGCTTGGATACTAACTCAAAGTCCCCAAAGACTTGCAAAATCTTAACCCTTTTCTTTAGTGCCATAAGCAACCCATGAATCAAAGCCTCATACTCTACTACATTATTAGTACAATGAAATTGAAGTCTATGAGCAACAAATAAATTTTTACCTCTTGGACTAATTAACTCGAATCCTGCTCCAACACCATGCTTTGATTTGGATCCATCAAACCTTAGGGTCCAACAACTAGCAACTGCAGACTTCCTTACTACATGTCTTGCACTATTACTGCTAGAGGGCTCTTTAGAAATTATCCTTTCTTCCCTTTAGGATCCTCTTGAATATTCTGAATATTGATTTTGATTACTAGAGTAGGGTTGATACATTTTTGCACTTGCTCTACTATAGTCTAGCACAAACAATAGTCCAGTTCAAATTGGGAGGCATTATGAACTCTACACCAATTTGGCAGGAGTAATTCTCCAAAATCCATTCCTCTACCTAAATGAATCTGATCTTCAATACACTTTTAAATGAATTCTTGGAAACTATCCAACAAGTTGAGTTGATTATCTTTAGGAACGTCATCACTTATTGGTTCTACCAAGGCTCCAGTACCATTGGATTCATACCATATTTTAATTCAACAAACTGTAATGATTTTCTAAAAAAGGAAATGGGTTATTCAAATCCTTCATTATTCTTCTACAGAAGTACTACAACAATAATGTGAAATGAAGTAAAATAAAACAACTAGAAAGGTTTGGAGAAGTTAGGAGACTTTAAAACTGGGTCCTCTTTAATGGATTGCTTTATTTCCTTGAAATCCTTGCTTGGTTCCTCACTCCAAGCTATCTTTTCTCCTTTCTTCAATATTTTAGAAATTGACCTAGTAGATTTTACAAAAAATGTTACAAGTATTCCCAAAAAGTTGATTTGTCAAAAAATGATTGAATTCCCTTCACACTCTTGGGCTAAGGGATTTTTTCAATGGAATTTGCTCTCTCTAGGTCTATTCTCACTCCCTCTTTTGACACTATATTCCCTAATAATTTTCCTTCCTTAGCCCCAAAGGCACACATTTTGGGATTAAGACATATCCCATCTTCTAGGGCTTTGGCAAATATTTTTTCTAGGTGCATTCATTTTTCTTCCTCCTTTGAATATGCATTCAAATCATCCTAATGCACCATCATGAAGATTGTAATGAAATTTGAGAAGGCTACATCCATAGCCCTCTAAAAAGAGGCACTAGAATTAGTTGAGCCAAAAGGAATTCTAACATAAATGTAGGTACCCCAAGGAGTGGTGAAATCAGTCTTATACTACATTGAACCCTTAACTTTTACCTGATTATATCAATAAAAACCATGCATCATGGACAATAACTCACAACCTGTTACCTTCTATAACATTACTTCCATGTTAGGTGACATGGATAGTTTTCTTTTAATGATGACACATTCAAATTCTTTAAATCAATGCATAATTTGATGTCACTGTTCTTCTTCCTAACTAGCCCAAGATTTGACACCCAAGTTGAGTGTCTAATGGGTTTAATGATTCCCCCATCCCTCAACTTCATAAGCTCTTCTTGCATCTTTGGAGATAGAGTTGGATTGACAAACCTTTATTTTTTCTTGACGGGCTTAGCATCTAGTTTGAGAGGTATCTCATGTTGAAAAAGATCCTCTCTATACGTCTTCAAATCATCATATGAACAAGCAAATACATGCCTTTATTTTCTCAATAAAGCAATCAACATTTCTTTAATTTGGGGCTTCATTTTCTTGCCCACATTTACCTTCTTTGAAGTGTTTTCATTCCCTATATTTACTTCTTCTAGGCCATCCTAATGAGTTGAGTTTTTCTTAACAATACTTTTATTAGGTCCATTAAAGACCCTCTCTAAAGTAACTAGGCCTTTAGGAATTTTATTTTTCTTCAATTGAATAACCTCACTTCCAAACACCATTTATTTTCCATCTACAACCTCAAAAAATGCTTTAAAATCAATTTATTAGCTTTCATAATGATCGACACAATGTAAAAACTTCAATATGTCATCATCGTCATTGAAAATTTTCAAATTTTGAATGTGGTCACTAATAGTTGGCCTTTTCTATACCTCAACATTTGAGATACTAGCAAAAGTTCTATCATTAAACCTCAATGATATATTTTCTAGTATATTTTCCATAAAATTCTTACTTCTTTCTAACCATTCAATACCAAAAGCATCAAATTGTTCTTTGGAGTCCCAGACAATATTTCTATACTATTTCAATCTTTTATTTTTAGATACAAACCTAGATTTGACTTGGGATACTACTAATTCTAAGTTACCAATGACTCTCAATTTCTTGATTCCATACTTTGTGTTCAATCCCTATCCCAGCAATAGAGCTTCATATTCAACTACATTGTTTGTGCATACAAACATTAAAGAGAATGATAATTTGAAGGTCTTACCACTAGGAGAGATGATAATTACTCCTGCACTTGATCCATCTTTTGAACAAGCACCATCAAATTACATTTTCCATAGCTCATTATTTTTGACTTGTTTCAAGACTTCCTTCTCCAAAATGTGTAGGTGTCTTGTCCTCTTCTCCTTGTAACTCTTCTACCCTAAAATTATCTATTCCTATATCAACAAAATGAATTTTCTCTTCAAGGACCATGTCTTCAATCATGTGTGGAGCTCTTGGATCCTTGACAAGCTTTATGTCTTTCCCATCAATTGGAAAGGTAGGAAAAGACATATCACATTGCATACTTCTCCCTATTTTGGTACTCCATTTCTTAGACAAAAGCATTCCATATTTAGGGGGAATTTCTACCACTATGGTGATCATTAAAAATTCCTTCTTGGGGAATGCAACAAGTCTAAAGGCTACAGATTTAATGACTCCAATTACTGGTACCTCCCTAGAATCCATGGAAAAAAAAATTCCATATTCTTTGTTTATTTTTAATCCCATTTCCTTCATGATATCAACTGGCATAATATTGGATGAAGCTCCAAAATCAATCATAGAATTCTTCATCAACTTTCCATCAATAATAAGAGTTACATACAATGGATCCACTTGGATAGGAGAAGACATAGTGGTGGTACCCAAGTAAATATAAGGGATATCACTTAGTACTCCTACATCTTCATCTTTCAATTCATTTCTACTCACTTTAGGAAGATTAGACATGCTTTTATCATCATAGGCTATAGTTACACCATTGATTAGGGAAACTACCTTTTTCATGTGTTCATCTATCCTCCTCATTTCAAGTAAAGGGAATATAACTTTGAATTATGATAGCAACTAAAACATGTCCACAGAAGTGTATTTAGGCAAGTCATAAGATATCTAAAACATAAAAAACAAGGATAAGTGAATTTCCCAAAATGGAAAAGAGGATCCAAAGAGGGAAAAAGTGTCATATTCTTCTATTTTAATTTATGAAATGAGATCCATACCAAGAATTGACTTAGAACCCTTAGGTGAGTTAACCAAAGATGTGAATCTACAAATTTCCTTTTTATGCAAGGATGAGGGTCTAAGCTAAATAACACTTTGGGGAGAAAGATTAAACAGAGCAAATAAACTCCAAATTATAAGCTATAAAGTGCATATAGAAGCTTAAACATAATATTGATGGAACCTATAGAATTTAGGGAGAGTTTGGAAGGGGTAAATGTTGTGTACCTTTCACCAAAAGTGTTTTTCAGTCCTCACTGAGGACTTATTCACCCTGTGGTGAATGAGTCATGGGTAGGGTTCCAAAAAATAAAATTTTTGAGTTCTATTCTTCTATGTTTGAACTCCTAGATTCTAGTTGGCCACTGTCGAAAAACCAGAAATAAAACTTGTAGCTCAGTTTTTGTGATTTGACAACTTTTCTTGCAACTTCGACAACTTTGCAACTTTCTTCAATTTTTCTCTCCAAAAGATCTTCAACCTAAAACCTACAATCACACATCCAAGAGAGAAAAATATTTTTTTGTTAGGGAATATGGGTTTTCCTTGATCAAACCCTCTTTTGGTAATTAAAACTTGAAATGAAATAGAAATGCATTAAGGAATGGTGAAGGAACAAATGATATGTCACAACTCACCACACCTCATTTGAATCTTGGATAAATCTGCAATCTAGCATGAAGTAGCCTCAATGAATGTAGATCTTGATCATGAAATTTTATGTGAAACAATGCCTTTGATATGCTTGATAGATTTTGAATACAACCTCAACACATTAGCTTGAGCAACATGCATAATGCAATAAATCTTTGACATGATGATAGGAATCTTGATTGCTGCAATAGTCTTCTAGAAATCTGCCCTTGAATGACTTAGAAATTCTCTTGAAAGCTCTTGATCTCATAAAATTTATATTAGGACTTGAACACTTGAAAAATTAGATTCTTAGGATGAAACATAACGAAATAACCTTTTATTTATACATAACTTATGATTAATTCCCAAAATTTAAATATCACAAGCTGGCATTGAATTATAGATTTCAAATCATTAAAATACTATAGAAAACAAATACAAAAGAGGGTTCCTAGGTCTAAGTGAGGACCCATTCACCATGTGGTGAATGGGTCCTTGGCCACTTACCTAGGACACACATCATACAAGGTGAAATGCTATACAAAATTACAATCATAGGACTAAGTGAGGACCCATTCACCATGTGGAAAATGGGTCCTAGGTCAGCTACCTAGGACACAAATCTTCCAAAGTTGAGTTTTGTGAAATGGAATTTATGAATGTTAGGTTTTATCCCTCAAAATTTGCATTTAATTAGGCTTGGATTTGAATTATAAGGGCCAATTAAGGAAAATTAGCCTCAATCAATTAATAAATCCCTAGATTAATGTGAAAGTGTAAAGATACACTTTCCAACACCCTAGATAAGGCACAATTAAATCCATTTACTTAGAATCCTAGCCCTAAACTTAATGTGAATGTGTAAAACGCATTGCAATACTAAATTAAGGAAACATTAAGCTCACTTTGTTATTAATTATTCTCAAATTAAGTGTGAAAAAGGGATACTTTTTCCTACACTAAATTTTTCCCCCACTTTAGTGAGAGTATGAACCCATGTAAAAATAGACATTCAAGACAATTATGTATGCAACAATGACAAAGATACATAATCATACAACATCAAATACGAAGAAGATTAAGCCTATATTTTCCAACGCGATGTGGAACACATCTAAGCTATTCGTTTTATGCTCACTCCAAGGTAGTAGAACTTTAGGTTGTCCACTAGGTAAGTCTTCCAAAAGGGTGGAAAATGAGAGAATCATATTAGGCTCACATACCATATCAAAGCTATCCTCCTGAAAACTTCAATAAGGCACCACAATGCTAGGCAATACTCCATAGGCAAGCAAGTTGTTTTATGCTAGGTGGCCTCAAATTTATGGTTTTGAGCTCCATAGGGCTTAACAAGCTTTGTTATTCCAAACACCCATGATTAAGGCAAGGATCCAATCGAAAGAAAGGTGTGTTATGCTTGGTGGCCTTGAAATTAGGGTTTTGAGCTTCATAAGGTTAGCAAGATGCATTATGCTAAACATTTATGAACATTATGTATGGTATTTTGTTAAAAGGGACTTCACTTCATTCATGTAAGGTCTTCTTCTTAGGTAACATCATGCCTAATGTCTCAAAGAGAGGACAAGTCAAGAGTAAAAGTTTCACAACTTAGGGAATGCAATGCATCACATCACCACTAATAAGAAAGTTGTACGCTAAGAAATATCACACCCTTGGAGGACATCAAACTAAATGAAACCACCAAGAAAAGGACACATCACAAGAAAAAATAAAATCACACCATGAAACATGAAATTTTTTGAAAGATATCATTGATTTATGCCCCCACTTTAAAGTGGTTTCTAACACCATTGTTGTGAGCATTTGATTTAAAGTAGATAATGTTTTCTCCTAAGACATGAGAGCTTACATGAAAATCCCTATGCCGAGTCATATGTTTCTAAAATAAAGATACATCATGAAAAAAGAGGGATGGGTTTCCTCAAAAAATACATAAGGGATCCATGGATTCGGGGTCAGTATGTCTTTCCTACAATGTTGTTTTAGAGCTTGAAAATGTCATCATTCCCAAAATACTCATAGAATTGGAATACTGACACATAGAGAGTGAAAACAAAGAAAAATCCTTTTGGGTCAACATGGAAGAGATATAAATTTATTGACACCTTGCATCATCCCCAAAAGGAAAACACAAGACAAAAGAAAAGATAAATGTTTATGACATATAGAAGAATATAGATACACATAGAAGAATACACATGAAGAGAGAGATACATCAAATGAAACATTATGAGGGAACACACATGCAATCACATAAAGAAACATGAAAAAGAAAAAAAAAAGAAAAATACTAGCAAGGCACATGCAAGTCAACCTGTAGCAGTTTGTCTATATCCCAATCTTGATCAGTATAAATGGAAAGAAGGAAACTAGCCAAAGGGACAATGTCAAGTGCTAAAACTAGGACAAGGCTATCTAACCCCTTCCCCACACTAAATGTATGAAAAGGATGAGTCAAGATGAATGGTGTTATGCCACTCCTTGTAAAAAGGAAATTATTTGCAATGAATGTAAAACATGCAATAGTGAGTATGCTATGATCTACAACTATTACATGGCAAGGAGCAGCAACTATTATTATTGGTTATAATGAGTAGACAAAGTATTGACTTGATTCATATCTAATTAGATATTCCCACATGAAGTATCTATTAGTTTAGGATGCACCGATGTTAAAGTTGTCTTGGAAGAATATTTTGTAAGAGTGTTCATATTGAGTGAAGGCTTTTTTGATGCTTTTGTTTCTTTCAAAGGGAAATAACAAGGACCACTAGTCATCTCTTGTGTGTTAGGCTCTATAGGGGCATGGATACTTTGTTCTCTAGAACCACATCCTTTTCCACTATACCTAATTTGTTTCATAATTTCATAACCTATTCCATAAAGCTTTTTCATTTCTTTTGGGTTTGGTGGTTATTTATAATCAACTTCATCAATGTTTATTATTTTTGTTGTCTTTTCTTCTAAAGTGGTTGAGGTGGACACTTTCAAATTTTCTGTTGACATGACTTCTTTTTATTTTCCCTTTTTAGAATATTTTGCTATGATCTTGTATTCTCCCATGAATGTAGCTGTGAAATCTAAGGAACCCCAATCATCTTGAAATAACTTTTTGACTTCTTCAATATGCTTCTATTTTTCTTTCTCTTGCATAGGTTTCACTTGTGTAGTTGGTGTCAATGTCTTCAAAGGATTTTCCTTTTTTCCTCAATGATTAAAGCACTATAAGGCTCAGGATCAACTTCTATTGTATACACTTTTTTTTTTGTAGATATACTTAATTTTACAATGAAGAGTAGAAGGAACCCCATTCATTTCATGAATCCATGGCCTTCCTAAAAGAATATTATATGAAATATCGTGAGGCATAACATGGACCAAATTTTTTAATATTACCTTCTCGACTTTAATAGGTAATGCGATGACTCCAAGTAGTTATTTTCCTATGTTATCAAATCCACAGATAGAAAAAGAATCAAGGAAAATGTCACTCTATCCATATGAATCTTCTCCAAAAGGCTCACACTACACACATTAAGGGCTGAACCATTGTTAACAAGAGTTCTCTTTATCGCTATTTTATTAATATAGGCTATTGTCATGAATGCTTCATTTTATTTTTGCACTTCTAATGAAGGTGAGTCATCTTGATGGAAAGTAATGTCCAAGTTGACCATCGTTATGGCTTGAATTTGGGCTGCCACATCAGTTGGTTGCACATTAGGAGGGGTAGGAATTTTTTGTAAAGCAATTTGATGCATGTTATGATAACTAGGTGAGGCTTGAATAAGGTCCCATAAGGATATCTTAGCAGGAGTATTTTTTAGTTTTCCAACAAGATCATACTCCTTTCCATTATGTGAGGGAAAACAAGGAGCACTATGCAAGGTAGGTTGAGGTAATGGGAGGGATGTTGGAGTTATTTGTCTTGGTTGCAAATTGTTTCTAGTGTTATATGTAAGAGCAATGGTATTTTAATTTGATTATTGCAAAAAATTATCATTATCAAGTTGTCTTGTAAGTGGTTCTATGATAAGCATGGGTTTATTTTGAACTTGTGGTTGTTGTGAGGGTGGATCTAAATGATAATTTTAGGCTTATGAGGTCCAATGATTAAAGTATTTGTAGGAGGTCTACGATTTAGAGGACTTGAGGGAGTCATAATGTTTATAACCTCAACACACTTATCCTTATTTTCATGATTTCTTAGTGAAGGGGAGTCTAATGACACTTTATCATCTTCATCTAAGGAAGCCACATTACTATTCTTTGAAAGATATGTTTCAATGTTATCATTTTCTTCCACCATGATATCTTCTCTTGTAGGAGAGTTTCAATGGTTGGTTCTACTGAAATAACTTCATCACAAGTAAGGGAGTTATCAATGGTTGAATTTTCTTTCTTATCAATGATGGTATTCTCTTGTTAAATAATGTTTTCCCTAGTGGAAAAGATACAAATAGGATTCTCATGACTCTCATCGATTGGATCTTCTAACACTAAAATATCTTCTTCCCAAATAGGAGAGATATTAGGAGGCCAAATTTGATTGTTATGATTGTCCATGATTTCATCCTTTTTCTCTAAGGCCTCATCCTATATTTCCATAGTATCTACACTAGTAGGTGAGGAGAAAAAAAGAGGTTAATCACATTCCATGGTTAGATTTTGTAAAGGAACTTCATCACAAATAGGGGAGGCATAAAGAGAAGAACAAATATGATTTTCATGTTTACTAATGATTGGAATTTTTCATTAAAATAGATCTTTCCAAATGGTAGGAGCATTAGGAAAGGGAGAAATGAGATTCTCATGACTCTCAATAAAAGTATCTTCTAACACCAAACTATTTTCTTCACCTATAGGATAGATATTAAGAGAAGAACAAATTTGATTGTCATGGTTATCTACAATTACATCCCCATGTCCTATAATGTCTTCCAAAGTAGGAGAGGTAGTATTTTCATGGCTCTCAATCATTGGATCTCTTAACACCAACATATCCCCTTCAAAAATCTGATTTTCATGTTTGTCCATGATTGTATCCTCTTTCAAAAAAATATTCTCACAGTTAGGAAATATTTTTGGAGATGAATGGAGATTAGGTAAATTTATGTGTCAATGATCTCATCTTCTTGTATCATTATATCTTCCCAAGGGGGAGGAGGAGAGGGATAAAAAATAATTTCATGATTCTCAATGATTGTCTCTTCTTTCACCAAGATACCTTCATCACTAATAGGAGAGGTATTGAGAGCAGAACAATTATTGTTTTCATGATTATCTATGCTTGTGTCTTCTTTCACTAAGGAATTCTCACAAGTAGGAGGGATGTAATTTTTCTTAGCATGCTTAGAAAGGTAAGATACTAACATTGTATGCTCAAAAATTAAAAGTACTTTTAGCCATCTTATGCAATGCTTCAAGAATGTAAACAATGTATATCCAAACATGAAAAGTACTTTTATCAAACTTATGCAAAGTTTCTTGAATGTAAAAATTGTGTATCCAAAATTGAAAAGTATTTTTATCAAACTTATGCAAAGTGTCATGAATGTAAACATTGTGTATGAAAAAGTGAAAATTACTTTTATCCATATTATGCAAAGCTTCATGAATATAAACATTTTCAGATCTAATGATTTTTGCAACTAAAAGTATTTTGTAATGATTTATAAATTACTAAACTAAATGGATGATTTGACCTAAATACATAAAATAAGAATTCCTGAAACTTTCTAGATTGATATAGTAGGTTACCAGCAAGCCTAGGAAGTGCAAAAAGTCGCTAGAAAGCTCAAAAAAGTTGATTTTTTAGGCCTCCAAGGATTCATTCACCCAATGGTGAATGGTTCATGGTACACAATTTGTTAAAATTAAAAAATACAATTTTTGAGTGATTATATGTGTTTTCTATTTCAAATCTCAAACTACAACTTTAGTGAGAGAAATTTCCCAAATTTAATGTTGAAATGCAAGTGCATTGAAGGACAAATGATGAACTATATGACACTTTTTGAAATACAATTTTAATCCAATTTTTGACTATGAAGGATGAAAAGTGCACTAATATGCAAGCACTATGCAAAATTAATGTGATATGCATGTAATTTTTTGAATTTTTCAGATTTAAACAATGCAAAAAAGCAAATTTATACCCCTATATGCAATGCAAACTAATGCAAGATTCAAAGAACCCTAAATGTAATACAACTAATGCAATCTATTGAAAAAATTAGATCTAGAGTTAAAAAGAATCCAATTTTTAGGAATTTTTTGTACAAGGTTGGGTTCACCAAAATGAAACAAAGAAAAAATGGATAGGGGGAGATTTCCCCAAAAAATGGAAAAGTGGATCCAAATAGGGAAAATGGGTCATATATTCTATTTTCATTTAGGAAATGAGATCCACACCAAGAATTGACTTACAACCCTTAGGTGAGTCAACCCAAGATGTGAATCTACAAATTTCCTTTTTATGCAAGGACGATTGTCTAAGCTAAATAGCACTTTGGGGAGAAAGATTAAAAATAGAAAATGAATTCCAAATTACAAACTATAAAGTTCATTTACAAGCTTAAACATAATACTGATGGAACCTACAAACTTTAGGGAGGGTTTGGAATGGATAAATGCTATGTGCCTCTTACCAAAATTGTTTTTTCAGTCCTCACTAAGGACTCATTCACCTTATAGAAAATGGGTCTTGGCTAGGTCTCTAGAAAATTAGTTTCTAGGTTATTTTCTTCTATTTTTGAACTCCCAAATCTAGTTGGTCACTATCAAAAAACTGGAAATAGAACCTGTAGCTTAGTTTTCATGATTTGACAACTTTTCTTGCAACTTTGACAACTTTGCAACTTTCTTCAAAATTCCTCTCCAAATGATCTTCAACCTAAAACCTCCAATCACACATCCAAGAGAGAAAATTTTTGTTTTGTTAGGGAATAGGGGTTTTCCTTTTTCAAACCCTATTTTGGTAATTAAAGCTTGAAATGAAATAGAAATGCATGAAGGAATGATGAATGAACAAATACAATGTCACAAATCACAACACCTTATTTGAATCTTGGATAGATCTTGAATCTAACATGAAATGGTCTCAATGAATGTAGATCTTGATCATGAAATTTGATGTGAAATAATTCCTTTGATATGCTTGATAGATCTTGAACACTTCCTCAACACATTAGCTCAAACAACATGCATGATGCAACAAATATTTGACATGATGATAGGAATCTTGATTGCTGCAATAATATTCTACAAATATACTCTTGAATGCCTAAGAAATGCTCTTGAATTCTCTTGATCTCATAAACTTGCTATTAGGACTTGAACACTTGAAAACTTAGATTATTAGGATAAAACATAGTGAAATGACCTTTTATTTATACATTTTTTAATATTAATTCTTGAAATTCAAATATCACAAGATGACATTAAATTATAGATTTTAAATCATTAAAATACTGCCAAAAACATATCCAAAGAGAGGGGTCCTTAGTCTAAGTGAGAACTCATTCACCATGTGGTGAATGGATCCTAGGCCACTTACCTAGGACACACATCAAACAAGGTGAAATGTTATGCAAAATCAAGGTCATAGGACTAACTGAGGACCCTTTCTCCATGTGGTGAATGGGTCCTAGGCTACCTACCTAGGACACACATCTTCCAAATTTGAGTGTTGTGAAATGGAGTTTATGAATGTTAGGTTTTATCCCTCAGAATTTGCATTTAACTAGGCTTGGATTTGAATTAGAGGGGCCAATTAAGGAAAATTAATCTCAATCAATTAATAAAGTCCTAGATTAGTGTGAAAGTGTAAAGATACACTTTACAACAACCTAAATAAGGAAAAATTAAGTCCATTTTATTTAGAAGGGACCTAAACTTAATGTGAATGTGTAAAACACATTACAACACTAAATTAAGGAAACATTAAGCTCTTTTTATTTATTAATTATTCCTAAATTAAGTGTGAAAAAGGGATACTTTTTCCTACGCTACAATATCATACCTTATTCACTAGTTTTATCCTTTTATTGCTCATATTTCTCTTAATTCTTTTACTCATCATTTTTATTTTCTTGTTCAATTTTTTTCTTCTGATCTTTTATTTTAAAAATTAGAGAAACAATATTATCATCCTTTTTTTTTGCTTCATTTTTATTGGCCAATATCCTAGTACCCTTATTTTGTTTAATTTTAGCCTCATCCACTTTGATTTTTTCTTTAGACCCTTTCTTTTTTGCTTGCTTCTCTTTGATGAATACACTGCCAACTTTACCTTGGTCACCATTCATAATTCTATTCCTTAAATTGTAGGTTCTCTTGGGTTATGCAACTATTACATCTATCAATCTTTCAAATTCTTCATCCAATGGTCTTCATATAAATACACTTGGGTTATCTATCTCATAAGTACAAATATTATGATCCTTTTCACCATATTCATTAGAAGGAACCTGTTGGTGGTAAGCATCTACTTTTTGTATTTGATTATCAGCATCCACCTCATGTGACTCTTCATCAGAATAACATTCACCATCAACAAAATCTAATTTGTTCACAAGAAAAAGTATTTCTCCATCCTTTTCATGGGATGAATCATAATTGTCAGATGTATTTTTCTCTTCCTCTAAGGAATTTGCTATTGCATACTAGAAAGGAGAATGTAGAAATTGACAATCTATACACCATGGGGATTCATTAGTAATTTTTGTAGAATTATTTTGAAATGGGTCAGGAGGAACCTTAACTTGTATATTCTTTTGATTATTTTGGACTGGCTTACCATTATTCCAATTGGTATTGTAAGGGTGATCTTGTAATCTTGATGGCCTTTCATTTCTCTAAAAAAATTGTTTCTCATTTCCTAATCCCTTCTCATTCTTTGTGATCTTATAATTTATATCCTTTAAAGTGCTCATCTCCCTATCCCATTTATCTTTAGAAGTATATCCCTTTTCTTGGAAACCCTTTGGGTTCTTTAAAATTTTCACATCATCTCTCCTTCCTACTTTACTTGAGGCCCTTTTGTTACTTTCAATATGTAACACAACTTTGAAAGCCTCCCTCAAATTTTGAGGGTCTTTGTATGTCAAGTGATAACTCATATTTGAATCAAATGCATTATTGTAGGTGACCAAAAAAACCTGATCATTTGGCTCAAATTAATAGGGATTCTATTCATTTCTTTCTAAAATCTAGTAATGAATTCTAAAACCATTTTAATCTTTCCTTTTTAAATATTGTTAAATTCATTAAGCATGAAGCTATGATCTATTTTATCACCATATTATTACCTTAATGCTCTTTTAAATTCTTCCCATGATCTAATACTAACCTATTGTAACCCTCTATACCAATCCCTTGCATCCTCAACCAAGAACTACAAAAAAATCTTCATAACCACATCTTCATGTTCAATTTCATAGTCATCCAACAAATTTAGAAAGGTCCTCAAATGATCCTCTCCAGATATGGCACTATTTCTAGTGAATTTGTTCAACACAATCCTTATGTTATTTGATATAGGATTAGGATAGCTAGGTATCCCATCAAAACACAACTTCCTATATATTTCTAATTATGTAGGTCTTCTAGGAAATTTATTTTCTTGATTATTATTGTGTCCATCATTTCCATTGCCTCCCATATTTTGATTCCCTTGCTAGTTAAGATTTCTGCAACTAGATTGTGTATGTGTATGATCAATTTTATTGTACTTTGGGGTTGGGAACATGGAATGGAATGACCTACATGAAATGAGGTATTTAATTAAATTTTTGGTGTGGGTTGAGATGAAGAACATGGTGGATCTTGGGAGCTAGAGGCTATAGAATTTCCATTAAGACTAGGAAGACTTTAGGAAATCAATCTTTCATTACAATTTAGTATTAGTAGCTAATATATGAACTCTCTCCAATTCCTTTTGTAAATCCTCATTCTCCTTCAACTTAAGCTCCAATGTCTCTAGTGTATTAGATACAAGATCCTTTTGGGATGATTCATTTTCATTAAGACCAATTATTTCATAGGTTTCTTCTGATTACTAATAGGTTGGGATATAGCATTTGAGGTATTAGACTGAGCAACTAAACTAGTAATAGTGGAACTATTCCAAGTAGTGGTATTAGTATTTTTTATGGGAGCATTCATATTATTACTACCAATAATTTTGGCGATAACAAGGCTAGTGGTGGAAATAAAAACAAGTTCAAAGTCTTCTTGATTCAAGATTTTTATCCTTTCAACTTTCCTTCTCAACATATCCATTTCACAAATGACATTCCTAATATTCTCTTCCATATATTTTTCCCTCATAATTCTTATCTCTTCTTATTTCCAAGCCTCCTATTGGAGCTCATTAATCTCACCAAATACATCTTCTAGATTAGGCAATGTGATATCAAAATCAAAATTGTCAAACATTTCTATAAGATTAGGAGTGGTATCAATAGCTCCAGTTAATAGATCTATTGGAAAGGGAGAATAGCCATTTGTAATTGCAAGAGTAGTTGCAATATCCCTAACATTTTGAAAGAGTATTTGCAATAGCCTAGATTGATGTATGCTTACAACATATTTATTTACAACATTTTCTTCATCATCATAATCAATACCTAGAGAATTTATTTGGGTTTCATGACTTTCATGGATACTAATATAAGTATGTGTAGGTTCAAGAGTAGGATATGGATTAGACTTGTATTTACATCTTTATATTTTCAAGATTACTTTTTATTTTTTGGAAATTCTCCCTCCAATTTCTCTTTAGGATGTTTCTTCATGTGTTCTCTCTTTCACCTCATCTTCTCTGTAGTTTCTCTTCTTTGTTCTTCTCACTTTCTTTGATTACTTTAGTGCACCAACATAGAGACTCAGAGTCACCACCCAATTAAATGGGAATTTGAAAAGTATTTGTAAATCTTCTAAACAATTTTGAGAGAATTTTCAATTATAGAGAGAGCTCAAACAAACCTATGAAAATGTATTTGAAAACTCACAAAGACATGCAAAGATAGCATGAAGATTTAATTTACTGACTTCAAATTGACAAATGATGAGAAAACTTGAGGGATTCCTTCATGAATGAACAAAAAATTTGAAAATATATTTGAATCTAACTTCAAATGATCTTGAACTAGATATTTTACACAAGTTAGTCCCTAGGAGAGTCACCAATATATTGGTGTTTTCTCAATACCAAGTTGATCTCAAAGATAACCTATGGATTTTTCCATTTCCAATGGTTAGTAACTTGGAGGGATTGGCCAACAAACAAGTTAAAGTTCTAACAAAGTTCCCTCTATACTTTGGGCTTTGCAAAAGTCGGGAGGGTGATCCCATACAATACAATTAAGACACTCCATGCCAATTTATCTCATACATTATGAATAACAAATATATTCTCGTATTATCTACTTGAAAGATAAAAGACTTCAAAGATTTGGCTAATCCTTTACAACATTTCATATTTTAAAGAAAAAGAATATGAAACTATATGAAAATTTGATGAATTAAAATTCAAATGAAATGAAACTTGATAATTATTCTTTTAAATTGTGAAATATCCTAGAACTTGCAACCATAGACATAGATTCTAGATCAGTGACTTAATCCTAGGGAATGAAGTCAAATTCAATGCAAATCATGACACATAATAGCACTTAAATCCTAATTTTATAGAGATTTTATAATAGTACATTAAAATATTGCACTCAATATCTTGAACCAACTCTTCTTACCAAATCCCTGCACACAAATACACAAATCTATACTTCTATCAAATTATTTTAACAAATTCTTTGAATCAAAACATTGACAAAAGCATACATTCACTAGAACAACAATGAAGATCAAATGAAGAATCCTTGATCAATTTCATTAATAAATTTTGTAAAGAGTACAAAAAGAGACATTTGGCTTCAGAATTATGCTATCTTTATATTCAAATGCTGGTACTATTATAACATAAAATGCAAAAAATGTAGACTCAATAACCTAATACTAGAAACAAACTTTATTCTCTATACTTATGTTACAAAATTCTTTGGGAGATCAACCATCCCATGAAAATGTCCTTGAATTCCCTTTTATAGAACAAGGGAGCAACAAGCTTCAGGCCAATTATGCTTGTCACATTTTCATTTTACAATTTCAAATACATTTCAAAATATAATTTCATTTGCTAACTCAGGGGTGGAATATTCCAAGGACAAATGTAGTTATATTTACCCTTTGTAATCTTTGTCCTCCTTAAAATTTCTTTGATGATGATGGTTAGTAATTTTCCACTCCTTTTCCCCATTCCTTTTGATATGAACTTGAGAAAGTTGAACTAGCTAGAACCTCCAAAAATGGACTAGGTTTTTGGTGGGAAAGATGGGATTTTGTTTTAAGCTTTTTTCCACTTTACAAAGGTTCCACCCAAGGATAACCCTTGAGATTTCAATGCAAATGAGATTGAAATCAAACAATAGGATTAACCTAGGGACTAAATTTAATAAAAGGGGTTCACCACCAAGTGTAAACTTGGAAAATGCAAAATCTTGGAAAACACAATGTGATATGCAAAAAGGACCTAAAAAGATAAATTGAATGCAAGTAAAGTAGAAGAGAAAAGCCAAATAGGAAGCATGCACCTGGAAACTTGTAGAGGCTGAAGTGAAGACTGGAAATGACTATGGAATTCTGAGAAATTTGATTTTTGGACCAACTGGGACTCATTCGCCAACCTAGGAAAATCAATCCCAGATTAGGATTTCTACCTAAAGAGTTGTTTTGGGAAAAAGGGTACTGGAATCCATAAAAAAGTCTCATAGAAACCTTTAGTGGGACTCATTTTCCACTAATGGAAAATCGGTCTCGTTTTGCTTTTTCAAAAATTGAAATCTCTGATCTGCACTCCAACACCTGCAATTTCTTCCCAAATTGAGTTTTGGATTTAGATCTATGAAAATTCCTACAAAACATAATATAACTTGATTTTCTAATGGTGGGTTTTCCTTGGAAAACCCCTATTTTGGTAATTAAACCTTGAAACAAACAATGGAATGTGCATAAAAATCCTAGCCTTAAGTGCGTTAAAGACTAAGACATCTAAGATATGATGCAATCCTATTCTAATGTGCAAAAATATGATGCAAAAATGGAAATGTAAGATGAATAAATCACTTGTGATTATCTCAAATCACCCCATGTGAACTCTAATGATGCTTGTACCTTCCTTAGGCTAAATGTAAGGTGGAAACGGAAGATGGAATCGCTTAGAAAACAAGCATTTAAGATTGGCTTGATGGCTAGTTGCATCTCCCCAACCTAGAATCCATCATGATTCACCATAGGAATTCATGATAAACCCTTGAAAAAGCTAGATCTTGATAGAAAGTGAGCTTGAATACCTACAAAATACTCTAATGTTGCTCCAATGCTTCAACTTTGCTTACTTTTGGAATTAGAATGCTCTTGTGAAAGATTGCTTGAAGAATCTTGATTCTTGATGCTTTCTTGATGCATAGTAGGGTGGATGATCACAAACTAGCTCAGCTCAAAATTTTCAAGCTTAGAACCCTATCTTGGCGGGTTTCCTTCATAAATCTCCTATTCTCCTAGTAATACTTGAAACAAGGGTTTTCCCTCATAACTTCCGAAGTAGGCCTCACACCTAGAATTTGATCACCATTACAAATACCCTTTTTTCCATTTAAAAACATATCAACTTTGCAGGTAGGGTTACTTTGAAACAAAGCCCTCAAATTTTGATTGCTACCATTCCAAATAGGCCTAATTAAGCTAATTCAACAAAACAACAATGTGATTTTCAATCTCCTAACCTGAATTATTCACTCCATGGCATCCAACATGTCACATAGGGTCTATACACACAATTTTAAACAATTGGAACAAACTCCAAATCACTCCTCTACAAAACCCTAAGTCTACCTATCTCCTAAGCCTAATACATGATTATATTAGGCTAGGGCTACATCAAACTTGCCCCTACCTCCATCCCCTGCTCTTTCAAACACTAAAAACATTAAAAGCATCCTACCTACATTCATTTTACTGATTCACAGACCTTTTCACCAGTAGAATGGGCCAAAAATCATTTTTCTTCACTCAATCCCTCACTAACTAGGGTTTCTTGGCTATTTGTAGCAAAATGGCTCTAACTCACTCCAATCTTTATGAAAATATATGAAATGAAAATGATATTTGATCCAGTCCATCATCAATTCCAATAGAACTTAGAACATTTTCAGGTCGTACAAAATTGTACTATCTAGTGTAGCAACAAGAAACAATGGAAAACACATAAAACAAAGTATATTGTTATTGCTTGATCTCCAAAAACTTCACTAGAACCTTTCCTTGACCACAAAAAGGAATATTTAAACATGTATAAGCCAAAAAAAACCATTTTCCAACTAATTTTTGAATTCCAATGGTTCAACTTCTCAAAAACCCAAAAATACAAAAAGTTGCTTGAGCAACTTTTTGCAAAAGTGACATCTTTACCCAAAACTGACCCCATATGACTCAAATCAACCTAAAACATGAAAAATAGTCTCAATAGACCTTATTACAAACAAAAAGTGACTAAACCACACAAAACTAACATTTAACCCCCTTTTACATCATAAAGACTCTAGTTCCCCTGCACCATTGCTCAAAGTGCTTAGAGATGATGAAAATGACTTAGAAGCTTGTTTTTAAAGGCATTATCACCTAATTGACCATTATTTAGATCTCAAAGGCTGAAATTTACCAAAAACATGAATTAAATTGATGAATTCCCACTCAAATTTGAAAAATACCCCAAATGGGACTCATTCGCCACCCTTGGCAAATGGGCCCCACCAAAGGGGACTCATTTTCCCAAGGTGGCCAATGAGTCCCACCTAAGGTTTTTGAGGTGGTTTTTTGGGATTTAAATGTTTTAAATGCTTTTTGTTGGGATTTAAGTGATTTTATATGATTTTTGAGTGGAATGAGCCTTGAGATAAAAAATAATGGGTCCTACAGGCCTACAAATGATGATTTAAAAGGGTAATTAATGCAAGGGTGCTCAAGATAGATCCAAATTAGACCAAGGATTATACTATCTCCAAGAAGGGAGTACAATTTTGGTGGTAACACTAGCTAATGAAGACAAATCCTCATGTGCAAAAGACAATCTTTTGTTGTTGGCATTATTGGGAACCTTTGAGATTGTTGAGTGTGCATAATAGACAAAAAATATAGCCACATCACCATAGAAAAGGCCTACAATTCAGGAATATCATTATATTTCTTATCTTAGGCATCATAATTCTCCTTCAAAGCCTAATTGAATACCACAAACTCATCTAACTTGGTTTTGTATAGGACATACTTCTTGACTAGGTTAGGTTCTCTATCAAAGTCCTCTAAGAACTTGTGAGTGAGTGAAAAAAATTCCATACTATTTTTAAACATATCAATATCCACATCCCCACCATCATAAATTAAGGCAATTTGTGTGGCAATGATATTGTCCATTTAAGTTCTCCATTGATCATATGATTTTACAATTCCAATGCCATCTAGAATGTGTGGCAATAGGCTAAGATTATTCTCACCAAATTGTTGGAGCAACTCCTTAACCTTTTTCTCCAATGGATCTACTAATCCTTTGCATTGAACAATTACTTTTACAACTTTTTAAGTAGGGGAAATTAATATTAGCTTATTTAACTCCTAATTAGACCCTACAACCATGCTTTTCAATGCACCAATCCTAGGTATCCATATTTTCATCAATGGGACTACAATTGACCTATCCCTCTCAAACATTCTAACTACACCAAATAATAAATAATAATTGGAGTGAACAATATTCAGTCTCTTTATTGTATTTCCTTAGTGAATTAAGAAACATAGACATTTAAGGTAACTACCTCAACTACTGAGGTATCTGAAACTCTTTTTACTATGAGACCACCTCTCAAGTTAGTAGCAGGCTCTTCTACTTAACAATTTTTTGTGTTGGGGGCCAAAGCCCAAATTTCTAATGTATCCCACTATGGATTAAATGTTGATCCCTACAATGCAATTGTGGCTTCTACATCTCTTGCAAATACTTGTGAGTCTTTCATCCTCACAGTATCAAAATAAATGGTTGATGTTAAGTCCCATTCTAGTAAGAGAATAAGACTACTTTCTCTTACCATCCTTCTTCCTTCTTAAGGGGTTAGCTCCTTTTTCTTTTCTCTAATTTCTACTAATTCCCGTAAAGCAACAAATTCTCTTGTCAATTCAAGGAACTTCTCCATTTTTTCTTTTCACTATATTTTCAAATTCACACTTCTTAGATCTCCACACATACTCTCTAAATACATATGTCTTAACAAATGCATCATCATCCATAAATTCTTTATAGTCCCTCTCCCTCACATCATCAACATTATCTATTCTAATCAGGATTTCCTTAGTGACCCTACCTTGTGGAAATGGTAGATCTACTTCTCTTGCTAGTGATGGAATATTTTGCATGATATCATCATAGGTCACAACAACCTTGTAATTTGAATCTATTGGATAGTAAACAAGTCTAGATACTTGCTCAATTTGTATCCTCTTTGGAGTGGACTCTAATGGGGTGAAACAAGATCAATGACTTGTTGTGGAGATGATACTGGAGGTGGAGATGGTGGTATATGTGGCACAAGGGATTGAGGTTTGGAATCCTTTGGTTGAGTGGTAGTATTGTTTATTTTTCCTTTCCTCACAATCCATTTTTGTCTTGAAAAGACATATTTTACCTTTGTTGGTTGGTAGGTTGGCATATCTTCAACCATGGGAGCTTTCCCCTTATCATGTTCATCTATTTTCTCCTTAAGATTTCCCACAATCTTGTCAAATTTTTACAAAATGGTTTCAATTCTTAACATCTCATCCTCAATATCCATAAAATTACCCCAAAACTTGGTATCCTTTTCTCACTTTGCTTTCTCCAATTTTGTAAAAGCCAAACATTTTACCTTCCTATCTTTAAATTTTTGAATATAAAATTCATTACTGATAATATCCTCAGGGTAATTAAAGTTATGACAAAATTCCCCCCCTCTAATCCTTACTTTTAATGCTACCAAGAAACCCTCTAGATCATGGTTTATGGCTCTATAATTCTTCATCTTCAAAGGTGTAATTATAGGCATGATATTCTTCCACCCATCCCTAATCATAGAAAAATCTAAGAACATTGTATAGTTAGGGAAAAGATTTTCCTTCTTCTAGCTTGCTAGATGTGTGTCCTCAACTTTTCCAAATTGCCACATGACCTCCAAAAAACCAATTATGAGTGGCACAATTCTTTCCAATACATGTTGGGTCACATTTGTGCCATACACTCTAAGAATTGTACAAGTTTCATAAGGGATGGAATCACCCTAGTTGTGGTATATGCCCACATCAAGTATCCTTTCCATAGGCCTCAAAAAATCATGTAACACCTTAGGAATCTTTGGTAGATCCCTCAACACATACCCCTTCAACTTAGTAGCAAATAAATTTGTAAAAGCAACAAAACTAGAAGTACGATAATGTATATCTAGGTGATGAGTCCACATCTAGATAGGAATGTGTTCAACACCTTCACCTCTCAAATCCAATGGTATGTCTTGGACAAACTCATTAATTCCTCTAGCCAAAAACATGTGACAAAAAAATAATACCACTAACATCTTACCCTAGTTTCACTAGCCTTGATGGCTACCAATTCCTTATGGATGGAGTCAAAAAAGTATGTAGCAAAATCATACTCTCTATTTACCATAGCCTTCTAAATATTGGCAGCCGTATATGTGAAAGTTATGGGAATCCTTTGAGGAGGGTCAAAACCTCTGATTTGGCACAAGGTGTGAAATGTCCTAATAAAGTAGAAATCAAACATGTCAATTGAGAAATGCTCCTTATCAATAGATGTAAGTTTCATTCAACTTCCCCCCTTTCCCTTCACCATAAACATGGGCAATATTTTCAACCTATATGTGCTCCTATTGTTGTCATAATCCTTCTTCAATGCCTCCAAGTTGATTGGTTTAGTGGCATCACGGTTTAGCTTTAAAACATCAATTATCCCCTCTCGAGTCAAATTAATCATCACAAAACCAGCCAGTGATCTCACAACCCTACCATTAGGATCATAATTTTCCACCATGGCCTTCAAAGGGTCAACATCTGGGTATAAATTAGGAGCTTCTAGTTTCCCCATATCCAAGACCCAACCATTGAATCTCAAAATACTAGCATTTATTTTTTCAAACAAGTATTTGAAGAGTTCCCATCCTAAAATTTGTTTTATCTCTACATCTCTGATGGCATGATGCTTATCAATAATTCCCTTATTTGTTCCCTGGGTTTGAAATATAAGTTTACCCACATTCTTATCATTGGTAGAGCTAGAAAATTGGGCAAGAAAGTCTTCATGGAGGCCAATTTTGAGGGTAGATCTAGAGGGATGGGCCTTTGGGATACTATTTTATTGGTAGGTTAAGAAAATTAGGGTTTTCCTAGGGAAGTTTAGGTTTTCTCAAATAGAAGCACAAAGACTAGGGTGATTTAAGTAGTTTAGTAGCAATCAATGAATGTCAAATCCTAAAATAAATCTAGCAAGAACTTTAAAGTATCAAGAAAATAAATGCACATATATTTAGCTGGAAATTTGGACATAGAGAAGGGAAATTTACTTACAGGTGTTCAAATGTTGGAAACCCTAACTTTGAGCATAGGAAACTCAAAAAAATGTTGCAATCAATCTCCAGACACTTTAGAATTCTTTGATAATTTTGAATTATGCCTTGGATTCTTCTGTTATGTGAAAGCTCACATTAATTCATGCCCAAAGGATTCTTTTATGTCATTACTCTTCACTCACGCAAGCCAAAACAACTCAATCTACCAAGCATTCAACTTTAAATAGTTGTTGATCTCACTATGACTTGGACAACTGGATGACTTAGATGGAGTCAAGAAAGTTTTAAAACTTGACTTAATTTGACTTCAAAATTGATCCAACAAGATTGTGCCATATGGAGAAGTTCCTTTTTTGTCACCATGGGCCCCACCACCCTTGGGAAGCTTTAAAAATGTTGACATGTCACTTCCCTACAATCTTGCATGCATCTTCTAGGAAGTGGATCAAGGGTTGCGGGATGGTGGGGAGAGCCACATGATGCTTACACATGTCCAAACTTGTGCATGCTTTAATTTTCCAAGCTTGCATCTATACTTAGAATAATTTCAACATGTGTTTAATGCTTTATAATATAGGCGACTAGGATCATAACTCTTTACTAGCACTTTACCAGAAGAAGGCCACATGTACCTTATTTATGCACCTTTTTACCATCCTTATGTTGCCCAAATATTTCATTAACCTTTATAATTATTTAGATGCTCCAAATGTTGCCACTTGGAAACTCCCCACTCTCCCACATCAAGCCAAGATCCTTTGGAGAAGCCCCCTCAGGATAGAGGGGAACAGTTCTAATCTATCCACGTGGCTCAATATGAGCTCCTAGATTAATTAAGGGCCCACCCCCATAATCCTTTGGAAACTTGTAGATCCCATCATGAAGACTTGAAATGTGGCATTATCTTTCTATTCCACACTCCTTTTTCTATGAATATTTTATTAGTGTGAGATGGGAGGGAACAAATGAACAATGAACACCTGTCATGCATGGGGCTAGGTCGAGCCTTCTTTAGGAATTTTTGTGCATGTGATTAATTTTTTTAACTTAAAATGGGGCCATACACTATGTTAGCTTAAGATTTTAAGACTTAATTAGACCTAGGATTAAAATGTTGAACTTAATGTTAATATTTGTGGCCCATAAGACTTAAGACTTAGGCAAATATTTCCAACGAGATATGACCGATTTAGACTAGGGATTTGGGGTCGGTTGACACATGACATCAATGACATGAGTCATTTCTTAATAAACTAGGAACAGGCAATGATAGGTCAATAAGAGAATATAAGAAAAATCTAAGGGTTTAACACTATTAGGGTTTAGAGAGGGTTTTATACCTAGGAAAAACCCTAATGCATGGAATTTGAAACCCTGGCTTATGAAAAAACTAGTGAAACTCAGGCATATTGAAATTTTTAGTGGGGAAGCACAAAAATATTTTAACATTTCTACCACATTACATGGATACTTATAGCACATTCTCTCTAAAGGGTGGCTAAGGTTTTTTTGCACTGGCTTGGTGAATTGCGTAGGTCATTGATCTTATATCTTGACATATTGATGGCTATGATTTAAAATTAATAATTTAATCTCGAAGCATTGATCTCGACCCTCCATCTCATAATCCAATTACTCAAATTTAAAACTATTAATGACTAACCATGCAATTTTAGAGGAAGCACTTCTAGTAATGGTTTAGTGATAGTTTCAGCTATCGAGGTTATATTTTCTTGCTACAAGGCTTATTCCTCATGGATTCCCATGCCATATTCAATGCAAAAGTGGTGCCCATACTCCTTTATGTATGAAAAAGACATCCTTTTTGTTGTAGAATGGATTTCATAGCATATTTCATAAAATGTTTTAACTCTACACTTATAGAGCATTCATTATAGAGGCATGGCCTACACATTAGGGTTATCCAAGCTTATCTTCAGCCTAGGATTTTGATAGAGATATGCTCTCCCTCAAAAACAACCTTACACAAATACAATTATCAGAATCAACAACCTATAAATTTTATTACATCTTTATAATATCTATTATGGATATGCAATAATGTGCATTATAAAGATCTAGTCACAAGACCAATTTTACAAAAAGTTGGGCTGCAAATACATGTAGAAAATTAGACATACAAGTTTGTAGATGGTAATAATAGCACTAAAATTTGAACATTTGCTCTATGCTAAAGAATTAAGAAAATTATTTTGATTCTCATCCAAAATGAATCTTTTTCTATTCATGACCACTTTATATGATTTTTCCACTTTCCGACAAACTATGGCTTCCACTTTGGTGCCAAACTAATCCAATTGTGCTTTTTTTGAAATTAAGAAATTTCTAAATTTTTAGTCCAACTTCTAAGAGCCATGACTTTTTGCTTAGGTTTCAGATTGATGAACCATTTGTGGCATTGGAAAGATATTCATGTGATATAAGGTCGCAAAAGGATGATAAATTATCATTTTGGATTTTAGCCACTTTTCAAGTGTTCTAGTGTCTCTAGGTACCTCAAAATTGACTTTGAACAATTTTTTAGTGATTTTGAAAACAAAACTTTAATATCTCACAACTGACACATGGCATTGAAGTGATTTCTTCACTTTTATCCTCATTTCTCCATTCCATAGTTCTCTTTATAATTTCTTGTGCATACATATATAGATGCAAACTTACTAAAATTATAAACGCTATTACTTTTATCCCACCATTTTTTTATTTTAAAAAAGCAAATCTAATTTTTTGGGGATGAAAGATTGCTCTTACACACTTGATGCTTATTTATTAGAACCCAAGGTAATTTATTACATGTCTTGGTGCAAAATTCCTCACATTCAGTGATCTGATTACACACTCTAGAACTCTTGCTCTAATACTACTTGATGGAGGTAGGCTCTCCCTCAAACACAACCTTACACAAATACAATTATTAGAAACAACTTGCAACTTTTATTATATCTTTCTAATATATATTACATATATAAAATCATCTGCATTACAAAGATCTAGTCACAATACTAATGTTACAAAAAGTTGGGCTATAAATACATGTAGAAAATTCTTTATAAAAGTTTACAAATGGCAATAATGGCCACTAAAATCTCAACCATCACTCTATATTAAAAATTTAAGAAAATCAGCTTGATTCTGATCTAGAACAAATCTTTTCCCATTCATGACCACTTTATATTATTTTTCCACTTACTAGCAAACTATGACTTCCACTTTTGCACCAAACCAATCCAGTTGTCCTTTTTTCAAAATTAAGAAATTTCTAAATTTTTAGTCCAACTTCCAAGAGCCATAACTTTCCACTTGGGCAATAGATTAACAATCTATCTATGGTGTTGGAAATATCTTGATGTGATATAAGGCTACAAAAAGGTGATAAATTGACCTTTTGATTTTTCAGCCACTTTTCAGGCCATTTTGGTGCCTCTAAGTGCCTCAAATTTGACTTTAAACATTTTTAAAGTGATTTTGAAAACAAAACTTTAATATCTCACAAGTAAAAAATGGTATTGAAGTTATTTCTTCACCATTAGCCTCATTTCACCATTCTAGAGCTCTTTGTATAATCTCATGTCTAGATGTGTACAAATGCAAACTTACTAAAAATAGAAACCCTACTATTTTTAGCCCACCTAAAAAAATCAAGAAAGAAAATCTATTTTTTAAGGATGCATGATTTCTCTTACACCCTGGATACTCCTACATTAAATTCAATGGCCCTATCATCCATATTTGATCTGATCAGATTTATGTTAATTGCTAACCCTAGTAGGGTTAGGTCTTGGCCTTTATTCATGTAAGTTATGCTTCCATTATAAAATAAATAATTGTATTCATTCCAAGGGTTATTCCTCTCACTCTAAGATTTTTTTTCTACAAACATTCTATTTTTCATTTTGCAACTATAAAGATTGCTTATGATCCCTTATGTTAATGAAATCTAACCATTATTTCTTTTATCTCTTGCATGTTAGAGAATTTTATTTACCTTCATGTTTTAGTGAGTTTCCTACTCATTTCATTGATTTATGGTACTCTTTGAAGTAGGAAGAAACAAATTTCTATCTTACTGTATCACCTCCCTTTCCCTTTTATGCATTTGTTCTATCCTTTTTCCTCTGTTAGCTAGTTAGAATAGTGTAGTGATAGGGTTTTATGTGTTGGGTTAGACTAACACATTTTCACTTAGATCAAAAGAGGAAGTTGGCCTTCTCTGAAGACTTAACCTCAATTTACAAGGTCCCACACCTTGAGGTCACTTCAATTAAATGAGTTAATTGTTTAATTAAATCTTTAAATTCCTCCATCTTGCATCATTAAATAATATTCTAATTATTTAATTGACTAATTTCTTTAATCCCTCCAATTCTTCCCACTTTCAAAGGAATATTCCCATGGAATACTCCAATTCAAATTCAAACTATTTCCCTCCAACATCAAAATATCTTGCATATTCTGCCTAAAATCAAGGATTTGTGTTTGTTTGAATTAATTTCCACCCTTGATCAATTGCATCAATCCATGAGATTATTCAATCTCCTCCATGGATTGAATCCTTGATCCATGCCAATTCTTCTAATCAATTTGTAGCCATTGATTCACGTAAAACTCCTATAAATATCCTCCATTTCATGAACATTTCATCTGCAATCATTGAGACAAATTAGACTATAGGTATTTTAGAGAAATTCTTGAGAGCATTTCTTCATTTAGTATTGATTTTAGGTATTTCCTCAATTAGAGCATCATCAAAAGCTTATTTCAGTAATACAATTGGCAAAGGGTTGATCATTCCACATCAATTTAGCACTAATCCCCCAATGGGATGAGGTTTGAGTATTAATTAGGTTTCCATTTCATTCACTTCATTTTATCTGATGTTTTAATGGTTTTCTAGTTGATAATTCAAGAATTCCATTGGGAATATGGTTTAGTTAGTTCAATTGATTGTTTATTATCTTAATTCAATTGTATTTGTCCTAATTCATAATCATGTTCATAGGAATTTCAAGGTGTGTTTAGCTAGTTTGTACTGGTCTACTTGGATGATATCATAGAGTTTTTAAAACATGCAAGAGACTACTTTAGTCACATTCAATAGGTATTTCAAAAATGCAAGGAATATGGCATTTCCCTAAATCCAAACAAATGTGTCTTTGCTACTGACCCAGGAAAAATTCTTGGACACATTGTTTCCAAGGGTGGCATAGTCATTGATCATGCAAGGATAAAGTATATCATAGACATCCCACTCCCTAGCCATAGGAAGGGATTGTACATCTTCTTGGGCACAATTAATTTTGTGAGAAGGTTCAATCTAAATCTTGCTACTTTGGTGAAGCCTCTTACTTCCATGCTTAAGAAAAATATGGGTTTTTGATGGACTAAGGAAGGAAAAGATAGCTTTGAGACCATTAAATAAGAAATTACATAGGCTCCTACCCTTGTAAGTCCTAATTATGAAAAGGATTTTATTCTTTACACCTTTGAAGTTGAAGCAAGCATATCATCTATCCTAACCTAGCTAAACAATAAAAAATATGGAGCAACCAATTTGTCTTTTTCAATGAAGGACTCAAGGAATATGAGATCAAGTATAGCTCTATTGAGGGGTATGTTATTATTTTCATTAGGGAATTAAAGAAATTTAGGTACATGTTTTCTAACAACAAGATCCAACTAATGGTTCCTCATGCCAGCATCAAAGAATTTTTGTTAAGAAAAGATATTAGTGAGAAAAGAGTTGGATGGATTACTAAGGTGATGGAATATGATGTTGATATTAATATCACTAAGCTTGTGAGAGGAAAAGGATTATGTCAAAAATTTATCTCATGTTTTGAACAACATTTAGATATTTCCCTTGTCCTATAAGAATCTAAAGCATCAAATTCAAACACTCAAAATAGTTGGGTCAATGAAATGTCTATCTTCTTGCAAGAATTTAGGTATCCTCTAGGTTTGGATACGACTAAAAGAAGACATTTCAAGCTACAATCCATTCTCTATGTCATAGTGAATTGTATACTTTTTAGAAAATATCTCAATGGGGTCTTATCAAGATGCATAGAACCAGATCAAGTTAGTAAATTGTTGGAGGAATTTCATGATGGTCCTTCAAGTAGTCATTTTTCTACAAGGACTATAGTTTCCAAGGCTATCAGGATTGGATACTATTGGCCAACCCTATTCAATGATGCTCACAAATGGGTAAGAAATTGAAAAAAATATATTTTTCCCTGTCAACCCTCCATCTCATTCAAGTTGATTATCCATTCACACAATGGGGAGTATATTTTATTGGCATGATAAATCCACCATCAAGTGTTGGTCATAAAAGGATTTTGGTAGACACAAACTACTTCACCAACTAGACAAATGAAATTGCCTTAAATGATACCACAAAAACTTCAATTTTGAAATTACTTGATGGAATTGTGACCAAGTTTGGTGTCCCTTCCACCATAATCTTTAATAATGCAAGATATTTTGTTGGCATCCAAATCATTGATTGGGTATTTAGGTATGGAATATACTTGAAAATTTCATAAAATTATTATCGTCAAGGTAATGGCCTAGATGAGTCTTAAAATAATAACCTCATTAGAATTATCAAAAGGACTATTGAAGATAATCAAAGGGACTGGCATAATAAACTAAAGATAGCCCTTTGGGCTGATAGAATTATCCCTAAAAGAGAAATTGGTAATTCTCATTTCATGCTATTTTATGGAAAAGATGCAAGGTTAAGAGTTTCCTTCTCTTGAGTTGGTATATTGGTTAGAATTAGAAGAGAATGATTTTATGATAGTAAGATTGGTTGAACTAATGGAGTTGGAAGAGACTAGGATCAAAGACATGTTGGTTCGAGAAACTCATCAAGAATAGGTCAAAAGGAATATTTACAAGAAAGTTTTCCATGGAGTGTTCCAAGAGAGAGATTTGGTGCTTAAATGGAATGCAAATAGAGCTAAAGATGGAAGGTATGTTGGGATTATGTAGCCTTGCAACGTGAGTATGAAGTATGGATGGTTTTTGTTTGTTGTTCCTATGTTGTCATTGATGTCAACATGGTGATAACTCTATGAGAAGTCTAATTGGTTTTCCAAAAGTTGTTCTATATCAGTAATGCTTGGTTGTGATGGATCAGTGTGTTGGTATTTGAGTCTAGAATTCACTGCAAGATCGGATATGACGCTAATCTCTTAACCATGTTATCATGGCTCATTTAGACAGTTATATCCTAGATCTTGAGAGATTTTTTGGTTGTGAGAAGAAAGTTTTCTCTGGTAGAGTTCAACTCTGTATTCTACTATTGTTCCTTGCTTGGCATACTATGTGGGAGACTCTTCATTTTATTAAGGTGATTATTCTTATGTTGTAGTTTTTTTGATAGTCTCTATTGTGGTATGATGGGAAATTAATGTGTTCTTAGATCCAGAAGGTGTTTTCTTTGAGGATTATTTGTTGATTTGGAGAATTGTGTTCTATTCTAGGCCAACTTAGCATATGCAATATATTATGGAGACTAGTTATGTTTTATGGATGCTAGCCGATTTGGTACAATGCACTACATGGATAAAATGCTTTATGGTGCTGACAAAGAGAGTTTTGATTTTTTTTCATCTAATTAGGCTGACCTAATTGATGATTAAGATATACTTGTATATATATAAGATGTTTTGAGGAATGAGAAGGAGAGAAGAGAAGAGAGAAAGTTTGGAAAGTGGAAAGAGGTTTGAAGTGTGAAGTGTAAGTGAAAGGTTTGAGCCTAAATGCTTTATCAGTTGTGGATTACAGTATATTTTTTGAGTGACTATTGTGTGAGGTAGTGCTTCATATCCCAAGCTTCATTGGAGCTGAACCCTACACATTGAAGGTGTATCCTATTGGTTCAATCTCTTGGCAGTGAACCACTATCTTTGTATCTTGGAGGTCAACCATTTTTTGTATTTAGGCAGTGAGCCTTTTAAGGATAGTGAGTCCTGGTAGTGAGCCTTATAATATTTTGTATCTGGATATAATATATTGTGAGTTAACCCTCACTGTGGTTTTTCCCTTTTTGGGTTTTCCACATAAAAATCCTGGTGTTCATGTGTATGGTTGCATTGATTTGTTTCTATGTTTTCTCTTGCTGATTTAGTTAGAATTGTGATAATGGTTAGATGGATTTTATGTGAATGGTTTTATGGAATACTGATTCACCTCCCCTCTCAGTTTTCTAGATGTTCAATAAGGTATACCAAATTTAGTGCCATTTGGAGCAATCCATATGTCATCACCATTTACAAGGAGGTCAATTATTTTCATCTCTCTAGATTGGATGGTGAAGCTCTCCCATATCTAGTGAATGGAATTCATCTCAAGCCTTATTTCTAATAAGTTTTGAGAATTCATGTACATTATAGTTTAGTTTTTTTCTACTTTCCATGAAGTGCTCTTGCACACCCTACATTCTCCTTAAGGGAATGCATGTTTTAGCTTTCTTTCTTTTCTCCAAGTGAATCTTGCATATGTTTCATTTTTTATTTTTGGAGGCCCTTTTTTTGAAGATTTCCCATTATGACTCTATTCCCAATGGACAAATAAGGCCTCAATATTCCATGATTAACAAGAAATCATCCCATAGAAGTCATAAAATTGTTGATACTTTGTGTCACTCATCCTTTTTTGCATGATCTATTACAAAAATAGATGTGAGAAGTTTCAAATTTGTGTCATATTCAAATGCCTCTACTAGTTTCCTTTCACCCTTGCCAAGTTTTAAAACCCTAGGTCTAGACATAAACCCTTATGCTTTTATTCTTTTCTTGTGTTGATCATCTTCTTCAATTACCTATCATTTAAGTGACAACTTATGGGTTTATATCTCATGTATTGATCAACCCCTCAAGGTTAGGTCATCAACTTGATCTATTGCCTAATAATATGTCATCTAAAATATTCTTGAAAATATTGTGTAAAATCTTGTATTATCCTAGGCCCACTCATTCCTTGGGCACATCTTTAAAATGACTTTTGTGCATGTTTGTATTTAAATCACTTAAACATTGAAATATTGGCCCACGTGAGACATGTGTCACATCCCCATTGTAGTGTATACCATCTTTACATTGCATTTCTACCCTTCTAACACATAATAAAAACACATTGAGTAGTCTTGATAACAATGGGACACATGTTGACACACTATTGCATCATGGTGCTTATTTGCATCTCAATTTCGTAAATGGAGTGCATTACAAAATTATGTTAGGTAGTAGAAGGATAGAATAGTGGATGTGTTCCATCTCAAAATTGTAGCACATTGTCTCTTCATAGTTTGTTTTTATTCATAGAGCACAAAGTAAAAAAGTCCTAGGAAATAAAAGGCTGGGAATGTGACATTTGGCACCTTCTAATTTCATCACAAGGTTGCTTCACAACGTGTTCTCTCCAAAGGATGACTTGGATTGTTCTGTGTTGGTCTGGTAAAACATGTAGATCATTGATCTTATATCTTGGTAGATTGATGGTTGTGTTTTTAACTTAAAAAGTGAGCCCAAATCATTGATATTGGCCCTCCATCTCAAAATCCAAGGGCTCAAATTCAAATCTATCAACAACTAACCATGCCATTTCCTGGGAAGTGCTTGTAGTAATGGCTGAGTGACAGTTTTAGCTACTAGGGTCAAATTTTACTATTATAGGGCTTATTCTTCATGGATTTCCAGTCATATTCAATGCAAAAGTGGTTTCCATATTCCTTTATATATGATAGAGACATCCTTTTTGTTGCAGAATGGATTTCATAGTAGATTTCATGGGAGTTTTTAACTCTATAGAGCTTATATAGCATTCATTACAGAGGTATGGAATGTACATCAAGGTTATCTAGGCTTATCCTCAGTGTGAGATTTGATGGCCCTATCATCCATATCTAATTTGATCAGATTTATGTTGACTACTAACCCTAGTAGGGCTAGGGTTTGGTCTGTATTCATCTAAGTTATGCCTACACTATAAAGACACCAATTGTATTCATTCTAAGGGTTCTTCCTTTAGATTCTCTAGGATTTTTGTCTATATGCATGCATTTTGCATTCTATAAATGTAAATATTTCTTCTTACGCCTTATGTTAATAAAATTTAACCATTTTATTGACAGTTGTCATTTATGTCAACACTAATGGTTGTGTTGTTATCATTGATGTCAACACTAATGGTTGTTATTGGTGTTAACACTAAGGAGGTTGTTGGTAGCTATTGTCAACACTAATTCTTAGATGTAATTGATGTCAACACTTGAGTAATAAGTTGTGTGTCCTTGGCATTAGTTATCATTGGGATAATATTAGTGATGAAGTTTTTGATTGGATGTCATGCCTTATCAAAGAAGAGAAGAGTTGATGAAGTTCATGATTGGATTTTATGCCTTATCAAAGAAGAGAAGAATTGAAGAAGCCCATGGTTGGATGTCATGTCCTATCTAACAAGAATTTTTTTTTGTTGTTGTTCATATAACACATTATGACTGTTAGCAAAGTTGATTTCATAATGATATATTCAAATGAGGATTAGAAGCATTAAGATAAAAATTAAAAGTATTAAGATGAGGATTAGAAGCATGACTAATAATGGAGAGACGTTGTTGAATGTATTCAATGTGTCTTATGTTCTCTCTTGATGTTCCTAATAATGTATGTATTGTTGAAATGAAGATTTGGGCTCCACATGTTGCTTAAGTGTTTTTGGTTTAGGAAGCTACATTGAAGTCTATCTAGAAGAATGATTTGCATTCCTCTACAATTGTAGTTCTAGTCTTGTAGTTTGGTATTCAATGCCAGTGTGTTTTGTAAATTGTACTCCTACTTTTTCAAGTACCTATATTACCAAGGAGGTTTATGAGAATTCTACAAGGTTGGAAGTGTTGTTGGTTGTGTAGACTAGTCTAAGAAATGTCTACATCAATGTTTTTGCTCCTATGGATTGGAAAATGTCCTTTCAATGTATGTGCAATGTCTCATTTCCAATGTCAGATTTTGTAGTGGTCTACAAGTTTCTCTACTAATGCTACATCATTCAATTATGTATCTTGTGTTTCTTGAATAAATTTTTTGTATTTGTTTGATTTGCGGTGGTTTCTAATAGCATGATAGTATAAAATAAGTGAATGGAAGTGATGTTGGATGTTCAAGGAACATCCCCATGTGATTCACATGTTTCTATTTGGTCGCTTTGGTGTTGCATTGCATCTTGAGTTGGCTTTATGGTTTATTTGTGGATATCTGGTTAACAAGGCTTGTTCCTTTTCTTGAGTTGTGTGCTTGGGGGCTACACCAACAATGGAAGATGTGTCATGATAGATTAGAGTCCTAACCTATCCTGTTTAGGATCACATCAAGTAAATTCAATTGAAAGAGTGTTTATGGGCCTACTAATTATATGTTTCAATGTTGTCATTCACATATTTACTTGATGTTGACTTAGGTTGATGTGTGCTACCTATAAATTATTTTAGATCACATTAAAAGAAGTGTTAATATTTTTTAGTCTTCTCTATATTTTGGATAGGAACACATTATACTCTGGTGGCTATCTAGTTAAATTCATTGTTTATTCTCTTCCTGGATGACCTAATTGAATAATTGAAGTATTGCAATTGATATAAATTCAAGATCATTTCAGATGCAATGATATTACAAGTATACAAGTGTGTATGCAAGTTTTTGATTGGCCAAACTTGGGGTAAAGAATAAATTGGACTCAGCTTAGTCTAAATGTCAATCTAGGGATCCTAATCTTATGAAAGATATTGTGGCTATCTATACAAGGGTCGCAAGTTGCAAGATGAGTGGGGATGAAATGCAGCTAAAACACACAAAAGGGAACCTATAATGAAAATATGGTTCAAACTTATATTTATGTTATGCTTTATTCTCTGATAGGAAGTGTAGTAGTTTGTGACAAGAATTACAGCAATCTACGATAGTGACAACAATAATCTATGACAATAATAGTAGTAGTTTTTAGCAGAAAGGAAAAATAATCCAGATCATATAATCATTTTATCAAAACTTTTAATGAAGGTGCTGAAATTGAAATCATGTAGTTATTGAGATCAAAAGGAAACAAAATCTATCTTATCCAAACCAAATCAAAAGGAAGCAAAATACAGAAAATAAAACATCGCCAAGCTTCCCCAAGAGTGGGCTCTTGCTCATCAATGATTTGATACAAAGTCTTTGTCATTCCTTACATTATGCATAATTATATATACATTATTTGTAACTACTAAGTATAGAAAATAATGAGTTTGTTTTGGTTTGCGGCCAACAAACTAGAGGAAACAATCAATATAGGTCGCTAACCACAAATTAAAATAGTCTCGTTATAACTGAAGATAGAAATAGGAAACAAGAAGATTTGCTATTTTCTCCTCCATACAACTATCCAAAAGTGTAGCTATTATCATAAATTATTCTACATGAAATGAATCCACATGGATGAATAATACACATAAAAAGACCAATGAAAAGATTGCCTCAAAAACATGAATTGATGCCACCACAAAGGCTAACATCATCTTTTAAAAAGATGATAGAAACAAACTATTGGTCTTAAAGTGACAGTCAAAAATTCCTAAATAGAAAGTGATAGGAATATTTTCTACATAGAAGGTGATAGGAAGATCAACATCCTTAATTCAGAATGTTGAAAGACTTATCTCCTTAACATAATAGAAGCAAAGATTAGTAAATACAATCCAATATTCATTATTCATATATTTCATCTAAAAATTGAATTAAATATTACTCATATATATTAAATCATATGCAATATAAAATGGTAAAATGGTACAATATGGAATGGAAATAGAATGTGGGAATGTGTATAAAGATGTATGAAATAGGCTAAAATATGGCATAAAATGGGACATAAATGGATTGCATCAATTGTATTAAATATCCAAAAGAAATAGTGCTAATATTATGAAAGGAAAGATAAACTGAGCTTGAATTCCTTAGTCAATAGAGATTTTTGTTGGCAATATTTGTATTTATGTTATAAATATTTTGTATCCTACTATGAGATAGTGAATTGCATCATGTCCTCTGTTTCTTGCTCCAAGAGTTGATTGGCACTTCAATGTTGCAATTCCTTTCTGTATCTTGATCTAAAGTAGTGGGCTTTCTTGTAAGTCTTTTGACAGTGAGCCTTATATTATGAGTTAACTCTCACCATGATTTTTCCCTCATTAGGTTTTCCATATAAATCTATTGTAGCCTTGTACATGTGTGTTTTTTCCATTTATTTCTCTTTGTTGTTGATCTTATTAGTACTATATATTTCATTGGTAAAGTTTTTTAAAGGTGTTAAAGATTTAAATTGCTATTTTTTTCTTTGTTACTACTCTGCTTAAAGTTCTATCTTTATCTACTAGAGAATTTTGAGTTGTGTCAAAAATTTTGAGTTTTGGAAGGGGTTAATTTTTGTGTATACTAATTCACCTCCCTCACAGTCTCTAAAAGAGTTCAACAATTGGTATCAGAGCCACGTTTCTCTAAAGGAGCTTAAAAATTTCAGGTAAAGATCTAGTATGTCACATGATGGTTCATACAAGGGTCTTAGGTTTGGTGGTACTAATTAATCCTACTAGAAAATGAGAATGGAAGGACACCTAAACTCTCTTGTTTTTGGTGTTTGGAAATCAATCAAAAGTGGTTATGTTGGTTCTACCACTCATATTATAGATCCTACTAAAATATGATTATATAAATGTAATGCCAAAGTTGAGAATGATATTCTATGTGGATTAGCTGATTCAAAATTGTTGAAAGTGTTGAATTGAAATTCTACCAAAGATGCTTGGGATAAGCATAGTAGTATCTATGAAGGAGATTCTAAAGTGAAGAAATCCAAGATGTAGATCTTCAAGAGTAGATTTGAGACTTTGTGGATGACATATGATCAAGAAATTGCAAGCTATATGCTCCAAGTTCAAGAAGTTGCTAATGGCATTACTGTTCTTGGTGGAGAAGTAAAGGAAAGTAAAATTGTGAAGAAGGTTTTGAGATCTCTCCCAAAGTATTGTAATCATAAAGTGTCTACCATTGAAGAATCCAAAGACATGGATCAATATTTAGTTGAGGAAATGTTTGGTACTCTTACTACCTTTGAAATTAGAGAATTTGATAAAGATGTTCCAAAAAGATAAGCTACTTTCAAATTCAACAAAAATATTGAATATGGGGCTCCTAATTAGAATGAATACTTTGATAATGTTGAAGCTAACTTTGTGATAATATTGAAGAAATGTATTGGAAAATACAAAGAGAATTTAACTTTTAAATGTCTCAATTGTGGAAGTATAGGTCATTTTGCATCTAAATGTCCTTATAAAGAATCAAATGATAGCAATAAAAGAGATAAGGTCAAGAAGGGTCTATATTCAAAAGAGAGCAATGGTTACTTTGAAGATGAGGAGAATGAATCAAGTGGTTCCTTTGAAGGAAAAATTTGTTCTACATTGGAAGACCTAAATGAAGCAAGAGGCCTAAATTATAAATATAAAAACTTTCTTGCAGAATCAAAATAAGAATTTGACAAACTAAGAATTTAAGTAGAAGAAGGAAAAAGATATGAAATTAGACTAAAAGGGGCATAAGGTGTGATCTCTGATTTGAAAATAAAGGTTGAAGAAGGAAAGAGGACTAAATATTTCTTGAATTTCAAGCTCAAAGACAAAAGTGTTGAATGTTTAAAACTTGAAGAAAATGTCACTCTAAGGAATGTTGTAAAAAGAGAAAAGGAAAAAATTGACAAAGGAGAGAAGTCTAGTCCTGATAGTTCAAAATCAAATGAAAAGACTAAAACAAAAGAAGAGAGAGTCTGCTTTGAATACTCTAAAAACAATGCCTTTGGAAGTACAAAGAATATTCATAATGTTAAGAAAGAAGGTGGATCAAGTTCTGATCAAAAGAAAAAAGGCTTCAAAAGTGATCCATCAACAAAACAACATGCTCCTAATAGGTTCAATCAATCCTTTCATGGTTACTATTTTTCTTGCAATATTTTTGGGCATAAGTCTAGTAATTGTAGAGTTAGACAAAATATGAATAATAACATGAGTAGAAGATCATATGTACCTCAATGAAACAACACTATTTTATTTCATGGATATTTCTTTGCATGCAGCAACTATGGTCATAAATCTTATGATTGTAGATCTAAGATAAAGATAAAAAACTATGTTCCAAAGCACAATGTTGTATGCTATAAGTTCAATAACATGGAACATAAGGTAAATTATTGTAGAAGTGGCTTTGTTGAGCAATCAATTCAAAAATATTTGAAACCCATTATCTATAAAGAGGGGGAATGAAAAGGTTTGAAATGAAGACCATGAGAAGAAGGATGACTCTACTGTTGTGCACTCTACACAAGATTCTAAGACAAACAAAGATAGAGCATTATCTTAGTGGGAGATGTCGCTTGCAAAATCTTTTGCCCCCTCAAAAGAAAAAGGTGTTGAAGACTTTAGCATGAAATGAAATTTGACTCATCTTGGTGGATATAGATTACATGTGAAGATTTGTAAATTTGTTCTAATTAATGTTATTCCAATTTGGTGTACCACACTTAAAGATAAATTCCTAGAAAAGTAAATTATAGAAAATTTTCCAAGATATTTATTGTGCATCCTCTATGGCAAAGTCAAGGTATTTTGTTTCACTTCTCTCCATAAAAAATATTTTTACCATGTGGTTCAAAAGTCAAGTTGATCATACTGTGAAGGTATCATATCCAAGTTTTCAATTCTTTATACCTTCAAATGTGGAAGATATCAGTGATAGTGTTCTAGTCTATGTTAGTGTAGCAATGTTGAAGGCCTATTGGAATGTTTTGCATTTATTTGGGAGAAAAGTCATATCCACATAGTTCTATGGGAATGTCCAATGTATGATTTATTGATATACATGAGATGACTTGATATACTACAAATATCTATAACAATGTGCTACAATGCATATGTTGGGGTACATGTGCCAACTAGTTCTTGAACAAATCAGTTATATGAGTTGGTGTAGTTGTATGTTTGGTTGCCAGATTTCAAGCCAATCCTAAGCAATCTCATGAAAATTCTATGGAAATAATATTTAGATAATTGAAGGGTACTCCATATTATGGGATATGGTACAAAAAGGAATAAAATTTCTCTCTAAGTGCTTATACTAATGTTGATTGGGTAGGTTGTGTTGATGACGAGAGAAGTATAAGTGGAAGTGCATTTTTTTGGGAGGAAGATTTGTCTATTGATTTAGTAAAAAAGTAGGATTTAGTGTATATTTCCACAATAGAAGAAAAATACATCATTGCAACATCTTTCTCCACTTAGGTGCTTTGGATAAAGTAGACTTTGAAGGATGTGAAAGTAAATTACAATATTAACATTTCTAAGAACTTGGTAATGCATTCAAGGACTAAACACATCTCAATTTGTTATCACTTTCTAAGAGAAAAGGTTGTACAACATGAAGTGAGAATGGAGTATGTGCCTACCAAAGACCATATTATAAACATTTTTACCAAGGCACTTTCAAAAGATACATTTGAGTATCTCTAGTAGAAGCTAGTAGTTATTGCCCCTCCTTGTTCTAAATATATGCATAATATGGTGCATCTTTCTAGGGGATAAATTCATGTCATATCTATTTCCTGGAATGATGAGTAAGGGGGAGTCCTAAAGAAGATGTACATTTGTTGTGCATGTATAGATATTTAGAAGAAAAGGTGTTGATGGTCAAAGGGGAAACATGTGATGTTTTTCAATAGAATATCTTCTCTTTTTCTCTTTATCCTTGAAGTTAGTAAGATGTTTATGCTTGTGGCCCTTTATCCTTGATGTTAAAGGGGGGAATGAGTAGCCTTTGTTTTCATCAATTCCAAAAGGGAAGATTGTTGGAAGTTGTTATCATTGATTTCAACACTATGGTTGTCATTTATGTTAACACTAAGGATATTGTGAGTAGTTGTTGCCAACACAGATTGTTAGTTGTAATTGATGTCAACACTTGAGTAATAAGTTGTTTGTTCTTTGCATTGGTTATCATTTGGCTAGCATTAGTAATGAAGATTGTGATTGGATTTCATGCCTTACCAAAGAAGAGAAGGGTTGATGAAGTTCATGATTGGATGCTATGCCTTATCAAAGAAGAGAAGAATTGAAGAACCCATGGTTGGATGCCAAGTCCTATCTAAGAAGAAAGAAGAATTTTTTATGTTCATATAATGCATTATTAATGTCAATAGAGTTGATCTCATAATGATATATTTAGATGATGATTAGAAGCATTAAGATGAGGATTGGAAGCATGAATAATAATGGAGAGATGTTACTAAAGATCTACAATGTGTCTTATGTTCTCTCTTGATGTTCCTAATAATGTATGTATTGTTGAACTAAAGATATAGCCTTTGCATGTTAGTTAAGTGTTTCTGGTTCAAGAAGCTACATTGAAGTTTGTCCTGAAGAATGGTATGAATTCCTTTGCTATTGTAGTTTTTTTCTTACAGTTTGGTACTCAATTCTAGTGCATTATGCACACTATCTTAAATTTTTAGGTCACCTTTGTTGCCGAGGAGGTTTTTGAGAATCACAAAAGGTTGGTAGTGTTGTTGGTTATGCAGACTGGTCTGGGAAATGCTCCACATTTATTTGCATTGATGTCTACTACCATGGCTTGGTGAATATGTTTTCAATATCTATCAATCTCTTAGTTCCAATGTCAAGTTTTGTAGTGTTCCACAAGTTTTTCTAATCATGCTACATCATCTCTTTATGTATCTCATGTTTTTGGAATAAAGTTTTATGTACCTATTTGATCTGGGTGTTTTTTTTATGGCATGACATCATAAAAGTAGTGAATAGAAGTGATGGATGTTTAAGGAACATCCCCTTGTGATCCATATGTTGATAATTGGCTACTTTGGTGTTGTATTGCATCATGAGTTGGCTTTCTGGTTTATTTGTGGATATCTAGCCAATAGGGATATTTCATTTCTTGGGTCATGTGCTTGGTGGGTTGTGCCAATAATGGAAGATGTGCCATGATAGATTTGGTTCCTTACCTATCTTGTTTAGGATCACATCAAGTAAATTTAATTGAAAGAGTGTTTATGGGCTGACTGCTTATGTGCTTCAATATTTTCATCCACACATCTCCTTGATACGAAATTAGGTTGATGTGTGCCTACATGTAAATCATGTTGGATCACATCGAAAGAAGTGATAATATTTTTTTGGTCCTCTCTATCTTGGGATAGGACTGCATTATGCTTTGGTGGTCGACCAATTAAATTCATTGTTTATTTGCTTCCTAGCTAACCTAATTAAAGAATTGAAGTGTTGTAGTGGATATAAATGCAAGATCATTTTGGATGCAATGATAGAAGTTTACAAGTGAAAAAAATTATGTGTGTGAGTTGTATCAAATATCCAACAAAGATAGTGCTAAATATTATGAAAGGAAATATAAATTGATATTGAACGCATAAGTCAATAGAGATTTATGTTTGCACTCTTTGTATTTCTCTTCTAAATATTTTGTATCCTAATCTGAGATAGTGAATCTCATCAAGTCCTTTGTACTTTTCTCCTAGAGTTGGTTGGTACTTAAGTGCTACAAGTCCTTTTTGTATCTTTCTCTAAGGTAGTAATCCTTGTTGCAAGTCTTTTGGCAGTGAGCTTTATATTATGATTTAACTCTCACTATGGTTTTTCCCTAATTAGGTTTTCCATGTAAATCTTGTGTCTCCTTATGCATGTGTGTGTTCTCCATTTTTTTCTCTTTGTTGTTTATCTAATTACTGCTATATCTTTCATTGGTAAAATTTTTTTATGGCGTTGAGGATTAAAATTACTATATTCTTCTCTATTCTTGCTCTTCCTAAAGTTTTATCTTTATCCACTAGAGAAGTTTGAGTTGTGCTGAAAGTTTTAGGTTTTAGAATGGGTTAATTTTTGTGTAGAATGATTCAGCCCCCCTCTTAGTCTCCGAAAGAGTTCAACATATTTCTCTTATATATTGCATGATTGAGTAAATTTCATTTACTTTCATGTTTTAGTGAGTTTTCTAGTCATTTCATTAATTTATGGTGTTCTTTGAAGCAAGAAGAAACAAATTTCTATCTTGGTGTATCACCTCCTTTTCCCTTTTATGCATTCTTTCTATCCATTTTCCTTTGTGAGCTAGTTAGAATAGGGTATTGATAGGGTTTCATGTGTTGGGTTGTACTAACACATCTACACTTAGATCAGAAGAGGAAGTCGACCTTCTCTAGAGACTTGACCTTGATTTTCAAGGTCCCACACCTTTATTTCATTTCAATTGTGTCATTGGAATGCGAAGCCTTTGTTTAGTAGGGTGTAGTTTTATGTGACAACAATACCTTTATAATTTTGCATTATATTATGGGTTCACTCTAGTGTTTGTATTCTGTAGTGTGTTTCACTTTTATTTCATTATTTTCCTTTTTAAAAATTACACATATTATGTCATAACCTAGCCTCCCATGGTCATTTTTCCTATAAAAATGTTTTTGAAATAAAAAGTAGCAAAATAAGGGTGTTGACCCATAAGTACAAGGCACAAAGGCAATATGGCAACAACACACTAACAACACAGTGACAACAGAGAGAAAGCCATCACCCACAACACATCGTCAAAAAATAAAAAGTAATAGAAAAAGTAGGATAACAAAGTTCATCAAGTAAGCCAGAAACCAACCAACTAAGTCCAAAGACCACTAGGGGTCCACCAAGTTTAAGCAGAAAAACAAACAAGACATAGAAATAAACAAGAACAAACAAGCCCAGCAGCCTAATTCTTTTCCTTCCTGCTAGACATATCATGTGTAGTCATTGCCCAATCTGTCGTGAGGAGCTCGAGTAGCTCCTTGAAACTAGCATCATCTTCAGCACCATCCACGAACTTTTCCTTTTGCAACAAGCAAAGACTGGTGGCCAACCTGTGCATGATCCTCAGGGCAAATTGGGACACCTCCTGGACCTTCTTTTCCAACCTCTCCAATCTGCCCTTTAGCATACCAACTTCATTCCAAGCGAGATCTTTTTCCTTGTGGTCTTCCTGCAAGGGGGCTTTTCCTTTAACCGTATCAGAGGACTGGGGGGTAATTTCTAGTACATTGTCACCAGAAGGGCCCTTCTTTAAACTTTTTGACACATGGGAAGCACTATTTTCTGACACCGAAAGGTTTTCCCCTCCCACCACCATTTCCTCATGACTTTCACTGTCACTCTCAAGATCCTTGTCCAAATCAGAGGCTTTCTTAAAGCTTCTGACCTTGTCTTGCTTACAAACCAGTCTAAAAGATTGACAGGGGGTGTTAGCTTCTTCAATGATCTCAATGTTAGAATCAATTTGATGGCAGACTTTAGCTTTCTTAGAGGCTTTAGCCTCAGGGCGTGGGGTAGGGGCAAGCCTTTTTCTTTCACTACCTGTATCCCTCGAGCCCGAAACAGGGGAAGCGCCATGGGGATGGGCTTTCAAAGCATGATTCTTAAGGCATTTTTTCTTACTTGGGCCCAACATGTCCAAAATACTAGCAAAGGGGGGAGTAGATGAGACTAGGGTTTTGTCGAGAGTAGGGAGAGATGGGTCTTCTTGCACAGTGATAGGTCGAGCAGGGAAAAGCTGCGCCATATGGAAATGATAAAGTCTAGACATAAGGTCCTAGTGAAGGATAGTATAATTCTTTCTAGAAATAGTGGCTTCATTAAACTCCACAACAGTGTTGTCAAGAGCATGATACAGGAAGAAAGGAATATAAATATGCAGATGGTTCCTAAGGTGGTTGAGGAAATTAAAGTGGTAATAATAGCAGACCCCATACCTTCCTTCCAGCATGAAATATTTCATGATCACCAAATAGACTTTATCCCATGGCTCCGGCAGCGCCTCATGGTCAAAGCCACCCCACAACTTGACAGGTTTCTCATCTCCATGAAAAAATTTATTCAGACTAACCTGGTTTGAAACTTTTGTAGTTTTCTTCCAAGTTCGGCCACTATTTAGGAGCCCAATAACTCTAGCAATAACCTCCTCAAAAAATTTGAAGGAAATTCCACCGATGGTGACCCTACCCTCCTTCCACGAGGTGACAAACTTATGAGAAGGGCCCTTGTCATGACCAGTCATGGCCTCCATATACTGTGCAATTCCTCCCTCTTTACAAATGTGCCAAATAGTGGCATCCGCTTTCCACTCGTCACACCTGTCCAGCTCCACACGCACTCTGTCCCCACCCATAGAGCCCACACCAAAAATGCCAATGATCAAAATAGGGGAACTAGGGTAGAAGAGTTGGTAGTCAATTCTAGAAGCATCTAGAGGGGAAAGGCCAGCGAAAAGTGACCATAAAATCCAAAAAGAGGCAATAAATGTGACTTCTCGCAACCCACGCAAGGGTAGTAGCTCCCTCGTGCGAATCGCCCAGAGCATGTAAGGGCATGATATTGGCGTAGTACTTAGCCATCACAAAAAATCTCATGAAATCTATAAGCTTAAAAAGATGAACACAAAAATTTAGTGGGTTCAAAAAATGATGACACAATCGGTCAGTGAGGATAGAAAGATTCACCACATCATCCGCCCACAAGAGGTCGTACAAGCCATCAGCCAAGCATATGAAACCCATCACCTCACCTAACAGCCAAAAATTCAAAAGCCAGCTCCCACCAGAAATTCCAACCAAAGTTAGAAGGAGCCCGACAAAAATACATAAGCACCATCTAGGACTCATCATTTAGATGTTTGAGATCTTCCTTTACACACACCAGAGCCGAGGGGGGAAAAGAAACCTCATTTCACCAACACCTAAGCCCTTCAATATCAAGACCCGCTGCCGCTAAGCTATTAGCAGTCACTATTTCTTACATATTTTACAATTAACTACTATAGAGAAAATTAAATGGCTACCTATCTCCCTTAGACCCATTCATTTTATCTAATTTGAATCTATCTAATTTTAATTTACAATCTTTAATACTCTCTTAGCATTATTTATCATTATTACTAGAATATGAGGTAATATACTAACATTCGTGAAGTGAATTTAAAGACTCCAACATTCCATTCAGCTCTTTGGATCAACATCCTATAACACTCTTGCATCCATTGGTCTCACTATGCTTAGGAGGTGGTTAGTATTGTTATTTTTCTCTAGCTTCTCATTGCATTTTTTATTTTATCATTGCATAATCCTAGTTGTTCTTAGCTTTCATACCTAGGATCTCATTTCCTATTGATCAACACTCTTATTTTAATTTTTTTCTTCTCTCTATTTATATTTATTACTTCTTTGTCAATTCCTAAACACATATAGGATAGGAGCACACACTTTATTTTTATATTTCATCATCTTGGTTTATTTGTGGAGGTCAAAATACAAACAGAAGGAGCTAATCAGTCTTTAAAATATCCTAAATAGCCCAAACCATTTATCATATTTCTTATTTTGGGAAAATTTGGTTACACTAAGTTTTTTACAAGTGTTTACTTATTCATAGATTATTTCTATTTTTCATTCAAAGAAATTTAGACCTTATTATTTCCATCCTTTATTCATATTTTTCACCTATAATACTAATGACCTATGTTTCCATTTCTATTTATGTAGATTAGATGAGAAACTAAATTAAAAAATAATGTTTTCTAGAATTTCCTTAATGTTTTGGGTTATATGCATGAAAGCATAATAATAGATGTCCACACAATACACTAAAATACTAGACAACATTATCCATCTTCCAATGCCAATTTTCATTTTCTACGTTATTTCCCATTCTAAAATCATTTTCTATAAATTTATATTCTAGTTCTCAAAAAGTTACATTTTATCAACATATTTTATGCTTTAGCTTAGTGAAATTTTTGCATTGCCATGTTTTACAAAATTTTTGGATGTGACTAAATTAATTTTCTCTTTTTATTAGATTAGCAAAATATTAGTTTCTTTCTAAAAAGAGCTAGTTGATCTTAATGTGACAAATCCATTGAAATTATTTGATGAAGAGAACTAGTTGTTATTTGTTGGATTGAATTTCATGCATTATAATTATAACTTAATCAATCAATTTAATGAGGTATACATATAGGTAGAAAAATTAAAATATCTTTTATAAAGAAAGTTTCTTTAATTTTTTACTTACAAAAATATTTAATAAGTTAATGAGTTTCACAATAAAATAGATTTTTAAATTGAAAGTTTATTTTATATTATAGGATTATTCTTATAATTAAGCATAATAATTATATTTTTTTTTGTAAATGATAATTTTTGTATGATCCTATCATATATTTTTATAAATCAAATGTGTTATCATCTTTAAAACCATTTAAATTATATAATTTTTTATCAATTTAATGTATTGTATATTATATTTTTTCAACTTAACTTATAACTATAAGAAAAAATAGATTATAAAAGTTAAAAGATATTGCTTCTTTAGAATTAGAACATGCACATATGCAATAATAATTAAGAAAGTTATTCCACCTTCAAATCAATCAATAAGCAATATAACATGCTTAGCTAATTTTATCATAAGGAACATTATATAATAATTATTTAACTTACAAACTTGTTAATTAAATATCTAGAAAAGTCTTAAAAAAGCTTGTAATAAATTAGTCATCTTTTTTATAAGACCCCACACTTAATTGATCATAAACTCATTAAAAGGATAATACATATATTAGTTATATCTACAACATCTATAAGTATGGAATTAATATTTTTATATAAAATTATATAACTATATCAAAAAATTATTAAAAATATACAATGTTTTGTAATAATATAAAAAACTAAGTTATTTTTCTTATAATAAAAATTCCATAATTTCTATTTGAGCTAAAGTAATATTTTGAGAGTCATATCATATAAATAATAAATTAAAAAATTTATACTCATCAAATTGACTACAAATTCATTAAAGCGTAATAATATATATAAATTGATTATATATTTTAAAGTAGGCATCAGGGAAATTCACCTTCACTGCCAACAATTTACCGTAGGAAAATTCACCGCGATGACAAATTCATCTCAAGGAAAATTCACTACTAGCAATTCACTCAACGACAGTGAATTTTCATCTCAAGGAAAATTCACTACTAGCAATTCACTCCACGACAGTGAATTTTCATCTCAAGGAAAATTCACTACTAGCAATTCACTCCACGACAGTGAATTTTCCCATGGCGAATTGTTGACGGTGAATTTTCCTATAATAAATTAATATTTATAGATGCCATCAAACTTCATATTATTAATTCAAATGTCTAAATAAACCAAAAAAAAGAAGTCAAAAGACTCCTAAATTAAATATGTGAGAAAAAGACAAATTTGTGAATTAAAAAGCAATTCTACAAATATAAAAATCATTTTTTACAATTAAATAATCCAAAATAAAATATAACCCATTCAATAATCTTACAATCATTGTTTACCTTCAATTTCAAACACATTTAGTGAACACAATTTATCACTTATTATTCACCATTATTTTCTAAACCAAGTAAACTTATTTAACTACATATATATTTATGTAATTATAACTCTATCTAAATATAATATTATTACACATTCACTTTTAAGCTACCCCTAGATATTTAATACTTTCAAACAAAGATTTCCTTTGACCATAGTACTATTAGGTTTTATCATTCAATGTATCGTGAATATCACTTTTAAAGTGGTCTCCACATGTTTCAATATTTTGAGCACTCCAATGAATTTGATAATAGACAAGACCTTACCTAGACAATGAATTTGATAATAGATAAGACCTTACCTAGACTTTTACTTAGCGCATGCGCTGTAGTATAGAATCTCACACCCATACTTGCATTCAACAAGTCAATACGTGTACCAAACAAAAAGTTAAAAAGATCAAACAATACCATACTGTCCTAGCATGTGTGAATTTCCCTAAGAATTCATAGCTTTTTGGGGGAAGTATGGAGCAATTTATAAATTGATTTTTTGTTTTCTTCTCTTTATCATTAAATATGATTGAGGTGACATGCAAGGCAACGCTATCATTTGATTGGATGGCTAGTGAGAAGAGGTTTTGTTTTATATCTCAAATGAATTTGGTCTTTATGATTTTATTTTATTTTATACTGGAATCAGGGAGTCCCCTTATAAACTATAGTGTGTCCGGTAAACTTTTTTCACCTGTCCAGTGACGCTAGTGTGACATGCCCTTTGGTACCATGGAGACAAAGGGTAGAATAGACCTCATGACCTCTTGCCTGCAACAGGATGCTTTAGCCAATCAAGCTAGGCCCTCTGCCCCTATTCTTTATGATTTTAACTTTGGTCATCAAAATGTAATTTTGGTGTAGTATACATTGGCTAATTTGTATAGTGGAATGGAAAGAGTGATTAAGGATTTTTATAATGTATACATTTTCATAATTATGTTTTTTTTCTTTTTAAATTTTTACATGTGCTTTTTTTGAGTTTGTATTGGATAATATATTTTTGAGCCATTCTTCATTCTATTTTTAGGCAGAGTGATGGCTTGAAAATCTTCAAACTAAACAATTTAATTTTTTTTTTAATGTTACATTTTTAGCAATGATTTAATCATGTTCATATATGACATTAGTGCCATATTTAAAAGATAACATTAGCTAGATTATGTGGATGATAGATTCTATAATGCACACTAGTTTACAAACCCATGATTGCTAATTAGCACACATCTGTCACAAACTATATGTGGCCATGGTCTCAAAGCTAAATTAGGTTTCTAATCAACTCAAGACACTACCCCTCCACAAGCTTTTGCAACTTTAGGTGGCCAAGCTCTACTACTAAGTGTAAGTGACTATTGTCTAGATTGTTAGAGGAGCCCAAATCATTGCAAAAAATTTCTAGTTGATGGTTTCTAACAAAGCCTTCGAGGGATTTTTTCAAGATCCAAGAGCATGCCATATAGTTCAAAAGATAAAGGTCATTCAATGATTTGAAAATTAGTTTGGATATTCAAATGGAGTAGGTACTATAGTTAGCACATGCTTCAAGTGCACTTGCAATAGATGGAAGGTTAGTTCTAGTGAATCAAAGGGTTTTATATTTTTTCAAGTACACTTGTATTAGAGGAAAATATCGTAGAGAAAGTTGTAGGCATATTGGAAGCTATTATAGGTGAGCTAGAAATATATTATAAGTAATTGAAATTGATCTTTTGTTGAGATCATTTTGTCAATAAATTGTTCTTACTTTCAATAATTATGTTCATGATAAAAATGACTTCCAAAAGTATGTGGTTGGAGATTTATCTCTATTACCATATTGGTGGTGCTTCAAAACATCACCATAAACTTGAGTAAATTATCCTAACATATGCTTGTTCTAGGACAATTCTAGTTAATTCAACATCTCAAAGGATATTTAAAAAAAAAGGATTTTAGTGAGATAATTTTGTCTTATTGGAAGTTAGTTGAATTTGTCTCGTCACATTTTTCTTAGTCATTCTTTGTTGTGGTAATTAGGGTAGTGTTCACTTTGGCTTGTAGTAGGCTACTCTATGTTGACCTTTTCCATTAATGTCAAAGGAGATAAGTGGAACTCAAAATGCTATATTTTCTAAGGGGGAGAAATGGAACTCAATATCAAATATGTCTTCTCGTGTGGTCAACGTCTTGTTCTTTTCCATCAATTAGAAAGGGGGAGATTGTTGAACTTGAAGGTTGTCATTGATGTCAAAGGAATCTTTTTATGAGATCAGTTAGAATTAAATGTAACTATGTTTTCATATCATTTTGAGTTGATGTGGTAGCATATATTGTTATCTATATTGATAAAATAATTTGAAGAGTATATATAATACCATACTACATCTATTCATGTTGACAAAAGTGACCCAAAAGTATGATACACAATGTTTCAATTTGGTTTCTCAGTGCAAAGAGATTTCTTTGGCAATACAATTATGTTTAGTATTTCTTCCTGAAGGTGATTTTGGCTCTACTATTTAAATGGAGAGTATACCTACACATGCTCTATCATATTCTAGAGTTTTCAAAAGATATGTTCAACATGAAAGAAGTTTGAAGTGATAGAAGGCTCTATGTACTTCTACCAACTAGTTGATGTTCGTTAATTGTGTGGTAATGGCAAGTATTGTTCAGAATTCAAAGTTAGCTTGTGGTGTTAAGATAGGTCCAAGTTAAGGTTTTTGTGGAATCACATGTCATCATGTTCTTTTGGCAGTAATAAATTTTATTTAGGGACAACTTGTTACGCATTTCATGTAATTTGAATTTAGGTCCACCTTATGTCATCCTTGTTAATTGTGGACCCCTGAACAACATGGAGAAATGTTAATGTATTATCTTATATATAATCATACATTTTTGTAGACACATAATATGAAGCATAATTGAAGAGAAGGTGGTGAGTGAATATATAATGAGATGATTGTGAAAGCTAGTGTTACTCAATGTGAGTTGTATCTCAATTGTGTGTCATCAACATAAGATCATAAGGAGAGTGGAAGAGTGTCTAAAGCAAGTTAATACTTTGTGCAAGCTATGTAATCAACATTGAAGTTCCAAAAGATTTATCATTGTAACTATATAGGACCGATGTTCTACTCATAGAGTTGATGCTCCGATCATTGTATTGGGAATTGATCTCTAGTAGGTTGGTTCCTATAAATATATTTAGAGATTGGTGTCTCTGGTATGTTGGTGCCTACCTCATATTGTAAATTCCTTTATTATATTCCTACTTTAAGAGGCTAGATGGGTGAATCAATATTTTCAAAAGCTTAAACCCCTCTAGAACTTGAAATCCTTAACACAATGCAAACTTCTTAACCAAATAAAAATCCTTAAAAACAAATTAGCAGCCAAGAAATATATAGCAATTTAAGTCCTTAGCAAGATCAAAAATCTTCAACAATGAAAGATGTAGCAATTTTATTCTTAATCAAATCAGAAACAATGAGAAAGAAACAAAGAACACACACATGCACAAGCTGACACCAAATTTACACTGAAAACCCAGTGAAGGAAAAACCACAATGAAGGTTAACTCACAATATAAAGGCTCACTACCAAAAAGGACTTGCAAACTAAGGCACACTACTGTAGAGAAGGATGCATAGGACTTGCAATTCTGAGGTGAAAACCCCTAGAGGAAAGATACAAAGGACCTAATAAGATTCATTATCTTAGAGCAAGATACTAAATGATTTAGAGAAAATTATAATATTTGTCAACACAACACTTTGTTGACTGAAGCGTTCAAGCGTGCTTGAGCCAAAGTAGTACCAAAATGGGTGGCCTCCGAGGAAAGTCTAGTGCTTCACCTCTATGAGCATCACCTATATGCAATGAGTGATAAGTGGAACATTCATTATCATGGGAGATGGGTTATTGTGAAACACTACTCATGAAACATGGCTCAATGAGTTTGACTCGTAAAACTACACGATTGAATCCTGATAGCAATATCATAATTTCACACTATGTGGAAAATATCTCCTACTTATCAATTGATGAGTTAAAGATGCTATATAATGAATGGTTCATAAGGCACAACACTTGCTGAAGGTTTTTCAAATGGGGTTGCAATCTAAGTGGGCTTAACCTTGTGGGAAACTCCTTAGTTAAGCATGCTTGAGCTGGAGTAGTACTAGGATGGGTGGCCTCCTAGGAAGGACTAGTGCTTCACCTCTATGAGCATCACCTAGATGTAATGAGTGATAAGTGGACCATTCATTATTATGGGAGATGGGTTCTTGTGAACCACTACTCATGAAATATGGGTTAATGAGTTTGACTCGTAAAACTACATGGTTGAATCCTAATAGTAATATGATAATTTGACACGCTGTGAAAAGTACCTCCTACTTATCAATTGATGAGCTAAAGGGGCTATATAATGAATGTTTCAAAAGGCACACCACTTGCTAAAGGTTTTCCAAATGGGGTTGCAAGCTAATTGGGCTTAACCTTGGGGAAACTCCTTGGTTAAGCGTGCTTGAGTTGGAGTAGTACCAAGATGGGTGACCTCCTGGGAAAGCCCAGTGCTTCACCTTTATGAGCATCACCTAGATGCAATGAGTGCTAAGTGTACCATTCATTATCATGGGAGATAGGTTATTGTGAACCACTACTCATGAAACATGGGTTAATGAGTTTGAATCGTAAACTACACAGTCAAATCTTGATAGCAATATCATAATGTAGGTGTTCTCCAAGATTCTTTTAGGGATTTGACAACTTTGAATGACTTTGAAAAATTGTTGGAAACTTTTCTAGCCTTTCTCTTTGACAAATATACACACTAGACTTGCAAAACACATGCAAAGAGGGGAAAAATTGTTGAGGGTTAGTGAATAGGGGTTTGCCTTGGTCAAACCCTGGTTTGGAAATTAAACCCTTGAAAATGAAATGAAATGAAATATGGAAAGAGAATGATGAATGAACAACATGTAATGCTACAACTCACCAAACCTTTGAAGTAGAAATTTTAAGACATGTAAGTAGAAGCTCCAAAGTGCTTGAATGCTCTTGTAGACAAAATGCTTGAATACAAAATCACTTGATTACTTGATTGGAAAATTAGGAGAGTTAGGGAGGATGAAATGAGAGGAAAAACCCTATATTTGTACTTGATTATGCAATATTTCTCAAAAATACCACATCACATGTCAACCTTAGGTCCTCAAAAATAATATCCTCAAATTTTTTGAAATTATTTTTGTTTTTGAGCAAAAGGGGACTCATTAATCCCTAGTGGTGAATGGGTCCCACTAAGGAATTTTAAGTGGGTGTCAGAAATTAAGTGTATTAAATGATGCTTATCAGGATTATTTTCAAAAACACACTTAAGTAAGGCCTATATGTGTAAAATGGGGCTAATTAAAGCATAAGAAAGGGTCAATTAATTGATGACAAGCCTAGAAAAGTGTAAAAATTTGTTAAAACACTTTACAACACTTTGAAATAAGGCTTGGTAAGTGATAAAAAGAGGTTGTTTAGATTAAATATATTAACAAGACCCTAGAAAAGTGTGAAAATGTGTTACAATACTTTACAACACTTAAGTAAGGTAACACTTGAATTCTTTTAGTTTGCTAGGGCCGAAGACCTAATGTGAATGTGTTATCCACACTACAACATTAAATCAAGGCACAATTAAGGCAAAGTCACATGAAGGACCCAAACAAGGTAGAAAAAGTAGAAGGGTTACTTTTTTGGTGTCCACATTTAGCCCCCACTTTAGTGAGAAGATGAACCCACTTTAAACTCACACTAAAGTAGACCAACACACATCAAGAGGCATTCCCATGAACTAATGCTAGAAAGATGGGACAACAATGATCAAGAGGGGTGATCAAGCCCCTAGGATCAAGATCTCATTTTAAACCAACATAAGCACAAAGGGAACACACATAATGTCAAGAACAATGACAAGGCACAAGTACATAATTCCAAAGATGAAAGAGAGAAAAAGGAAAAAGAAAAATAAAGAATCAGATCAAGATTTGACCATTTTTCCAACACGATGTGGATCAGGTTTAGGTTGTTTGTCTAAAAAATGCATACTCACTCTAAGGCAACTAAACTTATGGCTATCTACTGGGTAAGAAGTCCTGAAAGGTGAGAAACATACACTCATGGATGGTGTACACTTACACACACACATAGGTGGCTATGGGGAAAGTCATGCCTTAGAATGGGATTCTTTCTCAACCATACCAAAGTTATACCTCCTGATAGCTTTATTAAGGTGCCACAAAAGAAAATAAATTTTTGAGCATCATGAGACAAGAAAAACTTTATATGCTTGGAGCTCATGAAAAAATATGATGGATCCATAGGCATGCAAGTTTTGTTATGCAAGGTGGCCACATAAAAATACAAAATGCAACATGCAAAGGATGTGGGGTCTTCAACTTAGGGAACATTGTGTCTAATGTCTCTGAGAGAGGACTGATTAAAGAATAGAAAATTTGCAACTTAGGAGATACAATGTGTCACATCAAGAAACTAAGACCTAAATGTAATACACTAAGATAAATCATGCTCATGAAGAACATTATACCCAATGTCATCCACAAAGTGACAAAATGCATCATATGAAGTAAGAATGTTGCACTAAGAACCAAGAAAAAGGAAAAAAATGAAAACTAATAATGCCAAAGTATGACCCCACTTTAAAGGAATTGCTACACACCATATTGTGAGCAATTTATTTAAATTAGCAAATGAAAAATGTATATAAAAAAGGAAGACATGAGAGCCAACTTGAAAATCCCTATTCCAAGTCATGTGTTTCTAAGGAAGGTCACGTCATGTGAATGAAAGGAAAAAGAGGAAAGGAAGGGGTTGGCTCCAAAATGAAAACACCAAACACATAAGGGATCTACATATTTGGGGTCAGTATGTTCTTTGTTGCAATGCTTTTTAGAGAGCTTGGAACTATCATCATCCCCCAAATACATAGAACTAGAAGTGTGATCCTAAGAATTTTATCCTACTCTAATGTGCAAAATAACTCAAAAATGCAAGTGATAAAAGACTAAGGACACCTCAAGATTAGCCAAAAGAGCGATAAAACAAGAATAAAAATGGACAAAACAAGATATGAACGATTTCACCTTCCTTGCTGTTGATGTCTCCTTGATTGGCCCTTGCTTGGGATGATTTTGTGTGCTCCTTAGATATCTGGTTTGTGATGTAGCTAGATGCAAGATTGAATGTGCAAAATGATCAAAATAGATAGCTAGATGATGTTAAAATGATTGAGAATATAAATTGGCAGCATGTAGTTATCAAATGGCTAAGTGTTGAAAATGCCCTTGAGGAGGGGGTATTTATAGGAGAATTTGAATTCTCTAGAGAATTCAACGGTCAAGATTGCTCAAACAAGGCCAAGATGAAGGGCTATGGTGGGTTGAGAACCCACAAGCCCTCACATCTTGACATGTGGATGGTGAAGTGGCCAATAGAAGATGAGGTGTCAAAAAAGTACATGAGGTGGAGGAAGGACATGCACCTTGGGGAGTGAGGAGATTTCCTCAAAAAGGGAATCCTTGTACCCAAGTGGGAGTGAAAGGGACATTTGAGGAATTTTGGAATTCCTCAAAAATCTACATGGGAAAAGGAAAGGTGGTTGGGGATATAAATGTGAATTAAAAATTCACATTCTTAGGATGATTTAGAGGATAAAAGGTGGGACTTGGTCACATGTCGAGATTGTGACAAGTCCAAGGTTCTAGAAGCCTTGGAAGGATGGAATATGAATTAAAAATTCACATATAAAGGAGGGGAATCTGGGACAAATAAATGTGAATTAAAAATTCATATGGGAAAGGGGATCAATGCCAAAAGAAGGTAAATGCAAAGGTTAGCTAAAAAGTGGTGCTAAATCTAGCTAATGACCTTGGTTAAGGTTGTGCAAACATTGGATTAGGCTAATTAATGGAAGATTAGAGGCAAGTGGCAAATGTAGGAGGATGTCACATTAATCTTTGATTAAGAAGATGCACATCATAAACATGAATTAATTAATTTAATTCAGATTAGGGCAAGGCTATGGAGGATGTGACAAGCAGAGAGAAAGTGAGGAATTTTAAATTGATTTTAAATAAAAGGGGAAAAATGACCAAATTAAATAAATTGGCATATTTATTTAATTTAGAGAGGAAGAGGGTGAAAGATAAAGCGTTTAATTATTAAATCAAATATTTCACCGATATGAGATATTAATTTAATAAATTAATATTAATACGATAGATGGAAAGACAGTAAATTTAATCATATAGAAGTGATTAAATTTAGATGTCTACATTTCGCCCCTCTTCGAAATATTGTTAGGATAACAGTGTTTTGAAGAAAAATAAAATGCGAATGAGGCAAGAGGTGATAGATGGTGATGCCCCTAGCATGGAAAAGGTTAATGATGCCCCAATGACTAGGCTGAAGGAATGGAGGAATGGTAAGAGGGTATGCCCCCTCGAGAGGGTAGTCGGGGGAGGAAAAAGGGGTCCTCAGGTGACATCTCAATAGGAAGAAAAAAAGGACACCATTAGATAGAGCTTGGAAAACTAAGCAATTTTGGTTTTTTAATGTAGGTGATACGATGCACGATTTACAAATGGCAACCTCTGGAAGTTTGAGATTAGTTGGAGGAATAAAAAGTTAAATAAAAGGTAACGAATACCTTTTTGGAGGAAGGGGTTAAAAAGCTAATTTTAATAATTACCTTGGTCATTTTCACTGTAGCAGTTGAGAGGAGGAGAGTAGAGGGGTGAAGATGGACGAGGAGACACAATGCCGACAGACAATAACACTGCGATTATGCACCAGGCGGACGAGGTTCGTGCATTGTACAGTGGGGGCATAGGCGGACAACATGTCAGTAGCCGCAAAAACCCACATATTTAATTTATGCACTTTTTACATAAAAAATTAAAATTTGAAAATGTGGGTTTTGTCGAAGAGGAAAATTAGAAAAATGGGTCGAAATTAGTTTTAAAAAAAAAAGGAAAATTTATCAGAAAAGGGGGGCGAAAAACTAGGCCGAGGCGTAGCCACCCCAAGCCAGGGCGCTACCACCGCGGCTTGGGGCGGAGCCGCCCCAGCATGGGGCGGTCCCGCCCTGCTACGTCAGGGAGTGGCCGCCCCGGCGTGGGGCGTGGCCTCCCCGGCGCAGGGCGAAGCCGCCCCAGTGCGGGGCGGTCCCGCCCTGTTGCATCGGGGCATGATCACCTCGGCGCGGGGCATGGCCGCCCCGGCGCAGGGCGAAGCCACCCCAGCTCGGGGCTGTCTCGCCCTGCTACGGCGGGGCCTGGCCATGCCAACTCAGGGTGGTCCTGCCCTGCTGCGTTGGGGCGTGGCCGCCCTGGCTTGGGGCGGTCCCGCCCCGCTGCAGCGGGGCATGGCTGCCTCAGCGTGGGGCGTGGCCACCCCGACAGGGGGTGGAGCTGCCCTGCTACAGCGAGGCATGGCCGCCTCGGCTGGGGGCGGTCCTACCCCGCTGTGGCGGGGCGGAGCCGCCCCGGCCGGGGGCGGTGCTGCCCCACTGCGGCAGGGCGGAGCCGCCCCGCTGAGGCAGGGGTGGTGCTGCCCCGCTGCGGGGGCAGAGCCGCCCGTCCGTGGTGGGGCAGATCCACCCCCCTACAGCCAAGTAGGGCTACCCGATCGGGGGGGGAAAGGGAAAAGGTAGGAAAAAAAAGTAAGAAAAAAAAGAAAAATGGACTAATAAGAAAGTGATTGTGCATGCAATGCTTTGAGCAGTTACGAGTGCATGAGCGACAGTCTGAGGTGATGACGGTGACGATAGCAGCGAACGGGGAGGATTAGGCGACGTTGGATCACACAGGTTTAGGGCATTGTGTTCAGTTTCTAGTGGTTAGAGCACATCCAGCGATGTTGACAACATTGATAGAGAGATGGAGCTCAGAGACATCGACATTTCATTTCCCTATAGGAGAGATGACCATGACGTTAGAGGATGTGTGGCAGATCCTGAGGCTGCCAATTGCCGGCCGGTTAGTAAGCAAGGTGATGTCCATAGGGGTGGAGTTACAGGTGACCTTGAGAGTCTTGTTTGGTCAGGTGAGGCTGCCCCTAGTAAAGGGGTAGTTGGATTTGGACGGGTGTTTGGTAGTAGGGGTGCTAGCTTTACCATTATTCCTGTGTGGGCTGATTAGTGGGATATTGTTACCAAATCGGAGCAGACGGTTATGTAACCTATGCTATATGGAGGTGATCTGCCACATTGTACGCAGATATAATGGACTCCTCCTCAGGTATATCTACCAATGAGCCATCGTCCATAGTGATACCATTAGAAGTATTAGATGATGTTGCAGGGATTTTCTATTTTTTGTCATACCCAATGCCTACTTTCTTTGGTAATTGTGGTGTATCAATGGGTTGCAACCACCCTTGTTCCTCTTTACCTATTCCTCGACCTTGATAGTTATGTTTTTCCACAAACTTTGTTGGCCAAGGATACTTTTCTTGAAAATATTTCTTTAGAGGAGTTTCTGGTTCAGGCTCTTCTTGATAGACCCATTGGCTTATGTCTTCCTCTAGTGCATCAATCTTGACACTCGAAGATCTAAAAGTGGTAGTAGGAATGTTTTTACCATTGAAGGGGATGATCTTGTCTTCTTTTTTTGCAGCCTACAAAGGTTGACCATACTCATGTGGCGATGGTGGCATGGTGGCTACATTGAGAGCCGTATGCATTTCATATTCCCCACACCCTTTGTCGATGATCTGGACTTTGGTGACTGAAGGATTAGTGGCGGAGGATGGAGTGGTTATCATGGTGGATGGTGGATTCGAGGACGATGACTGGGATGCCCCCATTTCAACTCCAGGACAATAATGTAAATGGGGAAAAGATGCTTCTAAAGCGCGACAGTATTCGAATGGTTGGGGGTCAACATAGATGGTGACCTCTTGTCCATTGACAGGGAATTTCAGACATTGATGATACGTGGAGGGGACACCTTGCATAGTTTGGAGCCATGGGCGGCCAAGGAGGAGATTATATGGTAAGTCCAGATCAAGGACATGACAGGTAGTATATTGGAGCACAGGTCCCACTTGGATAAGAAGGCTAATGATTCCTTCTGAATTTCTCTCTGCATTGTCATAAGCTTTGATTGTAATGATCTGGTTGCTTAAGTCCGCTTGAGTATACCCCACCTATTTTATAAATTTCAAAGTACATAAATTGAGGGTAGAGCCATTATCTATCAAGACCCTTTTTATTTTATGGCAGGCAACTATGACTTCGATATGTAGGGGGCGGTTGTGATTGATATCGATGTTTCACATATCATTTTGGCTGAAATTTAGGTGATGAGACAAAGCCAAGTGTCCCACCAAAGCTTGGAATTGTGTGGGTTTGATGTCATTTGGCACATGGGTTTCTTGTAGGGCTCTATTGAGGATTTCTTGATGTACCAGGGAAGACTTAAGCAAATCCAAAATGGATATATGAGCAGGGGTCTTCCTCAGGTGATCGAGGATGTTATATTGAGGGTTTACAAGAGTTGGTTGGATGGGTGCAGAGGCTGCAGGGATGGTGATGCGGGCTCATCGTGTAGTAACAACACATTGAGGGTCTTTGGCTTTAACGTGTATCATGGATACTCGGGGTTCCACCTGCTCAATGTAATAAATAACACCTTCATAATTGAAGGGTACATTCTTGTAGTTCACATTATTTGTGTTGTTGTTTTGGGGATTACTGTGGGAGGTGCTAGGGCCTTGACTATGGTTTGGGAAGATGTTCTGATAGATCTGTAGTTGAGCATTGGACAACGAAGGTTGACTGGGGTCAACCTTGATATCTCCTCGATCAATGAGATCTTGGACATAGTTTTTCAAACCCTGACACTTATTTAAAGAGTGTCCCTTGATTTTATGAAAGTCACAATATTCATTTTCTTTAAACCATGCTAGCTTGGGTTTGGATTCGTCAAATGGTTTGGTGATAGGGTATGTGATGGGGTAATTGATTTGTAGCAATTTATTGAAAACAACACTCAGGGGTTCACCTAATTGGGCATATTGACATTTGGTGTTCCCCTGACTTTTTTGGTTTGACTGTTGAGGGGGACGAGGCACCCCTTGTGGTACAGATATAGCATTGGGTATAGACTGCTATTGCTTTTGGGATGCATTAGCCACTTGGACATGTTTGGTGTCTGTCACACTGTCATTCACTGCATTCTTTTTCTTGTTCCAGAATTGTGGTTTATCTCCAAATGACCTTTCTTTATCATGACTATGTATTTTGATGTGACCTTTGGCAATAAGGGCACGTTCGAGGATGGGTCCCTTTTCCACTATCTCTACGAAAGTGGTGACACAATGTAGTCTAAAATTGTGGGCCATGTCAGGATGAGAGTTTTCCATGAAAAGAGTGACCATGTCTTTTTCTTTCAGAGGGTTCTTTATTCGACTTGCTAATGCACGCCACCGTTGTAGGTAGTTGGTAAAGGTTTCCCCATCCCGTTGTTTTTCTTTGAGGAGATCTAAGGTGTTTGTATCCTTCTGCAAATTGAAAGAGAAGTAGGATACAAAAATTTTTGACAGGTCTACAAAAGTTTTTATAGACCCCTTTTCGATAGTCATGAACCAATCTAAGGCATGGCTTGCTAGGCTTCATGGGAATAGGCGCAAGAGATAGTTATCATTGTACATGACTTCTTGACACTAGGAATGTAACTCCTGCAAGTGAGCCTTTGGGTCTTTTTCTCCCTTGTATTTGTCAAATTTTGGTATCTTGAAATGTTTAGGAAACGGGATCAATGAGATGGAGGGATCAAACGGATATGGGCATATATCTTCAAATTTGAATGATTATTTTGTAGTCCCGGCTTGAAGATCCTTAAGTGCAGCTTTGATTTCCAACAAATTTGAGCTAGATGGGGGTGGGTTGGGGGGATATTGATGATAGGATGATAAAGAATCCTACTGAAAGGGTGTCAGATTATTGAAATACAGGTTTGGATGATTGGATGATGACATGGCTTGCTGGTAGGACAGGGGATTTTGTTGATACGGGGGTTGTTGTTGTGGGGCATAATATGGATTTGTTTGGTAAAAGTGTGGGCTAGGTTGTTGAGGAACTTGGATGGGACATTGCGTGTTGGTTTGTTGGTATTGAGGATATTGTTGTGATTATTGGGAGGTCGCATAAAGCGATTGTTTGGGAAATTGTTGTTGGTTGTGATAGTAGTAGTGTTGGGGAGGTTGTTGTGACGTCAAATGTTGCATGGGCTGAGGTGGGATATTGTGTTGTGGTTGAACCTTTGGATGCAAAAGGGATGCGAGAAAGGGAGATATGGTCTAAGGAATAGGTCGAGATGGATTGCCTTGTGATTGGTAGAATGGTTGTTGTGAAGAGGCCAAGGTATTGTGTGTGGGTTGTTGCAGATGAGATGGCGGAGGTAGCGTAGAAGTGTTTTGTAAAGGGGGTTGTTGGGTACAGCTCAAAATGTTCAGTTGGGGTGTGCCTTATGGAGGTATTTGAGGTGGAATGGTAGATTGGTGAACCTGTTGAGGTGGTATATTGGTGGTCCCAGGAGGTGGAAGCGATGTGGCAAAGGAGGTGCCCCCAACATTGACTGTAGGTTGGTTCAGAGGAGGGGGTGTGGTTAACGTTAATGGCGGAGGTTGTGGAACACTTTGTGGCATACCATAGGCAAAAGGATTATTGGGATCAGGCACTTGAGGTCCTCCTATAACTGAAGTCGAAGCGTGTGGGGGATAGTTAACCTGATAAAGAACGGCATTGTCGAACTCAAGTTGATGCCAACCCTCAACTGGAGGAACATTGGAGAAGTATGAACCTTCTGGTGCATTTTGGGACCCTTGGAGTATGTTAGATGGGGCACCCCTATATTTGGACAAGTCAACATTGGAGGGGGGTTTAACACCCTTCTTAATTAGGTGGGCCAAGATTTCTTCCCCACGTTTCTCAAGCAAATGGTCAGTCATTTGTACATTGGCAGGATTACTAAAATGTTCCTCAAATGTGAGTTCAGGTTGATTAACCATACTCTCTTCACCATGTGGTGAGTTATTCTGATTCTCAGTGTTAGAATGCAATGAAGTACCATTATGAGGATTGTGAGAGACGTTGGTACCCTTGTTAGGATCTGATGAGATGTTGATTGTGTTTTGGGGATCTTGAGGATTGTTTGATTGGGCATTTTGAGCTTGACGGTCGGCCATTTTCTTTGCTTGTGAATGGGTCTAAACGGGCATGCAAAGGAGAGATGAGTAGATTAATGCCTTTGTCAAATGATTTGATTGTAATTGGATAATGTGTGATTTGGATGGGGTTTTGATTTGGATAAAATTTTGTTGGGATATATTGGATTGGATTGGATTTTGATTGATTGGATTTTAGATTGGATTGGACTTTGGATTTAGCACGATTGGATTAAATTGGATTGGATTGGATTCAATTTAGATTGGATTTGGATTTGGATTAGTTTGGATTGGATTGGGTTTCGATTGGATTGGATATCGATTGGATTGGATTTGGATTTGGATTGGATTGGATTGGATTTGAATTGGATTCGATTTGGATTGGATTTGGATTGGATTTGGATTATTTGGTTGATTGGACAATTTGATCGAATGATTGATTTTGATGGATTTGGACTATTAGATGGGTATTATTGGGTGATGAAAGATGTGGGAGAGAGACCTTAAGCTTGATCACAGGAAGTTACCCTTAGTGACCTTAGAGTGTTGATTGATTAAGAGGATGATTACGGCACCGAACCCACCTTAAGATAGGAATGGACTGATTGGGTCGAGGATGATAACTTACAACACTGAATTCACCTTAAGATGGAAGCGAATTGATTGGAGTTGAAGTTTAAGATTAATAATCAACTTCAAGTGTTATAGTCAATTTGGGTAACCACTTTGTAATACAAGGTTAGGATGGTTTGGCTATGGGTGGTGTTTGGCGATGTGAATGATAAAGTTGAGGGTATGGCCTTTTGAAAGGGAAAATTAAGATGAAAGGGTGGATTAAAGATGATTGTGGAGAATGAATGGGGATTTATAATGGTTAACGAAGATTTGGAGTGATAGAATGGAGGTTTAAACGGATCAAATGGAGGTTTCAAGAGGCTTAGAGTGATAAAATGAAGGATTAGGATGATGAGATAATGGTTGGGAACGATTAAATAATGGTTTAGAGGCTAAATGGATCCAAATGGGGCAATTTCAGGTATTCAGGAGCGCAAATCCACCCCTCTGCAACAAAGATTAGGGCATTAACAGCAAAATTAGGGGCATAGATAGCTTTCTGCAATAAATCAGGGGCACTGCCACCTTTCTGTGGTAAATCAGGGGCGTTGCCGCCTTTCTGCGGTAAGGCAGAGGGCGGTGCTGCCTTTCTGTAGTAAAATTAGGGGCGCTGCCACCTTTCTGTATTAAAATCAGGGGTGTTTCCGCCTTTCTATAGTAAAATTAGGGGCCCTGCTGCCTTTCTGCAGTAAGACAAAGTTTGGTTTTGATGGCAATGGCTATGGCAAGGACGCAAAATGATAAAGTAAGGCCAAAGTATCAAAAATTTGATAGATTTTTTACAAGAAAACACCTCAAGCAAGCACAATCCTATGATTAATATTAAGGGTATGGCAAGAAAAAGTCTTAATCTAGGATGCACAAGGCTTCTAGGGAGTCCTCGATATATTCTTGGTACGTGAGGCACAACCGTGAACACCAGTCCATCACAAGCGTGAGTCGGGAACCCCAGCGAGATACTGAAAAGCTTGGACCAACTCTTCACGTCTATCTAGGTATCACCCTAGCTTCGACGCTCTGCCAATTACGACGCGACTAGATTGGGGTACAACTTTCATTCTCCCCCCCTTATATACCCTGCCAGTACGTGTGGTTGGAATCGTCCCTTGGAGTGATGAAATCCCCAAGCAGGTCCCACTAAAAAAAAGACACTAACTATTTCCAACTACTCCCCAGGCTCACACGAAGTGCAAGGGGAAAACGAAAACAAATTAATGCCCCCTTGGGTAACACAAGCATAAACAATCACAACAAGCAATGAAGTTTATTCCCCCTAATTAGACTATGTTCCAAAACAACAAGGATAATTTTCTTGCAGATCTAATCAAATAGATGGCCCTGTAAACAAATGTTAGCTGTATTTTTCTTCGTTCTTGATCAAGTATGCCCTAATATGCTGCAACACGTTAGCTAAAAAATACCAATATTCTTGCCAAAACAATGTTAGAGGGTTACTACTTGAAAACAACAAAAAACAAGAGCAAAAACGAAGCCAAAATGCCTATTTTACCTTCCAAACTGTGCTGTTTTGGGGCACTACCACCTTTCTATGGTAAGGCAGAGGGCGTTGCCGCCTTTCTATGGTAAGGCAGAGGGTGTTGCAGCCTTTCTGCAGTAAGGCAAAGGGCACTGCCGCCTTTCTGCAACAACTTTGTCAGATTTTTAAGAAAAAAAAAAGGAAAGTTGTGCCCCTCCCACTGCAAGAAAAGTTTTAGAAAAACCTTCTAAATATATCCCTAATTGCAGTAAATGTGTTAGAAAAAAATAAACTTTCAGATGTAGGGCGCTGTCACCTTTCTGCAGTGGCCAAGAGGGCGTTGCCGCCTTTCTGCGATAAGGCAGAGGGCGCTGCCACCTTTTTACAGTGGCCAAGAGGGCACTGCCACTTTTCTGTGGTAAGGCAGAGGGCGCTGCCGCCTTTTTGCAGTAAAATGGGGGTGCTTCCACCTTTCTGCGGTAAGGCAAAGGGCGCTGCCGCCTTTCTGCGACCTTTTTCCTGCAAAATTCTTAGCCAAAACAAAGGTTAAATGCAAGAACCCGTTTGTGGGTCCCACCAGGCATGCCAGAAATGTGATCCTAAGAATTTAATCCTACTCTAATGTGCAAAATAGCTCAAAAATGCAAGTGATAAAAGACTAAGGACACCTATAGATTAGCCAAAAGAGCGATAAAACAAGAAGGAAAATGGACAAAACAAGATATGAATGATTTCACCTTCCTTGCTGTTGATGTCTCCTTGATTGGCCCTTGCTTGGGATGATTTTGTGTGCTCCTTAGATGGTTTGTGATGTAGCTAGATGCAATATTGAATGTGCAAAATGATCAAAATGGATAGCTAGATGATGGTAAAATGATTGAGAATACAAATTGGCAGCATGTAGTTATCAAATGGCTAAGTGTTGAAAATGCCCTTGAGGAGGGGGTATTTATAGGAGAATTTGAATTCTCTAGAGAATTCAACAGTCAAGATTGCTCAAACAAGGCCAAGATGAAAGGCTATGGTGGGTTGAGAACCCACAAGCCCTCACATCTTGACATGTGGATGGTGAAGTGGTCAATAGAAGATGAGGTGTAAATGAGGTGTCAAAAAGGTACATGAGGTGGAGGAAGGACATGCACCTTGGGGAGTGAGGAGATTTCCTCAAAAAGGGATTCCTTGTCCCCAAGTGGGAGTGAAAGGGACATTTGAGGAATTTTGGAATTCCTCAAAAATCTACATGGGAAAAGGAAAGGTGGTTGGGGATATAAATGTGAATTAAAAATTCACATTCTTAGGATGATCTAGAGGATAAAAGGTGGGCTCCAAAAAGGTGGGACTTGGTCACATGCCGAGATTGTGACAAGTCCAAGGTTCTAGAAGCCTTGGAAGGATGGAATGTGAATTAAAAATTCACATATAAAGGAGGGGAATCTAGGACAAATAAATGTGAATTAAAAATTCATATGGGAAAGGGGGTCAATGCCAAAAGAAGGTAAATGCAAAGGTTAGCTAAAAAGTGGTGCTAAATCTAGCTAATGACCTTGGTTAAGGTTGTGCAAACATTGGATTAGGCTAATTAATGGAAGATAGGAGGATGTGACATTAATCTTTGATTAAGAGGATGCACATCATAGTCATGAATTAATTAATTTAATTCAAATTAAGGCAAGGCTATGGAGGATGTGACAAGGAGAGAGAAAGTGAAGAATTTTAAATTGATTTTAAATCAAAAGGGGAAAAATGACCAAATTAAATAAATTGGCGTATTTATTTAATTTAGAGAGGAAGAGGGTGAAAGATAAATCATTTAATTATTAAATCAAATATTTCACTGATATGAGATATTAATTTAATAAATTAATATTAATACGATAGATGGAAAGGCAGTAAATTTAATCATATAGAAGTGATTAAATTTAGATGTCTACAGGAAGAATGACACAAAGAGAGGTAAAAAAAAGAAAATATTTTGGGTCAACATGGATGAGACATAGGGTTCGTCAATGCTTTGCATCATCCCAAAAAGGAAAACAAAAGCCAAATCAAAAAGGAAAGGTGAAATAAAAATGAATTTTTTTTGGGTCAACATGAAGGAGACATGAATGTCTCAATTCCATGCATCATCCCTAGAAGGAAAACATAAGAAAAAGAGAAAAGAAAGGGAAAAGAAAAAGAAAATCCTTTTGGGTCAACATGAAAGAGACATGAATCTCTCAATTTTCTTGCATCATCCCCAAAAGGAAAACACAAGAAAAAGAAAAAAGAAAAAGAAAAGAAAAAGAAAATCCTTTTGGGTCAACATGAAAGAGATATAAATGTCTCAATACCTTTTGGCATCCCCAAAAGGAAAACACAAGAAAAAGACAAAAGAAAAGGAAAAAGTGATGGATGACATAGAGAAGAATGAAGGTACAAATAGAGGAATGTCACAAAGAGAGAGAAAATCAAATAGAACATAATAGGGGATCACATTATGCACATGCAAACATACAAAAGAAAATGAAGAAAAATAAAAGTGTAAAAGACTAGTAAGGAAAATGCAAGTCAACTGTTGAGCAAGTCATCCGCCTCCCAGTCATGTTCATGATATGTCGAGGGTGGGAAATTGGACAAAGGGACAAGAGAAAGTGCCGAACTAGGGGAAGCACCAGGTTCAACACACTTTATAGGATATTTGTCATTTAATCTCATTGAAGAGAAAAATAATGTGTTCAAATCATTATACACCTCTTCGTCAATTTTAGCGATCTCATCATCTTCATCTAGATTAATCACAACAAGAAGACAAATGATAATATCCAATGAAAAGTGTAACTCTTGTTGTGATTGTTGTATTGGATCATTTTTTTTTGGTTGGGGAGGAGGGTCATCATGCATTGCTTCTGTCAAGTGTGGATTTTGATTCTCTTTGTTTATTTCTTCATGTAACTTGTGGGCAAGGGCACGACATCTATGCCTTCACTCTCTACCACCTCAATTTATCTTGGTTTTGTTGTTAAGTTGCATTTGTGAACTAGCGGGTTGATCAAACTTAGGTTGCTTTTCTTCCCTAAGGGGAGGAACAAAAGGAATCATGGAAGGTTTTTCATCCACTTTCTCCTTTTCCTTGTAAACTTGCTTTATTTGAGGAGGCATGACAGGGTTTCTTTCACTGTCTCTTGGTCTCTTAGATGATGTTGGGGAAGTTTATAGTGTTGGTTGGTATTGGTTATTTGGTTCTTGATTAGGCTGAAGCATGGTTTCATTTAGGATAGGAGTGTTGGAGATAGATGAGGAGATGTGTTGGAGTGAATTTTTTTCTATTTTCTTTGCTTTGAATTTTTAGTAAGCTATGAGAAAGAAGTCTTGTCGTGGTGTTATAAGTTCCATGGGCTCAGGAAAAAATGCTTCTAAGGAAAAGTTTCATTTGGAAGAATAGGGGTTAAAGCTACTATGATGGACATTGAATATTTCATTATCAAATGGAAACTTTAAGAATTTATGTATAACCAAAGGGATGAATTTCATTGAGTGAAGCCACAGATGGCCTAGCCTCAAACAAAATTGGTTTGACCGTGGGATGATGGAGAGTGTACCATCTAATGTTTTCGGTCCTATTTGTAATGGAAGGATGATCAATCCTATTGTAGGGAAAGAAAAACCATTGTGTTTCTTGATCCATGCTTTCCATTTATTGTAGTCATCTTGAAAAAGTTCATGTAATACCAAAATTTCATCGATGATCACATTATCCCCATAGGCAAGATCTATTAGTATCCCATTTGTTGAAAATTGAGGTGTTTATGTAGCCTAATACTTTGTAAAACTTTATGATTACTAATCTAAATATGTATTCTTTGTTACAGATTCTTTGTGGGTGATTATCTGATTAATTCATTTTATCATTTGTAGAATAAAGACAAAATTTTATAGAAGAATTAGATAAAATATTAGAAGATACACAACATATACCATCAAGAAACCCTTTCAGGAAAAAAAATCCACCAAGAATCAATGTATTATTTAATCTCATAATAAGATTACAATAATTCTAATCCTTGCTTGAGATGCTTCTTTTTCCTTCAACAAATTTTCTTCACAACCTATAATAAAAACTGATACAAAATCTCTTCAACTTGCTTGAGATAAGTAGGCAATAATAAACCTTGTAAACTCCAAAGAGTTACAATTACAAAGCTCAAAGCTTATCACCAAAAACCTATGCCTATCTCTTGCAAGTAGAGTTCAACCGGGAAGAAAAATGTCAAATCAACTCCTTCATCCATTTGGGTGTCCCAAACTGAAGTCATAACTCAACCTTTATTCTAAAGATATCTTCAAAGCTTATCCTCATAGTTGGTAGCCAAGAATGGGCCCACTTAACTCAACCTTCTAAAATATCTTAACATGTAAAAGTGTTAACTCTAAGAAGCAAACTTGGGTGCCCAAGGTGGGTCCAAGTCAATCTCTATTAACTGAAACATATCTCTCCACCATTCATGCAAGAATGATCATCCCTTGTTAACTGAAAGTAGTCACCTATTATTTGTCATGCAACTCAAGTCATTAGTCTTGCATTCCAAGTCAACTGAAGTCAACTAACATTCAACTAAAACTAACTACATGCAACTGAAGATAACTGAACTAAACTAAACTAAACTAAACTGATATTGAACTAAACTAAATTGAACTGAATTAAATTGAATTGAAATGAAGTGAACTAAACTGAACTGATCAAAACTGAATTGAACCAAAATTCATGCATGCAAACATTAATCCCTAACTTCTAGGATCTTTACATGCATTACATAAGCGTTATTTTTTTTCTCCAAACAATTAACTTAATTCAAGGTGGGTTCCACCTTCCATGTGGGTGCCCCATGTTCTCCTATTATTTAGGAACTCATCTTGGATGCGCTCACATGCTCCTATCATTTAGAATTAATTACACATGTCAATTAACATGATTATTTCATTCAATATTAATCTCATTCTAATCCTAGTGTTTGAGAACACTTTCCAAGGACTTAGAAGATATATGAAATAAATAATGTTTAGGATTTCAATTAAATGGAATCCTATTTCAAACATTCTCCCACTTAACATTATACATTGCAATTATACTAAATAAGGATTAATTATTATAAATCAAGTATAGGACTTAAGGCCAATGGCCTTCCTGCACCAACTAATCAATCCATGCCAACTTCAAATGCAACCTACATAATGATGAAGCTCCAAGAAAATTATTAGAACCAAGAGAACTTATCTATAGGAATTGATTTCATAAGATAACTTTTAACATTAATTAAAGTGTCAACTTTCACAATTAATACCTTCCCACTCTCAACCATTTCTTGCACAAAGCGATACTGAAAATCAACATGCTTAATATGAGCATGATACATAGGATTTTTGGCTAAACACATAGAAATTTGACAATCAAATTCAAGTTTAACTTACTTGCAATTAAAACCAATACCTTTCCCAAGTCTCTGTATCCAAACTACCTCTTTGGAGGCATATGAAATCACTAGTGTGTTGAACTCGCATTCAACCAAGATGCAGGATTCTTGTTCTTTACTATTGAAAATATATTTTCTTACAAGTAACTATTCCAACATATATCTCTTACCATAAGAGAACTCAAGCCTCACCTATTTCTCCAAGTATACATGAGAACCTGTAATCAACCAATCCATGCCAAACTCCAAATGCAACATAGCACTATCATGAAGTAATCAAGCAAATGATTAATGTACACAATATAATAACATAACTACACAAGATCAATGTCAAAGCTCTAATCTTAAAAATAAAAATGACATCCATGACCTAACCATCTCCTCCTAGGAGATCACATGCACCATAACATACATCCTATTCTCAAGAGAAAATGTAATATTCCAAACTCTAATATAGAATCAAGAGTAAACCATGACATAATAGCAACCACTCTAAACCAAGAAAAAACCATATCCCCAATCACATGAGGATAACCTTACCAATTGATGGAACCCCTCAAAAAAATTTCTTGGTTCCACCTTGAGTCTATGAAAATTTTGTCTTGGATCATTGTTTCTGATATTTGGTCATGTCTCCATCACTACATTAGGTTTTTTATGTGGATCAAAACCTTGTATAAATGATCTACAAATGTTGCAACCCTTGATTGTTGTATTATTGTAGTGACTTGTATTCCCGTTCTCCGATTTCCTAAGTTATGTTTTATGTTATTCACTGTCATTAGGTGATCGGTGTTGGTGTAATTAATATTTAATTACACTTTAGCATAAGTTTACTTAGGCATATTTAATTCCTAAGTTATAGGTTTTATCCTTATCTTGTTGAGCTATCTTGTTGCTCAAGATAAGATTAGTTTTATGCATCTTTTCTTTTATAAAGAAAATTATCTCTTGTAATTATTTGTACTTCAAATATATCAATTTGCACGTTTTTATGCAATCTCTACTTTTTTATTTTTCTCTTCCCTGGAAGGTGACTTTTCTAGTTTGTATTTTAGATCTTGGTTTCTAACATGGTATTAGAGCCTCAATTTGCAGCCCCTTTTGAGCTTTTTTGGAGGAATACATTGTAGAGCTCGTTCGAGGTCCCTCGAGGGTTTCATTCCTTTAGCATATTTATGGAGCATCTTGGATCAATTTGGGGTTTTCCATTGGATTTAGAGCACCTAAAAAAGTTAGAAATGACTTTTATTTCATTCATTTTGGTCACCATTTTCCAGATCTATGAGGGTTTCAAGCTCGGTGATTTTTCTGATAGAATTGGGGGTTGCCTAATTTTCTAGGCACTTTGGGCCAAAATGGACCTCGTCGTTGGATTTGCAGTGCCCTAAAACCCCTATTTTGATATGAAATTTGTTCGATTTGGACACAGTCAACTAGGGAGGAAAAAATTATTTTTCCCAAGGGCTATATGACCCTCAAGCATGCTTCACGAGGCATCATTTTCAAAAAAAAATAATAATAATAAAAAAATATTTTTTTTGGCATAGTTTTTGTGCAGCTAGTACAAAAAGGTAGCACCGCCGCTACACTACCCGGTGGCCACCGCCACTACACTACTCGGTGGCCACCGCCGCACCACTGGGCCACCACCACCACCGGTGGTCTTCGCCCCCACAACACTAGCCACCTTTAGCCCCCATGGGCTCTACCGAGGTTATGTGGGTGACCATAGCCCACGCAGTTGCCCACCGCTCAGTCTTTCGATAGCCCCTGCGGGCCTCTGCACAAAGCCATCGGCCATATGGGGGACGTGGCGCTATGCACCCAGCCCCTACCCCAGTCATATGGATGATTGAGGTCTCTGCTACCGACCCTTGTTAGCCAGCCCCCTAGTTTTCCCAGGTGACCAGGGGCTTTATTTTTAGCCCTTGAGAGTTGCAGATGGCCAAATTGGACCTTTTTGGAGCATTTTTGAAAAAATAGGCGTAACTTGGGCATACAGTGTCATTTTTTGCAAACAAGATATTGTTAGAAAGCTGTTTCCAAGCTCTATGTAACGGTGTAGGTTTGGTTTTTTTGTTTTTCTTTTTTGATGTTTTTTTAGCCTCAGAAGTCACATGTTGCTGTTTTCACTTTGGGAGATGTATCTTTTGACTCGTTTATCTATTTTTCATGATTTTCATGGCATTGGAAAGCTAGTTTCAGCCTCTATGCAGATCTAAGGTCATTTAAAGAAGATATGTACCTTATTTTATGCATGAATTCATTTTTGTTTCATGCACTAGGTTTGCATTTTCGCTTATGTTTCTGTAGTTTTGCATTCTCTCCTACAATCATTGGGTATTATAATAATGAACTAATATAAAGTTCCATTAAGGTGGGTTCTTGCATCCATCTTTAATATTGGTGACAACTCACATGAGTTTTTTTGGTTTCATGTTGTCTCTTTTTAGCTTCTTTCTTTCTTAGCTAGACACATCATTGGTTTGCTTTGGTTCACACTTCACATTGGGAGTTTATGGTTCTTGATCCAGATTGGTTCAGATCTTTCTCAGTTTGAGGGCCATGATTTTATGGTTAATGTTCTAGAATCTTGATGGTACTCATCTTATGGACAGTTTCAGCTTTAGTTTGGCATTGGCTTCGAGGGACACAACTTCTAGATTTTGTCATCATTATGGACTTCATTCATCCTTTCATCTATTGTTGCTTACAGATTCCAGGGTTGATCTAGTATGTGAGTTTCCAGTGTTCCTTGGTATCAAGTCTGCTATTACATTTGTGATTCCATTTTTTGGTTTCAGTTGTAGATAGAATTATCTTTCCTTGCTTTCCGGATTTGGGGTTCTAGTGTTGCTTCATCATAGTTCTTCCAATGATTCCTTGCAATAGTTCATCTCATTAAGGGGGGGTTTTCCCCACTAGGTTTTCTCTCTCTTTTCATTTTTAAATGGGTACCTGATCAAGCCTTTGTTTCCAGGACCCATCTCACATCATTTGCATAATAATTTTTTTCTCCCTAAATTGCACTTATGGGGGCGTGTTGGTGTAATTAATATTTAATTAAACTTTAGCATAAGTTTACTTAGGCATATTTAATTCCTAAGTTATAGGTTTTATCCTTATCTCGTTGAGATATCTTGTTGCTCAAGATAAGATTAGGTTTATGCATCTTTGCTTTTATAAAGAAAATTATCTCTTGTAATTATTTGTACTTCAAATATATCAATTTACACATCTTTATGCAATCTCTGCTTTTTTGTTTTTCTCTTCTATGGAAGGTGATTTTTCTGGTTTGCATTTTAGATCTTGGTTTCTAACAATCGATCCCTCACATCTAGGTCTGAATCACCCATTTCTTATAAGGTTAAGTAAAGGATCTTTTTTCTTTTACATTCTTTGTATTTTTTGATTTAGAAGTTCTCAATCCTATTATTCTCATGTCACCCTAGGGGATCGTCCTCATTAGAACAACTTAAATACACGTGCTTAAAGTTTTTGCTTAAGTCTTGATGGCCATCATACTTTATTTCTCATCACTAATTTCTTCATAGGAAGATATCTTGAGTTGGTGACAAGCAATGAAATGATGTTTTCTTTGATATCACTCATCGTAGATAGGTGCCAGAACTCCTAAACAAAATGCATGATGAGCGACGTTCCTTGAGAGATTGCTTATCATTGATGGCCTTTGAGCTTTCAAATTTGTAGTAGCGATAAGCAATGCCCCGAATTTTTGTTCTTATCGCTCATTGCAGATGGTAATAAAATGATAAATTTAGATTAGCGACAAGCAATATGATGAAATTTCCTTTACATCACGTGATCACAGATACTTTTTAAAAGCTAAGTTCCACATTAGCAATACATGATGCACATTGAAAACTTTGTAAATTCTCTCATTGCTAATTGCTCACAAAATTGTATGAGGAGAATTAGCAATGAGTGACAGTCTTATGTTTTTTTCTCTCATTGCAAATTCATTTCAAAGTTTGAGTTCCAAATTAGTGATGAGCGATGGTATTCTTTGAAGGGTTTCTTTCACTAATATAATAAGATCTTATGAACGATGTCTTTTGTGCCATTGATTTTCATGCAGGTGTATGTGTCTAAATTCGATGCCTTCACTACATCTCCTATTGTTGATAGGAGCCTAGCTTCAAAGTTTGAATTAGCAATACGAGATGGAAGGACAAATATGATTAAGGAATAGGCCACAGAATGAAGGGCTAAGATTTCATTATGGGAATGTTTACATCACTAATTGAGGTCAATGAATGATGAGACAAATCCATGATAGGAGATGAATATTGATGGAACAAGCAACTTGGCAGGATCTTGAGGATTTCGCATAAAGAAAAAAGGAAAGCAATGAAAGGACTGGAAAACCTTTGATGTAGCTTTAAAATAGGATGTTCCAACAAAATAAACATCATTGCATGAATATTTTCATTACTGATTGCACCCTAAAATATGGGGAAGATTAGTGATGAGTGATGAAGTGTATAAGGGAATTTTCTCTCTAAGAAGAACAGATCTTATGTACTTCACCGATATTAATGAAAAAGCATGGATTAGGTTGGCAATACATGTTGATTGATAGATTGCAAGGCAATACATGTTGATTGATAGATCGTAACACTTGAGTTGGCATCACTATTTTCTATGAGCAAGTTGCTAAAGGAATTAAAAAATGAGCCTCTGATCACCATGGATGAAGTTTTAAATGCTTTAAAATCAACGGCCTAGATTCAAAACTAAGTTGTTAAGTTATCAACTCATTCACACAAGGAGTTCTTGGATCATTAATTCAACATGCTTCAAATTTCCTATTTAGTGTTGATTTCCTGTTATTCTCCTTCATCGTATTTTAGTCTATAGTGAATGAGAGGTGTGGGTTAGTTAAGAAGTGTGTGAGTATTAAATTTTCCTAAGTTAGGAATTAGATGTCCTTGTCCTAGATGAGTAGGTCTAACATGGCAGTTCTAAAGTATAAGGAATTGAGTTTGCTTGAGTCCGAGGAGAGTGTTTCTAAGGATGAAGTAGAGACACAGGGATCTCCTGATACACCAAAAAGTATAATGGGACTCAATAAATTCAAGAAGTATGGTGACAAGGAGAATTATCCTCTATGGGCCAAATTGTTTTAGAATAATCAGTCAAACACAAAGAGAAGAGGATGGTAGAATATGAAAAGAAGGAAAAAAAGGAGAGTAATCATAATTAGGCTTATTTGAGAGGACATAATTCTACATGTGAGGTTTATAATAACCCTTCAGACAGTGAGGGTGACACTGATCCTGAGGGTGATTATTATCCCCTCTCCCTAGTACCATCAAGGGATTCTAACAAGGAGGTGGTGACAGTTTCTCCAATCCTACCATGAGAAAAACATAGGCAAGTATCCTCTAAGGTTGATGACTTAGAGTGATGATTGTGCCCTATTTTATTTTATGAGACCATGCCCCTTTTGGTAGGATTTTCCTATTTAGCACTCATGTGATTTCTTGTTTCTAGTGTTGATGCAAAAGGTTTTTGGGCTGGTGTGTAGTAGAAGTGCCAGACTAAAAGACCTTGGCAACATGTATGTTTTTTCTAGACAATATACGAGTTTGCATTGAATCTACTATTGGAGAATCTTCTTTGGTCAAAAAGGATGAGGATTCAACATGGTAGCAATAAACACTTCCTTTTGAGAATCTAGCATGTCTTCATTTAGGGAATATGGAATGTGGTATTTTAATCTTTCATTTTCGTTAATGATTGCATGTAACTAACTGAGAATATCTTGAATTTTGGTGCAAATGAAACAATTTATGTAAATGTAATAAATCCTGACACTTGTTTCTCCCTTATTCTATAAAAGGGATATCAGGGCTTATTGCAAGGGTCAAATTCTAAAGTCTCAATAGGGTTTTAGGTGAAAGCTAAGTTCAAGAAAGGAACTTTGAATATAATACTGATAATAGGCCAATAGTTTGTCTTGGATATAAAACCCTGTATATAGTAATCTTAAATAAGTTTTTGTAGAAATTGCTGATATTGAAACAAATATTAATCTAGAAGAAAATACTCTCCTATGTATGTTCCTTACAAGTTATGAATGAAAAATACTAATGGTGTTATCATTTATCTTCAAATGTTCCATTTGAATGTATTACTCTATTTTTAGCTTTAATTTAAGCAGTTAATTAAAATGCTTGAATAGGGTTATAAAATTTGTAATGAATTTCTTATGATTCATAAGAAGTAAATTTTTTAGCCACAGTGAGTTTTCATAAATGCAAAGCAGTATGAAAATAGTTTTCCTATCTCTAAATTGAGTGGTTTTTTAAATTACCGATCCTTACATATTTGACTCTGTTACTCCAATTGATGAGACATTGTTCATTTTGTTGGAAAATCTTGCATAAAATGAACAAATAGTGTTCTAGGCCCTAGACTTAAGGTAAGACAATATTCAATTAAAATTATTTTCAAGGATAGTGTAGGTGGGGAATATCCCCAATTCCTAGCAAATAGATGGTCACTCATTTGAAAATCCACCAAATCTTCAGTTAGAAATATTTTATTTGCAATAAACAGGAATCAATCTGTGTATAAATGTGTTACTAATCAAATATACTTCATGAAAATACAATTTGGATCACCCTCTCAGGTTTCATAAAGCTTGAAATAAAGGAGTAAGGACCACAAAATCATATACTCATTATGTTGGCCACTAACCCTGTAGTTCTTCACTATAAGATTTGGCTACTTTTTAGAGAATTGCTTGGTTCTGCTAGAAAAATCACCAAGAGAAATGGTGACTTTGTTGGGGAATGCATTTGGAATATTGGTTGAAGATTGTCTTATCAAAGAGTCACTCAAATATTGAACTATTATTTTTAACTAGAGTTTTAAAATTATTGACTCATATTTTCCCATCTAAGTCACCAACAAAAATGGAGACTATGTTGAGGATATCTTTGAATCGCCAGTTGTAGACTATCAAAGTCAAGAGTTTGGTGAATCCAAACACCTAGTTTAGATATTGAGAAGTTATCAAACCTAGAGGTGGTTTTCTTGTAGCAAGTTTCAAAGGATTTATGTGTGACTCTACTGTGGGAGAAAACCCAAAAGGACATTCATCTTTGAAGAAGTTTCATATTGTTTGAAGTTCAATCCTTTGTGAAAAGAGGTGGCAACTCTGGGAAAGAACTTAATGATGATGTGAAAAATGTTTCAGATCTACAACTGTTTCCATTCAGGAAGAAGAACCCTTTGTTGAAACATATCTAGGTATTCTTCAGTTTTTGGTTTTCAAAAGAAAGATAAATTTGTTTATGAAAACAATAGTTATAAATCTTGTAAAATTTGATTCCCTATTTAGTGAAACTAAGCACTAAGAAAAGGAAATAGTAGTGATAGGCTTGCATATTTATGTGTTACTAAATAACATATTTATTTATAAAGCATTGTATCCAATGTTCTTGAAGAAATTCATTTAGGAGATCTTGAGCAAGATGAAGATAGGAATCTGTATGTTAAGAGCTTAAGATCATATTGAAAAAGAGATTTTGAGTTTCCCTATGTATTTGCATAGTGTAAAAAGGCTTGTTGAGTTGTACGAAAATGTATCATCAATCTATGCATCATTGTGTGGACCCAAATGTAACAATGCATGGCGCAACCATGGTTTGTAATCAGCCCCTGTCATATACTAAGAGAAGTTTTAGCACTAAAAAATTTCAATGGTATTAATGGTTACCCAAATGTTATTCCCTCTAACATTTCAGAGATAAGCTACCAAAATTTAATGTTACAAAGAGTGAATCAATAGGAAGGGTAAGTGCATGGATCTATGACACAATTTTGGTGTCAAATTGAGAAAAACCCATAACAAGCCATATTGCACAAGACAAATTTCGAGAATACCAAATTTGGTGCTCACCAAATGTAATTCATAACTTTTGGAATGCATTTTTCTAAGCTCTTTCATTTTCTCTTTCTTATAGTTTTTAATAATTTAAGTTATATTTCATGTATATAGGTAGGATGATTGAGAGTGGTTCCATTCTTCCATTTTAGTTAGGATCTTAAAAAATTCACTTATCAATTTCAGTAATCCAAATTTTAGTAGTCAGCAAGTTGTATCATCTCTCTCTAACTCTCTCCTATCTACTCTCTATCTCTTCACTCCCTATCTCTCTCTCTCCCTTCCTCCCTCTCTCCCCTCTCTCTCACACACACATCCCTCTATCTCCTCCCTACATCTTCCTCCCTCCTTCCCCATTCTACTTATCTCTATCTCTTCTCTATCTCTATACATCTCCTTCCCTCTCTACTTATGTTTATCTCCCCTCTCTCTCTCTTTACTTACCTCTCCTTCCACTTTGTATCTCACCTATGTCTCCCTCCCAACCTCTTTCCCTCTCTAATCTCTATCTCTTCTCTTCCTCCCTCTATCTACATCTCTCTCTCACTCTCTATCCCTCTCTATCTCTCTATTCCCCCTCTTTCTCTCTAAATCTCTCTTCTCTATCTCATAATTCTTTCTCCCTCCCTCTCACTCTCTCCACTCTATCTCTCCACTCTATCTATCTCTCTCTCTCACACACACACAAACCTATATCTCCCTCCCTAACACTCCCTCCCTCCCTCATCCCCTCTCTACTTCTCTC
>VDFB02270651.1:617851044-617983274 GCA_007258455.2 Sequoia sempervirens
GAGGGAGGAAGATAGATATTAGAGAGGGAAGGAAAGAGAGATGGACATGTAGAGACGTAGTTCTTGAGCTCAAGGGAGAGAATGTCAGATAAAGGGATGGAGATAGTGAGAGAGAGAGAGAGGTCTAGAGAATAAGAGATGAAAATATGTGAGATAGAGAGAGAAAGATAAAATTTGACCTCATGATTATTGAAATTTGACCTCTTGATTACTAAAATTTGACATGTTGATTACTAAAATTTGACTAAATCTATTTTTTTTTTAAATCTTCCAAAAACTAGAATTTGCATTATAATTCCTACAGATCCGAAACCACTCTCAAACATCCTACATATATACATAAAGTATAACCTAAAGTATAAGAAAGTAAATTCCCATATGTAAATGTCAACTTATACTTAAATGTTTATTTCATGTATATAGTTTCCCTAGCAGAGAAAGAGAAAATCAAAGAGTTTAGATAAATGCATTGAAAAAGTCATGAATTACATTTGGCCAACATCAAATTTGGCATGCGCTAAATAGTTTGCATTGGGAAGTACCAACCCAATGGGTTGGATTTTGCTTTGGGAATATGAACCAAAGGTTTGGACAACCCTTTCATGCAAAAAATGTGATTTTCTAAAAGGGTGCCAAATTTCCTCATATTTTTGTCTGTGCTCGCCATCTCATTTGCATGTCTTTCAATGCAAGTTTATAAAAAAACCATGATAGCGTTAAAATATCTCTTAGCTATCTAAATATATAATTCTTTTTTCATTTTGATTTAGTTAAGGTTTTGATCCATAACTTCTATTATAAATGCCTTCGTTTTTGGTGAAAAAACATGTGCTAGTTTTAGGATAATTTTTACTTGTTCATCAAAATGCTAAAAAAATTAAATTTTTTGAAACTAGACTCCATTCTATACATGATGAAAAAAAACCAATTTTTGATTAGTTTTCAAAAAATTTAGGGGGGAGCACGCTCAAATTTTAGCTTTTTCAGGATGTGTCCACTTTGAAAATTCATAAAATATTATATATTCATTAAGAAAATTATTCAAAAGGAGGAGGATGAACTATGGTGTTAGCTAATTTCTCACCATTTGGATTTTTGAAATTCTAAAAAAAGGTTAATCAAAAAGGAGGGAGCCCTCAGGCGCTATGCTGTTTTTTTTTTTAATAAAAACAAGACCTTTTTTGGGCCCCCCCTTTTTGAGACATTTAATCTTCATTAATTTCAAAAAGAATTGGTAGCTTGGAAACTAGATGCGCAGAACTTCAACTTTTGTTCTTGCTACATCTTGAAATTTTGAGTGTAATTATCCTAATTTTCTTGTGCAAATCAGATTTTTCTGATTTCAGAAAAAAAAAGTGGCATCTTAAGAGCCAAAATTGTGTCATAGATCCATGCACTTACCCAGAAAGAATTTTCAAAAATTCAACAATTTAATGGATGAATTTGAGGTAGATCACGAGGATTTAATAACGAGGTTGTTTGTTTAGTCTCTAAAAGGAGATACAAGAGATTGGTTCTCTGATTTACCAACATGCTCTATTTGTTCATGGGATGAGTTCAAAGCAGTGTTCATGGAGAAGTTTGGTGAAAGAATCAGTGCTAGTTATTTGGTCAATAAATTTATGAGCATTGAGAAAGAAGAGGATGAACTCATCCCAATATCTAACTAGAGATTTGCTAAAACATTAAGGGACATTCCTAATATTTTGGGACTGAGTGAAGCAATATGTTTGATTGTTTATTTGGGAGCTTTTGATAATGAGATGAGCTATCTGTTGAGAGATATGTATCCAAAAACCTTACATCAAGCATATGGGATAGCCATGAATATTGAAAGCAACTTGAAATATGGAATGCAGTGGAGTTATCTATCTACAAGAATTTGCTGCCTTGAGATACAAAATTTTGATGAAAGATGTAAGTCAGAAATTAATAATGAGTATCAAAGCACTTACATACCTAATGTTTTAGCTTATACATTATTCCATAATGTTGATAAAGAGATATAAATGATTTCAGATATTTGTCATATCTCAACTTGTAATGAGACCACTAGCTATAATAGTGATGATGTCACAAAAAGGGCTTATCTATATTCTCATGGTTTACATGAGCTTGGTAATTTTTTTGAAGATGAGAAAAATAATGAGCTAATGTACTCATTATTCAATATACAAGAACCATGTAATCCTAACTAGAATATTGATAGGGTTGAAAGATTTGTCAACAATGAGATTGGTATCATTGGACCTATTCATGCAAATTCAACTCAAGAGATAGATCATGTTGATTGCTATTCTACTAGTCAAAATGGTTTGTATGGAATGGAGTTGGAAAGTTTTATTTCAAATGAAGATAAAAAATTAGTATACAATATGTTGATGACATAGGTTCACTCTTAGAAGATCATGTTGTGCATTGTAATGAGAATTTGAAGCTACTAATTTTGGGTGATAATGATACAAAGTTTGAAGAGCTTCCTAGCCATGATGTTTCAAATCATGTGGAAATGATAGGGATTTTTGATGTCTGTACAGGAAAATTTGAGGGTGGAAATGAAGTTGAAAATGTATCTATCTTCTCTTCTAATGATTACAGTGATTTTGAATGAAAAAATGATATGGAAGTTTTAGATCTTCATGTTGAAGAGGATGAGGCTTTTATGATAGAAATAAATGTAAGGGAAAACCCCTTATTTGATGAGTTTCCCTTTTCACTAGAAATGAAAAATGATGGTCAATATTGAAAATCCACTTTTTGTTGAGGACTTTGATGATACATATGGAACAAGGTTAGAGTGTGGCCTTATGCAAAAAAACAAACACATTGATGTGCTCCTTGAGGGCATTTCCTATGAATGCTTCACATTTGGTGTAGATGTCAGATACCTGGAAGAGTATGAATACATTTAGTTCCCAATTCAATTGGGAGGCATTTTGACGGAGCATGACAATGAGATGGAGAGCAAGGAATGTTAATTTCCATATGAATATGTGTCATGTAATGATGAAATTTTTTAGTTTATGCCTGATCATACAATAAAGAATGAAAAATATTACATTGGTAATGTTATGCTTAGAAAAGTTATGATAAATGTTAATGGAAATGATTGTAATCATGAAGATTCTTAATTGTTCAGAAGAGGCCCAACACTTGTTTTGGCAAGAATGAAATCACTCTTATTGTAGTGGTATAATAGGGACAAATGTGGATGGAAGGAGATCAGTTCTTTCAAGAGGCTCATTTTTTAAAGAGGAAAAACTTTTCCTAAGGTTTATGTGGCCTAGTGTCACCAAATAGGAGATAAAGCTTGGTTAGACTGAAGAGTACATACTACAATTTGTACCTTTGAAGAAATTTTTGAAGTTGGTTGGGTGGAGATTGGATCTCCATCTCTAGGTCTTTCTAGCCCATGTAAATCTTGCACATATGTTGTTTCTTTCTATTTTTTTCTTGTGCCTAGTCTCCTTCACCTAAAATTTAGGGATCTCACCATTCCTACAAGAGGCATGTATCCCCAATAGGAGCCACTGATGGAACCCCTCAAAAAAATTTCTTGGTTCCACCTTGAGTCTAGGAAAATTTTGGCGTGGGTCACTGTTTTTGATGTTTGGTTGTGTCTCCATCACTACATTAGGGTTTTAATGTTGATCAAAACCTTTCATAAATGATCTACAAATGTTACAACCCTTGATCATTGTATTATTGTAGTGATTAGTAATCCCAGTCTCTAGTTTCCTAAGTTATATTTTATGTTATTCACTATCATCAGGTGACTGGTCCCTCACATTTAGGTCTGAATCACCCATTTCTTATAAGGTTAAGTAAAGGATATTTTGGCTTTTACCTCCTTCGTATTTTATGATTAAGAAGTTCTCGATCCTATTATTCTCATGTCATCCTAGGGGATCCCCCTCATTAGAACAACTTAAATACACATGCTTAAAGTTTTCACTTAAGTCCTGATGGCCATCATACATTATCTCTCATCATTGATTTCTTCATAGGTACATATTTTGAGTTGGCAATGAGTGATGAAATAGTGTTTTTTTTATATCGCTCATCGTAGATAGCTACTAGAGCTCCTAAATAGAATGCATGATAAGCGATGTTCCTTGAGAGATCACTTATCGTTAATGGCTTTTGAGCTTTCAATTTTGTAATAGTGATAAGCAATGCCTCAAATTTTTGTTCTTATCACTCATCGTGGATGGTCATAAAATGATAAATTTAGATCAGCGACGAGTGATATGAAGAAATTTCCTTTACATCATGTGATCGCGGATATTTTTTAAATGTTAAGTTCCACATTAGCAATAAATGATACACATTGTAAGCTTTGTAAATCCTCTCATCACTAATTTCTCACAAATTGTATGAGGAGACTTAGCAATGAGCAACAGTCTTAAGTTTTTTTTGCTCATTACGAATTCATTTCAAAGTTTGAGTTCCAAATTAGCGATGAGCGATGGTATTCTCTAAAAGGTTTCTTTTGCTAATATGATAAGATCTTATGGGCGATGTATTTTGTGCCATTGATTTTAATGTAGGTGTACATGTCTAAATATGATGCCTTAACTACATCTCCTATTGTTGACAAGAGCCTAGGTGCAAAGTTTGAATTAGTGATGCGCGATGGTAGGATGGATATGATTAAGGAATAGGCCACATAACCAAGGGTTGAGATTTCATTGCAAGAATATTTACATCGCTAATTGAGGCTGATGAAGGACAAGACGTACATCTACGATAGGAGATGACTACTGATGGAACAAGCAATGTGGCAGGATCTTGAGGATTTTGCATAAAGAAAAAAGGAAAGCAACAAAAGGACTAGAGAACCATTGATGTAGTTTTAAAAAAAGATGATCCAAATAACTAAACATCATTGCGTGAATACTTTCATTATTGATTGTACCCTAAAATTTGGGGAAGATTAGTGATCAACGATGAAGTGTATAAGGAAAATTTCTCTCTAAGAATAACTAGTCTTGTGTACTTCATCGATATTAATGAAAAAACATGGATTAGGTTGGCAATATATGTTGATTGAAAAATCACAACACTTGAGTTGGAATCACTATTTTCTATGAGCATGTTTCTAAAGGCATAAAAAATAAGGCCCAAATCACCATGGATGAAGTTTTAAATGCTTTAAAATCAATGACCTAGAGATTCAAAACCGAGTTGTGAAGTTATCAACTCGCTCACGCGAGGAGTTCTTGGATCATTAATTCAACATGCTTCAAATTGCCTATTTAATGCAAATTGCATGTTATTCTCCTTCATCATATTTCAGTTTACAGTGAATGAGAGGCATGGGTTAGTGAAGAAGTGTGTGAGTATTAAATTTTCCTAAGTTAGGAAGTAGACATCCTTGTCCTAGATGAATAGGTTTGCCAGGGTGGTTCTAGAGTCTAAGGAATTAAGTTTGCTTGAGTTTGAGGAAAGTGTTTCTTAGGATAAAATAGAGACACAAGGAGCTCCTGATATACCACAAAGTAGAATGGGACTCAGGAAATTAAAGAAGTATGGTGACAAGGAGAATTAAACTATTTATAGGGCCAAATTATTTTAGAAGAATCAGTCAAACACAAAGAGAAGAGGATGGTGGAATATTAAAAGAAGGAAAAAAAGGAGAGTAAGCATTGTAAGGATTATTCGAGAGGACGTAATTCTCCATGTGAGGTTTCTAATAACCCTTCAGACAGTGAGGGTGACACTAAACCAGAGGGTGATTATTATCCCCTCTCCCTGGTACCATCAAGGGATTCTAACAAGGAGGTGGTGATAGTTTCTCTAATCCCACCACGAGAAAAATATGGAAAAGTATCATATGAGGTTGAAGAATCATAGTGATGACTGTGCCCTATTTTTTTTTTTTTTTTGATGATGCCATGGCCCTTTTGTTAGGATTTTCCTATTTAGCACTTGTGTGATTTCTTGTTTCTAGTGCTGATGTAGAATATTTTTGGGCTGGTGTGTAGGAGAAGTGTCAGCTAAAAGACCTTGGCGGCATGTATGTTGTTTCTAGACAATATATGAGTTTGTGCTAAAGTTGCTATTGGAGAATCTTCTTTGGTAAAAAGGATTAGGATTCAACACGGTTGCAACAAACTCTTCCTTTTGAAAAGCCGACATGTCTTCATTTAGGGAATATGGAATGTGGTCTTTTACTCTTCCATTTTTTGTAATGATTGCATGTAACTAACTAAGAATGTCTTGAATTCTGGTGCAAATGAAACAAATGTAAATGTAATTAAGCCTGATGCTTTTTTCTCCCTATTCTATAAAAGGGATATCAGGGCTTATTATAAGGGTCATATTTTGAAGTCTCAATAGGGTTTTAGGTGAAAGCTAACTTTAGGAAATAAACTTTGAATAGAATACTGATAATAGGCTAGTAGTTTGTCTTAGATATGAAATCCTATATGTAGTAATCTTAAATAAGTTTTATAGAAATTGTTGATATCGAAAAAAAAATTAGTCTAGAAGAAAATACTCTCCTATGTATGTTCCTTACTTGGTTATGAATGAGAAATACTAATGGTGTTATCATTTATCTTCAGATGTTCCATTTGAATGTATTACTCTATTTTCAACTTTAATTCAAGGAGTTAATTAAAATACTTGAATAGGGTTATAAAATTTGTAAGGAATCACTTAGGATTCATAAGAAGTAAATGTTTCAGGCATAGTGAGTTTTCATAAATGCAAAGTAGTATAAAAATAGTCTGACTATCTCTAAATTGAGTCTTTTGTAAATTATTGATCCTTACATATTTGAATTCGTTGCTCCAATTGATGAGACACTGGTCATTTTGTTAGAAAATATTGCATAAAATGAACAAATAGTGTTCCGAGCCCTAGACTTAAGATAAGACAATATTCAATTAAAAATATTTTCAAGGATAGTGTAGGTGGGGAATATCCCCAATTCCTAGCAAATAGATGGTCACTCATTCAAAATTTTTTTGAATCTTTAGTGCAAAAGATTTTATTTGCAATAAACATGAATCAATCGATGTATAAATGTGTTACTAATCAAATATACTTCATGAAAACACAATTGGAATCATCCCCCTAGGTTTCACAGAGCCTGAAGTGGAGTAAGGACCACAAAATCCTATACTCGTTGTGATGGCCACTAACCTTGCAGTTCTTCACCATAGGATTTGGCTACTTTTTAGAGAATTGCTTGGTTCTATTGGTAAAATATCCAACACCAATTATGCATCGACATCACTTCCAAAAAATCCCATTAAACCATGGTACCGAGTCACACATGGCATCATGATACCATCCTCTCCATGAAGATCACTCTTTAACATCAAGCAAAGAGTTATCACAAACAATATTAGCTGAAATAACCAATGTATTATTACTATCATTTGAGGATTCCTCTATAGAAGAATCAAAAATCTCTTTCTTGTTCTTACAATCCTTCTTCACATGTCCTAGTTTCACATAGTTCCAATAAATTACCTTACTCTTACCAGGGGTTTTAGATCATCCTTTAGACTTACACTTTCCTTCCTTGTCTCCCTTAGGTTCCTTTTTCTTAGGCCTACCTTTTACAAACAAGGCATCTTGGATTCCCTCTTTAGACTTCCTCATCATCTACTTTGATAGGAGAGTAGGAATTATATTGTCCATCTTAGGATCTGCACCACTACCACTAATAGAAACAATTAGATTTTCCCAAGAATCTGGTAAAGAACAAAGTAATAAAATGCATTTATCTTCATATTATTTCTTTACATCTAAAAATTCTAACTTAGAATCAAATTAAAATCATTCAAATGATTTGCAACAAAGTCACCAACTTTCATCTTTAAAAAATATAGTTGTATTTTCATATACAACTTATTAGTAATCTTTTAGTTTGATAAATATTACCTATTCTCTTCCACAACTTATATACAATAGTTTCTTCTATAAAATTCAAGAGAACATCATCAACTAGACATAATCATATGGTCCCTCTTTCCTTCTTATAAGGCTTATCCCAATCCTCATCTGACATCATTGTAGGTGACTTTGTCTCATTACCAATAGCTAACCATTGATCTCTCTCTTCAAGGAGATCCTCCAGTTTTAGTTTCTAGATCTCATAATTAGATCCATTGAACCTTTCAATATCTAAATGAGAATTCATTGTAACAACAATTATTTTCCAAAATTAGCAATAACAAAAATAATAAAAGCTCCCACTATAGCCAAAACACCTTCAATATTTTAAGAGAAAGGCATCCCAATACTCTACCCAACCTCAGCTCTGATACCAAATGTTTAAAATTGAGGTGTTTATGTAGCTTAATACTTTGTAAAACTTTATTATTTCTGATATAAACATGTATTCTTTGTTAGAAATTCTTTTTGGGTGATTCTTTGATTAATTCATTTTATCATTTGTAGAATGAAGATAGAAGATTGTAGGATAATTAGACAACATAGTAGAAGATACATAAGATACATAACATATACCATGGAGAAACCCTTTTGGGAAGAAAATCCACCAAGAATCAATGTATTATTTAATCTCAGAATAAGATTACAATAATTCCAATCCTTGCTTAAGATGCTTCTTTTTCCTTCAACAAATCTTCTTCACAACCTGCAATAAAAACTAATACAAAATCTCTTCAACTTGCTTGAGATATATAGGAAATAATCAACCTTGTAAACTCCAAAGAGTTACAATTACAAAGCTCAAAGCTTATCACCAAAAACCTATGCCTATCTCTTGCAAGTAGAGTTCAAACATGAAGAAAAATGTCAAATCAACTCCTTCATCCATTTGGGCATCCCAAAATGAAGTCATAACTCAACCTTTACTCCAAAGATATCTTCAAAGTTGGCACCCAAGAATGGGACCACTTAATTCATCCTTCTGAAATATCTTAACATGCAAAAGTGTTAACTCCAAGAAGCCAACTTGGGCACCCAAGGTGGGTCCAAGTTAATCTCTATTAACTAAAAAATATCTCTCCACCATTCATGCAAGAATGATCATCCACTATTAACTAAAATTAGTCACCTATTATCTGTCATGCAACTCAAGTCATTAGTCATTCATTCCAAGTCAATTGAAGTTAACTAGCATTCAACTAAAACTAACTACATGCAACTGAAGATAACTAAACCATAACTAAATTGAATTGAACTAAATTAAACTAAACTGATACTGAACTGAACTGAACTAAATTGGACTGAATTGAACTAATTTAAACTGAACTGAATTGAACTTCACGAATGTAAACATTAATCCCTAACTTCTAGGATCTTTACATGCATTACAAAAGGGTTATCTTTTTTAGACTCCAAATAGTTAACTTAACTCAAGGTGGGTTCCACCTTCCATGTGGGCGCCCCATGTGCTTCTATTATTTAGGAATTCATCTTAGACACCCTCACATGATCCTATCATTTAGAATTAATTACAAATGCGAATTAACATGATTATTTCATTCAATATTAATCTCTTTCTAATCCTAGTGTTTGAGAACACTTTCCAAAGACTTAGGAGATACATTAAATAAATAATGTTTAGTATTGCAATTAAATGGCACCCTATTTCCAACACCATTAGTGGGATTTTCATAGATACAATTGGCTATGTAGAGAGGACCATCGGGTATATGTTTAATTATATCCTTAGAGGAGAAAGAAATATCAAGAGATTTATTAGGTTGGACCTTATGATGGATAATATCTATCACACCTACCATTTCATCCATAGGATTAACATGGGTAATATGTGGGATAGGATCAGGATGTTTATTATTGACATTCATCACATCATTCTTTGTAGTTTCACTAGCTTTGAAAAATAAAATATTATGTTTGGGAATTGGATCAGTGAAAATTTGTAAGTTTTGATTTGGAGGGGCAACATAATTATTACCTTGATCATTAACACCTATAATGGATAGATGACCAGAATCAATGAGGGCTTGCACAAGATGTTTAAGATGCTTGCAATGTTCCATGTCATGTCCGTTTTGATGATAATAATTTCAATAATAATTGGATTCAAAGTTCAAAGGTAAAGGCTTAGTAGGATTGGGTGTTTTAACGATAGGAAAGGTAATCATTTGTTGTAAAAGTTGGGACATTGTGTTATGAAGGGTGTCAGGTAAAGGTGTGAATTATCTATTTGGATCTTTGTAACTAAAGGGTACCATGGTTTTAACAAAAACTACTTGTTTTTTGACATTTTGAGTTGGCTGTTGAGAGGTTGAACTATAAGAACCCTTTGTTTTGCTTTCTAAATGGTTGGGAATTGTTTTGGTTGGCAGGATTAGATTTCTCAATTTGGCTAGAAGTGGACCTTGTATCTTGACTACTAACCAAATTTTGATAATCACAAAGGGTAGTACACAAGTGCATGAAGGAGGGGAATTTCATCATAGTGATTTTTTCCTGAAGTTTAGTTTGCAAGTTATCGATAAACATATTTTAAAGGTGTGGGTCAAGGATCTTGACATCAATTTTGGAATACAATGATTGATAGTGTGAGATAAAATCAGATATCTTTTCTTCCTCATTTTTCTTGCATCTCAAAAAATCAACCAAGGTCTTCTTGGGAGTGATTTATGCACTTGGAAATGATTTATAAATGCATCAACAAGTTCATTAAATGAGTGAATTGAATTTTTTGATAAAGAAGAAAACCATTCCAAGGCTGTCTTTTAACGTTCTAGGGAACAATTTTGCTAATAGTTTATCATCAAGAGAAAAATCACTACATAAGGTGGTATAGGAATTAACATGGTTAGAAGGATCCCCCTTCCCTCCATATTTCTCAAATTTGGGCATTTCTACTCCTTGTAGCATCAGTGTTCACAATATTTCCAAAGACAATGGGTTTCTTATAACATAATATGTGGGCAGGCCATTCTGATTTTGGTTTATGGTGGAGATTTGCTTTTGCATGGAGGAAAAAGTTTGGAAAATTTATATTATGAGAGGGTCATTATAAGTGTTATAGGGTGGAAGTGAAAGTGGCAATGGAGTGTATGTAGTAGTAGGGAAAGTGAATGGAATTCTTATAGGTGGTAATGTGGAAGAAGATAGAACATGCGATGCTACATAGGAATTAGGAATGCTAGCAAGAATACTCAAGGAAGCAATCACATTGCTAACTTGTTGCACTATTGTTGTGACTTGAGGAGTGGTATAGGTAGGTATTAAGGCTATGGTTGAGGAAGGAGTTTGAGGTCCTCCTTGGCTTACCACATTGTTTACGGGTGTAGCAACACTAGAGGTTGAAGGAAGATGTTTTGTATATATCTCAACTATGTGTTTCACAATGTCTAGACCATCTTCACTTTCAAGCATGTGATGGGTGTTTTCTATGGTAGGAATTGTAGTAGTTGAAATTTTTTCAAGTCTTACTTGATGTTGGAGATGTGCTAAGTCCTCATGAATTTGAATTATTTTATCTTGCAGGATATGATCATTCTGTGTTTCAACTTGCATGTTATTTGAAGGCGAAGAGTTGTTAATGGTACTATCCATGCCTAATGTACTAGTTACAATACTAGGAATGGAAGCTATAGATAACCCAAGATCCACAACAAGTGTGTTATTGTTGGACAATATGAGTTTGGAACTTCTTCTCACTAAGGTATTAGCAATAGGACTCCAAACATTCATGCAAAGGCTTCTAAATGTGGGGTGAATGCATATGCAATGTAAACTAACAAGAAGGAAATGATTAAAACTAAAACTATAGAAAGTAAATGTGAAATGTAGAAACAAAAAACAAAAACTCATAAATTGAAGATTAAATTGCAAAAAAATGCAATGAAAAATATGCAACTAGACTGAGTCACCAAGGGTGGCAAATGAGTCTAGGGATGGATTTTTTTGAAAATTTTCAGTAATTTTGAATTGGTTTTTATACTTTTTAGATTTTTTGATGCAATTATAATATGAAAATTCAGAATTTTATTGATTTTAATGAAATAAAATGCAAAAATGCAAGCTAGATGAGCTTTTCACTAATGCAAATCTGGAAATCTTAGAATGCAATTTAAACCATGCAAAATTCAATGTAATGTTAATGTAAGCTATTCCTAGGATGTAAATGAACTTTAAATAAGAAGTATGATGTTCTAAAGTAGAGTTCACCAAAATGTGGACTATGGAAATGTAGTGCACAACTTCCTTACACCAAAAGGGGAATGAAGGAAGAGAAATCTGATTTCACAAAGTTCACACTCAAGAACAAATCCTTGAGATTCCAATGCAAGAGAGATTGAAATATATGAAATGGGATTTTTCTTAAGGCTGGAAATTGATAAATAAGATTAAATACTAATGCAAATCTAAGAAAATGCAAGATATTTGAAAACACGCTGTGATATGCAAAATGACCTAGAAATGCAAACAAACTATAATAGAAATTTATGGAATCAAAGGTGTGCACCTAGAAACTAGAAATGAATGGAAAGGATCTTTGGAATCTTGATGAAGTCATTGTTGAAGCCCACTAGGACACATACGCCAAGTTGGGCAACTTAGTCCTATTTCAGGAAGATTCTGTCAAAATAGGTTTTAGACAAAAGGGTACTCAAAACTGCAAAATCCTCTATTTGGGCCTAGAAATGGGGCTCATACACTATTGATGGAAAATTATTCCACTTCCAAATTTTGAGAAAATCAAAAGTGGAACCTGTAGCTCTCGGTCTACACTTTAGCTCTTGATAGGTTTTTGGATCCAAAACTATAAAATTTGAGCTATAGGTGTTCTCCAAGCTTCTTTTAGGGCTTTGACAACTTTTATTGATTTTAAAAAATTGTTGGAAACTTTTCCAACCTTGCTCTTTGACAAATCTACACACTAGACCTGCAAAACACATGCAAAGAGGGGGAAAATTGTTTAGGGTTAGTAAGTAGGGGTTTGCCTTGGTCAAACCCCAGTTTGGTAATTAAACCTTTGGAAATGAAATGAAATGAAATACATAAAGAGAATGATGAATGAACAACATGCAATGCTACAACTCACCAAACCATTGAAGTAGAAATTTGAAGACATGTAAGTAAAAGCTCCAAAGTGCTTGAATGCTCTTGTAGACAAAATGCTTGAATGCAAAATCACTCGATTGCTTGATTAGAAAATTAGGAGAGTTAGGGAGGATGAAATGACAGGAAAAACCCTATATTTATATTTTATTATGCAATATTTCCTCAAAATACCACATCACAGATTGACCTTAGGTCTTATAAAATAATATCCTGCCAGGATTTTGAAATTATTTTTATTTTTGAGCTAATGGGGACTCATTCACCCCTAGTGGTGAATGGGTTCCACTTAGGCATTTTAAGTGGGTGTTCGAAATTAAGTGTATTAAATGATGTTTATCCAAATTATTTTCAAAAATAGACTTAAGTAAGGCCTGCAAGTGTAAAATGTGGCCAATTAAAGCATAAGAAAGAGTCAAATTGTTGATGGCAAGCCTAGAAAAGCATGAAAGTTTGTTACAAAACTTTAAAACACTTTGAAATAAGGCTTGGTAAGTGATAAAAAGAGGTTGTTTAGATGAAATGCATTAACAAGACCCTAGAAAAGTGTGAAAGTTTGTTACAACAGGGTATGTGTAGGATCATCATGGAAAAAAAAGGCCCTTAAGTGGAGAAAAAAATTAGAAAAATTAGAGTTAGGAAACTTGACATAAAAATTTGAATAAGTTATCTATATTATTTTAAAAATATGTAAGAATAGAATCTGTAGAAAATTGAATGTAGTTTCTAAACTACAAGGTTTATTTAAAAAGAAATCTTTTTGGTGAAATTTTGAAATTTCAATGTAGTAGTACTTAAATTTCAGGGAAAAAATAAGTAGGTGTTTGGCTGACCACCCCAATCACAATAAAATGATAATATTTTCTTATAATATTTTAGATACAAGTACAGGGATCATGTCCCGATGTGATGCATTCTTTTTTAATTTTTTCCAAGTAAATAATTAATTATGATTTTTTTATTACAACTTTTAAAAAATATAAAAACTAGTATCTCTGACCACCTTAACTTGGTCAAAAATTTATGAAATTCAATTTAATTTTTTTTAATCCTATAGTATACATAGCATATAATGTGACACATGTTTTAGATTCAAAAAATGTGATACCATTTGAAAGCTATAGATGTTTTTCAATCAGCATATCAATCAAGACTTTAGGCATAATTCAAATATAAATGAATAATAATTATTTATTAAATTTAAAGTAAAGCATAATTTATATTGGTGGAAAGTTGAGAATCTCCTTTAAAAACCCTTTTCATTTCATCAATTTTTGGTAAAAGAAAGTCATCAGCCACATACCCATCATATTGCCACTTTTTGGCCCATCATGATCCTACACATACCCAACACTTTACAACACTTCAGTAAGGAAAAAATTGAATTCTTTTAGTTTTATACAGCCCAAAACATAATATGAATGTGTTATCCAAAATTACAACATTAATTCAAGGCACAATTAAGTCAAAGTCACAAGGAGGATCCAAATGAGACAAAAAAAGTAGAAGGGTTACTTTTTTGGTGTCCACATAAACCAATTTGTTTCCAAGAAGAAAAGCACCTCCACTTGTAATTTTTATGTCATCCACACAACTTGCCCAATTTTCATATGTATAAGAACTCAAAGAAAAATAAATACCCTTTGCATACCATAAACCATAGTCCAAAGTACCCTACAAATATTTGATTATCTTCTTGACTACTACCACATGTGATTATCTATGATCCTCTTGAAATATAGAAACAATAAAAAATACATGCATGATATCCAGACTAGTAGCATTTAAGTATAGCAGTCCACTAATCATTGATCTATACTTACTTTGATCTATCTTAGGAGATTCATCGTTGTTTCTCAACTTTTAACCAGTAACCATAAGATTACATACAAGTTTAGAGTCCTCCATTCTAAACTTCTTCAACACTTCCTCGACATATTTTGACTATGAAATGAATATTCCTTTCTATGTCCAACTGATTTGTAGTCCAAGGAAGGAATTTATCTCCCCAAAAATTGACATTTCAAACTCATTCTACATTTCTTCTACAAACCTCTTATGCATTACCTCTTTTCCTCTAAAAATTATGTCATCAACATACACAACCACAATCAAGATTTGATCTCTCTCAACTTTGAAGTAAAGAATTATATTTGTAGTACCCTTTTTGAATCCTTGCTATAATGAGTACCTTTCCAATCTTACATACCAAGCTCTAGGAGCTTTCTTGAGTCCATATAGTGTCTTCTTTAACTTGCAAACCATATTAGGATCTTTTGATAATTGAAAGCCTTTTGGTTATTCAATTTATACATATTGTTCAAACTCTCCATTCAAGAATGTAGTTTTCACATTCATTTGATAAACCTTGAAGTCCTTATGTGCTATAAAGGCCAAAAATTTCCAAATAGCTTCCATTCTCACCACTAGAGAAAATATCTCCTCAAAATTTATTCCTTCCACTTGTGAGTAGCCCTTACACACAAGTCTACCCTTACTTTTGAAAAATTCTCCATTCTCATTCAAATTGTTCCTGAAAAGCTCAAATAGTTCCTATCACATTCTTATTTATTGGTCTTGGGACTAGTTCCCAAGTTTGATTCTTCTCAATCTGCATCAATTCTTCTCTCATAGATTTGATCCAATTCTCATCCTTGCATGCTTCAATCACTGTCTTAGGTTATACTTTAGAAATTAAGCATAAATTTACCTTTTCCTCTATCATAACAACTTTTTCTTCTTGTCAATACACCTTTGCTCTTGTCTCCAGTGATTTAATCCTTGGAATGATTTTTCTACACATACTTAGGAGTCTTTGAATTCCTTTCTGGAGTTTCTTCCTCCCTTTTTTCTTCTCTACAAAGAGGTCTCGTCAGATTCATATCCTTCTATCAGTATGAAGGTTTGATGTGGTTCTTCATCCTCTTTCACACTTACACTTACAACTATCTTATTTATCCTCTTGTTTTAGCATTTGTATTCCTTGCTTTTTGTAGAATATCCAAGGAATATTCCTTCATTTGATCTTGTATCAAAATTTCCTAAGTTTTCTTCATCTCTCCTAATATAACATTTTCTTCCAAACACTATAAAATATTTAATAGTAGGAATTCTTCCATACCATATTTCATAGGGAGTCTTTGAACTGTTTACTTCTTCTTGTACTTTGTTGAGTATGTAAACTATAGTGTCAATATATTCTCTTTAATAGACATCTAGTAGATTTTCTTCCTTCATCATGGTCCTTGTTGTTTCTTGAATAGTCCTATTCTTCCTTTTCACAACTCCATTCTACTAACTAGTCCTAGGTGTTGACAAATACCTTTTTATTCCATAATTTTCACAAAAAATGTTAAAATCATTGGAGGTGAATTCACCACCTCTCTCAGGACTTAATGGTTCAAGAGCACCCATCTTCTCTTTGTATTTTGAAGTATTTGATAGGAAGTGTGTTATGAGGTCATGTGTTGAGTTTTTGAGTCTAAATAAGGTCCTAAGTGATGTTTATCATGTAATAAATCACTTTTGATAGGCTTTGTATTCATCTTGAAAGAAGTGGCTAGTCATGTGCAAGGTTTGTCAAAGTTGAAAATGGGTGTTAGGATACATAATGTTGTATTTCTTGAGGGATTCAAGTTTCTTAGGTAAATAAGGTCTCATTAGACCATTTATAATAAGATGGGTGATTAAAAAGGGCTAGAAAATGTAAAAATTTCAAAGTGTGGAAGAGTATTATCATTAAGCCATGTAAAAGGTGTATTTATGGTTTCCAACGATCAATTAGAGTTTAAAAATTAGTTGCAAGGAAGTTAGTCAGTGGTTGAAGTTGGAAATTGTATAAGAACACTTTGCAAACCCAAAGGAAGGGTTAATGGAGGCATGATTTAAGAATATATGCTCTGTCCTATGCCAAAAATTGTGTTTTCTAGATTTTTCTTTGAGTTTTGGTCTTGTACAAACCTCTACAAGTGTGGTATGAATTAAGTTCTTTCAAGGTTTTCAAATTAAATGTGTTGAAATTGCATTTTTTCTATTTTGGAATTCTAAAACACCATTTTTGTAGAAGGAACCTTAAAGAACACAAGGTCTGCCCTGTTTCACAATTAAGGGTTTGAGGCTTACATTTTAATGAATCTCACCAATCCACCCACTATTTTTGCACTATAACTCAGTGGATTGGTGTGAAATGTGGTAGGATAAGTATTTCTATGTTTGTAAGGTGAAGATGGCTGCTAAATTGACAATGGAATAGATATCCTAGGCTAGGCAGTGTTGTTTTATTATGGAAATGAGAAACCTAAGTAGTAATTGTGAAAAATAATGAAGCTAATGACCTTGAAAGGGTTTATTATGTTTGTGCAGAAATATTTAAAGGTATTTGGGTCAGTGGTTGAACTTGGGAAGATTATAAATGCGCATTTACAAATAGGGTGCTTTAAAACCCTAGGTTTCTAGGCTACAAGGAGGGTTTGTCAGTTGGGGAATAAAAAAAGTTCTTGGGGTTCTAAAAATTGGAAAATACTAAGTTTGGATGCATTTACTAATATTGTTTCTAGTTATTTTGGGTTGGTGGTCAGTTTGTAGAGGGGTTCCTTTGAAAAAAAGGGATAATTGGGGCTTCAAAGCAACAAGAAAAGCCATTTTGGAGGAATTGTTTTGAAGGAGACTTGTGCACTTGTTTGATATGTTATGTGTATTGAAAATGGGTATTTGAATCACCCATGATTTGGTTAAGTTATGTGGAAAGTTTTTGAGTTAAGGTCTAAAAACTGGGTTCCCAATACTACTAGAGTTGAAGGGTGAAATTGGGGAATTTGTGTTTCTAATGATTGTTGAACTTGGAGGATTTATTGAATTACTTTATATGGTCATCTTAATCTTTTTAGATTCCTCTTAAATATAGGTTGTAAATTCGATTGAGATTGTTCCTTTTGGGTTTGCATCACTTAAACACTTGATTTTCACATCCATTTCATTCTCTACCACAGACTTAAATGCTTTAAACTTGTCTAGAGATTTTTATTTTTCTTTGAGAAAGGTTGCCCAAGTTTTTCTAGAGTAACAATCTATTAACAACTTGAAATAACTATCGCCTTGAATGCCTCATGTTCTTGTAGGTTTACATAGGTTTGTTTGCACAACTCCACAGGTCTTGCAGTAGAATATTTGTTGATTTTGAACCTTTTCTTATCTAATTTCCAACTTGACACTCTTTGCAAATTGTATTGATAGGCTTTGTAATTCTTGGAAGATCTCTCATAGCTTGAGTAGAGTTGATTCTCACTAGGCTATCAAAATTGATGTGACACATTCTTCTATTTCATAGCCAAATTTCATTAATTTGATTCACAAAGCACCTCCTATTTGAACCTTTGAGTTGATAACATTCCCTTATATCCTTATTCCTACAAAACTAGAGTTCCAAAGTTTCCTTTTCTGATCTCACAACCATCATCCTAAAACAAAAGATTATATCCTCTACTACACCTTTGTCCTACACTTAGAAGATTATGTCGGAGACCCTCAAGACATAAAGAATATAATCTATTTTATGCTTGAATCAAAACTAATTGAACCTTTTCCACACATCTTAGTAAATGAATCATCACCAAAATTAACAAGACCACCTTCAAACTTCTCGAGTTTAAAAAAATTACTCTTATCACCTATCATATGATTTGAGTATCCACTAACAATTAAATTTAGTAGTTTTTCTCCTCTCTTGTAGAAAGTAAATCACCATAGTTCCTTTGATATTGTGACCTATTTTTGGAGAAATTTCCATCATACATCTTTTGGTGTCAATATAATTAGTTCCAACATTCAAGGCCATGCACAAGCATTCATTAGTTTCATCATCTAGGTAGTTAGATTATTTATCATCAGATATGTTACTATCCTATTTAACATAATAACTCTTCTTGATAGATTTTCCTTTGTGATCTTTGTATTTATATTTTGAAACTTTGGTTGGACATTTTGAAGCATAATGTCCTATCTTTCCACAATTAAAAAATTTGAAAGGTAACTTACCTTTGTATTTTCCAATGCCCTTTTTCAATTTCCTTACAAAATTTTCTTTCACTTGAATCAAAGATCATCTAGATATGATTCATCATTTATCTTTGTCTTACAAAATTTAAAAGTAGTCTCTTTTATTGAATCATCTTGACCAAAATCTCTTAATTCAAAAGCAATTAAAGCACCAAACAATTAATCACTAGTATACTAATGAAAATTCTGAGCTTCTTCAATAGAAGAAACTTTAGCACTATAAGATTTAGGAATATTTCTTAATACCTCCTTTACCACTTCATTTTCCTCTAGCTTTCCACCAAGGCCATTGATGGAATTGGGAACTTTATCCACTTTATGCATGTAGCTTGCAATGTCTTCATCCTCTGAAATTTTTTATGTTTCAAAATTGGTCTTCAAATTTTATTTCTTTGCTTTCTTGACTTTAATATCTCCTTCATAGATACTTTCTAGCTTCTTCCAGATCTCTTTAGCAATTTTGTAGCTCACCAGCTTCATAAGTTCTGAATCAAAAATACCACTCAAAGGAGTATTCCTTACTTTTTCATTGTTCTCATAATCCTTGATCTCATCATCACTTGTCAAGACATTAGCAAGTTGAGTATATTTAGTTTCAATTGACTTCCATACATCAAACCCTAATGAGACAAGAAATACTTCCATCTTGGTCTTCCAAAATCCATAATTTGTTCCATAAAATAAAGGAGCTTTGATAAAAAAAATTGCACCATCCGGATCTACCTCAAGTGGTTAAGCTTCTTCCAAGGAAACTTTCTCTAATACCAATTTTTAGACACACATGACAACTGAGATGGGGGTTGAATCAATTTTTTATTAAAACATCAAACCCTCATTAATATTCAAACCCTTATCTAAACTTATCATGAATGAAAATAAATTAAACAACAAAACATTAAACACAATGCACAATAAAACACTGAATTTATATGGAAAACCTAAGAAGAGAAAAACCACGGTGAGGATTAACTAACAATATATATGAATAGAAGCACTAATTACAATAGGCTCACTACCATATGACTTGCTACTCATAGGACTCACTATCTAGAAATAAAGAAGAGCTCACTGCTAATGGCTCATTGTCAAATTAGAAATAAGAAGAAAACTATTATAGAGAGAAAACCATCTCAGAGAAATAGGAGAATCCACCACAACAACTCCACACCATCTATAACCTTCAACACACTACCTCTAGTAACTTTTGGCTTAACAAAAATGTAGAAACTTTTTACTCAATGCTTCTAGTAGCCTTAGTCATTTAAGCTCACACTTAAATAACAATACTTGACACATTTCATACTACAACACAACACATGACTTCTCCAACAATTTCCCTTACATATATATCATTTGCAACTTGAAAAACATCTTCAAGTCAGCTACAATGAAATGTATGCACCTCAAACATATAAAAACCAAATAAGTCAGCACCAGAAACCTCCATGATAGAAAGAGGTGAAGGAAAACCATGCTAAGGGTTAAACAAGACCCAAATCTACACTGACATGTTGCACCATGCTTCCAAAAGCAATCAAGAAATCCACAATTAGCATTAGCACGCCATGTTGGCCAAACCTTTATTAATTCCCTTAATAAATTAAATTCACACTTTACCAAGTCTAAAAATAACATGTGAACCATATGGAAACACCAAACAACATTATGGAATATTCCAATGCCAACATAATATACAACATCACTACCACAACCACATACAACTAAAGAACGCAACCATCCTATGTAACTAGTCAAACTGCCACAAACAACAACTCATGAATCCAACCTTATGGAGCAACTAGGAATAAGCCACTCTAAGGAAAGATAGATATAGACAATATTAGCACATTCCTAAATCCACATGACACAAAAACTTAATGCTGAGATATACAAAGCAATCTCATTTCTCCCAGACAACTTACTTCATAGTCCACACACTACTAAACTATAACTTCCACTACCTCACGATCCAAAAAATTAAACTCTAGATATAACATCTTTGAACACCTCTGATTAATATATCCAAACCCAACAAGCATAACTTCAATACTGGAGAAATGCAAAGAAAAACACAAAGCACCATTCAGGCACACTATAATTTTTTATTTAAATTTTCTCAAAAGTGCTTGGAAACTAAGCTATATGTGCAACACTTGATCATCACGATCATATAAGACATCAATGACAACACTATTGATAGAAACACCAAAAATCCTCATCAAAACTACACCAAGGGTTGACATCAATGTGACATCAAACCACAACAACATAGTGCAACACTTTAAAACAATCTCTACAAGGGGTTGAAATCAATGACAACACCAACAATCTCTAAAAACCCCTCCCAACAAATCAAGTCTCTAATAACTCCAAATATCTAATAATGGTCATGTGTTGCACTATGAAAATGTCAACTTCTAGTGAGCTTAAAAAGAACTTTTAGGTATTTTTGTCTCATCAAGAAGTATATCATGGATTCTCTAGTTTTATCCAAACTAAATTTCTCAAAGGATTGCATTCTTTATGTATACGCTATAAATTTTTTTATATTTGTTTCTCTCACATTTAAGAATGCAAATAGGGATGAGAACCTAGAAGCATCCTTGAGTACTAACCTCAATTCTATGGAGGGAGGTACATATTTATAGAGAATAAAGTATAATCTTATGAAGTTCCTTGAAAATGTAAATATTTCATCTCCCATAAAAATTTCAAACATCCTTAATCTACATTGACATAAGATATTACATCCTCCATGGGAAGATAAATGAGAAGAGAGTAAACTATATTAGTAAGATAATAGAATATGAAAATGAGATCTAACAAAAAAAATTAGTTTGAGGTTGAGGATTATACTAACACCTTAATTTTAACCACCCTATATTACCTCCAGAAGATATCCTCGAACCTATAATATTCCCAACATAATATTTTTCTTTCACTCAACTCATCATAAAAAATATTGCTTTTAAAATCTAGAGATATCCCAGATGGTTTGAATTTGTAAAAGAGGAAAAATTTATGATTTAGCTTACATTGATTAGCTACATTTTTTTTCACTATACATTAAGAGTGAGAATAGTTTATAGCTATTCAAAATAATAGATCTATAATCCTAGAAATACTTTAAATGAATGATCTTTATCTAATTAGAGCATAATGGAAATATATACAATATTATTATATTCAAATTAGATAAATATTTACAGAATAAAATTATAGGACAAGAAAAGGATAAAGAGAGAAACCTAGTACCAAATGAATAAGGTCACTACCTAGGATGCTCTAGCATGTTATCTATAACTTAACACAAAGTATTTTCATACATACAATTGAAATATCATAGAATTCCCAAAAAATGCACCAATCCAATCTAATTGTTCACCATATTTATTTTGTGAGAAATAGGAATGCACCGATAAACATCAAATGATAAATAATAAAATAAATATATCAAATGATAGGATTTATAGCATATTAAATATGAAATAAATAAAAACAATGAATATGTCAAAAGAACTTATAAAGCTTTATGTGGTTGGGTTCTCTAAAAGTACCTAAAAGCACAAAGAAGAGAGGAAATTATTTTGGGTTGGTTGGGAGTTTTTATTCAAGATAAACACTTTTTTTGTTATTTATACCTCCACAAGAGCCAAGATAAAGAAAATAAAATACTATGTATGGGTTTATTCCAAGTTTACTAGGGAATGGTTAGAGTTGTGACTATGCAAATAGTCAAAACTAAAATAAAAGAGAGATAAGGAATGTGATGATAAATAACTAATAAAGGAAATAATGACAATGGATATAAAACACAATATCACCTATGAATATTTAAGATGTCATTGAGGACACAATAATGTATTAGGATTTTTTTTGAAATAATGTTGGTGTGCTCACATGGAGGAACCAAGCTAGGAAACAAATATAAAGATATTTTTGATAGCTTGAGAATGCAAGAGATTTAATATCTAAGAGAGTCTAAAAATTGAAAGATATATTTTAAAAAATGATATAGGATGCAAGAGGAAGAGCCTAACAAATCATTACCATTAACCTAAAAAGGTGACAAGTTGAAAATATAAAAAAAAGATTGTTAGAAAAGATATTATCATAAGAAACTAGCATGCCACATGTGCATCCACATGTAGTTCTCATGTGCAAAAAAATATCTCTATAAAAGACAAATTATAATAAAAATACAAGGTTAACATAACTGAAACATCATCTTAACATAAAGGCCACATGAGATAAGGCCTTCACACTATGGGAAGTAAAACAGTTAATCCAAGGGTTTAAATGATCTTAGAGAAACACTAAGTGGATGGCTTTCTATGTTTATCTTACTTTCCCAAGATTAGTTTAACTAAAGGAACCATAGAGTTTATTTTTTCTAAAGATTACATTAGAGTTACCCTAGATCAAATTGAGTCTATGTATATCATATTTCGATGTGTTGAGCATTAATGATGGCATCATAAATATGATGCCATTAAATACAGAAAGTATTTCATTAAAAGAAATATTGTTTTGTGTTGCATAAAATAATTTTTTTAGTGGTTATGAAAATGCTTAGCCATGAAAAAAAAGGGGCATGACAACATCAATACATTCAATTATTCATTTGATTTGACAATAATCCAACAACATAAGTGTTATTGCTAACTATAATATGAATCCATTATCATGTACCTCCAATATATAGGAAAATATGAAAACAAAAATAATAAATAACTTTACAAAACTAAGACCTAAAACTATGAGGTCATTAGTAATACGAAATACACCTAAAATAGTAACTCCCTTTACAGATCTTACACATCAACATATAATATTTTATAATAATAATAATTAAATTATGTAAGATCTCAATTCTAGGTTCTCCATGGAGACATTGATTAACTAGAAATCTCCATCTTAGGTGTACCACAAAATTATTAATTGTCTTATCATAGCATCAAATATGAAAATATCACAACTCTTAAATATGACCAATATTATGTAATGTCCCTATTTAATGTTCCACTTTAACCCATTCTATAATATTTAGACTAGACATTATTATCATCTATATAGTTAAATATAATTTACAAGACTTGGGATTTACAAGGTTAAAAGCACACCTAGTCTTAAAAATTTATACTGTTTTCCATATGTTTGACATTCACTCCGTTACATGATCAAATGTGTGATAATATTTCTAGATAAAAATAAAAAACACTAAGAAATGAATCCATCTTTCATAAAAAATTGACTATTTATTGATATGTAATTATAATAAATTATCTCAAAATAAATTTATAAACTAAATACAAATCAACATGAATATACAATTTTACCGATACACTATTTATTCATTTACAATTAAAAATTTAAATAATTAATAACCATAATAATCTCCATATTAATTTCATTAGTCTAAAATATATACCCCTTTCTTCCCATCATAGATGGAACCTATTATACTCCATAAAGCTCCTGTCTTCCATGTTTCTATAGTCACCAGAAATATTATGGGCTAGGTATCCGACTTCAAACCTATTTTGTTTAAACTCTTAATGAGCCACAAAAGATCTCTTTAACAAATTACATTAAATAAAGTTGCATAATATTTCATGGTTATATTATGTTTACATTTTATTCTGAATAATACATTAAAAAATCAAGACAAAGCATATAACATGATCCTCTCCAGAAGTTAAGCTGCATCTACGTCATCCTCATTGCTTTCATGCAAGACATCAGTTTTCTTCATCAGTATCTTGCTCACTACTTACCTGAGCCTCACTACTTTTCTGCAAAGCATCATCATGTTTGTCCACCATTCTATTCAATCTACGCCTTAAATTCCTTCGAAGCATGATGTGCTCCAAAATGGCGTATAGCCTTTTAAAAATATCATCAGGTACTTTCCCATACTTTTCAATGACCAAATTGCCAACTCCATTAAGCCTTCGCCTCACACCAGGAGGCAAATGCTTTTTCTTACTACCCTTTCCTTTAGGTGGAGCAACCGCCTGAGTCATTTCAGCCTGCTGTGCACTTGACTCTGAAACAGCACCTTCTAAATCAAGGAATGCCTTCTCTAACATATCTAAAAACTCGGGATCGCTCTCATTGACATTAGATGCAGAGGCTATGCTAGCATTTCCCACTTCTTTTGACTCCTCTGATCCTAAGACACCAATGGCGCTAGAATCCAACTCTTTGTTTATGTTAGTATCCTCAACCTCGTCCATATCATGACCCACAACCTTGTCCACGGCTTCATTTGCAGGAGAAGTTGTTTGCATGCGACTCACCCTCTTCTTTGCTCTTTTCTTTGGTATTTCATCCATGGGCTTTTTTTGCCTCTTCTTTTTTGATGATCCACTCGCGGGAGGGGAACTAGGCTCCTTATCTTCATCAAAATCATAATAATCCATAGCACCAGCATCATCTTCTTCAGCGCCTTTCTTTCCCTTCTCATCACTGCGAGAAGTATTGCCAGGCTGCGGCATTTCTTCACTTTGGGTAGCTTGTTGAGCTTCTTCTGTTAGCTTTTTCCATGAGACAACATTCATTTCATCTGGTTTCAGCTCGACTGAGAATCTCTTTCTTGGTAGATCTCTCATAGGTTTCGCCCCAGGCAATGAATGAGGATCGTCTTCCATTTTCAAGATTTAGTGAGTATTGTATAAAGCACTGCGCCTTGTTTTCAGTCGTTGTATGTTTATGGTTGGACGATATAAACATGGAATGCGTGCCAGCTATATATACATCACGAATCGACATAACCCAAATTCAACGGTCATGTACATCTTGGTCTTCATCGAAACATACTTTTAACGTCTTAAACATTAGTATTTTTCTAGACTCAACCTTTATAAGCTAGGAGTTTATTGCCACTGCAATATTTCATATATTTTAGGATTCAAGCGCCCAACAAATTCAAACCATAGAATTAGTAAACCTTATTTCCTTATTAGTAGACCTAACTATAGTTTTATCGAATCTCATTTGTTTGCTTAATCATGGGTAGTCACTATAGCCCAATTTATTATAATAAAAAAATATTATTTTTTTTAATAATTACTTTCTTGCAGCTAAGATAATTTATACATTGATTTTATTAATTTTTTATTTAAAAAAAATATTTTCTTTTATTATTTATGATTCGAGAAGTAGAAGATGAAAGATTCATATTCCCTTGACAAGTTATGGAAGATGATCATTGCTAGATTTAATCATGACTTTCAATTTGATAATGGGTATACTTGTTGAGGTGATTTGAGCTTTATGAGATAATGTGATTTTAGGGATGGATGTGGATGTGATGAAAACCTAATCATATTCATTGACAAAGGATTCAAATGTTGTGAGTCTAAATAATCATTAATAACTGGAAAACATATATTGAAACCTTCACAATTTATATGTTTTTCATAACCTAACAAGTTGTAGCTACCAAAATTACGAGTCCCACATTAATTTTGTAGGAGGCATTATAGTATCTAGAATTCTAAATATGCACTTACTTCATATAGTTGCATAAACACTACTAGCTATTATCTAAACACCGTGAACTTATTATGATGTAGGAAAAAGGGATCTAGAGTCTAAACCACACTTTCTCGTATATTATATATTAGGAAAGAACCAAAAGTGATCACAAACGCCCACTTGGCCACTAAACTCAATTCAAGGGCTAGAATGATGGATCAAGGTTGGTCTATTTCCTATGTCTTCTACACCAATTTCCCCTTCTACTTCACCCCCTCCTTTTTTTGTTGGGGCTCAAAGGGGGAATTGGAGGTTTGTGCTTCAACATCGAGTTGGGTGATGAAAAATCCTTGTTTCCTTTGAGTAGCTCGCTATTTCTATTGGGTTGTTGCATGGAGGGGAAGATGCCATGTTAGAGGCCTCTGAATCTCATAGGCCTCATTTTCCCTTCCCAATGGAGTCTCTTCTTCTTCTTCTTCTATTAAATCCATCTCCTTGACCCAAGCCTCCTCCTCATAGTACTCATCCTAGATCCTTTCAAATTTCTTGTTGGATTCGACCATGTTAGTACTAGGCAACATTTGGTCAATCTCCTACCTATATTTCCAATAAGCTTCCATTTTTCCTCTATTCCAGCCTTAGACATCAAGCTATGACATTAAATTTTTGGTTAACTTCTCTATGGGATCAAAATCCTGAACTAGCCTATAGAAAGAATCCCATAGTTGGTAGGTGTTTGAGGGGATTTTTGTTAAATCAACAAAATATTTTATGTCCTCCTTCACAAGAGAGTTATTCTCCTCAAAGTAAGGTTGATGCTCATTGAAAAAGGGGGCAATAGTATTTAGAGAGGCTATATGACTGTTTGAGTTGTAGCTCCATTGATCATTAAGTTGATCTAGGTCAAGCTCTACTAGTTTGAGTGCAAGAAGACACTCCTATGCTCTTTTCAAAATTGTAATTCTCCCTCTTAAAAATGGGACATCACACATGGCCTTCTTCTTGTGACCCATTCTATAAATTAAGTCTACCATGCCAAGCTAGTGGGCCAAGTCCAAGGCCAAGGTCTTGTCCATGAGCACGATTGAGAGCTAGAATGGATCTTGCTTGAAAACATCGACCCTAATGAAACTATAGTGGGTTCCAAAGAACCAATCATAAGGAGTCTTGTAGCTAATGATCCATTCATGTTGGAAATTTTTCATTAGGTTGATGATAGGGTCCAAGCTGAGGTCAATTATGACTGAGCACATAAAACATTTCGAGACCTCATGGTAATCCAACATAACCAATAGGATGTGGGTCTATGCAAAGATGAGGATCACCTTGTGAGGCAATAAATCTGTCTCAATGGAGTTGATGGTAAAGTAGGATGACAAGAATTTAGTGTTCTAGGAAAGAATCATATGAAAGAGAAAATAACAATACCTAAAGGTTTTTTGAGTTGAAAAAATTATGAGCTAATAATGAATAGCATCAATGATGTCATTTGTAAAGTCCATTTTGTCAATTTTCTCCTTGGTCACCATATTCAAGTGGAAGATTATTTCCAAATGGTAGTCATGGACATTGACATCCCAATCGAGTCTAAAGATGAATGCCATCATAGATAAGTGTCCCTCATATCTAGTGCCTTAAAGCTTGAGAGAGTAATGGGTAGGGGCGACACTTCTGCATAATTATCATGGAGAGTTGAGTTCAAGAAATCTAGCTTCTAATCATGAATGTCCCATACTTTCTACAAGCTTTTTGTATCATAGAATTATGCACTGGGTTGAGGGGAATATATAGCATCTCTTTAAATTTTATTGCACTAATCTCCATGTTCATGTGGTTGCCCCTGATAATGCCAACATTGATATCATATTTCTATGAAAATAGAGAAATAAGCTTTGGGCATAAGTGTACAAGAAGAGCCATATATTGCGCTAGGTTAGAGCTCCATGACTTGAATTCGAAAGACTCAAGATCACCCTTGCAGGCCTTTATGATCATGTGGGCATGAGCATCCTCTCTTAGGCCTTTTGAGTTCTTAGCTAATTTGGGATCAAAGATCTCATTTGCATAGTCGAGGAACAATGTGTGGTCCTTACAAGGTCCCTTTGGAATATTTTTCACATTTGTAAAATGGGATTTGGTGGTGCAATTTCATATGCATATGATTCAATCTCTATGAATTGAGGAGGAAGTTGTTTGATATCCACTAGACTACAAGACCTTTGTCTTTTTGAATTCCCACAACTAGATGAAGATCTAGAAGGATTCATCTTTACACTCTCCTCACAATAACCTTCCTTTCCCTTTGAAAGCACTACTTTATTGAATTTTGCTTATAATTTTGCACTCAATTTTGTGCTTAATTCTTTATTGAAGGTTCCCTACTTGGCTTAATGATCATGAAACTTTTAGAATGTTAAATTGTTTTGTTTAATGAGGATTTAGGTATTTATTGATTATTACTTTTCAATATAATTAATACATATATTTTTGGATTTGTTTCCCTTTTAATTGAAGGGATGACACACATGCTTGAGGAGCTACTCCTAAAATATTTGGTAAGATTTTATGGGAATTCATTTAATTGGGGGCACACCAAGTATTAATTAAGAGAGAATGGGGGTAGAAAACCGTATTTCATAGGAGATTTCAAAAGGAGGGGAGCCAATGTGTGGACACTTGGCAATGGCTAAAGGAATGGCACAAAGCTATGTTGATGAAACTTATTAGCAAAAGGAAAACAACAACAAGAAAGGGAAACTAATTGTGGATTTTTTTGCATAAAATATTCATCTTCCCATGTGGAAAATTCAACCAAAAAATGCTTCAACTTAATGAGTTACTTTCACATTTTCCTTCTTCTAAACTTCTTCATGTGTATCTAGAAAATTAACTTTAGGCCCAAGAGTTACCTTCCATTTGCTTCTAGCTTAAGTAGAATTATTTATGTTGGAATTTAGCATTATTTATTTGTCTCTTTATTATGTTTTGTTCATTTTCCTTGTTCTCTAACACTAGAGGGTAAATCTTGCTAGTGTTGATATTTTACTTCTATTTCTCATTCTTCTTGTGTATATTTTATAAATAATTGGAGGGTAGTAGGTGGTACTCTAGAATTGATTGAATGGCCTTACCAAAATTATTTTTAGGAGGAAACCCTTTTCAAAATTCACTAAGATTTTAAAATGCATGGAAAGATGCTTTTAGGGTATGTGCATGATCATCATGGAAAAAACAGGCCCTTAAGTGGCAAAAAATTTAGAAAAATCAGAGTTAGGCAACTTGACATAAAAGTTTGAATAAGTTATCTATATTATTTGAAAAAATGTAAGAACGAAATTTGTAGCAAATTGAATGTAGTTTGTAAACTACTAGGTTTATTTAAAAAAAAAAAATCTATTTGGTGAAAATTTGAAAAATCAATGCAGTAGTACTTAAATTTTAGGGAAAAAATAAGTAGGTGTCTGTCTGACCACACTAACCACAATAAAATGATAATATTTTTTATTAATATTTTACATATAAGTAGGGGACTCATGTCCCGATGTGATGCATATTTTTTTGTATTTTTTTTCCAAGTAAATAATTAATTATGTTTTTTTTATTACAACTTTTAAAAAATATAAAAACTCGTATGTCTAACCACCTTAACTTGGTCAAAACTTCATGAAATTTATTTTTTATTTTTTAAATCCTATAGTATGTGAAGCATAGAATGCGACACATATTTCATATTTAAAAAATATGATACCGTTTGAAAGATATATATGTTTTTCAATCAACCTATCAATTAGGACTTTAGTCGTAATTCAAATAGAAAATGAATAATAATTATTTATTAAATTCAATGTAAAGCATAATTTATATTGGTGTAAATCTGAGAATTTCCTCTAAAACCATTTTCGTTTCATCCATTTGGGTTAAAAAAAAGTTGTCAACCACATACCCTACACATACCCATCATATTGCCACTTTTTGGCCCATCATGATCCTGCACATACCCTTTAGTTTGACTTCTTCTACTTGTGTTTCCTCTACTTATTTTTTATTTGTTTCAAAATACATAATAATTTAATATATCCCTAAATACATGAAATTTCCTCCCTCATTGAAATGTTTCATCCGTAAAACATGAGAGGAAGCCAAATAGTATGACTATCCCATTTATTACAAATATGATGTCATGACCAATCATTTAACAATCCATAGTTGATCCTTATAGTGGTTTTAGCTTAAGCACACCTAGATCAAATCCTTCATCCATATTTTAGTACACCCATTTTATTTCATTCATTATCATAGTAAGCCCTCTTTTTTTTCATGAATAACCATTACTTCTACGATACCACTAATTTATGTAGTTGTTCCTTTAGTTCTATGTAGGATAATATTTTGCTAAAATATCATGTCATGTTGGAGCATCCCAAGCATATGGAAATCATATGCCAAAAATAGAAAATTTGAGTTATTTTTGTCTAACACATGTTTGTATTTTGTTAGGCTGTTCATTTTTGGTATGCTTCAATTTTTTTATTGAATTCAATGGTTGGAGATGTCAATCATCAATGTGTAATGAAATGATGGAGGTTACTTTTGGTCTCACAACCAAGTCAATAATTAAAATAAATTTTAAAGATTCAATTGTAAAACTTGACAGATTCACTTCATACAGAGGACCAGGAGTTTGTGATAGGAGGGTATTCAACTTCAAACAAGAGAGAAAAGAAAAATTTGAAGAGGTAGTTTTGGGCTTGGCTGGGCCAATGTTGGAGAGAGATTTTTTGTAGAGAGAGATTCAAAAGAAGGGGAAAGAAGAAACAAATAAATTTACAATATATTGTGTGAGAACTAGAGATTTAGATAGAAGAAATGGAATATATGTATAACAACTGAAGCAACAAAGAACATGAATTGAATAGATTTGTGTGAATATTGGTAACCATTAAAGTTGAAATTCAATGAAATAGGGGTGTATCACACCAAAGATGCATATTAAATGTGGTCAATAAAGGAGGAATCAGTAACAAAAAACCCACATAAGGTATTAGTAAGCTTGCATGGAGGGGTAGAGTGATTGCATAGAGTAGAAAGAGGTGATTTCATATTTCAACCATTTTAATTTTATCTTGGAACTTAAGTGTGAGCTAGCGTAGGCATGAATTCCAATTTAGGATAAATGCACATTGAAGATTCAAGCTTTCATTCCCACATGTGAAGAGTGTAACTAGTTTGTGAAGGGGAAAATTATCCTCAATTATAAATGAACATATGTTTTCCAAGACAAGAAAAACCCAATTGAATGTTGGAAGGAAGGATGGTGTGTGTTAGACAACCCAAATTGTTTTGGAAAGAAATAGTTCAAAGTTTTAAATAAACCTCTACAATTTGTAATTTGATTGTAAACTATTGAATTTGGAATAAAAATAAAGGTGGAGAAGTTGATTTCCCATTGAAGTCTCTATTAGCATTACATTGTGTCATGTGTTTTACAGTTTTGTCAAGTAAGTTTTGCATTTGGATAAATTGGAGTGATTTTGGGTTATAAGAATTGGATAAAAGGCTCCCAATCTTGTCTTCATTGAGTGGTACTAGATTGAATATTTGCAGTTGTGTTGTTAGAGAACTCAAAAAAATTATTGTGAGATTATGAAGAGAAGAGGCATGTAGCTATATAGAGGGTTGTATACATGACACAAAGGGTATGTGGATGAAGGGGGTTGGGGAATTATGGTGGTGTAACCATCATGGAGATGATAAGAGGCATCACAAAAGGGATGGATATGATAGAGATGATACAGTGAAGATGAATATTGGTAGTAGACGTTAGTGATGACAAAGATGGGGTTGAGTTGTTGGAAATAAACTTTGAAGATGATGGAAGGGATGAAGCATATGGTAGATTCTTGCAAGCCATAGCAAGGATCAATATCAAGACAATGTTGAACCCCCTAGTTACAATATAAACTTGAATCTATAAGAGTTAGTGGATTGGATATCCAAGATGGAGAAATATTTTGACCTTGAATCGATTGAGGACCCAAAAAGGGTAAAGTACACTTGCACAAAGTTGAAAGGGAATGCTTCATTTTGGTGGGAGAACATGCAAGTTGAAAGGAAAAAATAGGTAGAAAGAAAATTTGAACATGGGAGAGGATGATCATAAATTTTAAGGTAAATTTTTTTCCATCGATTACCACATCAGTCTATTCAAGAAATTGTAAATCTAAAAAAAAGGGAGAAGAATGTGCAAAATTATAAAGAGGATTTTTATAGGTTGGGTATTCAAGTGATACATGTGGATGATGATGCAAAGAAGGTGTAAAGCTATGGAATGGTCTTCACAATTTGATTCAGGATGAGATGAGAATGATTCAAACAAAAAATTTGGAGGAGGCATACCAATATACATTAAAGGTGGAGGAGAAGCTCACAAGAAAACACCAGAATAGCTCCTGTGGTAGATGCATATTTTCAAGAGGAAGAGGATAAACTAGCATTGGTAGATGTTACCAAAACAAGCAAGGGGAGACAAGAACCTCTTGTAAAAACACACAATAAATCATGGGAAGAGGAGACTCCTCTATATGAAGAGGAGATTATTCTTATGGTAGAGGAAGAGGCTTTAGTGGTATGTGATTTCAATGTGGAGAGCCAAGGCATAGGGCATATGAATGTACAAAAATTCAATTGGTTAATGGTAAAAGAAAAGAGGTAAAAATTGAAGTGGAAAAAGCTAAAATTGAAGGTGTGAATTCACAAAACCATAGAGAGGATCCCAAAGTTGGAGAGTCCCTAATGCTACAAAGGATTTTGTTAAATATGGATAAGGATAAAGTGGAACCAATAGAAAGGATAAATTTGTTCTGAAAAAGATTCAAGGTGGGTGGAAAGTGTTGCAAAGTAAAAGTGGAAAAAAATAGTATGAATAACATTGTATCTGAGGAAGTGGATGTTGAGATTGAAGAAGGTAAAACATCCCAGTTAAAACCAAGTTTCATGGTTGTAGAAAGAGCATCAATTGGTGGTGTGGGAGAAATATTTGGTGTTTTTCTAGATTGGAAACTACTAGGATGAAATCACATGTGATGTGATGCTAATGTATGTGTGTCATATCCTCTTGGGGAGGCCTTGGTAATTTTATAGGTAAGTTTTTCATGATGGGAGAACAAACATATACCAGATAAAGAAAGAGGGAAAATAATATATTTCAAATCCTTTGCAGGATACAAAAGAAGAAGTGACCAAATTCAAAGTATGTTTTGTTTCTAGAAAGAAATTTTTGAGAGATTTTAAGAGAAGTATCTAGAACAAGTTTGTTATTTATTTTGAAGCTTCCAATAGTTTAGATAGTGAAAGAAAATGAAGAGATACCAAGGGAAGTTCATATAATTTTTGATGAAAATGTTGATATATTGATGGAGTTGCTTGATGGATTACCACCAATGAGGAGCATAAGCCATTGTATGGATTTGATTCTTGGTGCAATTTTTTTAAAAAACCACCATATAGAATGACACCTATGGATAATATGGAAATAAATAAGCAAGTTCAAGAGTTGCGGGACAAGGGGCTAATTATGGAAATTTTGAGTCCATGTGTTGTTCTAGTATTGTTGACATGGAAGAAATATGGATAGTGGTGGATGTGCATGGACTTGAGAGAAATAAATAAGATAACCATCAAGTACCAGTGGAGCAAAATACTTCAACAAAATTTATTTGAAAAGTGGGTAACATCAAATAAGAATATGAGAAGCTAATGAGTAGAAAATGAGCCTCAAAATGAAGGATGATTTATACGAATGTGTGGTGATTCCATTTACTTTGAAAAATGATCCTAAAACATTCATGAGGTTGATGAAAGAAGTGTTGAAACCATATCTTGGTAAGTTTGTTATTGTGTATTTGGGTGATATTTTAATATTTAACAAAACAAACAAAGAGCATTTGCATCATATTAGGTCTATTTTGTAAAGGTTGAAAGAAGAGTTGTTGGAGAATATGTATAAGTTTAGCTTCATGAAGGAGGAGCTAATATATTTAGGGTTTATTTTTTAGGAAGTAGACTGAAAATGGACCCTAAAAAATTAAAGGCAAACATGGATTGACCTTCAAAAAAGATTATATTTGAAGTGAGAAGCTTCCATGGATTAAGAAGATTCGATAGGAATTTCATCTAGAATTTTACTAGAATTAGTGATCCTATTATGGAATATATGAAGGATAATAGGAAAAAAAATGTTTAGACAAGACCAATAGAGAGGAGTTTCAAATTTTCAAAGAAAAATGTCACTAAATAATTGTTGTTAGTGATACCTAATTTCGGAAAAGTGTTCCAAGTGGATTGTGATGCAAGTGGGGCACTTATTAGAGGAAATTATTTACTATCAAATAATTTTTTTTGTACACCGACCATCATGCATTTTAGTTTATAAATAGCCAAGGTAAATTAACTCAAAAATATATAAAGTGGGTTGAGTTGAATCTTAAAATTTATTCATGTTTTGAAGCACAAAAGTGGCTAATCTAATTGATTAGCTAATGCATTATGTTGAAAGTGTTTTTTTTTGAATGATGGTGATCCCACAATACTGGTTTACAATTTTTGGCCAAACTAGACACTGAAATAATTTTTTCTAACTAAATCTTCACTTTCGGGCACCTATAGTGGCTAAACTGTGAGGAATTTGAAGATGATGTGAACTAGTGATTTGTGACATTTTGTCCATAGATTCTAAATATATTTTTTTCAAAAATTTTGGAATCAGATTGCACTTCTTTTTCCATCTCCTTCTAAAACTAGTTTTTTTCTTTAGAAAACAACATTTTTAAGGAGTGATACTCACCGTATAACACATAACTTTTTTTCCATGAAGGATAAAATTATAATTCTTTTCAATTTAGATTTGTAACTTTGATATATAGTGCTTTCAATTGATTAGATAGTTTTTTATTGAATATTTTTTCTTTAATCAAGTTTTGAAGTCAAACCATTTACAATTCAAACATAGGTAGACCGTATAATGCATAACTTTTTTGTATGTATCAAAATTATTATTTTTTTTTGTTGGATCAAGGACTTCAATATCTAGTGCACTCATATTTTTCAATTTTTTTTTTTGATAATCTGCTATTTTTCAACATGTGCAGAATAGAGAGCTTGATTTTTTGTGAAAAACCTATGTTTAATAAAACTAAAAAAAAATACATAATAAAACCGAAACATATAAAAATTATAGTTGTTGGATAGCTTGTTTCGAGGACTACCTAATTCTAGTTGGGTTTGTGAATTATCCTCCATTTTCATCCTCAACCTGAGCTTCAAAGGGAAAAAATTCTATTTTTTTGGTGCTAGAGAGCATAAAGATGGGAAAGGGGGTTCGCTCGAACTAGGGGGGGTTCAAGCGAACCCCTAGGGGTTCGAGCAAACTAGGGTTCATTCGAACCCTGGTTCATTTGAACCCCCTTACAAAAAGGGGTTTTCATTATGTTTTTTGGTGCGATGGTGGGAACTTGCATAGAATGGGTTCGCTCAAACCCAAGTTCTAGCGAACCCTCTTTTGGTTTTTTTGAACCTATTAGTTCGTTCAAACCCCAAAAATGATTTTTTTTGGCATGGGGTCATTTTTTTGACTTTTCCTTCCTCACTCCAATTGTAAAACACTTTTGTTGGTTCACCCATGAGATACAAATAAATGTTGTTGGTTTTGACTTAATGAGAGAATTACATGAAGATGATGTTGATTTTAGAGAATCATGGGCAACACATAAGAATTTGGTAGAAATGGATAGTACTCCATGGCTAGAGTATCTCATACAAGAGGTTTTGTTTGTTCAAAGGAAGATATTATGTATACCTTCTGGCTCAATGAGGGAGATAGTGGGTTTTGAGTGGCCATTTTGGAGTGGACAAAACTTTGGCATAGCTCAATGAGAGTTATTATTGGTCGAGGTTGAGTGCAGATGTAAATAAATTTGGGTAAGGTTGTAGGGTTTTTCAATATTCCAAGGAGTAAGGGAAAACATAACCAACGATTATCAATACCCAAAATACCATGGGAACATATCAGTATGGGTTTTATTTTGCAGTTTCCATGAACATGAAGAGGTAATGATTTTATTTTTGTTATGTTTGATAGGTTTTAAAAAATGCTTCATTTCATGCTATGCCAAAATTTTAGTGATGCGTCACATATAAAAACTTTGTGTTTCAAAGAAGTTTGGTTGAATGGGTTGCTAAAGAGTATTGTTTCCAATAAGGAAAATTTGTTGGTTATTTTTGGAAATTTCACATTTCAACCATTCCAATTTTATCTTGGCACCTGAGTGTGAGCTAGCATAGGCATAAATTTAGATTAAGGATAAATGTACATTGAAGACCCACATTTTTCATTCCAACGCACAAAGAGGGTAACTAATTTTTGAAGGTGATAATTATCCCTTAATTTTGTAAATGAACATATGGTGTCCAAGACAAGAAAAATACAATTGAATAAGAGTTGGAAGGAAGGATGGTGTGTGCCAAAAAAATTAGATTTTTTTGGCAAGAAATAGTTCAAAGTTTTAAATAAACCTCTATTTTATTTGTAATCTGATTGAAAAACTATTTAATTTGGAATAAAAGTAAATATGGAGAAGTTGACAATTCATTGAAGTCCCTGTTAGTATTAAATTGTGTCGTGTGTTTTAGATCTATGTTGAGTAAATTTTTCATTTGGACAAATTGGAGTGATTTTGGGGCTGCAAGAATTAGTTTCTTGGGAAGGCTTCCTAATATTTCTTGCATTATCATGCCTCCATGATCATCTCCTCTCACAATGATCTGGATTCCTATATAGTGATCCCATAATTATTTTTGGAACCATCTTTAATTAATCATTTTTTCCACTTGTTTTATTGGATCTTGCATATAATTATTGGTATTTTCTTTCTTCTTAACATATTTTTCCTCCTTATTGTCCTCTAATTCATTGGGGTATGTGTAGGATCATCTTGGAAAAAACAGGCCCTTAAGTAGCAATAAATTTCAGAAAAATTAGAGTTAGACAACTTGACATAAAAATTTGAATACGTTATCTATATTATTTCAAAAATATGTAAGAATAGAATCTATAGCAAATTGAATGTAGTTTCTAAACTACTAATTTTATTTTTAAAAAAAGTCTATATGGCGAAAAATTGAAATTTCAATGCAGTAGCACTTAAATTTCAGGGAAAAAATAAAAGTAGGTGTATGTCTGACCACCCTAAACACAATGAAATGATAATATTTTTTTATAAGATTTTAGATATAAGTCGATGACTCATGTCCCAATGTGATACATATTTTTTTCCATGTAAATAATTAATTATGATTTTTTTATTACAACTTTTAAAAAATATAAAACTCATATGTCTGACCACCTTAACTTGGTCAAAACTTCATGAAATTCATTTTTTCTTTTTCTAATCCTATATTATGTGATGCATGTTTCGGATTCAAAAAATGTGATACCGTTTGAAACCTATAGATGTTTTTTAATTAGCCTATCAATTAGGACTTTAGTCATAATTCAAATAGAAAATGAATAATAATTATTTATTAAATTCAAAGTAAAGAATAATTTATATTGGTGGAAAGCTGAGAATCTCCTTTAAAAACCCTTTTCGTTTCATCAATTTTGGGTAAAACAAATGTCATCAGCCACATACCCATCATATTGCCACTTTTTGGCCCATCATGATCTTGCACATGCCCATTGGTAACATTTTTATGAGATTCCTAAACTTTATTTTCTTTTACTTTCCTTGGAATTCATTATTTTTAATATCCAATAATATAATTTTTCTCCTCTACCATATCTTTGTAAATTAAATTTTCACATTGATGTTTATTGTTCCCAAAGATTCTAGCAAATGGTAACCAAGAAAAATTCCCAAAGCATGAAATTTTCAATGCAAAAAAATATTTTCACATAGAGAGCTTTAAATATTCGAAAATAATATATCCATACCCAATATTTGACTATCCTTGATGCTACTTTATTTTATATGTAACTTCTAGGCTAATTCCATGTTGATGAGATTATACTTTCTTCTACGGTTCATAGACACAATAACTGTTTCCTTTCAAATACATCCATAAAATTTAAGGATTGGATCTTCCTGATGCAGGAGCATCTAGTGGTGTAAGGGCAATCTTGCATCACCCAAAAATAGTTAAATTACAAGTTTCTTAGTTTTTAGATGTTCTTACATTTTTGGATACCCTTTTCATCATAATGAAATTCTCAATTTATGGTTTTTATTTTCTATTCCGAGGTTGAAAGATATTGCAGTTTTAGTTTCCTAGATTTGCACCTGAAAAATCTTCCAAGTTAGACTTGAGGCACTTAGAGTTCCTGGAACGGCCCCAAAAATTTCCAAAATTGGCAGAGTGGATTTTTAGTGCGTTATTGACTTCGAGACCTTTCCAATGGTTCAAACGGTTCACGAACCGGAGTCCTGGATCAAAAGTTATGGCCCCGAGAAGTTGGCGCACTTTCTAGAAGATACAATTGCAAATGTTCTTTTGAAATTTGAACTTCAAGTTGTAATTTTTCGGTGCCAAACTGCCTAAACTCAAATTTGAATGTTGTTTTGGCTCCAAACTAAAGAGGAGCTCTATTTATGGGTGGGTTTCTAATTTTTGGGTAACTTTTTGGGGACAAGCTCGCATATTGCAAAAGGGTGATTCTGTAGCTTTCTATAACTTGCATGTATTGTAGAACTTGGGAATTTGAGATCCTCTACATGTAACAAGCTCCATTTTATGAATAATAAAATTATTCTCTTGTTTGTGGGTTATTTTCTAAGTCTCGGGCTGCGCCCTCATCAAGTGGTATCAGAGCAAGTTTTCTTGAGCATGTGGACAGATCGTCGATCGTGAGGCAGTTCACACCAGGACCGTGGTTTTGGGTTGAGGTCAAGAAAGATTCCTCCAAGAGTGATGCCTGGTAGGCAGAGTGGTGCCAGAGGTGGTCGAGGCAGCAAAAATGCTAGTGGAAGAGATGCACTGGCAACCCTCCAAAGACAGATTGATGCATTACAAGAGCAGTTAGGAAGAGGGTTAAACCTGAGGGAGCAAAGTGAGGATGAAGGTGAGGAAGAAGAAGAAATTGATCAAGACCAAATGTAGCTAATAAGGGCCATTTCAAAGATCAGGAAAAGACCCAAAGTAGAAGTCCCCAGTTATTCTGGAAGTCTGAACCCAAAAGAGTTGATTGACTGGATCAACGAGCTAGAAGAATATTTTGAGTATGAGGAAATAGAGGACCCAGATCAGGTTAAGTTTGTGAAAATGAAGCTGAAGGGCCATGCCACTATTTGGTGGAAAGAAGTCCAGTTGGAAAGAAATCGAAGAGGAAAATGAAATATCACTAAATGGGATCGCATGGTAGAGAAACTGAAGAAGCAGTTCATACAAGTGGACTACGAGTTAGATCTGTTGAAGAAATTGTAAGGGTTGAAGCAAGGAAGTAGATCTGTGAAAGAATATACTAAATATTTTCACAAGATAATCATCATAACAGACCACATAGAGGCCAATAAGGAGAAGGTAGCCCGATATCTTAATGGGTTATGACTGAGCATTCAGGAGGAGTTAAGCCTAGTCAGAATAACCACCATTGAGGATGTGTATCAATTTGTTCTGAAGGTGGAAGAGAAGCTAAACAAAAGATTTGATGGCAAGTAAAAAAGACAAGGAGGTCAAAGTGGAAGGGGCAATGGAAGACCTTCAAGAAGCCGAAATGATGATGAAAAGAAAAGTGAAGATGTGGGCACTAGCTGAAACCAAAGGAATGACAACTTCTACTGCCCTCATGATCAAAACAGTGGTGATCAAAGAGGTAGAGGATGAGGGAGATATGGACAAGGATCTAGAAGAAGTGGTTTCAAAGAAACATGTTTCCAATGTGGTGAAGAAGGGCATTGAGCCTATGAATGTCCACAACACCAAGGAAGGGCAGACAAAAGGCTAAAAGGTCATGGAAGGGTTACGCATGCAGACAAGGAGGCCCAATCTGAACATTCAGATGATGCTGAAAGGGGAGAAGCCCTAGTGATTAGGAGAGCCCTGGTGACTGAGGAAAAGGAACCATAACAGAGGAAGAATCTATTTCGCACAAGGTGCAAGTGTGAAGGAAAATGTTGTGATGTCATTATTGGATAAGCCATTATTGATGGTGGGAGCAATCATAATCCGGGTGTCAAGAGATGGTCAAAGCTGGAAGTTGAAGAGGGAAAGGAACGACATCCTCAGACGGGACAGTTCAAGGTTGCGTAAAGACCACAAATTTTTGGTCAATGAGCAAGGCTCTATTAAAGTTCAAGATCGAGCTACCATGATGAGGTACTTTATATCATTCCCATGGATGCATGTCACATGTTGGGGAGGTCGTGGCAGTTTGATAGATGAGCTATACATGATGGCCATGCAAACACTTATTCCTTGACAAAGGATGGGGTTCGTCACAAGTTGAAACCCCGAAGGAGACCAAAAAAGTATGCAAGTAGTGCTAGAATTTGTTATGTAGATGGAAAAAAAAATTTAGAAGGTATGAAGCATGAGCTGTGTGTTATGCATTGATTCCTAGAGTGAGTAAGGAGGATAGTGAGAAGGTTCCAAAAGAAGTTTCGGATGTTGGATGAGTTTTAGGATATTGTTTCGAGTAATGTAATGAGGGTTTACCACCAATAAGGAAGATCGGTCATCGATTGACTTGATTCCTGGAGCTAGTTTGCCAAATAAGGCAGCTCATAGAATAACTCCACCAGAAAATGAGGAGTTGAATAAACAAACTTTCAAGAGTTGTTGAGAAAGGGTTTGATACGGGAGAGTTTGATTCCATGTGCAGTACTTGTAGTACTAACACCAAAGAAGGATGGGGAGTGGAGGATGTGTACAAATTCCCAGCCATAAACAAGATAACAATCAAGCTGATTTCCCCTACCAAGGATGGATGACCTGATGGACTGTTTGAGTGGAGCTAGTACTTCACAAAGATTGATCTGAAGAGTGGATATCACCAGATCCAGATTCGAGAGGGAGATGAATGGAAGACTGCCTTCAAGACCAAAGAGGGCCTGTACGAGTGGTTATCATGCCTTTTGGGCTAACCAATGCACCGAGCACATTCATGCTGCTCATGAACGAGGTACTAAAAGAATTTCTAGGAAGTTTTGTTATTGTGTATTTAGATGATATTTTGATTTTTAGTAAGATGTTGGATGAGCATCTAATGCATATTCGGAGAGCCTTTGAGAAGTTAAGAGAAGAGAAACCTGTTGATTAACTCAAGAAGTGCAATTTTTGTGAAGAGGGAGTTAGTGTACTTGGGGTTTGTTGTCTTAGCAAAAGGTCTCAAGATGGACCCAGAGAAGGTGAAGGCTATTCTGGAATGGCCTACCCCAAGAACTGCTACCGAGGTGAGATCTTTCCATGGTTTGGCTAGTTTTTATAGAAAGTTCATTAGAAACTTTAGTAGTATTTGTGGACCCCTGACTGAAACAATGAGAGGGGATAGAAAAGAATTCAAGTGGAGCACTGGAGCAGCAAAGATATTTGAACTGTTGAAGCAGAAGGTAACAGAGCAACCTTTTCTAGCCCTCCCAGATTTCAACAAGGTGTTTCGGGTGGATTGTGATGCCAGTGGTTGTGCCATTGGAGCAATGTTGAGCCAATAAGGTAAGCCCATTGTCTATTTCAGTGAAAAGTTAAATGATACCAAGAGAAAGTATTCTATATATGATCAGGTATTTTATGCAATAGTTCAAGCATTAAAGAAATGGAGACATTATTTGTTGCCAAAGGAATTTTTTCTATATACTGATTAGTAGGCCTTGTAGTACCTAAATAGTGAGGGAAAATTAAATTAGAGGCATATGAAATGGGTAGAGTTTTTGTAGAGTAATACCTTTGTTTTGAAACATAGGAGTGGGAATTCAAATAGGGTTGTAGATGTATTAAGTAGGAGGCACACATTGATGACAAAGATGCAGATTGAAGTGGTTGGGTTCATTGAACTTAAGACACTGTACGCAGAAGATCCTGATTTTGCAAAGGCTTGGAAAGCTTGCAAGGAACATATTACAGTGGACAGGACAAGGTGGTTGGATTTCATAATCTAGGATATCATGTTATATAAGGGAAGTCAATTGTGTATCCCAAGGAGTTCCATGAGGGAGAATATGATAAAGAAGAAGCATAGTGGAGGAATGGTAGGACATTTTGGTCAAGATAAGACCATTTCCATTATCAGTGAGCATTATTATTAGCCTCAATTTTCACAGGATGTGAAGAAGTTTGTACAAAGTTACAGGGTATGTCAGATGGCTAAAGGAGTGAGCCAAAATACAGGCTTATATCAGCCCTTACCTATACCAGAGAGGCCATGGGAGCATATAAGTATGGACTTTGTTCTTGGTTTGCTAAGGACACAACGAGGGAATGATTCAATCTTTGTGGTGGTTGATAGGTTTTCAAAGATGACACATTTCATTCCATGTTAGAAGACCCATGATGCAGTCCACATTCCTAACTTGTTCTTCAAAGAGGTGGTGAGGCTACATGGTCTGCCAAAGAGTATTGTTTTAGATCATGACACCAAATTTGTGGGGTACTTTTGGAGGACCTTGTGGAAGAAGCTGAAGACAGAGTTGAAGTTCAGTTCTGCACACCATCCACAAATAGATGGGTAGACAAAGGTTGTTAACAAGAGTCTAGGTAGCCTACTGAGATGTTTGGTAGGAGATAAACTCAAGGGATGGGACTTGATCTTACCCCAGGAAGAATTTTCTTACAACAATTCTATCAACAGAAGCACTGGTAGATCACCATTCCAGATTGTGTATGGAGGTAGCCCCATAACAGCTCCAGAATTGTGGAAGATGGACCAAGAGAATAAAAATAAGTGCTGAAGCCAAAGCTTTTGTAGAGCACATCAAGAATATACATGAGAAGGTACGAGAACACATTAATAAGATGAATATGCAATATAAGGCTAAGGCATATCAGAAAAGGCAGAATAAGGAGTTTTAGACTGGTGATGAAGTAATGGTCCACTTGAGGAAAGAAAGGTTTCTCGTGGAAACCTATAACAAATTGAAGATGAAGAAATTTCATCCCTGTAAGATTTTGAAGAAGCATGAATTAGGAATTGAATATGAGGTAGAGTTGCCTGATGGAATCAACATTTCCCCTGTGTTCAACATTTCAGATTTGACAGAGTATCATGAAGGTGGAATGGAGGAAGCACCAACAATAGGGCAGCATGGCATTCTAGCACCTACTTTAGAAAGGGAGGAGATTGAAGCAATCTTGGATAGTCGTGTGGGAAGGAGTACCAGAAATAGGCAGTATGAATAATATCTGGTGAAATGGAGAGGACAGCTTGTGGAAGATTCATCCTGGCTATCTAAGGTAGTGGTTGACCGGTTAGGTTTTCCTCAACCATCTGAGATGTGATGGGTCACTTCTCAAATTACCCTAGGTGTCTGATGCAGGAGCATCTAGTGGTGTAAGGGCAATTTTGCATCACCCAAAAATAGTTAAATTGCAAGTTTCTTTGTTTTTAGATGTTTTTACATTTTTGGATACCCTTTTCATCATAATGAAATTCTCAATTTACGGTTTTTATTTTCTATTCCTAGGTTGAAAGATATTGCAGTTTTAGTTTCCCAGATTTGCATCTGAAAAATATTTCAAGTTAGATTTGAGGCACTTAAAGTTCCCAGAACGGCCCAAAACTTGCCAAAATCAACATAGAAAATTTTGAGTGTGTTATTGACTTTGAGACCTTTCCAATGGTTCAAACAGTTCGCAAATAGGAGTCCCAGATCAAAAGTTATGGCCCCAAGAAGTTGGTGCACTTTCTAGAAGATACAATTGCAAATGTTCTTTTGAAATTTGAACTTCAAGTTGTAATTTTTTGGCACCAAACCGCCTAAACTCAAATTTGAATGTTGATTTGGCTCCAAACTAAAGAGGAGCTCTATTTATGGGTAGGTTTCTAATTTTTGGGTAACTTTTTGGGGACAAGCTCGCATATTGCGAAAGGGTGATTCTATAGCTTTCTATAACTTGTATGTATTGTAGAACTTGGGGATTTAAGATCCTCTACATGTAAGAAGCTCCATTTTTTGAATAATAAAATTATTCTCTTATTTGTGGGTTATTTTCTAAGTCTCGGGCTGCGCCCTCATCACTTCCTTCCTTAGATATAAATTGCATGTACCTATACCATCTCCCCCCCCTTATTTTTCCATCTACTTCCTCTTATCTTTCTCCTTCTCCTTCTCCTTTTTCTTATTTATCTTCTTCCCATCCATATTATTTTTCTTATTCTTATTCTTCTTCATCATCCTTATTTTCTTAATCATCTTCATCCTCTTCTACATCATATTATCTTAAGACCATCTGTGTAATAAATTGTGTTTGAGTTCATAAAAAGAATAAATAGTATTAAATTATAATAGTGCAAACCATTTTGTTAAATTCACCCCTTAAGGATACCTAAAATTATACTTTATATCCTATATTTTAAAAATAAGATATTTTATATTTTTACCACCATTCTAATGCATCTCCACTTCCATAAAAACTACAAGCCTCAATTAAAATTATAGTTTCTTTAAAAATATTCTTTCAATAGATTACCATTCTACCAAGTCAAGTTAACCCAACTTTGATCCTGCCAATTCATGATATATTCAAGCTTAAATTAAAAAATAAAATTAATAGGATTGTCATGAATTTTGAACTTTCTAAAAATGTACAAATATTATGAAACTTATAGGATTTACTTCCTAGAATTGTTTTTAATAAAAAAACATAATAATTGAATTAAATTGCTAAATGTTGTTGAGAAAATCCTTTTTTTTTGTACCACATGACTTCCTTATATGATCCTTAACCTTGGGAGTATTTGTAAACATTATTATAATAAAAATATTATAATGATAAAATATAATATAAATATAAATATTTTTCATTTATGTATTTTCATAGGCCATGGACAAGGTCAAATGAGATACACAAGTAAAGTGGATTATTCCTTTATACATTTTGTAATATTGATTATAAGTGGTATTGAATAAAAATAACATTGGGAAGGAATCATTTGAAAATTACAATAAAATGAAAGGTATTCTATGATAGGGATGTTACTTATGACATGTTTTAACAACATATGATAGATTATGACAATTTGTGAAAGATTATTATGATAGAGGTTACATATGACACCATGACATGAGTTGTCTAGACATATTATATTTTTTTATTGGGAATGCACTCATTATTTTGTTAAATTATGGATAAATTAACCCAATTTTTGTGAGAAAGGTTATACAAATTCTAGTCTTGTAAGTAGCTACTAGACATGTGCGATGACATCACCTTTTTGGTTTTGCATAAGGATACCTTCTATAGTCATATATATATAATCCTAGACAAGTTAATCACATTGTATTGTTGGTTTCACATAAGGTTTACCATTAGTGTTTTTCTTGAATTATTTTTATATAGAAATAAGGATTATGATACAAGTTTTACATTTTTCCTTAAACAAAAAAATGCATTTTTCTTATTTTAAATAGGAACCTTCTAGGACATGATGTATCTAAGGATAAAATAGAAAGAGAGATAGATTATATAGAGACCATAAATTACCTATAATTGTATCACACAAATGAAAACCCATTATTTCTATAAAAAGGTTAACTTAAATTGGATTTTTTTTCTAACTTCATTCAAGCCATCAAGTATGTCAAGTCATTGATAGAAATGGACACAAACTTCTAGTGAGCTTAAAAAGAAAGATTATTTTTCTCTCATCAAGAAGTATATCATGGATCCCTAGTTTTATCCCACTAAATTTATCAAAGGACTTCATTATTTATGTATATGCTATAAATTTTAGTATAGTTGTTTCTCTCACCTTTAAGGATGAAAATAGGGATGAGAACCTAGAAGTATCCATGAGTACTAACCTCATGGATATGAAGAGAGGTACATATTAATAGAGAAGAAATCATATAATATTATGAAGTTCCTTGAAAACTTAGGAACTTCATCTACCATGAAAATTTCAAGAATCCTTAATCCACTTTGTCATGAGGTATTTCATTCTCCATAGGGAGATAAATGGGAAAAGAGTAAGCTATATCACTAAGATTATGGAATATGATATTGAGATCTAAAAAAAAATAGTTCGATTTTGAGGATTATACACATTAATTTTAACCACCCTATATTAATATTATGACCTACATAATTATGGACAAAAAAAATTGTACTCCCTTGGAGATAGTACAATCTGTGATATAATTTGGTCCTATTTTAGACACCCTTGCATTAATTACCCTTTAAAACAACATTTATAGGCCCCTAAGAATCATTATTCTGGACTTTAAGGCCTATTCCACTCACAAATCATACAAATCCTGAAAAAAAAAATTCAAATCATTCAAATTCTAGAAAACCCACCTCAAAAACCCCTGGTGGGACTAAGTCACCCAGGGTGGCAACTTAGTCCCTTTTGGGGGATTTTTCAATTTTGAGAGGGAAAATCACCGACTTAAAATTCAAAATTTTGATGGATGTTGGCCTTTGATGTAAAAATAATGAATAATTAGGTATTGATGCCTATGAATATATGTTTTTAGGTCATTTTTCACAACATCTAGTCATTTTAACAATCAAATTTAAGAGTCAAGTGTTGAATATCTTCCACAAGAAGATTTATTAGTCTATCTACAACAAATTTGAAGTTTTAGGGTAGCAAGTAGGGCTTTTGCAGTTCATCAAGATCACTTTTTTTTCAAGATATCACATTGCAAAGGATTGATCATGGATGAATATGAAGAATCATGGAGAAATCTAGGTTGAGGAGATGCAACTAGCCATCAAATCAATCCTAAGGACTTGTTTTCAAAGTGATTCCATCTTCTATTTTCTCTCTATTTTCAGCCTAAGGTTTGTATGTTCTTAAGATTCATTTCTAATGTGATTTAGGGTCTCTTGGAATGAGTCTTGCATCTTTCTAGTTTCATTTATGAATCTTATTCTTGCATGTTAGAATAGGGTTGCATCTTATTTTCAAATTTCCTAGTCTTAGACACACTTAGGACAAAGGATTTTATGTAGATTTTACTATCTCTTTCAAGGTTTAAATATCAACTAGGGGTTTGACCAAGCAAACCACCCCCATTAGAAACCAAATTATACTCTATTTTGTAGGTGTTTCTGCATATTTGGATCTTAGTTTACATCAGAAAATAGAGTGCAGACTAAGGACTTCTGTTTCCACTTTTGGATTTGAAAAAAAGCCAAAGTGGACTGTCATCAATAGTGGTGACTTAGTCCCACTACACCTATTTCTTATTTTTTTTTAGTTTTGGATACCCATTTGGCTTAAATTGGTTTCAAAGCAGTTTACTAGATTTGGGACTAAGTCACCCAGCTTGATGTAAGTGTCCTAGTTGGCCAGAAAATTAGATTTTCCAAAATTTCAAAGACATTTACAGCCTTATTCAATCCTTCATCAGTTTCCAAGTGCACAATTTTTTCTAAGCATCTTTATCTTGTTCTTTATTGCATTTAATCTATCATTCTGCATATCACAATGTGTTTTAAAACAACTTGTATTTCTTAGGTTTGGAATTAATAATTCATTTCCATTTTCAATTCTTTTCATTTATACATTTCATTTAGGCATATTTCATTCACATTTACATTAGTCTTGTGTGGGGACATTGAACATTTTGGCCCATCTCTCTCCTTTTAGGTGAAAAACCCTAGAAGTGTTAGAGAGCATTAGAGTGACAAAATTTGTGTCCACAGTTTGGTGAGCCCAACTTTAGAAAATTTTACTTCTAATTTCAAGTGAATTTAAATCCTAGGAATAGCTTGCATCAACATTGCATTGTTTTGCATTCTAGGGTTTTCAAATTTGCATTAGTGAAAGGCTCATTTAAGCTTGCATTATTGCATCTTATTACCTTAACCAATAGAAAAATTTTGCATATGCACTTTATATTTTCATTGTATAGTACACAACACATCAACATCCATCAGAAACTTCAAAAAAACTTAAAAAATACCCCTACTAGGACTAATTCGCCACCCTGGGTGACTTAGTCCTAGTACACATTTTGCATCAGTGTTTTTAGAGTTTTGTTTCTAGTTTCTTAAGTTACTATTTGTTTTAGTTACTTTTATGTTTCCATTTAGTTATCTTTTGTTACATTCAAATCATTAGAAAATGTAGCATCATTTACTTTCATGGAAATTCTAGATAGCATTGGATTTTTACAATGTTAATTTTCAATGCATTAGTTCCTAGTTCACTTAGATCAAATTCATCAAACAATGTAAACAAAAACCTCAAAAAATCAAATGAAACAATAAAAAATATGCTTCATTTTAGAAAAACTATATCATCCAACCTTTTAGTAGTGATTAATTGGATAAGTTAGATGAAGCTCTACTAGTCTTCTTCTCTCCCAGTTCGTCCACTAAGGTTTGTGATGACATACCCAAACCAACCAACGATACCTTACCTACCAAACCTTTTAGTCATGATGAATTTGACATGTTAGATGAAGCACTTCAGGACTTCATCTCACAAAATCCATCCACTAAGGTTTGTTGTGAGAAACCTAAAACAAAAGATTTCAATGTAATTCAATTTCAACTTGTCCTATACCCACCTTCACATAAACCTCAACCTCCACCAAAACCCGAGTTTACCCTTTACCCACCTAAGCATGATGATGTTGCTCACACACATTACACTAGAAATAATCCGCAACCACAACAAGCAATGCCAACCTCCTTACCTTTTCCCAATTATGCACTTCCTAGAGCTCCTCGATTAAGGGAGTATGATCTTTTGAGAAACTTAAGAGCACTCCCACAAAGATATCCCTTTGGGACCTTCTTCAAAATTCACCAAACTATCACTCTATGCTTCAAACAACATTGCAACAAATAGTGGTTCCTCTTGGTACAAAATCAAATGATGTGGTAGCTCTAATACAAGGAATGAATGTAGTTAATGTAGGAATTACCATCCATCAACATCGTCTCCCTCCATTAGAATTAAGGAAGCAAAATAAGGCCTTTATGATAATTTCTCAAATCAATAGAATAGGCATCAAAAAGACCCTTGTTGAAAATTGCTCTTCCCTTAATGTGTGTAGTGTAAATCTCCTAAATAGATTATGTGTGGATAAATCATAAAACAAATCCGATTCATTATCTATTAGAGGATTGAACAATATCACAAAGCAACCACTCAATGTAATTACTTTATGTTGGATGTAAGGAACACTGAGAAGGGGGGGGGGTGAATCAATGTTCAATGATTTTGATTTACAAAAAAGAACTAACAACCATCAACAACAATAATAGAAATTTATATTAACACACATAACAGATGAAAACATGCAGTCACATCAATAATCACCATAACACCAGATATTTTTATGTGGAAACCTTGTTAGGGGAAAAACCACGATGGAGATTAATCCACAAAGTTTACTTTGTTAAAAGAAAAATAAAAGAGGGGAACACACTTGCATTCAGGTGCACTTCCTAGAGCTCACTGCTCAAAGAAAGAGGCTCACTATCATACAACTATAATATAGATTACAAAAAAAAATGAACTGAGAATATATCATCTACAAATTCTTGGATTTAGTTCCACTAAAGTGCACAATCTGACTTTGGACCTTCTGCTCAAATCTGTTATGCTCTGCTCTCCTGCTAAAAACCCTGTAGTAGTACAACCAATATTCGATCAATCAACGGTTCTTTTTCGCACACATATTTGTCTCTCTTCATGCCACTCCCACAAAGTGAATTACCGATCTTCCTTATATATCCACTAACCCAAAAATTCAATACATTTTAGCCTTTCAACTAAATATAATATTCTTTGCTTATATCAGCCATGTTGGGCTTAAATCTTTAATTAGAAACCAAGCGTACCATCATAAGTAGAATAGACTTATAGAGAGGACCCATACCAAGGTTCTAAACATAGGAGATAGCAAAAAAATTATTCCACATACATCCACAATCCACCACATCAAGCCTGTCGGCTATAATGAAAAATAGATCATAAAACATGCCACCAAACCTCATAACTTGAACTATGATCAATACAAAACTACAAAACTTCTTCAATAGAATAATGTACGAGTGAAGAAAACTTCCTTGGGGATCCACACTCCAAAATAGTGATCCAGAGAAGTAATCGGATCAACATACCAACCGGATGTCCTATTCTTTACTTTCTTTGTTGGTAGAATACAAAGACATAGATTCTCTATCGGTATAAGTTCACCTGATACTGTGGATCAAACTGTAGACACAAGTTGCCATCAATGACAACACAAGTAGCCAAATTCGACCTCATCAAAGCCATATGTCAACACTTTACCTATTATATTCTAATGCAAGAGAATCTATCAACAACAACAAATAATCTAGGGTGCTTCTGACCCAAACTCAAAATGAGAAGATCAAATACCAAAACTCCATTATTTCACTTAGCTTTTCATCAAAATATCATACAATTTCCCTTGATTCTTCAATTCTACAAAGCCACAAAACATCACAACTTGGCTCTACATATTTATCAAACTTAAACACAAATTCACCTTCATCAAATTGACTACAATCAAACAAAATCCTAATTAGAACCTCTGAAACATTTAAATTGATCAACATGTATTCTAAAACCATCACTTTGCACCATGACTTCACACAGTTCAAATCACCAAGACAAAAAAATTGTTTTAGAACTTTTACAAACCAACAATATACCTTCAATGGCTTCCCTTTAACAGTAATAGTCACAAAAATCAATCACCTATACCTCTGTTACACAAATTTGCACCTTTTAGCAGTCAAACACCATTTTGCACTTAGGGTTAGCCTTGCCTAAAACATCAATCTAGCAAACTTGCTTTCTAAACTTCCCTCCAATCATTGATATAGCTTCAACATCATTTTTTAAGAAGATTTAACACATAAAAAATCACATATATCCCTATTTATTCATAAATCCTAATTTCATGCATTCAACCACAGATTTGGTTGTAGCATAGCAACATACCTAAATCGGGTGCACCAACAAAACTACATTGAATCATCATAGATTATTTACTATTTCAGGAACCCTTTTTCCTCAATTTTAACATACTTCAAAATCAATAGCACTTTCTTTGAGACAAACAACATAAAACTTGTCTGAACACTGGAATAATCCTCAAAATAGGCCAAATTTATAAAGTGACCACCAGTAAATCAACTTGAAATCACCAACTAACCTTGGGAAGCATTGAATCAGGTCTCAAAACTTCCATTACACCAACTTATAGAGATTGGAAAGCTCAATAGAACATCCAATATCAAAACCCTCATTTTGGGTAGTCTTAAGCCAAGAAAAGCAAGGGTTTTAAGAAATCAACCTTTCCAAACATTATTTTACTTTTCCACTGCTTTAAAAATATCCATATAGGTCTGCACCAACTATCCACATCATATCAAAGCCTCCTTGCATGCTATCACAACTTTTCCCACCTTGGAGCCAAGCTTTTCATGATGAAAACACTATATTTTATGTAGGACAACAACCTCATCTCAGAAAAATTCATCTATCCTGAACCAATACTCATTCACACAACATAAGAAACAATAAACACAACCATATATAACCTAATCCACCAATCCATCATGCCTAAATTGGTGGAGTAGTGTAGAAAAGAAAATTAGACTCTCAAAACACAAATTTGAAATTTCAGGCTGAGTTCTTTAAAAATGTTTCCAAAGACTTAAATTTGGATGAAAGGACCTCAACTCACTTCCAAAAGAGAGTTAACTCCTTTCTCAATAAGATCAGAACAAAAACTTAGGCTATGGAGTACTAAACTATTCATACAAGGACTGAAAACTAAAGAAGAAAACAAAAATTTGTAGAATAGAGAATATTTTATTGCAAAATATGATTCCAAGATACAAAATATTCCTTTTTCCCATCCATTATATGATTTTATAGATGTTTACATCATGTAAATCAATTTCCCCTTTATCTTCAACTAACTAAATACCTTACCAACTAGATGACTCTTCATCTTCTTTTAGCAATTTTCCCAATTTCTTGCTTTTTCTCACTTTTACATCTTTTTTGCATTTTGGACAATAAAAGACAAATTTTTCATTTTAACATCCTTGACCCCTTGAAGACCTCTTTGATACATAGATACATCAAATTTTACCTTACAATACCTTTTACAATGTTTTTACATTTGAAGATTTAAATTTTACAAAATGCTTATCTACACCATTAGGTGCTTTTGCACCACAGTTAGAATGGATACTTTGCAAACTCATATTCATGTCATGCCTTATGATCTTTCATACAATATTTTTTTAGGAAGACCATGGATTCATGAGATGCATGTGGTGCCTTCCACCCTTCATCAAATAATGAAATATTTCTATAACAACAAAGTTTATCAAGTTAAAATATACCCCGAGCCTGAAAGTTGCTTACAACTTGAAAAGGGAACAAGTCCTCTAAACACATTGATTCCAAAATATCACATAGAATCCCTTGAGACCAAAAAACAAGAAGAAGAACCTGCATCTAAATTACTAGTTGATGATTGGGGTACATTAGAATTCACACCTTCATTTATGGGTGAATACATAATCACACGAAAAGGGAATGAAAAAAAGAACAACTCATGATTTTAGAAGATTATTCCCAAGCATCTACCTCATCTACTTTGGAAGAACATACAATGTGCACAATTTTTTTTGATGAGATAGATTATCAATATCCACCTAACCTGAAGGAAATTGGGGTACAACAGTAAATGATGTGGAAAGAATGAATAAGACATTCACGTTCCTTTAGAATATAATACACAAGAGATAGACTGGTTTGGCATATTATTTTTCTAAGATAGCCAAAGCAACTCAATGACCATCGCTAAATATTAACACCATCACATGTAAACCAAGAATCAATCTCACACTAAAAAATCCTAAATTCCTTGATATGGATTTACCACCATCATGGGATTACTTTAAAAATGATGAAGCTCTGAAACAAATGTTAGGTGCTTCCAATAAGACATATTCTTCAAAGAAAAAAGTTACATGTGCTATGATAAGTACTAAGAAAAAAGATATTGATACCAATGATGTAGACACAAGCATGGAACCATATGATCCTGAATTTCCTAAGTCAAATGCACTCCCCTTAGGAGATACAATTGATATACCAATGGATATAGATGATAAAGAAAAGGTCATTAAGATTGGAAAGTGCCTTGATGATGAAGAACAAGAGGATACTAAAACCTTGCTTCATGATTTTCCTAAAAAAATTTCTTGGAAATATTTAGACATGCTAGGAATTGATCCGAAGATAGTAACACACAACATTTTCCTTGCTAAAAATGCTAAGCCTATTCGACAAAAGATAGAAAAAATGAATCCTAAGATAGCCTTGCTTGTTAAAGGAAAGCTTGAAAAACTCCTTGATGCAGGTTTCATTCTATGAGATATTGTTGATATGTGGTTGTCATTGATATCAACACTATTGGAATTAATGTCTTTAAGGTTGTATATGTCGACGATATTGAGAAAATTGTAATAAAATAAGTTGCAAGTTGTCAGTGATGCAGTGAAGTTCAGTATGGTTGCTAGCTTAGTATATTGATGATAAGAGGTTTCAGATTAAAGGGTTTGTTGACAAGTATATCTAGTTTATGCACATGAAGTTTCAGAGGTTCACATGAAGATTTGATTGAGTTACGAATATGTGTGTTCTAATAGTTGTTATGTTGCTTTAGTTGGTGTTCCTGAACGAATATGATGTGATTCTAGTAATTTGATTTGTTTTGGATGCTTCTGTGGTGATTCATTATGCTTGTGGATGTTTCTAGATCGTTCTCTATCTGTGTTGTTAGTCTGCATTGATCGTTGTGGTTGCGATTGGTGATTTTATTTTGTGAGTTCATGTTTTTCATGATCATGGCTGATAGGGTGATTGTAGCATGTTGTGGATCTTCAAGGCATAAATTTTTAAGGTTTTCCATATTTGAGGATGTTTTTTTAGGTCCTCACTATGTTTTGGCTGATATTGTTTGGTTCGCATTGATAAATTGTTTATTGTTTTGGGCTGATAGTTTGTACACATTTCATATTTTGTTGGGCCGACATGTAGTTGATGTTATCCTTGGATGTAAATATATATGATTGATTGTTTATACCATTTGAGGGCATGGTGTGTGATGTATGTTGTATGCTAAGTGCAAAAAATGTTCAAATCTTTCGAAGGAAAAAGTAAAGTGTGAAGACTTCAGAGTTTATATGCTTAACCAGAACTGTAATCGAGCATTAGAAGATACTATTTTCGCAGTTCAAAATCCTCTAGATGTAATCCGAATGTGACTGTAAAACCGTGAGTCTTCTTTTGGGTAGTAAGCCTTTTTGTATTTGAGTAGTGAGCTCTAGGCAGTTTTCCTGAATGCATGTGCATTCTTGATTTGTAATACTTTTATACTTTTAACATGGTATAATCTTGTGGATTAACCTTCACCGTGGTTTTTCCCCTAATAGGGTTTCCACTTAAAAAAGCTTGGTGTTATGTGTGTTCTGATGTGGTGATGGTTTATGCTTTCATGTTTATTTATTAGATATGAGAATAAAATTAATTTGTATAATTTATGTGACAACTGATTCATCCCCCCCTCTCAGTTGTCTGCCATTGAGTTTCCAACAATTGGTATCAGAGCCTAGTTCCTCAGAAGAAGTTTAATAGCTTGAGGTGATCTAGGATGGTGACATATAAAAAGGATAGTCCAAGATTTGATGGAACTAATTATTCTCTGTGGAAGACTTGAATGGAGTGTCATCTGAGATGCATTGGTGAACCTTACTGGACAATTACAAAGAATAGGTATATCATCCCACAGAATGGTCCTTCTACTCTTGGTGAGATTAAGGAAGCCGAGTACAATATCAGGGCTAAGGAAGCATTGTTGAGTGCTCTGACTAATTTTGAGATGACAAATGTAATGGAGCTAAAGACTGCTTAGGAGATCTAGAAAAAGTTGGAAACTTTGTATGAAGGTGATACCCATGTGAAGATTTCTAAGCTATATGAAACGTTGAGAATGGGTGAAGATGAGAACATCACTTCTTTTATGTAGGGAGTGAATGAACTTGTGTGTAGTATCAGATGTGCTAGTGGAACATTAGAAGAATCAAAGATTGTTTCTAAAGTGCTTAGATCCTTGCCTGCTACATACAAACACAAAGTTGTTGCTATTGAGGAGATCTAGACTATGACAATTGTAACCGGAGACATGTTGATTGGTAAGCTTGCTACTTTTGAGTTAAGTGAGTTTGGTGAATCTCTTCCTAAGACAAAATTTGCATTCAAAGCTACTATCTCTAGAAAAGATAAGCATAGATATGATCTGAGGGAAAGTTCTTGTAGAAAAATTTCCAAGTATGAGTAGGAAATGAGAGAGATTGAAGAAGAAGAGAGAAAACTAGATGAACTTGAAGCACTTATTGCCAAGAGGGTAGCCAGAGGAGAAGGTAAGTATAAAGGGAAAATTCCTCTTAAATATTTTTCTTGAAATGAGATAGGTCATTTTTCCTCAAGGTGCCTAGAAAGAGTTCCTAATCCAAAACCTAACAAGCCTAGATTCCAAAGAAAGTGTTATTATGCTATTGATAAAGGTGTGACAAATGATGAATCTGATAAAGGGAATTTAAGTGAGGATGAATGGGTATTTATTGCTATCAAGAAAAATGATCCAATACCTACTGAATCTACTAGTTGCATAAATGTGGAGAAAGCTCTAGCTACTAGAGTTGAAGAAAAATATGAGTGGGTGATTGACAATGGATGCTCTCATCACATGATAGGTGATAAAAGTAAAATTTTGAGCTTGGAAAAGTATGATGGTGGTGTTATAATATTTGGTGATGAAAAAGCTGGTGTAATCTATGGTAGAAGATCCATTTCTCTTGATAGTAAGAATAATATTGATGATGTTCTATATGTGGAAGGTTTGAAGAATAATCTCTTAAGTGTTGGATAGATGGTTGACAAGGGATACAATCTTCAACTCAAGAATGGAAAGTGTAGAATATTCGGGAGTTCTAGAAATGTGATTGCATCTGGTACAAAAACAAAAGGTAATATCTTTCACCTAAATGCTACTAGTAAAATTTGTCTGATTGCTCAAGTTGATGAAAGTTGGTTGTGGCATAGGATATTGCGTCATGAAAAATTTGACAATATTATCAAGATAAGTTCTACTCAAGCAGTGAGAGATCTTCCTAAGTTGATAAAACCTACTGATACTATATGGAAGGAATGTTAGTTAGGGAAGCAAACTAGAGTTTCATTCTGGAGCAAACAAAATTGTTCAAATGAAGTGTTGGAGCTTGTGCATACTGAATTGTGTGGTCTATCTAGAGTCATAAGTTTACAAGGAGATAGGTATTTCATGTTACTTATTGATGATTATTCTAGATTTATGTGGGTTACATTGTTAAGGGAAAAATCTAAAGCTCTAGAGAAATTCAAGATTTTTAAGGCTATGGTTGAGATAGAGATAGGTATGAAGATTAAATGTCTAAGATCAAATAGAGGTGGTGAATTCACTTTCGGTGAGTTTAATTCTTTTTTTGAAGAACATGGGGTAAAGAGACAATTATCTACCCCACGAACCCCTCAACAAAATGGAGTTGTGGAAAGGAAGAACATGACAATTCAAGAAGCTGCTAGGACCATGATGTTGGAAGACAATGTTCCACATATCTACTAGAGAGAAGTTGTGAGTACTCTCATTTACACTCTCAACTAGGTACATGTCAAAGGTGATATTGGTAAGACTCCTTATGAGCTATGGTTTGATCATAAGCCTACTATTAGATACTTCAAAATCTTTGGGAGTAAATTCTATATCAAAAGAGATGAAGATATAGCAAAGTTTGATGCTAGAAGTGATGAAGTAATCTTTCTTGGTTATTCTACTAAAATTAAAGCCTACCAGTGCTACAACAATAGATTGAGGAAACTAATTGAAAGTGCTAATGTCAAGGTTGGTGAAGAAATAGTTAGACCATTCAGAATCTGCGGATATGATTCATATGACCAGAATGATAGTTCAGATAAAGGAAAGAAAGTTCTGACTCTAAATCAAGTTTAGATCATTCCAGTGAATCTAGAAAATCAAGAGGAAGAAACTAGTGGAAGTGCAGAAGTGAGATCACAAGAGCCTAAAGTTCAAGAACACCCTAAGACTCCAAGGTATTTAAGACTAAATCATTTAGAAGATCAGATTATAAGTGATAAGAACAAAGGTATTCTAACTAGGAGAAGAATTGTAGAAGAATACTATTTGATCTCAAAGACTGAGCCTAATAGTGTCAATTAATCATGCAAAGATCAAAATTGGGTGGAAGCAATGAAAGAAGAACTACTTCAAATTGAGAAGAATGATACATGGATTCTTGTTCCTAGACCTAAGGACAAAAATGTAATTGGAACTAAATGGGTCTTTCAGAACAAACTGAATGAGCAAGGTGAAGTTGTTAGAAACAAAGCAAGACTTGTGTGTAAAGGGTATTCTCAGATGGAAGGAATTGACTTGGAAGAAAAATTTTCTCTTGTTGCTAGGATTGAAGTTGTGAGACTATTTATTGCTTATGTTGCTTACAAAAACTTCAAGGTTTATCAGATGGATGTAAAGTCAACATTTCTAAATGGTGAACTAGAAGAAGAACTATATATTAAGCAACCTGATGGATTTCAATTGACTGATCAGGGAGATATGTGTTTCTGGTTGAAGAAAGAATTGTATGGACTTAAGCAAGCCCCAAGAGCATGGTATGCCAGATTGGACAAGTATTTGTTGAAGCTTGGATTTAATAAAGGTATTGCTAATAGTAATTTGTATTTCTAGATTCATCATGATAAAGATTTGATTGTTGACGTATTTTTTGATGATATCATTTTTGGAGGAGATGATAGTTTGAGCATGAAGTTTTTTTATGAGATGTAGAGTGAGTTTGATATGTCTATGATTGGAGAAATGAAATTATTTTTGGGATTGCAAATTACTCAGCTAGATAGAGGGATCTTTTATATCTCAGTCCAAGTATGTGAAAGAATTGCTAAAGAAGTTTGGTATGGAAGATTCAAAGCCAGTTGGTACACCTATGGCGACCGGATGTAAGTTGACACAAGATGATGATTATCCTAAAAAAAATTAGGCTAGATATAGATCCATGATTGGTGGATTGTTCTATTTGACTCAAACCAGACCTGATATCATGAATTCCATATGCATTGTTACAAGATTTCAAGTTGATCCTAAGGAATCTCATGTGACAGTTGTGAAGAGGATTTTTAGGTACTTGAAGGGGATAGTTGATTTTGGCCTATGGTATCCTAAAGAAGATGACCTTACTTTGAGTGCTTATACTGATGTTGATTGGGTAGGAGATGTGAATGACATAAAGAGTACTAGTGGTGGTGCATTTTTCTTGGGAAAGAAGCCGATTTCATGGTTAAGAAGCAGAATGCCATTTCTTTATCTACTGTAAAGGCAGAATACATTTTTATTGCTAACAATTGTACTCAAGTATTATGGATGAAGTAGATGTTGAAAGATATCAGAGTTGTGTATGATGAATCTATTGCTATATTCTATGATAATTCAAGTGCAATTAACATTTATAAGAATCTGGTGTTGCATTCAAAAACCAAGCATATATATATCAAATTTCACTTTTTGAGAGAGAAAGTGAGTGAGAAGGAAGTTAGATTGGAGTATGTTCCCACTAAGGAATAGATTGTAGATATCTTTACCAAGCACTTTCCTAAGGATAATTTTGAGTATCTCAGAGGGAAGCTAGGGGTGATTACTCCTCCTAATCAGAATTAAGATGCATTGACTTGCATCAATCTATGCATTTCATAGTCATATCTTGTGATCCAGATTGATGTTGTGGTGGCTACTACTTAGGGGAAGTAGTCAGATGTTTAGAAATATGGTTTAGAGCTTGTGTGGAGAAAGATAATGTGTATCTTTGTTATTGATGTCAAAGGGGGAGAAGAGTCATGAAAAACTATGAAAGGGTTAAGGAGAAAAGAGTCAAAATCTAAGGGGGAGAAAGTACTAAGAGAAAGTATCATTTATGGTGTTTTTCACATCATGTGTTGCCATCAATGCCAAAGGGGGAGATTGTTGGATATTATTGATATGTGGTTGTCATAGATGTCAACACTATTGGCATTAATGTCTTTAAGGCTGTATATGTCAAGGATATTGAGAAAATTGTAATAAAATAAGTTGTAGGTTATCAGTGATGCATTGAAGTTCAGTATGGTCGCTAGATCAATATATTGATGATAAGAGGCTGTGGATTAAAGGGTTCTGATAGTTGTTCTATTTCTTTAGTTGGTGTTCCTAAAACAAGATGTGATTCTAGTAATTTGAGTTGTTGCAGATGCTTTTGTGGTGATTCATGATGCTTGTGGATGCTTCTAGATCATGCTTTATCTGTGTTGTTGGTCTGCATTGATCATTATGCTTGTGATTGGTGATTTTCTTCTATGAATTCATATTTTTCATGATCATGGCCGACAAGGTCATTGTAGCGTGTTGTGGATCTTTGAGGCATAATTTTTGAAGGTGTTCCATATTTGAGGATGTTATTTTAGGTCCTCACTATGTTTTGGCTAACATTGTTTGGTTCACATTGATAAATTTTTTATTGTTTTGGGCCGACATGTAGTTGATGTTATTCTCAGTTGTAGATATATATGATCGATTGTTGATACAACTTGAGGGCATGGTGTGTGATGTATGTTGTATGCTAAGTGCGAACAATGTTCAAATCTTTCGAAGGTAGAAGTAAAGTGTGAAGAAGAGTTTATGTGCTTAATCAAAACTTTAATCAGGCATTAGAAAATGTTATTTTCTTAGTTCAAAATTTTCCAGATGTAATCTGAATGTGACTGTAAGACAATGAGTCTTCTTTTGGGAAGTAATCCTTTTTGTATTTGAGCAGTGAGCTCTAGACAATGTGCCTAAATGCATGTGCATTCCCCATTTGTAATAATTTTATACTTTTAATAGGGTATAATTTTGTGGATTAACCTCCACCATGGTTTTTCCCCTAACAAGGTTTCCACATAAAAAAATCTTGGTGTTATGTGTGCTTTGATGTGATGATGATTTATTCTTTCATGTTTATTTATCAAATCTATGAATAAGTTTAATTTCTATAATTTCTATGACAACTGATTGAAACCCCCCTCTCATTTTTCTACCCTTGTGTTTCCAACACATTCAACCTATTTATTATTCTCCTTGGAACTCAAATAACATTGATGTTGCTAAGCCTGATAATTGTATTAGGATGTGTATATATTTTTGTGATTTGAATAAAGCCTCCTTAGAAGACAATTTTCCCCTTCCTAATATTGACATGATTGTAGATTCAACTGTTGGACATGATTTTTTATCATTCATGAATGGATTTTCTAGTTATAATCAAATATGTATTAACCCACAAGATCAATATAAGACAACATTTACATCCCTTTAGGGAACATTTTGTTGGGTTATGATGCCTTTTGGATTAAAGAATTCCAACACAACTTATCAACGAGCAATGACATTGATATTTCATGATTACATACACAAAATATTGGAATATTATGTTGATGAAATCCTCACCAAATCATGAACAAGACAAGATAGTTTGAATGTCCTTTGAAAGATATTTGAATGGATGCATAAATACAACATGAGACTAAATCTGAAAAAGTGTCTTTGGAGTAGATAGTGGAAATTTTTTAGGATTTATCATATCTCATAGAGGCATTGAGGTTGACACAAATAAAATTGATGCTATAATCAACATGCCACATCCTAGAAACATAGGAAGAGTTCAAGCCATCCATCATTTTTTTGCCTCCTTAGCTGATTGAACATTACCTTTCAAATATCTCCTCAAAAAGGATGTGCATTTTGATTGCAATAAGGATTATAAATAGGAATTTGAGGTTTTAAGGAATACCTTGTAACTCCACCTATTCTACAACCTGCTATTCCAAAAAAATCATTCATCCTTTACATAGCTGCATCCGACCATGCTCTTGTAGCATTGTTTGCTCAACAAGATGACAATGGAAAAGAACATCATGTTTATTACATTATTCAAACTTTAATCGATTATGAAACATGATACACACCAATCAAAAATCAATGTTTGGATCTTGTATTCGCTACTAGTAAGTTGCAACACTATTTAAGTATAAATGCAAGAATACAAGTCATGATAAAATATGATCCTCTCAAACATCTTTTCAATAAAATAGACTTATTAGGATGTTTAGCTAAATGGATAATGTTGTTGACCAAGTTTGACCTTAAGTTTGTTTCACAAAAAAAGCAATCAAAGGCCAAGCCTTGACCAACAACTTAGCTGATGCTCCTTCTCCTCTAGCATTACCTAGAAATGACTCTTTTCTCGATGATAGTGTGTTGACAATAGATGTTTCTACAAGGGAATTATATTTTGATGGATCCAAGTGTAGAATAGGCTCTGGTGTTGAAGTTATCTTAATTCCACCTGTAGGAAATCCTATTCCCTTGACATATGGATTGAATTTCCTATGTACAAATAACATAGCTGAGTATGACGCATTAATTGTTGGGTTGCATGCTACTTTGATCATGGGTGTCAAAGATCTTAAAATATTTGGTGACTCACAATTAGTAATTAAACAAATAAATGGAACATCTCAAGAAAATCATGACAAATTATCTAAATAAAAGGATCTTATCATGCACTTGTTAGAGAAGTTAAAAACATCACATGAAAAGATAATTAGCCTGTGAATGTAATGGCAAGTGCGGCCTCTCTTTTATCCCCTAAAGATAATTCAAAAAATTTCACATTCACTATTTACCTAATCATGAAACCTTCAATTGACAAAAGAATGGAAGAAGTTTTAATGACAAATGCGGAAAACTTGAGTGAATGGTATGATAGAATATTCAACTATTTGAAAGTGGTACCTTTCCTGATCCAATAACTAAAAACCTTCGTGCTCGTTTATGAAAGCTTGCATCTAAATATATAATTCTCACTGGTGTCTTGTATTGAAGGTCATTCAGTGGTCTCTTACTTAGATGCTTAAATAAATCTGAGATACCTCTAGCACTTCACCAAGCCCATGAAGGTGTTTGTGGTGGACATTTTGGAGGGAAAAAATTGGTTCAAAAACTTATCCATATTGGGTATTATTGGTGAAACATGAAATTTGATTTCTTTGATTATGTTTGAAAATATCATAAATGTCAAGAACATAGCAATCTAAATCATGCTCCTACTAGTGAAATTCAAACTCAAGTTCTAATATGGCCCTTTGTAGTTTGGGGATTAGACATTATAAGAAAAATATCACCCCCTTCTTTCGCTGGACATACCTTTATCATCATTGTAACTGATTATTTCAAAAAATGGGTAGAGGCCATTCCTCTTCAATCTACAACAAATGAGGTAATATGGTGTTTCATACTAGAACACATTATTGCTCACTTTGGACTCCCTTCCGCATTAGTCTCTGATAATGGTACACCATTTAAGAATAATGATGTGAAGAAATTCTTGGAGACCTTTAATATCCAACATCATTTTTTAACACCTTATTACCCACAATCTAATGGTCAAGCTAAATCAACTAATAAATTCCTTTAACAAATTTTGAAGAAAACTATTAATAAACATCATAGGGATTGGCACACACAATTACACTATTCGCTTTGGGCTTATTGCACAAGTGTTCAATCTTCCATAGGGACCACACCTTATAATATTGTCTATGGTAGTGAAGTAATAATTCCCTTGGAGCTAGAGATTCACACACTATGAATCACTCTTCAAGTACATATTGATGATAAAAAGTATAGAGAGCAAAGATTACACCAACTTGAGATGATCAATGAACAACACATTAACTCTCTTGAACATCTCCAAGCTTATTGCAAAATGAAACATCATCATTACAATCTCACTATTATCCCTCAAACATTCCACAAGGGTGACTTAGTTCTATCTGCAAATCAGCGCAACGTCAATGCTGAACCAAATGATAGAGGTAAATTTAGGTCTAACTGGTTAGGACCATACATCATTGACAAAATTTTTGGTTTTGGCACATACATATTAATAGAACTAGATGACACACCCCTTAAGGAACCTATTAATGTTGTGTATCTACATCGGGATTATGTCTAATCCCTTTGAATAGTATGAATGATAAAGTGTAGTGTTGTTAGAGCTATTGGGTCACATCCTATATTCTTTTGCATTGCTTCATTCTTGAAAAACACTTACATGTATGTCTTGAGCACTAAAGTGATTATTTATTTTATTTTTATAATTACTTTAGGCTTCATACTATTCAAACCCATCTTGTGTGTTATGATAAGTTAGATCATTCATACATTTAATTTAGCATAACATACTTAATCATCATGTTGTATCTAAAAAAAACTATAATAAGTTTTAATTAGATAACATAACCTTTGTTAAATCATGGAGATATTAATTAAATAATCTCACCAAGGTTATTTAATTAATCACATTTCTATTTCACATTCAAACACATTAAGACAAGTAATACAACATCAAATGCTCATATATATATATATATATATATATATATTAAACAGTTTTCTGTACATGTCATCAAAATATACAATATCACTAAGGTCTGTAGATACCCAACCCCTCGGTATCTAGTACTTGTGATCTAGTAGCAGGACTTCGAGAGATGGTCGTATGTGATCATGACCACGATCCACCAAATCTTAGTGCAAACTCTAAGCCTTGTATCCATCCAAGGGCCACCTACTGCTCCACTATCTCTACAGTTGCTTGATGGTAGAGTTCCCACCAATCTCTCATAGCTTCTACAAGGTAGAAACAATACACAATTAGTACACATCATGATATATAAAGAGCATAAACACTAAAGTACATGCATAAAATCAAATATCATCACTTGTATCTTTAGTAGGCTGAGAAATATCAACCTCATCTAGTGTAGGGGGCATGGAAGATGTGCTAGCCTCTCCACGACTGTGGGTACTAATTCCTATTGTAGCCGCTGCTCGTGATCTCATCATACAAATGGGAGAGGGATCTCCCCACTCATGTTGATCCTCAGCTGCTACATCATCACTCTCACTCAGGGGTGGCTCCTCCTCCTCATCCTCCTCCTGGTCCTCCTAGTCCTCATCCTCCTCCTCTCCCTCCTGACCATCATATTGAGGATCTGCATCCTCATCATCAATGACATCAATAAATATGTTTGCAGCTCTATATCATGTATCCTCAGCCCTATCCTCTCTATCATCTCCCTCATTTGGCAGTGGTCATGCATCTCCTACAAGCTCATCAATTGGATATAAATGAGTTGGTCGTGATACTATCCACCACCTCTCATAATCCCATGTGGCACCAATGTCATCTATGTCAGAGTCTGGATGTTGATCGTGATATGATAAATTAGAGTCACTCTTGACAACATGGTTTAGAGTGAGATGCATTGTATCACCTGGTCTCCAAGCACTCCACACTCACCTCCTAAAAAATGATTGTGCCTTGGATAGTCTCTGAATCTATCCAAACTACTGCATGACTCAATTGTAGTAGAAGGGATGTACTAGGTGATCATGTTGGTGAACCAAAAATTTGTCTAATTATAGTCTCCTCAGCTACCTCATGTGATCTATCCACTATAGCATTAGCTGATAAGGTCTCCATAAGATCTCATCCTCCTCCCATTAGTCAAATCTCACTCTCCAAAAATGTAAATCCTTGTATTGCCATAACCACTGTAGAGGCTAGCTGAAGGCCCGAGGATACCCCACTATTGTAGCACACAGGAATCCGACAAGTCTATTACATGTGATATTCTCTAGGCACCAAACCTATAGAAGTGTACAGTGCACCATGTTGTCTACCTCCCAAAAAAAAAACAACCAAGATCATAATATAAACACACTAGGATACAACACCCCCAGGTGTATATTGTATAGTGCTCCGCCATCCCACGTATCAGATGAACTATTTCTCCCTTAAGGTGCACTACCTGCTCGTCTAGGATGAGTACTAGTGCCACTATATGCATCATGATTCATCTCACAACTGGGGCTCGTGAATACAACAATATTTCCAAGTCAATCTACCCTCTCACTTGCTCATCGTGCATTGGCACATCCAAACAATACTACATATTGACCTTCTACTCGTAGAAGGTGCGGTCTCTTTAGAAGTGTACCCACTCCCCTCGAATAGGAACTTAGAGAATGCAGTGTATGTCCTCTAGGGTAATCATTATCTCACCTCTTGGAAGGTAGAATGTGCACGTGTCTACATCCTATCTCTCACATAGTGCCATCAACATATCATCATGGTACCTCATAGGCAGCATGAGGTACTCCTAGTATACACCTACAACTTGTAGGTGATTTGTGTCCTCTGTTGTAAGTGTAGGGGATAAATCTCTTAGAAAAATCAACTTCCTACCCCTTAGGTACTGCCACAAATGGGTGGGTAACTATCAAAAACACCAAAATATGCTCTATAAACCATCTACCATCTTTAAGTTTTACTTTATTCATCAAGAAAGTGTACTAATGTTCATCTAGTGTGCTTTCCTAAAGGCCCTAGACAATTTAGAACCCTTTTGGGACACTTCACGAAGAAATGGGACACTTTGCGAACAAATGGTCCACTTCGCGAAAAAGGGGACACTTTGTGAACTTTTTTCCCAATATCCTAAATTAAACTAGAAATGCATAAAAATCATTAAATAACTACATAATCACAAAGCACAGGTAGCAGAATCAACTCACCTCGTGATGTCGCTCATCATGTTCCACTTGGTCTCGTAGCATGTCCAGTCTCATAGGTGTGTAGCTCCGTTTGCTCGACATCTTTCCATCTTCTCTCATCACTCTCGTGCTACAAGAAGGTAAAATGAAAAATTAAGTGACAAATTACTCTAATTTTAACTCTTAACTTTTTTCACTCTTATGTATGAAATTAGGGTTTTTACTATCTTAAGAGTTACTAAAATACTTTTTATTCAAAAAAACATAACAAGTGCTAGTGAACTCCATTTTCATCACCGTTTGATGCATTGGAATTGTGATTCCACACCAAACATCATCAATTATCTATCATTATGTGGCATGGTACTTGGATATTTCCTATAATATGATGTTCCTTATTCAATGTGGCTAGTTTTCTACCTTGACTCCACCTTCGTAAAGAAAGCAAAATGAAGGGGGGACATACATCTACCCTCAGATTTGATTTCTAGAAGTTAGATAAAATGATTTTTGGATAACTAGAATTCGTGTTGTTGGATGTGGTTCCTAATCTTATGGTTTTGTAGATAACTATATTGGGGGCTTCATTCTCCCATCTTTTGAATGAGTATCCTTTTATAAAATAAAATGATATTTTTAGAGTCCTTTAGCTTACATATGCACGTAGAGTCATATGGGCACTAAAGTGGGGACTAACTGTGGACACAAAAATTGTACTCCCTTGGAGATAATACAATCTATGGTCTAATTTTGTCCTATTTTAGACACCCTTGCATTAATCACCCTTTAAAAAAACATTTATAGGCCCCTAAGAATCATTATTCTAGACTTTAAGGCCTATTCCACTCATAAATCATACTTGAATCTTGTCAAACAACATTCACTTCATTCAAATTCTAAAAGACCCAACTCAAAACCCTTGGTGGGACTAAGTCACCCAGGGTGGCAACTTAATCCATTTTCGAGTATTTTCAATTTTGAGTGGAAAATCATTGAATTAATTCAAATTTCTAATTGATGTTATCCTATGATGTCAAAATAATGAATAATTAGGTATTGATTCCTATAAATATATGTTTTTAGGTCATTTTTCACAACATCTAGTCATTTTAACAACAAATTTAAGAGTCAAGTGTTGAATATCTTCCAAAAGAAGATTTATTAGTCTTTCTATAGAAAAGTTGAAGCTTTAGGGCAACAAGTTACGGTTTTTGTAGGTCTTCAAGCTCACTTTTTGTTCAAGATCTCACATTGCAAAGGATTGATCATGGATGCCTAATATGGAGAATCATGGAGAAATCTAGGTTGAGGAGATGCAACTAGCCATCAAATCAATCCTAAGGACTTGTTTTCAAAGTGATTCCATCTTCCATTTTCTCTCTATTTTTAGCTTAAGGAAGGTTTACATGCTCTTAAGATCCATTTCTAATGTGATTTATGGTCTCTTGGAATGAGTCTTGCATCTTTCTAGTTTCATTTATGCATCTTATTCTTCCATGTTAGAATAGGGTTGCATCTTATTTTCAGACTTCCTAGTCTTAGACACACTTAGGGCTATGGTTTTATGCATATTTTACTATCTGTTTCAAGGTTTAAATACCAACTAGGGGTTTGACCAAGGAAAAACCTCGATTAGAAACCAAATCATACTCTATTTTGCAGGTGTTTTTGTAGATTTGGATCCGGGTTTACATCAGAAAACAAAATGGAGACTAAGGTCTTGCATTTCCACTTTCGTAATTGCAGAAAAGCTAAAGTGGACTAAGTCACCAATAGTGGCGACTTAGTCCCACTACACCTATTTCTTAGAATTTTTTGTAGATCTAGATACCCATTTGGCTAAAATGGGTTTCAAAGCAGTTTACCAAATCTAGGACTAAGTCATCCAACTTGGCATAAGTGTCCCATTTAGCCAAAAATTAGATTTTCTAGAATTTAAGATACATTTACAGTCTTCATTCTATCCTTCATAAGTTTCCAAGTGTACAATTTTTGTTTAGCATCTTTATCTTGTTCTTTATTTCATTTAATATATCATTCTGCATATCACAATGTGTTTTCAAACAACTTGCATTTCTTAGGTTTGGCATTAATATTCATTTCTATTTTTAGTTCTTTATATTTAGACATTGAATTTAGGCATATTTCATTCACAATTGCATTAGTCTTGAGTGGGGACATTGCACATTTTGGCCCATCTCTCTCCTTTTAGGTGAAAAACCCTAGAAGTGTTAGAGAGCATTAGGGTGCTAAAATATTTGTCCACAATAACCACTCCATTTTATTTTTGATCAAAATGGGTCCCCCTCTTTTTCTTGGTATCCCTTCCCTATTGTTTCCTTTATTTTTTTGTCTCTTTAGCTATTGTTTTTCCCTTGGGAGTTGGATAAATACACATTAAAGACTCAAGTTTTGATTCCCACATGTGAAGAGGGTAACTGGTTTGTGAAGGGGAAAATTATCCTCAATTATAAACGCACATATGTTTTCCAAGACAATAAAAATCCAATTGAATGTTGGAAGGAAGGATGGTGTGTGGTAGACAACCCAAATTGTGTTGTCAAGAAATAGTTCAAAGTTTTAAATAAACCTCTATAATTTCTAATTTGATTGCAAACTATTGAATTTAGAGTAAAAATAAAGGTGGAGAAGTCAATTTCCAATCTCTATTATCATTACATTATGTCATGTGTTTTAGATTTGCATCAAGTACGTTTTTCATTTAGATAAATTGGAGTGATTTTGGGAATGTAAGAATTAGATACTTCAGAAGGCTCCCAATTGAGTGGTATTAGAGTGAAGATTTGTGGTTGTGTCGTAAGAGAACCCAAAGAAATTATTGTGAGATTGTGAAGAGAAGAGACATGTAGCTATAGGGGGTTGTGGACATGACACAAAGGGTATGTGGATGAAGGGGATCATCATAGAATGATGGTGGTGCAACCATCATGGAGATGCTAAGAGACATCACAAAAAGGATGGATATGATGGAGATGATACAGTGAAGAGGAATACCGATAGTATATGTAAGTGATGATGAAGAGGAGGTTGATTTGCTAGAAATAAAATTTGAAGATGATGGAAGGGATGAAGCATAGGGTAGATTATTTCAATCCATATCAAGTATTATCATTAAGCCAAGGTTGGACCTCCTAGTCACAATAGAAACTTGAATCTATAAGAGTTAGTGGATTGGATATCCAAGATGGAGAAATATTTTGACCTTGAATCAATTGAGGACCGAAAAAGGGTAAAGTACGCTTGCACAAAGTTGAAAGTGTTGGTGTCAACCACCTCTAAGGAGAAGCATTTGCAACAAAAAACCTTCATAATGCATAAGAGAAGCAATGCTATTTCATGAAAAGTGAATGAAAATTGAGATGCTATAAAATATACAGCCTTTTAAAGGCATAAAAAAATGAGTGTAAAACTACTTGATATGAGAAGGAAACCACCCGAGAGATTAACCTAAGTTAAAATTAATAACTACACTATGAGCCCCCCTTAAGTGCAAACTTAGGGAGATTATTATGCGAAATGAAAATGCAATATGGGTCCCAACTACACAACCATGTTAGGTACCCATTTACAATGCAAAAAGGAAATCTCTCAAAACTAGATAAAAGGAGAAAAATCTTATGGGAAAAAATACCTCTCCAAAAGAGAGAAAAGAAAAAAAATGATGCATGGATGGATGACTCAATAAAATACTCCAAGGACTACATACATCATGTATATACAATCAATGACCCCGCCATAATAGGGAAAATAATGAAGATCCCCCCATGATGAAAAAACTCCTCTGTTGATCCTGGAAGTCTAAAGAATGTCCCATGTCTACAAACAACATGCCTCCCTTTAGGGAGAAAAAACCAATGATACAAGAGAAACTCCAACTCTGAAACAAGAGAAGGAAGAGGATGAATCAACATGAAAAATTCCTCTGAAAACTATCCAAGTGCCTCCACATAACCAAGTGTCACATCATGATCAGGTGCAACCTCAACTGAAGAAGGTGAATCAACAAGACCATGTGGAAACTCTAAAGCAACAATCTCTAAATACATAGATGGTGTGACAATAATGCAAATACTGTCATAAAAAAGAAGGGATATACCCTAAAAATCACCATCCAAATCAGAAATGTTAGATTCACAAAGTAAATCCACAAGAACTATCAAGTGACTATCTCAAAAAGCAAGATATGAAGGATAAAAAACATCCTGTTGTGTAGAAGAAGCAACCTCTGAAGCAACAAGAGATGAATCAACATAGGTCTAAAGAACCCCAAAGTTCAAACAACCAATCTCTCCCAAGGAATTTCTATCAACACTAGCAAGAGGGGTGTGAGTCTCATAATCATCATCATCAAAAAAATGAGAAAAGGAATAGAGGCGAGACTCATGATCAGCTTCACCAACAACAATCACTTTTCCAATAGTAGCCTCTCTAATGAAAATACAGTCTATAGTGAACTCTAGAGTCTTTGGTACCTCACCATGAGTGATCTAATAGATGGAAAGTAAATTTTTATGCAAATTAGGAATACAAAGTACAACTTTGAAACAACCATCACCAATCTCAACATTGCCTACCCCCGCAACATCCAAAATATTACTATCTCCTAACAAAATATTGGAAGTATTTGTCGAATGAAGATCCAAAAAAGGATAGGGAGTAAAATCCATGTGATGAGATGCTCCTGAATCCCAAAACCATCTATCATGACCAGAATGAACTATAGAAGTTACCAATGCACGTCCTTTAGCCATGTAGAGTTTATCTTCTTTACCACATGCAAATCTTGCATTCCCTGACTATATAGGTTTGGATGATGATGTAGATAAAGATGTAGATATATATGGAGAGGCTATAGAATAAGGGGTCATAGATTAGGGAAATGGAATATTGTTCTCCTGAATAATATGTGAAATATCATCACTCTTCTTTGTAAAACTATGGTGTCCATCATGCCATTTCTTCTTGCAATACACACAACTAAACTTTTCCTTCTTAGGCTTGTCCTCTGTTGAAGAGGTGGAGGACTTATGGGACTCTGTCTTATCCTTAGGTTTCTTCTTCCCTTTTCTTTGAGATTCTTGTGTAACTAATGAATGATTCATAGAGACCCCCTCTAACTAGGCAAGTTTGGCTTGCTCCCTTGTCAAACAGTCACAAAAAAGTCTCAAAAGAAGGAATTTGGAATGCATTGCCCAAGGCATCCATGGTGGAGTAGAAGGTAGAAGAGAAAACCAAAAATGGACCTCTTAGCTTAGACAAAATTAGAAAAATGGACTCCTTATCAATTTTACTCTTCCCACATCTTGCCAATTGTGACCTCACAAATTTGAACTTGACTAGAAAATAATCAATGGAAGGAAATGCATCAAGGGGAAGAGAAGTTAATTTTACCTCTAGTTGCAATGCACAAAACTCACTGACCACTAGTACAAAAACAACAATAAACTACTAAAAAAACTACTAAAAACTACTTATAAATGAATACAGTTGGTCATGTGACCACTAGTAGTTTATTTCTAGTCATATATAACATGACCAGATTGATAACTAAACCATTTTTAGTCATCTATTGGTTGTTTTGATTGATCTATTTTGTAGTATATTTAGTTATTGATGTAGACACCTAAAAATGACCTAAGCCTGCAAGCTTCATTTTTACCACTCTCGTCCTAGCATAATTAAGACATTTAATTATGTCCTTGGTCCACATTCGACTATTGATTAAATAATTCATAATTATTTAATTAATTCATGTCCTTTGATTCTCCATGATTATTAAATAAATAAATTTTAATTTATTTATTAAATATGTCACTAATTGTCTAAATCTTTCTTAATTAAATAAATTTCTTAATTTATTTAATTCCCCCTTCTGCATTTAATTCTTGTTGATTATTAAATAAATGAATTACATTTATTTATTTAATATGTTATTGATTGTCTTAATTAAATAAATGGATTAATTTATTTAATTAATTAGTCTTATCTCCTAAATTAAATAATTAAAATTAATTATTTAAATTGCCAATTTCATATTCTTCTCATTTTAAATAAATTAAATTGTTTAAAATGGCATCTCAATCTTAACTGTCAATCCTTTTTGATAAATAATCTGAAAAGATTATTTATTATCTCTCAAAATCCATAATTTGAATTAATTTAATTCAAATTAGTGATTAATCTTCCAAAAATCAAGCAATCGGGCAAATTCTTGATTTTCCAAATCTTTTCTTCAGTCCACATCTTATCTCTTGGATTTTTTGAATCTTGCAAATCAGGCAATCTTATCTTCTTGATTTTTCAAAAATCTTTATTTTCTAATTAATTTGTCTCATTTATTCTCCACTGTCGATCTGATTTTATTCTGACCGTTCGATTAAGGATTTGCCCTAACCCTAATTAAGGATTCTCAGGTTTAATCTGGATCGCTCATTTTAGGTTCTCGTTATCAATTTATCTCATCCGTCCATTCGAAATGGCATTTTCTATAAAATGCCATCTTCTTCTCATTTTTTAATAACACACACACATGCTGACATTTTGCATAGTTATTATAGGCATTTACTTTCACACATTTATTGTCATAGGAAATTTTAGTATTTAATATAGTCATTTGATCAACTTTGGCATTTGTTTTAGACATAGGCATTGGCTTTTAGACATAGGCATTTAGACATATCAAATCCTTCAAGACTTGTTATAGGACTTAGGCATTTTTAGATTGCTCGAACGACGAATCTGAGGGAAACATTATCCAGCAAGTAAGAAGGTGCTACAAAAATGAATCGTGGAGACTTCGACGGTCAGGTATAATCATTCTTTTATATATTTCCATTGTGTTTTGTAGCTACTTTGGGTTTTTATCATTTCGCTTTCAATCTAATTGATCTATTCTAATAACCTAGAAAATTCCCTCAGTTACAATTGATTTATTCATTAATTTCTATGATCTGGTCACTTATTTAGTCACTTTTTTCCACTGATATATTTAGTTGTTGATTTAATCATTGATTGTTGTAATCTAGTCACTTCTTTAGTCATTTTTTATTCACTGATATATTTAACTAGTCACTTATAATTTAGTTGTTGATTTAGTCATTTCTTGTTGTTAGCTGGTAACTTATTTAGTCATTTTTACTCACTGATTTCTATGCATTGGTAGTGTATTTAGTCATTAATTTTAATCATCATTTTGATCAATTTTGTAGTATATTTCTTCACTTATTTCACTCATCATATATCTAGTCATATTTATTCACTGTTCACTAATTTATGTCAATTGGTAGTATATTTAGTCAATTTAATCATTAATTGATGTCAATTAGCAGTATATTTAGTCATTTTAATTGACTGATATTTGAGGATTTAAGCATAAAACACAAAAATACACATCAATCATCAATTGCACACAATAAGACAACCATTGAGAATGAAAAATCGATGAACTTTATTAATAAAAAGGTGTTCTAGTTGTAGCTTACAAATAGAGTATTACAATTGTTATTTTCAATCACAAGGCTGAAAATATGAGTTACAATATTGCAGAGAAATGATTGCAGGAAAGAAACTTCTTCAAGACTTCTGCAATGATGAAAATGCATGCTTGAATTCCTTCAATGCAAGCACATTCCTCTTTCATCTCTTAAAATTTATACAATGTGGGAAATCTTCCTAGAGCAAGCTGTAATGTGTAGAATCCAAGGAGAGTGTCAATTGTGTCCCATATATGAATCTTTATTTCAATGTAGTCAACAATAACCCAGCTAGAATATTTCCTCCTTTGTATGCAAGGTGCCATCTGATATGAGTAACATAGTGTTGCCTTTTCTACCATGAATGAAGTTGTGCCTCAATACAACCAAAAATAATAATATTAGTATCAATTCAGAAAGAATAAAAGTGTATTGTAAATTCCAAGTTTTCAAAAGAAAGTCTAAACACACAGAAAGATAAATGAATTAAAAAATTGTAGCCTTGTCAACAAATACCTTAAACAGAGTGTTCAACATAGGCCTAAAATATGCATATTGAACCCTTGATTTTAGAACCTTGTTCAAAATTTAAGAAAGGTGATACACTCATATTATAGAATGAAGGCTATCAACACTAACTAGACTGGGACAACATTATCAACATAAATTTCCTGGAAAGAAATCCCAAAAGTGCCATCAGACTTGACAATAAAAATGTCAACCCTTGTTCATGTGTTGTCTCAGTAAAGACCTACACCATTAAAGAATCCATTTATACATAAATTACAAGTTAAGTTGATGAGAAAAGATCTTTGATATCCAACTAGGAAGCCTTAACATCCAAAAATTACTAACCTGATGTTCCACAACAAGTTTCCCAACTATGACATCATCTTCCCCATTCACTTTACAAGCACCGTCCAATTCAACTTTTGAAGGCACAAACACATAAGGTACTTTCTGATACAGTAATTTTCAAACTAATGATTAATAACAAAACTTAAGGCATCTATTAAACTTGCAAGAAAAAAACTACTTGAATAAATACACATAAGCATCACCAAATGGTGCAAAACTCATTATTAGTATAAGTCCAAAAATTTGATGTTCGTGTGCAAGTTATTTAGGTTTATTCTCTTACAATTCATCAAAATTATAAAAAAGGGTAGGAAGTTAGGGGATTTGATCATGGGAAAACTTCACAGTTAAAAGGGTTTTGTAGTATGTCAAACATCATTTCATTAGTTTCAATCCCACCATTTGACCCATGTGATTACTGCCCTATACAATAAGAATCGAACTATGTTCATTTTATTGGTTTCAATCCCTTCAATCCACCTTTGCAACATCTACATGATGTAAATATTTTTAGTGAATAGTTGAAACATATCAGAGGTGATTGAAGGAAAGCCTCTCACAAATTAAGGAATGATTTAGGTATTACATGGCACATGAAGTTAACCTAAAAATGTTGCAATGCCCATCTGACATCTTAAAAGGTTGCAATAATTTCAAATTTCAAAATGGAACAAGGAGAGAGTAAAAACCAATACCTTATCTTTAGCCAATGAAATCAAAGGATCGAGAATGGTAGGAGGATCTGTATTAGTTGGCATAACCATAAATTCTAATGTTCTAAATTATAACATCTTGGTTGCTCTAGCACCCTAAACTCATTTAGTATTAGCAAAAAAGAAACCAAATATTGATCCACTGTCATATTAGATCTCATAGGATTCTCCTTCACAAATAACAATTGATATATATTAATTTTTTAGAAACTTCCTTAATATCCCCATGTAAGTAGACTAAACTAAGTGAGGTTGAGGGTTTTAAGTAGAGTACCATCTTCTTGGTATGTTCTTGACTTTGATCATGACTTGTATCTTGAATGAAAATAGCAAGCTAGCTATACTGTAAAATCATTGTTAGAAAAATAACCACAAAATCCTCTTTAATTAAAATAATCCTTCTAGATATTTCAAGACAAGATATTTCAGTTAATTTCTAAGAGAGCTAATTTCACTATCCAAACAACCATCAATCTATTTATTGTATATAATTTCCAAAAATTTAGAATTTGAATGTAATGAAACTAACCATAATTACCAAAGAATTGACACCAAAATGTAGTACAAAATGAATTGTTTGATAGAAAATGTGTTTTGATAAACCAGATATACCCTTGATATATAAATTTAAATAACAAAGAAAGATCAAACTGGAGACAACAAGATAACATTCTTTAATTCACTTCAACAAACAATTGAAACCAAAATTTGGCCACCAATTATAACTTCATTCTATTGATCTTCAAAAATATTTTACAATACGTTTCAAAATTTTATCCTGGTGGACATGTCAAAAAGTTTCTTGTCAAGTACCCACTTTTAACATAAATAAAAAAGTCTTAATTATCATTGTTTACATAGGACTACATAAAAATTAAAAAGAAATGAAAGATGAGAAGTGAAGAGAATTTATCAAATGTTGAAATCCACAACACTCACAAGATATGGAAGTTTGTTACTCATTGTAAGGTACCCATGATCATTCAGATCTAGCAAGGTCCTCTCTCCATGATAGTATATGCAAGGCTTGGTACTTCACTACAAGGCCTATTCTTTTGGGGGAGCTAGATATGTCTGCTCCCATTGGTACACTATGTAATCATGAGGCCATTTGTACTCCTTGATTTTTTTTGTGTTGTCCAAGTGACTCTTCCATCTATTGTCCAATAACCCTTTGGTATCCATGATGAATTTTGAGTACCCAGCATCTAGTGCAATTAATTCATCGAAGGTTAACTTGAGGTGGTGAATATTTATGTCACCATCCTTTTGTTTATTAGTGAGGCAGTTGGGAACAATTTTTCTAAACTCATCTGTCCAATCCTTGGAGCCTTTCAGCTGATCATCATCCCTTAGTATCTAAGCCATGAACCACTACATTAGCATGCAAAATGAACCCATTCTTACCTTGATATTATGGTCTTCTACAAACATGTATTGAAATTCCTCCATGACCATTCAAACCATCTTCTTAGTAGGCTTTAAAGTTGTGGGGGCCTCAACACTCCTTTGTAAAATTCTGCACAAAGTCATGAAGATGTGATGTACAGGTTGCCATTTCTTGAATAAGGGGTCCAATATAGGTACATGGTCCTTTATCTGATCAATTTCTTGTGACAAGGAAACATAACATTCATACACATTTTCTAATTTTTCCACAATTAGTTTAACCCTATGCTCCAAGATATGTTCCAATACCCTGAGGGTTTCTCTCTTTGATCTTTCCTTTGTTTCTTCATTACTCTTTTTAAACTTCTCAATTTCTTATTTTAGCACATTAACTTGTTCAAAAATGATTTCACCTATATTAGTCTAGATGGCAAGGGGCCGGTATACTATTAATTATGTGCTTTGGGAAGGACCTACTCCCTTCAACTGTTGTTTCAATTTCACATTTTCTATGAATAACATATTCACTTCATCATTTAGATCAGTATGTTCTTTCTCATATTCTACCAATCTAAGCTCCATAGCTTTAACCGCATTCCTAGTAAAAATTGTTGAGTACATTGTCATAGTAGCTGCATGTTTGAAACAAGCAACACTTAGAGGGGGGGTGAATCAGTGTTGTGCAAAAATTAAATTTATTATTCTGATCCTTAACCCACTTAAAACATTCATCCAAAATAAATATGCATGAACAGAAAGAAAACAACCACAACACCATAACACAAGGATTTTTATGTGGAAACCCTATTAGGGGAAAAACTATGGTGGACGGCCAATCCATAATATGATCTGAGTATACTCAAAAGGAAGATTACAATGTGGGAATGCACTTGCATTCAGGTGCACTATCTAGAGTTCACTACTCAAAATAGAAAGGCACACTACCTTACAAATATTTGGATTAGATCCAAAAGAATGAACTGAGAGAGTAGCATCTACAAATGCTTGATTACAGTTCTGTTAGGCTCAATAGTCGATCTTTTGTCCTTCTAACTAATTATGCACTTCTTCTTTGCTCTGCTCTAACTCACATCACAAAATATTTAATGCACAAGTGAAATGGTGCATAATCACTCAATCACCTTTCTGATATTTGCAACACATCAAAACACCTTATTCACACCAAAATGACATGATTGATCATTTATATATATCCACAACTAAGAATTTAATCACAACATGTTGGCTTCAATAAAACTTAAAAATATTTACAACTGATGGATCATATCATGAATAATATTCAATGTGCATCCACAACAGTCAACCACAACTTAGCTCAGACCCAAATCAAAATTCTCAAACACAAAAGCATTTGAGTAAAAACTCCTCGAATATCTACGACACGTTATATTGACTGGGCTGGCCACCAAACACTGATGAACAGAAAGATATCCAACCGCATCTCCAAACTTGCAAACAACTTGATACAAGGCACTAAGATTCTTGGATAACACAAAACATAAATTGATCAACCTCCCATGAGATCCACAACTCAAAATAACAACAAAAAATTTGCATGTGAATAGATGAACACAAAACTGTCGGATGCTCTGTTCTGCCTTGACTATCTTCAATCTTCCTACTGGTATGAGCAAATGATGACATGTGGATCCAATCACCGACTAGGGTTTCCATAAATGAAAAATCTAGAAAACATTTGTAGTGTCTCTTTCCAACAATCTCCCCCTTTGGCATTGATGGCAACACTTAGTGAAAAATGACTAATTGTCGGATCAGTACCAGCATGAATTACACTGCCACTTCAAAAATTCAAAAAGAATCTTCAATCTCAGCTCTGAAATGCAACTCCCCCTAAGATGAATATACATTTTTCACTGTACAACTCTCCTCCTTTGACATCAATGGAAAAACTAGGGAAATCATTAAAAAAATCAAAAGTTCAAACTGTACAAGTATGATCTTGTAACTTACACAAATTTGAAAACATCTGCAAAATATCTCTTCAACATGCTTAAATTTGTGTCCCAAACCATTTTGAGACTCTCCAAATTGTTATGTGACCACAAAATAAATAATATTGTGTTTCTGTAGACTCAAGATTCATTGGGTCACTAACTACCGTTGCATCTTTGGCTTTCTTTAATGCACTCACCATTAAATTGATCTTTGGACCAATTAGTCCTCTGAGTTTACATGCTCTTCCTACAATCCTATCATTTTCATGCTTCAAGCTCCTTATTTTTTCAAGTAGAGATATTAATTGACCTTATTGCTTACCAACATCACTAGCTAAAGGATCAAAAACATAAAAAATGGTAGCCAATTTTTTTTCAAGATCCTTCACCTGATTCTCATTGTCTTCAATAAATTTGGACAAAACCAAACATGTCTTATAGGCCTTTCCACCTTCAAATAGAGAACCTTGAATATTATTCATACATGTGGCTAACAAATTTTTATCATTTGCAATCATTTCTTTCAAACTACTAAATCTTTTTCCATCAAACTCCTTTTGCACTTTAACCATGGCTGATTTTTCAAGAGACTTGAAATGAGTACTTACAAAATTTATGAGCTTCTTCAATTCACCAGAAGAGGAATTGGATGGATCCTTAACATGAGTTGGCATAATTTTATCCAGAACTCCAGATGCAACACCCAAAATTTCATTATCCTCAATGTGGGACTTTAGCAATTCTTCTTTCGCTTTTGCCTGGGAAAAAGATGCAACTTTCATTTTCTGAATTGGGGACAAGGTGGATTGGTTGATCGGGTCTTCAATCAATCTAGGATAAAATTATTCCTATTTTTCCACCATAAATTTCTTCACTGCCTTGGTAGTGTCTCTTGCTTCCACTAAAATTTCCTTAACTTGAACCTTTTCTTCTTCAACTTTTGGTTCTTCAGTAACTATTTCTTGATTTCCTTTAGGAGCTTCAACTTCTTCATTCAGAATCTCCTTTCCTTCAGCTAATACAACCTTAGGAGATTTAGTCTCCATAATTACTTTTGTATTATCCACATCAAGAGGAATCTGAATATCCTTAGTATCTACATTCACCTCCGCATTTACCCGATCAGATACAACATCTTCAACATTCACTTCTGTAACATTGATCTTGTTCTTAGACATAAATGATTCCAGGATTTTCTTGGTTTCATCATCAACAACATCAATTTCACCAATCTTTAGTTTTTTCACCCTTGTTTTACTTTTAAATTCCTTCTTGGCTTTGTTCAGGAGTGACTTCATCTCCTCAATAGACATTTTCAGACATAAGTCTAGAAGAATTCTCTTTCTCGTATGCTCTTCTTTTGTTCTAGCATTTACTCTTCTCATCTCCAAAACCTCATACCAACTCTTAGGTAAACCAAACATAATTTCAACAAGAACTTTATTAAAAATATTCAAATGTTTTATTGTTGCCTCCTCAAGAATTCTTTGTCCTGATTCATCAAAAATTTAATACCATTTACATAGGGGCTTGAGGTTTCCATCCTTGACAACAACATTCTCAACTTCTTCAACTGTCATACCTGTTTTGTGAATTTTTTCCTTCTTCTTTTGGCTTTTCTTCTTCACTGGAAGATTTTCTCTTGGTTACCTTTGTAGCTTGAGTGACAGGAGCCTTTATTTCTTTCACACCTTCATCTGAATTAGTCTCCTCATCTTCTGAGATGGATTCATAGTTTCTTGTGCTCTTGTTCTTCTTCCTCTTACCAAAAGCCTTGTCTTGAGTTTGCATAGGAACTGGCTTGGCTGCAAGAGTGGATAGGGATGGAGAACTCCTTGTTGATCTAGTACGGGAAGAGGATGTTTTCGGACTAGAAAATTCAATTATAGCTTGCTCTTTTCCTACTTTAGCTTCATCTCTCATCCTTTTGGCTTCTTTCAATGCTTCTGCAAATATACCCAAACTTTCTGCAATTACTTCCACTTCTTTTCTTACTCTTCTAACAAGCTTAGGTTTCTTCAGCTATTCATACACCTGCATATCTTTTTCAACATAGCTTCCAAACCTCTCTTCTTCTGGATCCAAAGGCTTGCTCAACAAATGTTTTGCATACGTCTCCAATATGTTCTCCTCAACTTCATATCCCATAGGCATAATCCATATCATTCTGGGATCAATGACTTCCATTAGGAATTGATCAATATCTACCATGAAATAGATTGTATCTTTGTACTTCTCTACAATTGAAGTAGGAATTCTTTCTCTTGCATGCATCATACTCTAAAAAAATTTGAAGTACCCCCAGAGGGAAGTTTTAATGGTCTGACTATCACCAATTTCATACAATATATCTCTTATTTGAATAGTTATAGGATGATAACTTTTCCAATGAACTTTCCCAACACCTAGAACCTCACTCATGAAATAAAAGAACAAACATAGCAGAAAATTACCATATTTAAAAGAGTTCTTGTCTTTCTTAATCTTACCTAGATTCTCCATCAATTCACTTCTAAGCAGCTCACACAAGTCATAATCTACATTTTATTTTACCATCTAATAGGTTTCATAAATGGCTATACCAGATACTAAATTATCCTAGCTGGAGTGGTAGACCTTGTAGCCAATGACCATCAATGCAAATTTCACATCCACTTCAATAATATCTTCGATTTTCATTGCCCTTCTATCAAATTTTGCACCTATTGCATCAATAACCATCTGATTCTTTACAGATTTCAAGATTGGCAGTCCATCAAAGGAATTTAGACTTGTGACAGTGCTTATATCCTCTTTCATAATCTTAAAAGGTATATTAAACCACATGAACTTGGCTCAAAATATATCGCACCCATTCACTTTCCTCAAATATGGCAAATTTCACAAACTATGTGAACTTCTTCTCTTCTAGGGTTTTGTATTTTGGCTTAATAGTGAAGTCCTCTCCAATTATATGGTTGGAATAAAAATTCAACATTTGTGAGGTCCCTATCTCTTCAATATTAGCATGAATGTAAGCCCTAATGTCTTCAGTATGCAAGACAACATACGATACAAATTAAAACATACCTAGCAGCTCGGTCTCAATAGAATTAAAAGGATGCCACTTGAACTTCAGATGGGATCTATCCTTGACTTCAACTACCAATGGAGTGACCATTTTTACAAATTCACAAGTTTTTCTGATAAATACCTTTTCATCGGATCAAAGTTTGATCGTTGAATTTTCTTCACACTTGAATCTTGCCACAATTCAACAAAGTTCACCCCAAAGCTCTCCAAACTTCCAAAATGTAAAGTGACAAATGAAGGATAAAAATAACCTTTCATTGTTCACACACCTAACCCTTTTTTTTGCAATAAATGCTTTTACCCTAACTCATCTGGTTACCATGTTTCCATGCACTATGATAGATAATTCTTCTGTGGATTTCGAATACTGTATAATACTTTCTCCAATTGGTTGAACAAAATCTAAAAAGTATCTATGCACTTACTAGAATTATCCACATTCTAGTGTCAGTTACCAACAAGGGGTTAAGAGATTTTCTTGAAAGCTCCCCCTAGGCCAAAGGCCTAAAACTAATTCCTGGAGGAATTACCAGAAGTAGATTCTAGTGCTAGGACATTTCCTTCAATAGAGGGATTCTTCTTAACCCATTTCTTTTGCATTTTCCTCTTGATCACATCTGTAGTGACTTTACCTTTCCCCTTAACATCCTACTACATGTTATGTTTTATTGGACCTCTTCTGCTCCAACAGAATCTAGCAGTGTGGCCAAATTTGTTGCAGTTGTAACATACAACATTTCTTTTTCCAGACCTACTATTCCACTGATTTTTCCTTGATCTGCATTGGTTAGCAATATGCCCAAGTCTATTGCATTCATAACATCTGACATATCTGTTAAAGTTGTTCATCACATTTTTGCATTCATTTGACTTATGACCAAACTTACTACAATTAAAGCACTGACCTAAGAATGATGGTCCACTTGGATTCATCCTGATTCTACACTAAGAAGCCATATGACCAAATTTATTACAAATAAAACAAGTAACCATTGAATCTTTGAGCATTTAGTTGTCTTACCAGATTCCTTCTAGCTCCATTCATCTGATTTCCTTGCTTGAATCTCCCTTGTCTGGATCTGGAACTTTCTCCTTCTCCATATCCAAGACCTCGCTTGCCACCATCAATCCTCTGACCTTTAATCAATTCATCAAGCTTGGCTAAGCTAGCTTTGAATTTCTCCTTGTACTCATTTGCAGTAGTATGTTCATTTTTGAGATCATCAATTTGTTTTTCAAGAACTTCCTCATTTTTTTTTAGATTGTTCCAATTGATTGTCCAATTGGCTGCATTCTTTAGATTTTTCTTTCAAGGATTGAGCAAGCTTTTCTTCAATCTTCCTTCTATCGACAATCTCCTTTGTCATTCTCATCATCATAGATTCCATCTCATGCTTTAGGGAAACATTTTCTCTAGAGAACTTTTCACATTCTTCTATTTTCTCCTTCAAGGAATGACTCAGTTGTTCATTTTCCATGCTTCTATTCTTCTGCTTAAGCTAATCACATAATTCCTTTCTTTTCCTTTGATTCATTGATTTTGTCTTTGAATGACTAAATGAATTTCTCTACATTCTCAAGACTTTCCTATAGTTCCCGATTCTCAAATTTTGATTGGTCAAGATCATCTAGGGCCACCAAAAGTTGTTGTTAAAGACTACTTGTATCCATTGAAAACACTTTCCAAGATCTCCCCAAGCTGTTAGACTTCATTCGAGCAACACTAAGAAGGGGGGTGAATCAGTGTTGTGCAACAATTAAATTTATTATTCTAATCTTTAACCCACTTAAAACATTCACCAAAAGAAATATTCACGAACAAAAATAAAACAACCACAACACCATAACACAAGGATTTTTACATGGAAACCCTATTAGGGGAAAAACCACGGTGGATGGCCAATCCACAATATGATCGAAGTATACTCAAAAAGAAGATTACAATGTGGGAATGCACTTGCATTCAGGCACACTGCCTAGAGCTCACTACTCAAAATAGAAAGGCACACTACCTTAAAAATATTTGGATTAGATCCAAAAGAATGAACTGAGAGAGTAGTTGATGCAAGAGCATCCTTGGTTCTTGGAAATCTGGCGTCAACCAAAAAATATTTTCCTTTCAGTTTTGTTCTTGTTTTGTTCTTTCTTAGTTCATGTTGGTGGATTCATCATATTCATGCACTAGCCCCTGCAGATCTTTTTGTATCTCATGGACATGTTCATTTTCCTTATTCCAAGATTTGAGTATGATTGGATTTTTTTCTGGAAAGTTATTGCTTCCGAAATTTCATGGAAATTTCTTGAACCAACACTAGAATAGTTTTCAAGCGTATCAGTTAATTTGATCATTTTTGGATCGTTCCTGTGACTTGCAAATCTTAATAGTGTGATCTTAAATGTTTCATGGAGTGTCCCCGACCTTCATTATAGGTCCACACTTCATTCTATGCACCTGTTGAAGAGTAATTCAAATTTGAGGCTGACCTATTCATGTGCACAATATATTTTATTTCCTTGGATAATGTGATGATCTTTGGCTGATGTGGATGATTCTAAAGTTTCGGATGTGCTATAATTCTTGTAATCGATCATTTGAAGAGCATAAATTGTATAATTAGTTGATTGAGTAGGTTAAGATTGATCTGAATTGTAAGGTTTCAACTCACTTATAGGAGCATATTGGAAAGTTGTCATTAGGAAATGTTTTATCAAGCTTGTGAGCCAAATCTTTAGCCGGATGTTGTTGATCGAATGTAATTGATATTTTTGTTAATGAGAATATTTGCATCTTCATTTTCCTCCATATTTTGTGTTGCTTTGTTGTGTTACTCTTGTTGCACAGTCTGGATTGTTCTCTTTGAGGACCCTCCTACCATGGCTATGCCAGATTGGTATCAGAGTGAGATTCAATCCGTGTGAGGTTTTCAAAATTCGTGGAGTCCTATAGAAGATTTGTTGTTGGGTGGCAGATTGAGGATCTGACCTGCAGCTGCAGAGGACTTGTGTAAATATGGTGGGAAGAAGAAATGTTAGAGGAAATGGAGCACGTGGAAATTCAGACACAACTATAATGGAGATGTTGAGAGGAATTGTTTCCATATTAGATGTGGTTGAAACAACCCGATGAAGAGGTAGAATTTCAGGATGAAAGAGGAAAAGAAGATCAACTTGGCCTAGATCAAGGAGAGGAGAGGTTCATAAGAGCCCTAGCTAGAGTGAATAGAAAGCCACATTTCAATCCACCAGATTATAATGGTAAGTTGGATTCAAAAGAATTGCTTGATTGGATAAAAGAGATGGAAAAGTATTTTTAATTTGAAGGTACTACTAAAGATAAGAAGGTGAAATATTCCTATACAAAGTTGAGAGGACAAGCATCCCTTTGGTGGGAACATTTGCAAACAGATAGGTAGAGAAGAGGAAAAGAAAAGATAAAGTCATGGGATCAGATGGTAAATAATTTGAAGACCAATTTTATGCTTGTAGATTATCAGATTAGTTTGTTCTGAAAATTGCTAAATTTGAAGCAGAAAGATTTAAGTGTGACAAAATATATTGAGGAGTTATATATGTTGAATATCAGGTTTGGACATTTGGAGGATGAGATTGAGCAAGTAGCCAGATATGTGAATGGTTTGAGGTCATCTTTACAGGATTAAATTAGTTTGATCAATTTGGTGAGTGTGGAAGAGGCATATCAGTGTGCCCTAAAGGGAAAAGAGAATTTGAATAAAAGACATGAGCAGAGATAGAGAGGAAGAGGTGGAAGATTTCAAAGGGGGAGAACTTTTCTTGGAGGAGGAAGAGGATCTTTTCTAGATCAGAATAAGGACAAGGAGGTTAGTAAGAATGATAACTCATATCATAAAGGTGATGAAAACTATTACACAAGAGGAGGACATTGTGGTTACCAGAATGAAGGTTATAGAAAGGATGATAAGGAGAAAAGAGTATTCTGAGGAACTTGCATTAAATGTGGTGGAGAAGGGCATAGAGCATTTGAATGTAATCAGGGAGAGACAAGTAGGAAGACAGAGAACAATAGAAGAATGAACTTTGTTGAGGAAGAACATGCTGGATCATTTAATAAACCAGAAGAGGGAGAAGTGTTGGTGAATAGCAGAGTATTGTGTCAGAGTGAGTTGAAAAAGGAGCAATTGCAGAGAAAGAATTTGTTTCAGACAAGATGCAAGGTGAATGGTAAATGTTGCAAAGTGATTTTTGATAGTGGAAGTTTTGAGAACCTGGTTTCTGAAGAGATGGTGACTAAACTGAAGCCCTATCAGATTTCTTGGATTTAGGATAAGCATAAGATACTAGTAACTGAATAATGTTTGGTGAAATTGAAGATAGGAAATTACCATGATGAATTTTTGTGTGATATCATGCCTATGGACATATACCATTTTTTTTTGGCAAGGCCTTGGCAGTATGATAGACAGGCTATTCATGATGGAAAGAAGAATATATACAGTATTGTTGCTAATGGGATGAAGTAGACTTTGTTGCCACTGGAAGATGTTCCTAAAGTTGAAGTTTGTATGAATACTATATTTTTTCTGGTTGATGGAAGGAGATTCCTCGATAGATTGAGACATGAGAATGTGTGTTATGCCTTAGTTCCTAAGAATACTAGAGATTTGAAGCATGTAGAAGAACACCTAGAAGAGATAAGGGAGATACTGATAGAATATGAGATCATTTTGGATAATGTACCTGATGGATTACCACCTATGAGAAGTATTAGTCATTGCATGGATCTGATTCCTAGAGCTAGTTTGCCTAATAAAGCAGCACACCATATGACACTGATAGAGAATGAAGAGTTGAATAGACAAGTGCAAGAACTATTGAAGAAGGTTTTGATCAAAGAAAGCTTAATTCCATGTGTAGTACCTATTGTAATAGCACCTAAGAAGGATGGAGAATGGAGGATGTGCATAGATTCTAGAGCCATAAACAAGATCACGGTGAAGTATAGATTTTCTTTGCCCCAGATGGATGACATTATGGATTGTTTGAGTGGAGCTAAGTATTGTACAAAGATAGATTTGAAGATTTGATATCATCATATCAGAATCAGAGAAGGGGATGAGTGGAAAACAACATTCAAGAGAAATGAAGGATTGTATGAGTGGTTGGTGATGCATTTTGGATTGAAAAATGCACCGAGTACTTTCATGAGGTTGATGAATAAGGTATTGAATAAATTCTTGGGTAAGTTTGTGATTGTGTATTCAGATGACATCTTGATTTTCAGTAAAAGTAGAGAACATTTGTTGCATATAAGGAAATTTTTGCAAAGGGTGAGAGAAGAGCAGTTGTTGATAAACATTAAGTGTAGTTTCATGAAGGAAGAGTTGGTATATCTAGGATTTTTGATATTTTTGGATGGAATGAAGATGGATACGAAGAAGGTAAGGGAAATTGTTGAGTGGCCTACACCAGATAGCATTGGAGAGGTAAGATCATTTCATGGGTTGCCTAGTTTCTACAGAAAGTTCATTAGGAATTTCAGTTATATTTGTAGTCCTATGACAAAAACAATGAGGGGAGATAGGAAGGATTTTAGATGGACATCTAGAGCATATTGAAGTTTTGAGTTATTGAAGAAAAAGGTGACTGAGCAGCCTGTGTTGGATTTACCAGATTTCAATAAGGTATTTCAAGTAGACTGTGATGCAAGTGGGAATGCAATTGGAGCAGTGTTGAGTCAAGAAGGAAGACTTGTAGCTTATTTCAATGAGAAATTGAATGATGCTAGGAGAAGATATTTAGTGTATGATTAGGATTTTTATGCTATAGTTCAAGCCTTGAAGAAGTGGAGACATTATTTGTTTCCTAAGGAGTTTGTGTTGTATACAAACCATCAGGCATTGCAATAATTGAATAGTCAGGGTAAGTTTAATCAAAGACACATGAGATGGGTAGAATTATTCCAAAGTTGTAGTTTTTGTTTTGAAGCATAGGAGTGGAAAGTAAAATAGAGTTGTTGATTCTTTGAGTAGGAGAAGGAATTTACTGACAGAGATGAGAATGAAATTATTAGGATTTGATGAATTGAAGAACTTGTATAAGGAAGACCCAGATTTCACAGAACCTTGGAGAGCTTGTAAAGAACCTATTTTGAAGGATAGAAGTTAGTGGTTGGATTATTTCATTCAAGAGGATATGTTGTTTAGAGTAAATTATCTGTGTATACCACGAAGTTCAATGAGGGGTAACTTGGTGAAGGAGAAGCATAATGGAGGATTATCATGACACTTTGGAGTTGATAAAACAGTAGTGTCAGTGAGTGAAAATTACTTTTGGACACAAATTCATAAGGATGTTAGGAGATTTGTGCAAAGTTGTAGAGTTTGTCAAGTTGCAAAAGGGAGTAGTTAGAATGTTGGATTGTATAAGCCTTTGACAGTTCCAGAAAGACCTTGGGAAGATATCAACATGGATTTCATACTTGGTTTGCTAAAGATATAAAGAGGTAATGATTATGTGTTTGTAGTGGTGGACAAATTTTCTAAAATGGAACATTTCATACTTGTAAGAAGACAATAGATGCAGTGCATGTACGTAGAAAACCTATTTTTCATAGAAGTAATCAAATTGCATGGGTTACCTAGGAGTATTGTTTCAGACAGAGATGTAAAGTTTGTTGGTTACTTTTGGAGAACACCTTGGTAGAAGCTGAAGACAAATTTGAAGTTCAGTTCTACATTCCACCCACAAACTGATGGACAGACAAAGGTACTATATAGGATTTTAGGGAATTTACTGAGATGTCTGGTTGGAGAGAAGACTGGAAGTTGGGATTTAGTCCTTACACAAGCAGAGTTTGCTTATAATAATTCAGTAAATAGGAGTAGCAGAAAAAAAAAAAACCTTTTGAGATTGTTATTGGAGCTCATCCTAGAGGTATATCAAAGTTGAGATATATCAGTATGGAAGATAAGAGTACAAAAGTAGAAGAATTTGTAGAACAGATGACAAAGTTGCATACTCAAGTGAAACAACAATTCAAAGACATGAACCAGAAGTATAAGGAGAAGGAAGATGAAAATAGGAGACATAAGGAGTTCGAAGTTGGGGATGAAGTGATGGTATATTTGAGAAAGAAGAGATTTCTAGTTGGAACATACAGTAAGCTAAAGATGAGAAAGTTTGGACCTTGTAAAATCTTGAAGAAATTTGATTCAAGAAATGCATATGAAGTGGAGCTACCAGAATACATGGGTATATCACCTATATTCAACATTGTAGATCTACATCAGTATCATGAAGCAAAATTTAGTGAAGGCAATAAAGCAGAATTGTAGAGTCAGTTTCCCAAACAATAGTCAAATGAGATTGAAGAGGTTTTAGATGTTCGAGATGGGAGGAAGACTCATGGAACACAGTATAAGGAGTATCTTGTGAAGTGGAATGGTAGAACAGTTGAGGATTCTTCTTAGATTTCCCAGACTGAGGTGGACCATCTTGGTTTTCCTTTAGCCCCAAAAAATTGAGGGGCTCACTTTCCAATAACCCTGGATGTCTCATGCAGGATCATCCTTGGTTCTTGGCAATCTTGAGTCAACCAAAAAATATTTTTCTTTCAGTTTTGTTCTTGTTTTGTTCTTTATCAGTTCATGTTGGTGGATTCTTCATATTCGTGCATTAGCCCCTATGGATCTTTGTGTATCTCGTGGACATGTTCATTTTCCTTATTCCAAGATTTGAGCTTGATTGGATATTTTTTCGGCAAGTTATTGCTTCCAGAATTTCATGGCAATTTCTTGAACTAGCACAAGAATAGTTTTCAAGCCTATCGGTTAATTTGATCATTTGTGGATTGTTCCCGTGACTTGCAGATCTTAACGGTATGATCTTAAATGTTCCATGGAGTGTCCTCAACCTTCATTATAGGTCCACACTTCATTCTATGCACTTGTTGAAGAGTAATTCAAATTTGAAGATGACCTATTCATGCACATGTTACATTTTCTTTCCTTGGATAATGTGATGATCTTTGGTTGACGTGGATGATTCCAAAGTTGTTGATGTGCTATAAAGCTTGTAATCAATCATTTGAAGAGTAGAATTTGTAGAATTAGTTGATTGAGTAGGTTAAGATTGATCTGAATTGTAAGGTTTCAGCTCGCTTATAGGAGCATATTGGAATGTTGTAATTAGGACATGTTTTATCAGGCCTGTGAGCTGAATTTGTAGCTGAATGTTGTTGGTCGAATGTAATTGAGATTTTTTGTTAATGAGAATATTTTCATTTGCATTTTCCTCCATATTTTGTGTTGCTTCATTGTGTTACTCTTGTTGTAGGTCCATATTTTTCTCTTTGAGGACCCTCCTACCATGGTTGTGCTAGTAGCATCTACAAATACTTGATTACACTTCTGGTTAGGCTTAGTAGTCAATCTTCTATCCTTCTAACTAATTTTACACCTCTTCTCTAACTCACATCACAAAATCTATAATGCACAAGTGAAACTGTGCATAATTGCTAAATCACCCTTCTAATATTTGCAACACACATCAACACATCTTATTCACACCAAAATGATATAATTGATCATTTAAATATATATCCACAACTAAGAATTTAATCGCAACATGTTAGATTCAATAAAACTTAAAAATATTTACAACTGATGGATCAAATCATGAATAATATTCAATGTGCATCCACAACGGTCAGTCACAACTTAGCTCAGACCCAAATCAAAATTCTTGAACAAAAAAACATTTGAGTAAACACTCCTTGAATATTCGCAACACGTTATATCAACTAGGTCGGCCACCAAACACTTATGAATAGAAATATATCCAACTAGATCTCCAGAATTGAACACAACTTGATACGAGGCACTGGGATTTTTGAATACACAAAACATACATTGATCAACCTCCCATGAGATCCACAACTCAAAATAACAACATAAAATCTGCATGTGAATCAATGAGCACAAAACTATTGGATGCTCTGTTGTACCTTGACTGTCTTCAATCTACTTGCCGGTATGAGAAAATGATGACATGTGGATCCAATCACCAACTCATTTCTTTTACAACATCAAGAAATCTTGGTTTTTTTGTTCTTTTTTTCTTTTTCCAAAAGGCTAGGGTTTCAAGTATTGGATTGTAACTTGTGCCACTCATTCCCTCATCTGAATTGAATTCAGAAACCAACATGGGATCTTCTTGGATTCTTACATGATCTAGTAAGAACATATTTTTTAACTCCATTCCAGGAATAATTAGTATATTTCTTTCTAAGATCAATTTTCTTGCTTCTTGGGGGCTAACATTAATTAATTTAATCCTAAGCTCTTCAAGAGTTTGGGAAAAAATCTGGTCATGTTGCGACTCCCTAGTGCACATCTTATTAAGTTGGAGTCTCTCCTCAAATTATTTCATTTTCATCTTAAACCAAAAATCCTTAAACTTGGGAGTTTGAATAAATTCATCATCTTTAATAAATCTAAGGGAAACAATCACCCTTTCATCATCATGCACTTCTTGATCATTATGCCCATGTACATCCACTATTTCTTCTAGGTTTTTAGCATTAGTTTCAAGCTTAGGCGGTGGCTGATCAACTTCATCATCTTTAAAATTGAAAAGTACATCGGCTACCTCTTTAGTATCCCCTACTCCTTCACTTATTTCATATGCTAGTAAGGGGGCCACTCCATGTGTCTTCTGACTTTTAGGAATTGGTTGCTCAAGGGATGCTTCTGATTGTATTGTGGTAATGTCTGGTAGGGACTCTGTAATTACAATACCTCTTGGTTTGATGAGTTTCTTAGAGGGTTTCGAAGACTGGCACTTGAGTTTTTTTTCTAGTTCAACATATAATATTTCAAAGTTGTCAATTATTACGTTCATCCTTTTGATAGGATCCTTTTCTTCAACATAGAATCCTTGGAATCCAGTGTCCCTCTTCTTCTTCTCCTCCTCAAGACTCTTTATGATTTCCCACTTCCTCTTCCCCTGAAAAACTTCATCAAGTGTAATGCAATTTCTTATTACATCTTCTTCGTAATCCATTACATGGGTAATCCCAGCTTTAGTGAGAAGTGTTTTCTTTATAAAATTAATATTCCCTTCAAGATCAAAGACCCTTTTTCCTCATGACTTCGATGAATACCGCATCTTCAAATAGTTCTATAGTTCTTCAAATGTCCCCCTTTTTTCTCTTTTCATAACATCCTGCTCCATCCATAACATTTTCCACATAAATTCTAAAAATTCAATTTGAATAGAAACAAATTTAGGTAAAACATGTGGGGCTAGAGGATACCCATAGACCCTTACTACTGTTTGGTCTGCTAAGAACTAGTCACCAAAATTGTGAGTGTGTCATTGCTCTAGATTCAATGCTAAAGGTATTAATACTTGCATTATTTTATTAGGAAATCTTGGTTAAATATGACCAAGAGAAGCCATGACCTTTACTATGAAATCATCATGAAATATTACATAATCACTATTTTTACATCTACTATCTCAGATGTAACACCAATTTTGTACAGGTAACCTATTCCCTTCATCATTAGTCATTCCCAAACACATTCTTTAGTCCATCTATTTATGTTTTGGTACAATATTAAATGACACAGTAGAGAGAATTTCCTATAAGTGATGGGAGCTAAGTTCTCTCTTTCTTGTAAAAATCCCTCATGTAGCCCTTTCTCAATTTTAGCAGCAAAGTCATACTCAATGTTAATTTCAAGATTTTGTATCCTCGTTGCCATCATCATGAGATATGTTGGAATCCTCTCTTCAACATCTATTCCAAGCACTTGGCACAAGGAAAAATAAGTTCTTTTGAAATATACTTGGAAGTATTATATGGAAAATGGCTCATTTTGGGAGGGGAGGATAGGTATCCTCCTATTGTTTACACCCTTTTTCATGTGTAAAGGAAGTTCATCACCCTTTTAGGTTTTTCTCAATTTTCTATAATCCTCCTCACTTTTGTCGAAGTTGATCTTAGTGAAAGCTTGCTTGTTTAACATAAAACACTCTATAATTGCTTCTTTAGTCAACACCACTAATGGTGAACAATTTGGAATTATTATAGTCCTAGTAGCAAGGTGATCATATTGTGCCAATAATTTAATCAACTCAACATCTACGAAGACATTTGAGACTATCAATTTGGAAAAATCGAAGATCCAAGGATTCAAAACTAGTATCTTCTCAACCCTTCTTCATAGAAGCATCGAAAAAAATCCCACCCAAAGATAGGGATAATTGGGTCTCTACATCCATGGGCTATATCTTTAAACACCTTTTTGAATCCTTTGTCTACATAATTAGGTAACACATCTAAAATGGATTTTTGTAGGGACTTCTTTGATTTAGAAACTATGGAATCTTCCTTTTTACTCACATGTTGAATTCTTTTGGGTGGCATGATGAAGAATTTACTCCTTGATTTTTTAAATTTCTATTTGTAGAATCAAATTAAGTTCTTATACACTCTCTATAGAGGGTTTCTATGAACTTACCTAGTGAAATAATAGCTATAGAGTTTTCCCGCTTGAACTCCCTTACCTCCAGTACGCTGAGCTTTTTGAATGGTTACCAAAATGTCATCAAGTCCCAAGTAATACTTGTTGAGCTTAGTCACATCACTATTAATGTCAATTCATGCAAAATATTTCAAAATCTGCCCATATTTCGAGTTTGAATACATGTCGTTGATCTTGGGAAATTGAACGATGTAATCATTTAATGATTTAATAGCTTGTACCGCAATATTGTTATGTCATTTAAAGACAGTTGTGGGGTAGCGTTAGCAGTACCACCACCCTATGCACACCCCTTTGGACTCCTGCAAGATGGTGGGTTAATTCTAGTGGTTCACCTCTATACCACTCTGTCATATATGATCGTTGTAGGGTAGTGGTAGAAGTACCGCCACCTCGCACACACCCCTTTGGACTCCTGTGGGACAATGAGCCAACTCTAGTAGTTGAGTGATTGTTCACCACCATACTACAGTGTCATTGTTTACCCATCACAGGGTTGCAGTTTACTTTAGTTGTTAACATGTTCTCATTGCCACCCATCAGTATTTATATTTGGTTGCCACGGTATTGCGGTAAGAATTTGTACATTGGCCTATATGTCCCACCATCCCATGCATACCTCTATTGACTATTGCAATAATGCGGTATTGGATTTTATTATGAATGTAGTATTTTAGATATCATTTTATTGAAAAGATTGAACAATTTTCTAATTTTATAGACTCTTAGTTTTAGTTTTCAGTGTCAGTCAGAACTAAGAGATCATTTCTTTTTTTGTATGTGCAGGATCATGATGGGCCAAAAAGTGGTGGTATTATGGGTATGTGTAGGGTATGTCACTGATGACATTTTTTTACCCAAAATTGATGAAACGAAAAGGGTTTTTAAAGGAGATTCTCAGATTTCCACCAATATAAATTATCCTTTACTTTGAATTTAATAAATAATTATTATTCATTTTCTATTTAAATTATGACTAAAGTCCCGATTGATAGGCTGATTGAAAAACATCTATAGCTTTCAAATGGTATCACATTTTTTGAATCTACAACATGTGTCACATTCTATACTTCACATACTATAGGATTTTTAAAAAATGAATTTCATGAAGTTTTGACCAAGTTAAGGTGGTCAGACATACAAGTTTTTTATATTTTTTAAAATTTGTAATAAAAAATTCATAATTAATTATTTACTTGGTAAAAAACTACAAAAAAAATGAATCACATTGGGACATGATTCATTTACTTATATCTAAAATCTTATAAAAAATATTATCCTTTTATTGTGGTTAGGGTGGTTAGATAGACACCTACTTATTTTTTCCCTGAAATTTAAGTGCTAGTGCATTGAAATTTCAAATTTTCACCAAATAGATTTTTAAAAATAAAATAAACCTAGTATTTTAGAAACTACATTCAATTTTTTACATATTCTATTCTTACATATTTTTGAAATAATATAGATAACTTATTAAAATTTTTACATCAAGTTGCCTAACTCTAATTTTTCTGAATTTTTCACCACTTAATGGCTTGTTTTTTCCATGATGATCATGCACATACCCTTAATATTAGGCCCAACCATATAATTTCCAATCTTGGCCCCTTTTCCAAACTTTATATATTTACCACAATAGGTAAAATATTCTCCATTATAACGTGATAGTCATAGGTCTTGAGACCTCTTAAGTCATTAATGTCAATTTGACTTCTAATACTACTACTTACATATCCAGTGGGAAAGTGAGTCTAAAACATCAACTGTAAGAATTGTGCACGTTGTTCCTTTGTCCAAACATACAGAGCTCTAGGTTTTCTATATTTTTCAACCCAAATATTTTAACGAATCTTTAGTTTTTGAAAGTCTTCATGTGATGAAATAATATAAAAAGCACCAAAAAGAGTTTCTATAATAGAATAGGCTATATTTTTCTCATTATGCATAAAGTCAACAGTATGCCTAATAGCTATATCATTAAAGTATGGAAACTTATAGAATATGCACAACCTTTTTACACCACTTTTATTACATTGATCATATCTACTACCAGTAATCCCATCATTTTCAAAAAATTACACTTTTTTGTCCATTCTTAACAATGTAATCACCTGTTATTAGCAATGGTTCTTCACGATTCTCTTCTTTACCATTGAACCATATTTTTTGTTGATGATATGGATGATCCATTTTAAGGTAAGCATGATGTCCACAATAGATACACTTACACAAACTTCTTGAGTGTCTCACAAAATCCTTAAAGTTGCAAGTAGGGCATCTATGGTATCCATGAACACTAAGATGATAAAATGTGCCATATTGATGCAGAGTGTCAAGGATAGAAAACATCCAACTATGATGGCAAAGACACTCAACTTAAATTCTTCTATCAAACACTCTTACATGGAGCCTTAAACTCCATTACTCCTTAAGAGATCAACCCTCTCACACCTAGGGTTCACAACTTAGATCTCTTACAGACCTTGGAAACATTGAATCATGTCTTTTTGGATTATAATAAGGTGTAAAAACTTCCTAGCACTTAGGTTTCAACAAACTTCCACAAACTATGGTGAATTACACACTTTTCTCCCTTAAGGCTAGTAGCCTTACCCGATAGGACAGTCAATATAAAATACACATGGAGGACTTTCAAGACACCAAACCTATGGATTTAGACATCCAAAATGGACCTCTACCAAGTCTCAATACCTTTTCCCATGAATTTCAAGACACAAACCACAATAAGACATTCTACCGCTGCTCCAAGAGACCTAATTCACAGACCTACACCTAGGTCTTGACTATCTAGGCTCTCCCCTTCACCAAAAAGACAAAAATAAAATTCATATAGGCTTTCCACACCTGTTACCATCATTCCTAAGTGCCTCTTAAACAAATTCTTTAGAATCAAGCAAAAACTCACTTTTTTGCTTGTCAATTAGGCTTGCCACATAGAAATGTCAAGCCAAAAACATTGAAGCACTTCCTCCAATGAGCCTTCCATTCTCTAGTACCTTGATGACATAGTATTAAAGCCTCATATATTCCATCCCATAAGGATTTTTCCACTTTAAAACATGGGAATGGAACAAATCCACATTTTTCTCTCAAAACCCTGATTTTAAGGGTTTTCAGACCACTCGGGAGTAAAATTAAGATATCTCCCTTATTACTCAATGAAATATCACCACTCCAATGCCAAACTAAATATTATTCAATTTCCTTTCCAACTATTACACAATTCAAGCATAAAACAAAATGTACAGACCATACAAAGTATGAGATCAACAAATTCTACAGGAAAAACATGGGGTTTGAGACCACCCGGTAGTAAAATGGGGATATCTCACTCAATTATCAATGAGATCACACCATTCCAAGGCCAAAAGAAATTTTATTCAATTATATATCCAAAAATTATAGGCTTAGAGCATGGAACAACACATACAGGCCATACAACGTACGAGATCAGCAATTTCTTTATGAAAAACATAGAAAATAACAACTTCTTCTTAGAAACTCCTTCCAAACTTGTTCAACAACCTTGCCTCAACCAAGAGAGGCATATTTGAAGCCTCCTAAATACCTCCAATGTCCTCCAACTGCCATTTTAATTAGTTTTTTGTTGGAAAAATAATTAGACTTCATTTTTTTTACTCTTTAATGCCTAATTAAGGCAATTTAGACAATTTTCACCAACTTGCCTACAAGGATGCTTCCAAAATATGTGAAAGGAATCCAAGCCAACTAAAATGAGCAAGGTGACTCCCCTCAAGTGTCTAGTTACATCAAGGCATCCTTATTTCATTAATTTTCCAAAATGCACTAGACTTACAAAGGAGAATGGAGACCTTGTTTGTACAAAAAGTTGGTCATCAAGGCCAAAACTCCACTAAATCCCTAGGAGACATATTACAAAGAAATGATATGGTCCATGAGACTTTATTCCAACATTAAACAAAGAAACAAAACATAAAAAATGATTCTAGGTCCCTTAGACCCATGGGTGCTCATGCACCATACTCCTAAGCAAGAAAAAGATCTCAAGTTCTCTTTGAGATCAGGTCTTCTACAATAGTTCCATGTTGGGTAATGTCAGTTTTAGACATCCAAGTGGCATCCTCTTTAGGTAGACCTTGCCACTTAACCAAGTACTCCTTGTAGACCTTCTTTCTAGTCCTCTTTATCTCCTTGGCATCTAGGATGTATTCAAGAGTCAAAGGTTGGATGGGGGTAGGTCCTTTACCTAATCTTCATCCTCCATTGATGTTATACCTACTTCATTACCTCCATTCATAGGAGCTTTGAAAGGATAGAAATCAGAAACATTAAAGATAGGAGATATTTCCACCCTAGGAGGTTGCTCTATTTCATAAGCATTTTGGCCAAACTTGTCGACCACCTTGCAAGGTCCTATCTTCATCATCATGAGTTTAGTATACTTTCCCTTTGGAAGTCTCTCCTTCTTCAGGTGAACCATCACCAAATCTCCAAACTTGAATTGAATATCCCTTTTCTTCAAATCTGCCTTTTCTTTGTACTTATCAACATTATTTTGTAGATTTTCCTTCACTTGTTGATGGATATCCCTGATTGTAACAACAAAGTCCTCTCCTTCAAAACTTCTCCTATCAACTCCTTGTAGATCTCTCAATTTTATAGACCCCTCTAGGGTGGATGCCATAGACTACTTCAAAAGGGCTCCTACCAATGCTCCCATTCATGGAGTCATTGTATGCAAATTTAGCCTGAGGTAAAATCAGATCCCAAGCTTGTACATGATCCTTGGTAAGGCATCTTAAGAGATTTACCAATGATCTATTCAACACTTCAGTTTGTCCATCTGTTTGGGGATGGTATGCAGAGCTTAAGGACAAATTTGTGCCAAGTTTCTTCCACAAGGTCCTCCAAAAGTGACCTATGAACTTAGAATCCTTGTCAGAAAGAATACTTAAGGGAAATCCATGTATTCTAACAACCTCCTTAAAGAAGAGACCTGCTATACTAGATGCATCATTGGTGTATTTACAAGGAATAAAATGAGCCATCTTACTAAACCTATCAACCACCATAAAGACACTATTAAAACCTCTTTGGGTTCGAGGCAGCCCCAATACAAAATCCATACTTACACTCTCCCAAGGCCTATTGGGAATGGTGAGTGGCTGACAGAGCCCTGCATTTGATGAAGTTCCCTTTTCTCTTTGATAGATTGTACATCCCTCTACATACTTTCTCACATCCACTTGCAGCCTTGGCCAGTAGTAGAACATCCTCACTTGTTCTAAGGTCTTATCAAGACCAAAATGGCCTCCAAGACTCCCACTGTGTTTCTCCCTTATAATATTCTCCTTAATTGAGCATTTAGGCACACAAAATTGACTTCCTTTGAAGAGAAAACCATTCTGCAACAAAAAATCAGAGTATTCACCATGAAAAGTATTCAAATGTTGATAAAAAACGTTGTATACCTCCTTAAAATCAGCATCTTCATGATACATGTCTTTCAATGCATCAACCCCCATGCTTTGGAGTTGGATATCTTGCACTACAAGTGCCCTTCTACTGAGAGCTTATGCCACCTTATTTGCTTGGCCCTTCTTATGCTTTATTGTGAATGTGTAGGCTTGTAAAGACTCCAACCACTTCATGTGCCTATGATTGAGTTTATCCTGTCCATTCAAGAAACTCAAAGCATGATTATCAATATAAACAAAAAATTATTTAGGTAACAAGTAGTGCCTCCACTTTTTGAGGTCTTGGACCATAGCATATAATTCCAAATCATAGGAAGAATACTTCATCTTTGCTTCATTCAGCCTCTTACTAAAAAATGCAACCGGTCTTCCTTCTTGGCTCAAGACAGCCCCTATTGCTTGGTTACTAGCATCACACTCAATGGTAAAAACATTATCAAAATCATGGAGTACAAGTATAGGTTGTTGTGCTACTCTCTTTTTCAGATATTCAAACCCTTTATTAGCCTCATTGGTCCAAGAAAACTTACCCATATTACCTCCTTTGTTGGTGTCCAAGATGGGTACACAAATTTGACTGAAGTTCTTGATGAACTTTCTATAAAAGCTTGCAAGTTCATGAAAGCTTCTCACATCTCCCATTGATTTTGGTGTTGGCCAAGTAATAATAACATCCACCTTTGAAGGATCCATCTTCAAACATCCCTTGGAGATGACAAATCCAAGGTACACTAGTTCTCCTTTCATAAATTCACACTTTTCCATGTTGATCAGTAGCTTCCCCTCTTGTAACCTCTTCAATACCATGTTAAGGTGCTTCAAATGTTCTTCTTTAGACCTGCTAAACACAAGAATATCATCTAAATAAACCACAAAAAACTTTCCAATGGAAGGTTTCAATACCTCATTCATAAGGTGCATAAAGGTGCTAGGGGAATTTGACAACCCAAAGGGCATCACCAACCATTCATAGAGGCCCTCATTAGTCTTAAAAGTTCTCTTCCATTCATCCCCCTCTCTGATCCTTATCTGATGATAACCGCTTTTCAAATCAATCTTGGAAAAGTAGGATCCCCCTGCTAGGCAATCCATAAGGTCCTCCATCCTTGGCATTGGGAACCTATATCTAATTGTGATCCTATTAATGGCTCTTGAATCAGTGCAAAGCCTCCAATTCCCATCCTTCCTTGGTGATAGGATAGTAGGAAAACATGGGATCAAACTCTTTCTCACTAGCCCCTTATCCAACAATTCTTGCGCTTGTCTTGCAATCTCCTCATTTTGAGCAGGTGTCATTTTGTATGCACACTTGTTGGGCAACGTAGCCCCTAGAATCAGATCAGTATGGTGGATTATATCCCTAATGGGAGGTAGGGAACTAGGTAGTTCATTTACTGTTATGTCCTTGTAGCTTTCCAACAACTCTTGGACTTCTCTAGGTACATCTTTCTCCTTCCTTGTGGGAAAATCTACTTCACTCTTTGGTTTCATAATCAGGAAGAATCCTCTTCCTCCACTTTCCTTCAAGGTCTTAATGAACTCCTTCTCACCCACCATCAAAACACTAGGACCTTCATGCTTTTCCTTGTCTTCTTCTATGAGAGGTGTGAGGTTGTAAGTCACCCCATCCTTCATAATGGAGTATGTATTCTTCTCCCCATCATGCTTGGCCTTCCTATCAAACTACCAAGGCCTCCCAAGCAGCAAGTGGCACACATCCATAGGGATGATGTCACATAGGATCTTGTCCTTGTATGACCCAATGTTGAATTCTACCCATACTTGCTCTTTCACCAAGACCTATTGTCCTTTACTAAGCCATGAAACTTTGTATGGGTTAGGATGAGAAATCCTTTTCAAATTCAATTTTTCTACCATCTCAATTGAAGCAAGATTATCAATTGATCCTAAGTCCACTACTATCTTACACACCTTACCTTGTACCTTGCAATTGTTTCTAAAGAGTGCCTTCCTTTGTGGGGGTTCTTCATGGATTGGTGCCTTGAGTAATGCTCTCCTAATCATCAAGTTATCTCCAACTTTTGATGTGAGGTTTAATGTAGGAGAGGTCACACTTTCTTCATCTTCATGTACCAATTGATTCCTCCTCTCTCCACCATGAGAGCTTGATCCTTTCTTTTTAGGGCATTTGAAGGATGGATGCCCAGGTTGGTTGCAAGTGTAACACCTCCCTGAAAACTGATTAGAACCTCTCCCTCCATTAAATCTTCCTCTACCATTGGGTCTCCTACCCCTAAATCCCCTCTATTGCTTGAGTCTCCACTTGATTTATTAGGATTAGACTCCTCTTGATGTTTTTGGGACTGATTTATGCCCCAAAAACTGCCTCTACCTCTAAAATTCTTGCCCCTTCCTCCACTTTGTTGCTCTTGTTTCCTTTTTATCTTCTCTTCGGCCTTATGTGCAACTTGTATACAATCCTCCATGGTTTTAGGAGTAACCAAACTGATCTCATCTTGTATGTTGAGCCTTAGGCCATTGATATACCTGGCCACTTTTCCTTCTCACTCTCTACATGTTCACATCTCATGCTCAACTTGTAGAATTGCTCGGTGTAGGATGAAACATCCATGTATTTTTGTTTTAGATTCTGCCTCTTTTTGAACTCCTGCACCTCATAATCAACAAGAATGAATAGTTCCTTCAACCTATGAACCATCCTATCCCATGAGTTGATCATGGACTTACCCATCTTCACCCTTTCTCCTTGGATGAAAATCCACCATGTCAAGGCCGATCCCTTCAACTTTTTTTTGGAAAAATTTACCTTCTTATTCTTTTCCATTTCCTTATATTCAAAGTAATTATTCAATGCCTCTACCCACTCTAACACTTCTTCCACATCCATCTTTCCATTATACACCGGTAGATCCATCTTCACTTCAAAGGAATCTCCTCTTGACACTTGCAATGCTTTAAGGATTCTTCTCTCATGAGGGGGTATCTCTTCACCTTCTTCACCCTCTGGATCTTCTTCAGAGGAACTCTCTTCCTCAATGGCCACTCCTCTCCTTTTTTTCATTTCTTTTAAGGGTTCTATCTCTTCTCTCAAGGCCTTCAAATCCTTTCCAACCATCGATCCAGATTTTGGAGGTATAATGAATTCCTTTCAATAGGTACCTACAATCAGGATTTGATACCACTATGATGCAGAGTGGTAGGGATAGAAAACACCCAACTATGATGGCAAAGACACTCAACTTAAATGCTTCTATCAAATACTCTTACATGGAGCCTTAAACTCCATTACTCCTTAAGAGATCAGCCCTCTCACACCTAGGGTTCACAACTCAGACCTCTTACAGACCTTGGAAACATTGAATCATATATTTTTGGATCAGATTAAGGTGTGACAACTTCCTAGCACTTAGGTTTCAACAAACCTCCACAAACTATGGTGAATTAGGCACTTTTCTCCCTTAAGACTAGTAGCCTTACCCGGTAGGATAGTCAATATAAAATCCACATGGAGGACTTTCAAGACACAAAACCTATGGATTTATATATCCAAAATGGACCTCTACCAAGTCTCAATACCTTTTCCCATGACTGTCAAGGCACAAACCACAATAAGCCATTCTACTGCTGCTCCAAGAGACCTAATTCACAGACCTACACCTGGGTCTTGACTATCTAGGCTCTCCCCTTCACCCCAAAGACAAAAATAAAATTCCTATAGGTTTTCCACACCTGTTACCATCATTCCTAAGTTCCTCTTAAACAGATTCTTCATAATCAAGAAAAAAATCACTTTTTTGCTTGTCAATTAGGCTTGCCACATAGAGATGTCAAGCCAAAAAAATTGTACCACTTCCTCCAATAAGCCTGCCATTCTCCAGTACCTTGAGGACATAGTATTAAAGCCTCGTATCTTCCATCCCACAAGGATTTGGCCACTTTACAACATGGGAATGGAATAAATCCACATTTTTCTCTCAAAACCCTGATTTTAAGGGTTTTCAGACCACCTGGGAGTAAAATTAAGATATCTCCCTTATTACTCAATGAAATCTCACCACTCCAACTCAAAAATAAATATTATTCAACTACCTTTCAGACCATTACACGATTCAAGCATAAAACAAAATGTATAGACCATACCAAGTGCGGGATCAACAAATTCTACAAGAAAAACATGGGGTTTGAGACCAACTGGTAGTAAAATGGGAATCTCACTCAATTCTCAATGAAATCACACCATTCCAATGCCAAAAGAAATTTTATTCAATTATCTATCCAACCATTATAGTATTAGAGCATGGAATAACATATACAATTCATACAACGTACAAGATCAACAATTTCTTTATGAAAAACACAGAAAACAACTTCTTCTTAGAAACTCCTTCCAAACTTGTTCAACAACCTTGCCTCAACCAAGAGAGGCATATTTTAAGCCTCCTAACTCCCTCCAATGTCCACCAATTTCCATTTGAATCATTTGGCTGTTGGAAATATAATTATACTTCATTTTTTTTACTCTTTAATGCCTAATTAAGGCAATTTAGACAATTTTCACCAACTTGCCTACAAGGATGCTTCCAAAATATGTGAAAGGAATCCAAGACAACTCAAATGAGTAAGGTGACTCCCCTCAAGTGTCTAGTTACATCAAGGCATCCTTATCTCATTAATTTTCCAAAATGCACTAGACTTACAAAGGATAATGGAGACCTTGTTTGTACAAAAAGTTGGTCATGAAGACCAAAACTCCCCAAATCCCTAGGAGACCTATTAAAAAGAAATGAAATGGTCCATGAGACCTTATTCCAACATTAAACAAAGAAACAAAACATAACAAATGATTCTAGGTCCCTTAGACCCATGGGTGCTCCTGGACCACATATGCAGGAAGATCATGAATTATGAACAATAAGGAAACTCTTAAAGTGAATTTGGTTGAATGATTGTCCCTTAAAGATTGAATTGCTTTAATTAATTTCCAAAATTCCATTAAATCATCATATAATGGCTCTAGATAAGCATCAATTGTATCTGAAGTCACACTTTTCTACCCTAGTATAATCAATGATAACATTAAGAAAAATGATTTAGTTGCTAACCATGGAGGCAAGTTATAATATATTAAAAAACACTGGCCAAGTTTACCATTTAGTACTTTGATCTGAGAATGGGTTCACCCCATATAGAGCCAAATCAAACCTTATATTACGAGGATCTTAAGAAAAATCAATCCATCTATTATCAAATTCCATCCATGTCTTACAATTAGGCACATGTTATTGTTTTCATTAGTGCTCTTATTTTGGGCACGCCATTGCATAAGTTTAGTAATGTCTTTACACTTATACATTCAAAGTAATCATGGGATTATCATAAAGTGGCGAAGAACCTTTCTAGGAACCACAATTGATTTCAACCCTTCTCTATACATCGCTTCATGACATTTCAGACATTCACTCTCACTTGCAAGATTCTTACAAAATAATACACAACCATTCACACATGTGTGGATGTTTTGATATGCTAGGCCTAGCTTAGTGATTTCCTTTCTACATTGACTTTGTTTTGTTGGAAATGTGGAGATAGTTGGTAACAACGAACTTAATAATGCCAATAACTGATCTACACTCTCATTTGTCCAACCAAATACCACTTTCAAGTTAAGAATTTGAAGGATTGTTGGAAAATGACTTAACCCACAATTAGCATACAAAGGCTTTGAAGCATCCTCCATCAACTTGGCCCAATCATTGTTTAGACCCTCGTTCAACATTCTATCAACTTCAAACCCTTTGTCTAACATTGCTACCTCTTCAACTATGTTTGGTACCACTTCATCTATGTTTGTTGCTTCTTCATCTCTCACACTTTTCCATTCTATCATATCTTCATAATAATTGACATTCCAAGGGCTTATACCACTATGCCCATATCTTATCATATGTCGATAAATCTAACTTCTTTTTTTCACCTTTCCACCAAGATAATCATTACATGGACATGGATATTTGTCCATGTCATGCTTATTGGCTATTCTCTCATCAAATTCATGATATTTCAACCTTTGTTGATCCTTCTATAATGTTCTACACATAGCAACAAAAACTGTAGACTAAAAGACAATAACAATTTTTTTAATTGAAAGGAATTTCCATAGCAATAGAGTTATAGAGAGCAAATAAAATAGAGAGTTTAACTAATGAATTGTAAAAAATAGATTTTTGTAGTTTATATTCAAATTTTTGATTGCATTGCATTGCACATCTTTCAAACTCAAAGCATTACTTCACATTGCATAACTAATAACTAGATGCTGATAGATGAAAAAAAATTAATTACAATATATTTTTTACAAAGTCAACCTAAGCAATTATGCAATTACTTCACATTGCATAAATGTTTTAATTAAAATTTAGAAGAATAAGATGGGTTTGTCAAAGAGTGTGAAAAAATATATTTGATGCATTTTCTTCTAACATATTGAGCTCAATGTTCCTAAAATTTATATACAAATACATAAATAAAGTACAACTATTATCTTGTGTTGAATGATAAGAAGCAAACTTTTAATAAACAATATTTGAAGTTTATTATCCAGTATTTAGTAATGTATTTCTACAAACAATGATTAAAAATGAATAACATTGCCATGAATTCTTTCATTTCATCCATCTTAGACAAGGACCAAATGAAAGAATTCATGGCCATGTTATTCATTTTTAATCCTTGCAAATATAGAAATACATTACTAAATACTAGATCATGAACTTCAAATATTTTTTGTTAAAAGTTTTCTTCTTATCATTCAACACAAGATAATAGTTGTACTTTATTTATGTAATTGTATATAAATTTTAGGAACATTGAGCTTAATATGTTAGAAGAAAATGCAACAAATATATTTCTTCGCGCTCTTTAACAATCCTATCTTATCCTTCTAAATTTTAATTGAAAAATTTATTCCAAGAAGGGTGTTAATAACTAGGAGCAGCTGCCAATTGCATTTGCTTGTCATAGCATTCCATGAGACCACATTTCTTTGGGGCATTTTTTCAAAAAGTTCACTGCCTTGTCTATGCTACCACTTTTTTTTCTTAATTAAAAGGAATATAAGCCTATATATTATATATAATATAATAAGAGAGGTGCATCAGAGTGTATGCTGCTTAGGAAAAATGCCAAAGATAATTATAATTTATCTACAACCTGATAATTTAAAATGCCTCTGTGACTACATGTAGATAATACAAATTTCTAAAATTTGACAAGTTTATAGCTAATATCCATAGACAGATAAAACTATCCAAAAAAACTTTAACACAAATAGGAATGAGCAACAATGAACACCACAACTTCTAAGTAGCATTCATGGAAACTGTTGGTTCCCAAATCAACATATGCAATGAGTCCTAAAGAGTAGCCACTCTCTCATATTCCAACTCAATGGGTTGATATGGCCAACAAACGGGAGAGTGAATAAAATACCCCTTTCTCCCTTGCACTTCAGACTCTATTAAACCTAGGAGGGTGATCCCAATAGTGTGCTTTCAGATACTTGTGTGCCAAAGTATCAAACACACAGTGAATAGATGAATCAACTTTATATGCTTAATAGACACAATACTCTAAAGGATTGGCTAACCTATACAATAATGCCTAATTTAAACATGAGAAATGTAACTCATTAAACTCCTCACACAAATGAACTAAGAATTAAATTTAATTTGATTTAAATTTTTGATCAGCTGCTAAATTAACCACGAGACTGAAATAGGAATAACACACTTAGATCAGTACTTTATCCATTGGGACGGAGTCAATTTCAATATCTGTGAAATTTGATAACAATTTAATACATAGAATCATTCAAGCTTTGAAGATACTACATTACAGTATTTCAACATAATATCTCAACCATAACTTCTTATTAGAATCCTAGCACTCAGCCTAACATAAACCAGTAGCTTCACTCAAGCATTTACATACATTCTTCGAATGGACAAGCAAGAATAAAACTAAACATCCATTAGAATTCAATGGAGATGAATAAATAACCCTTGATTATGTTATTCATAAATTATAAAACCAGTACATAGGAGAAAAAATGGCCTTTAAATTGTACTATTCAATACTTTCTTGCCAGTATTGCAATCAAAATTACTTAAGTATCAACAAACTCCAACCTAAAACAAAACCTTTGAAATGTTCTCTCTTCCTATTACATTATTCTCTGTGATTAATTACCAAACAACCTCTCTCAAATGAGGCAAAAAGACAACACTTAAGGAAAAATCAAAACCCTAAGTGGAGATCTCCTAATGACATCTGGCACATTCAGGTCCACAGATCAATAAATGCCTTTGCTTGCAGAACAATCTTCAACCTACTCTCTATTTTCTTGCTCCTCACACTTGATTTTCCCTATGATTCATGCATCTTGTTTTTTCCTTGTAAAAAAAATATTCCCTTCTCAAGAAGCTTCATACCTCATTATTTGCCCTACCTTCACTTGAAAATCCCGTGCAAACATTTTACCTTGTTGTAAAAACTCATTTACTGGCTTTATTTTCACTTAGAAGTGAAAAGATTAACTTATGAGTCAAAACCCATTTACCCAGTTGTTAAAAATGCATTTGAAAGTTACATTTTAACCTTCATTGTAGGTAAAAAATTTACCCATATGTTGAATATAATTTTTGGGTCATGAAAAAATAGTTTTCTGGCATTTTTTTCCTTACTGGCAGCCAAAAAATGTATAAAAATTCATCCAAATTGCTTCCCAGGAAATAAAAATAGTTTAGGTAACTTTCTGGAGCATAAAAGAGCACTTTGTAGCCTGTACATATGTTTAAAAATCAACGGGAAGCCAAAAAATGTGATTATGTTTTTTGGTTTAATTTCCCCCCAAAGAATAGTAAAGATGCCTTTTGATATATTGAAGAACATTAAAATCTGCCCTACAGATTTTTCATCACTTAGACCAAGCCATCGTTGTTTTCTATTTTCTCCTCCCATCCAAAATGGAGATGAGTGATGTTGTAAAAGATAAATAAATTTTCAATAGTTTACCCACAACCATCGCTCAAAATAAGTCATCACTGATTGCAAGAGATAAATAAATCTCACAATAGAGTTGTGCGATGGAACTTTGAGCCATCTCTGATTTGATCTCATTCCTCCATCCCAAAATGGAGATGAGGGATGTTGTTGTGAGAGTTGCAGATTTGTCGTGATCTATCAAAAGAATAGGGAGCAAGAATTAATCTTGCTTTTTATATTAACATTTGAAAAAGTTTAATATTTTCCCTTTTATGTTTACTACAACCATTGCTCAAACTTGACCATCGTTAATTGCCTCCATTTTTATTTAGAACTGGCGATGAGCAATGGAGATGGAATTATTGTTGCCTTGCATATGTGAGAATTTGCTTCACCCAATAAGAAACAAAATTTAAACTTTCTCTTGCACAAAAACATTTGAAAATGTACCTTTTACTGTTCACGTGTATTAAATAAATACCAATCGAAGAGACCAACACTTAGGAGAGACCATCTCTCATGGCTTTGTAAAGAAGACCCACCAATTGGTGATGGGCGATGGACACAACAGCTATCGCTCATCGCTAATTTAAACTCAAAATCTCCCGTGAAATAGAGATGTGTGATGAAATGTAGGTGAGATCGCTCATCGCCAATTTGATGAGGAAGAGGACACCTCAATCTGCGATGGGCGATGAAGAGGAACTTCCATTGCTGGTCGTATTTCAGCCAATCAAAAGCAAGAATAAAACTTGTTTTCATAGAAAAAAATTGAAATGTATCTTATTTTTTGCACTAAATGCATTTTTCATATTTACACAATGTTTAAAATATTCAAAAATATGTTAAACATAAGTATTTGTAAATTTATAGAAAAAATGCAAATTTTAATTACGCCTGCAACTCAAATAGAGAAATTTCACTGTGCCCAAATGGTGACCCCTAGAGCTGATATGTTTTGCGTGCGGTTATAATCAATTATTTAGAGAAAACCCATTTCCTTAAATTTTGTCCAGTCATGAAGAATCAAGTACCTCCTTTGTAAATTGGCCCCCAGGACGTGTTGGCCACAACAGAAGTACATTAAAATAATATATCAAATGACCTCTGATCTTGATAAAAATGGATCTATAGAGGTTTTAACAAAAAAGAAATGGGTTTTCATTAGATTTTGAAAATTTAAAAAATTTTGGGACAATTTTTGGCCATGTTGCGATCAGAAAGCAATTAAATAACCCATGAGAACTTATCCTGGAAGCCTGAAACTGAGTAGACATGTTACAATTTGAACCAAGAATTCATTTCAACAAAAAACATGGAACAATTCTTCTTGAGGTGAAAGATATTAAATGTCAAAGTGGCTCACTCAGACTATTCAACAATTGCACCTGTTCAAAACCAATTAAAGCTCACCCAGTTGCCACTTTGAAAAAATATCAAATCATTATTTGAGGAGCTACCACTGAAAACACTAGGTCATTTGGGTACACTGTATATGTGTACAAAAAAAATTCCCTTCAATCCACATTTGTGAAAAGATATTGAGAGTCAAACTTAACCACCTTGAAAAGTTTCTAAAATGTAGGTACAAAACAGAGCAAACTGCATTTGCTTTTGGCCTGGTAAAAATAACAAATCTGATCATGAGGCTTTAAAATTAGATCAGGGAGTACATGAATGTAGGGAGAATGGAGAGCAATAATCCATTTGGCATGAAAATCAACTGGCTCCAAATTGTGACCCTCCAGAGTTTGTCACTCAGACAGATTTTGCAGGTGTACTTCTGAGTGTGCAAATCAAAATTTTCAACAGGGGCACTCAAAATTTACAAAATTTGAAGGTGTCATCAATGGCTCTTTCTGTGGACGTCTCTTCCTCAGTGAACAGAGCAAGAATTCAGAATCCTCTGGGAGAGCAAACCATGTGCCAGAAACATTAGGTGAAAGAGTCTCTTTATTTTTTCAATTTTTCATCCTCATTTGTCGGCCCTAGGCCACCAAATGGAAAAGGGAAGTCAGTTCTTAGTTGTGTCAAATACCAATCTATTAAAAAGGTTAATCCCCTTTAACCCATACCTACCTCTACCACACCATAGTAACATTAGTAACTTCATTCTTGCAAAAACAAGTGTTAGGCTACCTTTGAATTCAACTTTACTGGCACATGGAAACCAAATGACATAGGCTGCATCACTGCCACTCATTCCATTTTCCGATTTTGTGGAAAGTGAAAAAATGTGAGGATAGTGATCAAGACCATTTGAAAACACCTCATCCCATTTACCGATTCCCTCACAATGATTAGGCTTAGAGATGACATCATCCTTAAGAAACAGTGTGCAATCTTTCTGTGTGTCAAGCAAAGAGTGCTCACACATTCAAAACTCATCCAAATGAATTCCATCACATGCAAGTTTGTCATCATCCCAACAACACAGCTCAATCATATCACCATATGTCTCAATATCCTAAAAATAAGATTCACGAGCATCCACATATCCATTATCCACATTCAATTCATAACATTCAAAGAATGCATCAACATCCCAAATAGTGTTTCCCACTTCAAGCTCTTACACAAGACTATTAGCATTAGTAATGTTATCACACAAAAAAGTCTTAAGAGCAGGATCAGATGACTCATAATTTACCTCTGTAACAAATTCCTCATAATGACTGTTTAAAACATATTCACTGTTGCAAGAAGTATTATATCCAACACTACCTCCTATTGCATCAACATGACAATCTAAAGCATACTACCTAAGAGAAAACTATGAGTTGCATATCTAGAAAAGAGATCCTCAAATGCATCCATGTGATTGACACAATCACATTCTTCAAGTACAAACTCATCATAAAGAGTGTCATTAGTTGTACTAACATTTATCTCTATATTTTCACTTTCATGTACAACTAATTCAATGCTATCCTCATGCGAACATTCAATGATAACTTCAATGTCAGAAAAAGAAGTAGAAGAAGGTAAAAAATCAAACAAAAGAGGAGTTCCTTGTTTATCATTATCAACACATGCATGCTCCTCATAACCAACCACTTGACCTGATCCATTCAATGAATCACTTGCATACATATCTCCTTCTTTGTTGATATTGTTGCTACAATTAGCAGGCTACCTTCTCCATTGTCAAATTTAAAACCATCAATGGTTTTTTCATAGAAATTGCTCACATATGATTGCTCTAATTGAAAATCATTGCATACTCTATCACTTTCATCTGATATGTTGACATTCTCAAAAGTACTTTTCAAATCAACAAGCTCATCTATCTTATCATCATGAAAGTTTTCATCAATGCTACACTCACTTGTAGAATCAACATGACCAATTGTACCATTTTATTGTTGATTACACATGTCTTCTTCAAACAAGATATTGAGTTCATATACCTCATCATGTTCTTGTGAGCCTTTAGAAATGTTAGCATCATTTTCCTTGTTGGAACATTTTCTATTTGAAGAGATTAATTCTACCTCTTCCACATGAGAGGAATCACAATCACCAGGGATACAAATAGAATTGAAGCCATCGTGATCACCTAGACAATAATACTCTTCAGCTGGTTGCAAACTTTCATTTACAACACCATTGTTCTCATCATGAATACATGAAACTTTGGAATCAACATGATCTTCAACTGTATATTCAAAGTCCATAGAGGAGAAAACACTCTTAGTATCATCTACATCATTGCAACCTTCATTTGCTATCAAAAATATTCTCTCTATTTTTGCATGTTTGGAGCAAATAGAAGAAACTTCAAATGTTTCATCTATCTCTTCATGACCATCATGGCTGCAATCTTCATCTAGGTACATTTCTTCTATAGGTTGCTCGAAAACATCTTCATCACCTAATGATGCATCATTCTTGTCTTCTACTATACCATCTACTTCTATTGGACCAAGTCTTACAAAAGTACCATCACATAATTGAGTTAGAAGATTACTTCCATATTTATCTATCATTTCCTCAATTATTGAAAGTCATTGATGTATGCATTTAGGATTAGGAGGCTTCAAATGAGTTGGCATGGTACTTAGACCTGGCTCAAGTCTTTCAGAAAAAAAATCAATACACACTAATTCATCAAGTCTATTTAATGTTGGTATAGCAAACAAAATCATCATGAATCTATCATGAAAATCATAGGAGGATTCACCCTCAAATATTTTTACATCATATAATGCATCAATAGGTGACATAGGTTCAACCTTATTTTCAGATTTCTCTTCATATTCTTCTTGGGTATGCAAACTTCTTTCTTCAGTCAAGCATTCATTGTCTATTGACTCTTCTTCAAAATAGTCAATGAAATGAATCCTGAGCTCATGCCATGAATATATGGAATGCATTGGTAAACTAGAAAACCAATATTCAACATCATTTTCTAATGTTCTTACAAAAATCTTCATGATAGCATCTTCTTCTACTATTTGACAATCTTCCATTACATCAAGAAAACCTTGTACATAATGTGATACTGATTCTTCAAAACCTCCTCTAAACTTAGGAAAATACTCATTAATTCTTCTTGGGACAGAATGTGGGTAACCTTGGATTTGACTAAAATCCAAAGGGTTGTATCTCTCATTAGAGAATACTTTTATTTGAGGACATTGTTGTGTTCTATGCATGATATTACAACTCGTAGATGGAGAATTGGGACAACAATACATATTTGCAAATAAAATTTATTCTCTCTACAATTATTTAATTCTAATATCCTTTTTAGAATATCCTATTTTCTCATTTCCCTTTCTAGTAGTATCTTGAAATACTGAATAAGGGACAATATTAACTAGAATTTTTTGCTGAAAACCTTCATACAAAGAAATTACAATAGAAAAATACCTGAGAACTATTGCAACCAACTCTTATGATGATGTAGAAATTTATGTAGAGTCGCAATGTCTTTAAAAGAGGAAAAGATCTTCAAGGAGAAGAATTTTGTTTCCAAGATCTAGGTATTTCTAAGTTCTCTCCACCAACAAAGCACTAGACTTCAAGAATACATCAAAAAAATTGCAGCAATCTCCTTTAAGTATGCAAGTCCTTGGATCATTTTTGAAAATTCAATCACTCTTTGAATAATTGGTCTGAAACCAAATATTTCTAGAATTCTCCCTAGTAGAGTCACCAATCTGTTGGTTCCCAAATCAACAGATGCAATGAGTCCTAAAGAGTAGCCACTCTCTCATATTCAGACTCAACGGGTTGATATGGCCACCGAATGGGAGAGTGAATAAAATACCCCTTTCTCCCCTACACTTTAGACTTTATTAAACCTAAGAGGGTGATCCCAACAATGTACTTTCATGTACTTGTGTGCCAAAGTATCAAACAAGTAGTGAATAGATGAATCTCCTTTATATGCTTAACAAACAATACTCCAAAGGATTGGATGGCCTCTATACTAATGCCTAATTTAAAAATGAAAAATGTAACTCATTAAAATCCTCACACAAACTAACTGAGAATGAAATTTGATTTAATTTAAATTTTTAATCAGCTGGTTAATTAACCACCAGACTGAAACATGAATAACACACTTAGATCAGTGCTTTATCCATTGGGACGGAGTCAATTTCAATATTTGTGCAATCTGATAACAATTTAATACATAGCATCATTCAAACTTTGAAGATACTGCATTATAGTATTTCAATATAATATCTCAACCATAAATTCATATCAGAATCTGAGCACTCAGCCTAACATAAACCAGTAGCTTCACTCAAGAATTTACATATATTCTTTGAATGGACAAGCAAGAATAAAACTAAACATCCACTGGAATTCAATGGAGACGAATAAAATAACCCTTGATTATGTTATTCATAATTTATAAAACCAGTACATAGGAGAAAAAATGGCCTTGAAGTTGTACTATTCAATATTATCTTGTCAGTATTGCAATCAAAATTACATAAGTATCAACAGACTCCAACCTAAAACAAAACCTCTAAAATATTCTCTCTTCCTATTACATTATTCTCTATGATTAATTACAAAACAACCTCTCTCAAATGAGGCAGAAGGACAACACTTAAGGAAAAACAAAAACCCTAAGTGGAGATCTCCCAATGACATCTGACACATTCAAGTCCACAGATCAATAATTTTCTATGCTTGCAGAACAATCTTCAACTTGCTCTTCGATTTCTTACTCCTCACGATTGATTTTCCCTATGATTCATGCATCTTGTATTTTCCTTGTAATAGAAAATATTCCCTTCTTGAGAAACTTCATACCTTATCATTTTCCCTGCCTTGACTTGAAAATCCCATGCAAACATTTTACCCTGTTGTAAAAACTCACTTATTGGCTTTATTTTCACTTAGAAGTGAAAAGTATTAAATTTTGAGTCAAAATCCATTTACCTAATTGTTAAAAATGCATTTGAAAGTTGTATTTTAACCTTCATTGTAGGTAAAAAATTTACCCATATGCTGAATATAATTTTTGGGTCATGAAAAAATAGTTTTCAAGCATTTTTTGCCTTACTGGCAACTAGAAAATGTATAAAAATTCATCCAAATTGCTTCCCAGGAAATAAAAATAGTTTAAGTAACTTTCTAGAGCATAAAAGAGCACTTTGTAGCCTATACATATATTTAAAAATCAGTCAGAAGCCAAAAAACGTGATTATGTTTTTTGGCTTAAATTCCCCCCAAAGAATAGTTGAAGATGCCTTTTGATATATTGAAGAACATTAAAATCTGCCCTACAGATTTTTCATCGCTTAGACCAAGGCATCATTGTTTTCTATTTGCTCCTCCCATCCAAAATGGAGATGGGCAATTTGTTGATTTTTGTAGCTCAAAAAGTGGGATATAGATTTTCTTTAAAGCAACTCAAGATTAAATATGCTTTAAATCAATTCAAGTTGGATTTTTAGCAACAGCAGGATTTTTATTCTTTAATAGAATGTTTCCGAGTTTGTGAGGATAAGATAAATCCAAGAGTGATTTTATGTGTAATTAAAGCCAAAGAAAGCAAGGAAAGATTCTTTCCTTGCACGCTAAGTAAAACAACAAGGCTCTATAAAAATAATATTGCTGTAGCAAACTCATATTGTATTTTCGAAAGAAAAGTTTGTTGTTAGGCTGAATCGAAGATCCAACATTTGCAGGTTTTTCCCCGCATTGGGGTTTCCTGGGTAAATTTGTATTATTGTCTTTTTGTGTTTGGCTTCATGTTATTTTTTGCTTCTGCTGTTATTAGTTGTTATTTAATCCAGTGTATTAATTGTTATAAATTAGATTTCTTTTCTATGAATTTATTGTGCAATTAATCTGTAGCTGGGTTATAAGAAATTAACATGGTATCAGAGCTTTAAACTCTAAATACGAAGCCAAGATTTGTGATGTAGATTTCAAGAAAAAAATTAGGTTTTTGTCTCCAGTTCTTTTGTGGCTATGGCAACCAGTGTTCGATACAAGGACAGGCTCGAGGGTGCATCTAACTTCTTGCAATGGAAGGTTCAGATTACATCTATTCTCAAGGAGAACAGGCTGTGGATCTATGCTAGCACAGAAGTGACTCCACCAACAAATGATCCTATTGCCTTAGATTCACATGAAGTCAAAGAGGCTAAGGCTTAGAGGATTATCCTGGATGGAGTAAGAGATCATTTAATTCCTCATTTATCAGGGAAAGACATTTCCAAGGAGATGTGGGATATGCTCACAAAACTTTATCAGAGCGACTATCAGAGTCGTAAGATGATGCTCAAGGAAAAATTACATAATACCAAGATGTCCAAAGGTGAGAGTGTGACCTCTTACTTGTCCAAGCTGACATAGGTCAGGGATGAGGTTGCTGTTGTTGGAGAGACGATTAAAGAAGATGAGTTGGTGTGTACAGCCTTGAATGGTTTTTCAAAGCACTAGGAAGTGTTTGTCAAGTGTATTGTCAGCAGAGATCGACTACCTAATTGGGCAAGACTTTGGGATGATTTTGTTCAGGAGGAGATCCATGAAGGTGCTCGTCAAGGAGATCAGACGAAGAAGGGTCAAGATGAAGAAAATCTTGCTCTTGCAAGCAAGGGTAAGAAGAAGTCCAATAAAGAGCAATCGGAAGGTTCTTCTTCCAAGAGTGGGAAGAAGAAAGATCTAAGCAAGATTAAATGCTTTTGCTACCATCAGATGGGTCACTATGCCAGTTAATGTCCGAATAAGAAAAATAAGGACAAGCAGAAGAAGCAATTTGCTGCTACATCAGAGGTGGACGAGTTTGCATCACAATTTGAGAATGATTTTTCACTCATTGCCTATCTCTCAAGTTCAATTGCCAACAGGGTATGGTATATTGATAGTGGGGCTTCTCGCCACATGATGGGAGTCAAAGAATTTTTTACCAAATTGGAGGAGAAGAAGCTGGATTTCTATATTAAGCTCGGAGACAATGCCAAGTACCATGCAACTGGTATTGGCACCGTCAAGTTTCAGAGGGAGTCTGGAAAACCTTTGTTGGTGGAGGATGTGTTGTATGTCCCTGGCATGACAAAGAATTTAATCTCAGTTTCTGCCTTGGAAGACAAGGGTTACATCATGACCTTTGAGAGGGAAAAAGTCTATATTCATCCCAAAGATTCCAAGATTGCAAAAGTGATTGGTGTCAAGCATGGCAACTTGTTCTGGTTATAGTTTGACCCAGCACATGCATTGGTTAGTAGCTGTAAAGGGATAGGAGAATTGTGGCATAGGAGGATGGCTCACCTTCACCATGGAGCATTTAATATTCTTACGGAAATAGTGACGAGGCTGCCTGAGATGAAGACAAAAAAGCATGAGGTGTGGAAGGATTGTGCTCTTGAGAAATATGCCAAGACCAATTTTTCAAGCAGTGACACTAGATCTGATAGATTTTGGATCTTGTACATTCAGATGTGTGTGGGCCCATGTCAACAACATCCTTGAATGGATATGAGTATTATGTTACCTTCATTGATGATTTCTCCATGAAGACGTGGATATATTTCATGAAGAATAAAGATGAGGTCTTTAGTAGGTTCAAAGAATTTAAGGCTCTCGTGGAGAACCAAACTGGGAAGAAGATCAAGATACTGAGGTCTGATAATGGACGCGAGTATACCTTGAATGCCTTCAAATATTTTTGTGCTCAGGAAGGTATCAAGAAAGAGTTGACAGTTTCGTACAACCCTCAGTAGAATGGGGTTGCTGAATGAAAGAATAGAGCTATCATTGGAGCAGCCAAGGCCATGCTTCATGATCAGGATCTGCCTTGGTTCTTATGGGTAGAAACTTGCAACACAGCTGTTTATTTGTAGAATAGGAGCCCTCACAAAGTGTTGGGAAAATTGACTCCAGAAGAGGCGTTCACTAGTAACAAACTAGATTTGGGGCACATTCGCATCTTTGGATGCCTTGTGTATTGTCACATTCTTGTTGAGAATAGAACCAAGTTGGAACCTACTGCAAAGAAGGGTATCCTTGTTAGGTATAGTGAAACTTCTAAGGCTTATCGAGTTTACATTCCTACTCTCAGGAAAAAAGTGGTTTGCAGAGATTTTAAGTTCGAGAAAAAAAGGGCTCTTCAAAAGTCAAGCAACTTGATGAATGAGGAGGAACACTCACCCATGGTTGAGGTAGCACAAATTCCTCAAACTTCAGTCATGCAAGCTGGAGAGCAAAACAAGTAGGATGATCAGATAGAGGAATAAATAATTTCTCAGCCTCATATTACTATTAGTGAGAAGAGGAGAAACAGGGCAGCTAAGCAAACATTGAGGGAGGCTCAAGAATATGTAGGTGATCCTCAAGATTCAGTCAAATAGAGAAGGGATCCCAAACGTTATTTAGATTATGTGGCACTTATGAGTGAATTAATTGAAGTAGAGCCTTCTAGCTTTTAGGAGGCATCCAAGCACCAAGTGTGGAGAGATGCCATGGTAGAAGAGTATTCTTCCATCATGAAGAACAGTGTGTGGGAGGTAGTACCAAGGCTAGAAGATAATTCTATGGTGGGCTCGAGATGGCTGTATAAGATTAAGCATGCTGCAGATGGTAGTGTGGAGAAGTTCAAAGCTCGGTTTGTGGCTAAGGGGTTTTCTCAGAATGAGGGAGTTGACTATGATGAGACTTTTGCTCCAATAGCTAGGTACTCATCCATAAGAGCTATCATTTTTGTAGTAGCACAAATGGGTTGTAGGATTCACCAAATGGATGTAAAGATGACCTTTGTCAATGGAGTGATTAAGGAAGAGATTTACATAGAGCAGCCAGAAGGATTTGAAGCACATGAGAGGGATTCTCATGTATGCAAGTTAAAAAGAGCACTGTATGGACTCAAGTAGGCTCCCAGGGCATGGTATTCACATATTGATAGTTATTTGCAAAGTGTGGGCTTCATCAAGAGTGAGGCAGATTCAAACATGTACTACGTTCAAGTGAAGGGCGAACTTCTCATATTGTTGTTATATGTTGATGACCTATTTCTCATAGGGTCAAAGGAGCTCATAGCACACTGCAAGCAGGATCTTGCAGGAGAGTTTGAGATGGACTTGGGGTTGATGCACTACTTTCTGGGATAGGAGTTGTGGCAGAAAGAGGGAGAGATATTTCTTGGACAAGGGAAGTACTTAATTAATATCTTGAAGCAATTCAAAATGGAAAATTGTAAGCCTATGTCAATGCCACTTGTGACCAATTGGAAGAAGATTGATGCTTCTAGATCAGAGGCAGTGGACCCGACTTTATACAGACAGTTGATAGGCTCTCTTATGTATCTGGTCAACACCAGGCCATATATTTGTTTTGCAATGAACTCACTCACTCAGTTTATGGTGGAACCTAAATGTGTGAACTGGATAGCTGCAAAGCATGTTTTGAGATATCTCTGAGGCACAATTGATTATGGGCTAAAGTATGTTCAGAAGGATGAAGTGAAGCTCGAGGGGTTTACCGATGCAGATTGGGCAGGCAGTATAGCTGATTGGAAGAGCACTTTAGGGTGTAGTTTCAGTTTGGGATTAGGAGCAGTCTCTTGGTATAGCAAGAAATAGAAGTTAGTTGCACTGAGTTCTGTAGAGGCTGAGTATATGGCAGTCATTCTGGCTACATGTGAGGCTATCTGGCTTCGGAAACTTCTAGCTGGGCTCTTTAATCAGGAGCTGGATCCTATAGTCATTTACTGTGATAATCAGAGTTGTATCAAACTCTCTGAGAATCCAGTGTTTCATGACAAGTCAAAGCACATTGAGATCAAGTACCACTTCATCAAAGATTGTGTGGAGAAGGGGATAGTGAAGCTCATTTACATTCCTATGGATGAACAAATTGCAGATATCCTGATGAAGGCCTTGATGAAGAGCAATTTTGAATTCTTCAGGGACAAGTTGGGTGTGGTGCAGAACACCTTCCTCGCTAAGAGGGAGTGTTGATTTTTGTAGCTCAAAAAGTGGGATATGGATTTGCTTTAAAGCAACTCAAGATTAGATATGCTTTAAATTAATTCAAGTTGGATTTTTAGCAACAACAGGATTTTTATTCTTTAATAGAATGTTTCCGAGTTTGTGAGGATAAGATAAATCCAAGAGTGATTTTATGTGTAATTAAAGCCAAAGAAAGCAAGGAAAGATTCTTTCCTTGCACGCTAAGTAAAGTAGCTAGGCTCTATAAAAGTAAGATTGTTGTAGCAAACTCATATTGTATTTTTGAAAGAAAAATTTGTTGTTAGGTTGAATAGAAGATCCAACATTTGCAGGTTTTTCCCCACATTGGGGTTTCCTGGATAAATTTTTGTTATTGTCTTTTTGTGTTTGGCTTCATGTTAATTTTGCTTCTGTTGTTATTAGTTGTTATTTAATCCAGTGTATTAATTGTTATAAATCAGATTTCTTTTTTGTGAATTTATTGTGTAATTAATCTGTAGCTGGGTTATAAGAAATTAACACAATGCTATAAAAAATAAATGAATTTTCAATAGTTTACCCAGAACCATTGCTCAAAATAAGCTATCACTGATTGCAAGAGATAAATAAATCTCACAATAGAGTTGTGCAATGGAACTTTGAGCCATCTCTTATTTGATCTCATTCCTCCATCCCAAAATGGAGATGAGCGATGCTGTCATGAGAGTTGGAGATTTGTCGTGATCTATCAAAAGAATAGGGAGCAAGAATTAATCTTTCTGTTTATATTAACATTTGAAAATGTTTAATATTTTCCCTTTCATGTTTACCACAGCCATTGCTCAAACTTGACCATCGCTAATTGCCTCTCCATTTTTATTTAGAATTGGTGATGAGCGATGGAGATGGAATTACTGTTGTCGTGCATCGTGAGAATTTCCTTCAGCCAATAAGAAACAAAATTTAAAATTTCTCTCGCACAAAAACATTTGAAAATGCACCTTTTACTGTTCACATGTATTAAATAAAAACCATCGAGAGACCATCGCTTGGGAGAGACCATCTCTCATGGCTTTGGAAAGAAGACCCACCAATTGGCGATGGGAAATGGACACAATGACCATCACTCATCACTAATTTAAACTCAAAATCTCCCATGAAATAGAGATGTGTGATGAAATGAAGGTGAGATCACTCATTGCCAATTTAATGAGGAAGAAGACACCTCAATCCACGATGGGCAATGAAGAGGAACTTCCATCGTTGATCACCAATACAAATGAGAAATACAAATCAAAACAACGATCTGGGATGAGTTTTCCCGTGCAACAGTGAAAGCCATGAAAGCTGTATTTTAGCCAATCAAAAGAAAGAATTAAACTTGCTTTCATAGAAAACATTTGAAATGTATCTTATTTTTTTCCCTAAATGCATTTTATTTACATAATGTTTAAAATATTTAAAAATATTTTAAACATAAGTATTTGTAACTTTAGAAAAAATACAAATTTTAATTACGCTTGCGGCCCAAAGAGAGAAATGTCACTGTGCCCAAACAGTGACCCCTGGAGCCAAGATTTTTTGCGTGCGGCCATAATCAATTATTTAGAGAAAATCCATTTCCTCAAATTTTTCCTAGCCATCAAGAATCAGGTACCTCCTTTGTAAACTGGCCCCTGGGAAGTGTTCGTCGCAACAAAAGTATATTAAAATAATGTATTAAATGACCTATTTTGATGAAAATGGATTTGTAGAGGTTATAGACCAAAAAATAAATGGGTTGTCATTATATTTTGAAAATTTGAAAAAAAAATTGGGACACCATTTTTGGCCATGTTGTGATCAAAAAGCAATTAAATAACCCATTAGAACTTATCTTGGAAGCTTGAAATTGAGTAGGCATGTTACCATTTGACCCAAGAATTCATTGCAACAAACAAAATGAAAAATTCTTCTTGAGATGAAAAATATTAAATTCCAAAGTGGCTCACTCAGACTTTTCAACAATTGAACTGTTCAAAACCAATTAAAGCTCACCTAGTTGCCACTTTGAAAAAATATCACATAATCATTTGAGGAGCTACCACTGAACACACTAGGCCATTTGGGTACACTGAATATGTGTGAAAAATGGCTTCCCTTCAATCCACATTTGTCAAAAGATATTGAGGGTCAAACTTGACCACCTTGAAAAGTTTCTGAAAATGTAGTTACAAAACAAAGCAAACTGCATTTGCTTTTGGCCTAGTAAAAATAGAAAATTTGATCATGACGCTTTAAATTTGGACTAGGAAGTACATGAATGTAGGGAGAATGGATACCAATAATCCATTTTCCATGAAAATCAATTGGCTCCAAATTGTGACCCTCCAAAGTTGGTCACTCAGGCAGATTTTGCAGGTGCACTTTTGAGTGTGCAAATCAATTTTTTCAACATGGGCACTCAAAATTTACAAAATTTGAAGGTGCCATCAAAAACCACCATCAAAATTCAAAAAACTAAATATGTCAAGGTTGGGCTGCTATTCTTCCATACACTCACCCTATACAGAATTTTCATCTTGAGCTTTCGGGACCTCCTACAAATGTAAATCCTATGCAAAGAAATCAAAACCAACTAATTTCTCTTTTGATTTTTTCTCAGTCTGGGTTATCCATGCCCTCGCAATGAACTCCTGATGTCCAACCACAAACAATGCAACAATATTTTGACTTTGCAAGAATTCTAAATTCTCCACCATTGGGGTAGACGGTAAAGCTTCATCTTCATCCAAACCAATAGAGGAAGGTCTTTGAGGAAAATAAGGAGTATGATCACGAAGAAAGGAGATTGCATAATAATTCTCCTTAATATCAAAGTCCGTAGTCATACAAACTCTCTTGCAATTCTTCCTTAAAGCCTTTAAGAGAATATTATCATTTCTATATTGTAAGTAAAGTCTAATTTCCTCAAATATTTCTTCAAAACCTAGACGTTGTTTCACATATTCCCTAGGAAACAACCCTCCTAAATACCCATCACCAGAAAAAAATTATACCCTTGAACAACTTCTAAGAGGGAATTGTTATCAAGCAGTCGGGGCTTAACAAACTTACCCACAATTATTTCCAACTCTTGTAAAGACTACAGAAGATTGAGAATGTTCGAAAAGAAGACAGATAATACCTGGGAGGGAAAAATTAACCACCTGAATCTAGGGCTTGTAACCTCCATACAAAGCACTAAGCAAACTGATTCCTCCAGTCTATATGCTACCACATTTTTCAAACATTCCTACCAAAGAATTTTATCAAATAGTTCATTGCCTTGCTACTATGGCTAAACGCCTAAAATAGGTGATTTCAAAAAATCTATATATGCTTGGAAAAAAATATCAAAGCATAATAGTAAGCAACAAGCTATGGTCTCAAGGTTTTTGTTGGCACAAAAATCAACATGATTTTATTTGCAAGTTTTAAACACATTTTTTTTTGGCAATTTTGCTGTTTGAAATAGGGAAAAATCTTTGTGGTCAGTTTTGTGAAATTTTTAATTGTAAGATTCTCATAGTTAGTGAAAAAGGTAGTGTTCATGAAGGAATGGAAAAAATGCATAGAGCCTTTCAATTATACCCATACTGTGCAGTGACATTTAATCATTTAGCAAACCATTTTTTCTTCATAGGGCAACATTTTATTCTGGAACAGTTGAGTGAGATAGCTTTTGTTTCAACTAACCAACCTCTCATGAAATCTCATTCATATTATAATCTTGCATGATCTTATCATAGTAAAGGTGATTATGACACCACTGGCTGCTACTACATGACATCAGACAAGGAAAGCCAAAGACCGTGAGATTTTGTGGATAGGTTCAATTGAAGCTGGAAGATCTTAAGAGTTCTCTCTCAAATTTTGAAAAGGTTTTGGAGGTCCACCCTGAGAATTGTGAGAGCTTAAAAGTTGTAGGCCATATATATGCTCATCAAGGGCTAGCGGAGGAGGATTTGGAAATTTTAAGAAAGGAAACTTGTATAGATCCACCTGATGCCCATGAATTTATTAAGATGGGTGAGTTATTAATATCATCAGACCCCAATGCAACCTTATATTCTCTTAAGATTCCAAAGTATCTTCTGAAGAAGAGTAGAGAAGAAGTACCCTTTCAATTATTAAACAACATTGGGTTTCTTCATTTTGAGCACGATGAACTAGAGTTGGCTCAACAAAATTTTATGGAGGCATTAGGAAATGATGTTATACCTCTACATAAATCTCTGTGGTTAGTTTTCTGCATTTTTTACTTGTAGGATTCTCATAGTTAGTGAAAAATTTAGTGTTCATGAAGGAATGGAAAAAGATGTGTAGATCCTTTGAATTATATTTGTACTTTGCAATGGCATTGAATCATTTAGCAAACCATTTTTTCTTCACTATAGGGCAGCATTTTCTTATGGAACAATTGATAGAGAACTCTTGTTTCAACTAACTGTCCTCTCATGAAATATCATTCATATTATAATCTTGCACGACCATATCAAAGTAAAGGTGATTATGACACCACTGGGCGCTACTACATGACATCAGTCAAGGAAAGCTAGAGGCCATAGGAGTTTTTGGATAGGTTCAATTGAAGCTAGGAGATCTTAAGAGTTCTCTCACAAATTTTGAAAAGGTTTTGGAGGTCCACCCTTACAACTGTGAGAGCTTAAAAGCTATAGGAAATATATATGCTCAGCAAGGGTAAGCAGAGAAGGCTTTGGAAATTTTAAGAAAGGAAACTCACATAGATCCACATGATGCCCATGCATTTATCAAGATGGGTGAGTTATTAATATCATCAAACACCAGTGCAACCTTAGTTTCTCTTAATATGCTAAAGTCTCTTCTGAAGAAGAGAAGAGAAGAATTACCATTCAATTGTTAAACAACATTGGGGTTCTTCATTTTGAGCATGATCAACTAGAGTTGGCTCAACAAACTTTTATGGAGGCATTAGGAAATGATGTTCTGCCTCTACATAAATCTCTATGGTCAGGTTTGTGTATTTTTTACTTGTAGGATTCTCACAGTTAGTGAAAAAGGTAGTGTTCATGAAGGAATGGAAAAGATGCGTAAAGCCTTTCAATTATACCAATACTTTGCAATAGTATTGAATCATTTAGAAAACCATTTTCTCTTGATTGCAGGGCAGCATTTTCTTGTGGAACAGTTGATTGAGATAGCTCTTGCATCAATTGACCACCCTCTCATGAAATCTAATTCATATTATAATCTTTCACGATCTTATCAAAGTAAAGGTGATTATGACACCATTGGTTGCTATTACATGACATTAGTCAAGGAAAGCCAAAGGCCATAGGATTTTATGGATAGGTTCAATTGAAGCTGGGAGATCTTAAGAGTTCTCTCTCAAATTTTGAAAAGGTTTTGGATGTCCACCCTAAGAACTGTGAGAGCTTAAAAGTTGTAGGCCATATATATACTCAACAAGGGTAGGCAGAGAAGGCTTTGGAAATTTTAAGAAAGGAAACTCACATAGATTCACATGATGCCCATGCATTATGGGTGAGTTATTAATATCGTCAAACCCCAGTGCAGCCTTAGATTATCTTAAGATGCCAAAGTCTCTTCTAAAAAGAGCAAAGAAGAAGTACCCATTCAATTGTTAAACAACATTTGGGTTCTTCATTTTGAGCGTGATAAACTAGAGTTGGCTCAACAATCTTCTATGGAGGCATAATTAGGAAATGATGTTCTACCTTTACATAAATATCTAAGGTCATTTTTGTGCATTTTTCAATTGTAGGATTATCACAATTAGTGAAAAGGTAGTATTCATGAAGGAATGGAAAATATGCATAGAGCCTTTGAATTATAACTGTGAGCACCTTGCAAATCTGCACAAAGTTAAAACTCCATTCTATGGATTAGTTCATGCAAACTCACTAGTTACTCCTATGAAATAATGCATCATGCCTTCATAAACAAGATAACAATACAAACTAATTGAGAGCATAAAAAAAAGATGCATATCTATCCCATAGTGGATTGGTGCTTCTTTGATGTGGAAAGAAGCCCCTTCCCAATCCTTGATAAGCTTGGTGATGAGGATGCAATGGACAAAATCAGTTCTCCATGTGAAGAGAATGACTTTGCATAAAGATTGTGGAGTTCTAAATGCTCGTAGAGTGGAAAAAATCAATTCTCAAATAAAGAGAGTGACTTTGCATTAGCTTTGTGGATGATATGTTCAAAGATGAAGCTTCTATTTGTAGATTCCCAAATTGGAAGAATGCTCAAAATGGATCAATGTGGGACAAAGATTGGACAAATGAGAGGAAGACACTTGTCAAGTGGTGAGTGGTTGATGCAGGTGCAATATTTGGGAAGTGTGCCCATGAGAGGGAACTTCAAATTCAAATTTTGCAATAAATTTAGAGAGGGGGACAAGAAAAAAAAGCAATAAATGCAATGTTGGAGGGACAAATCAACTTGTCATGATTTTCAAACTTGAGGGCCATGTTGAGTGAAAATATTGGTTTTAATAAATCAATAAATTGATTTATTTGTGCAAGTGGCATAATCTAGAGAATGCAAGTGGGTAAGATTAGCATTTAATCATGGTTAGATTAAATTAATGATGATTAGGATGATTTGACCAATTTGACATGATTTAGGGATTTAAATCAAATCAAAGTGAGATGAATGATGATTTGAGTTTTAATTAAATAAATGATTGATTTATTTAATCAAAGAGGGAATGATAGGCTTAAATCAAATAAAGTTAATTTATTTAATTTAAATGGATGATGAACCTAATTTTCCTACTAAATGGATTAATGTGAATTTGATTTATGAATGAGCGGATGCATATGCATAATGCTAATTTCACGTGTCTACATTTTTCCCCTCTTTGAAGCAATGTACTTGTTTATTGGTTCATTTTTTCTTCACTGCAGGGCAACAATTCTTGTGGAACAGTTGATTGAGACAACTATTGTTTTAACTGACCACCCTCTCTTGAAATCTCATTCATATTATAATCTTGCATGATCTTATCAAAATAAAGGTGATTATGACACCATTGGCCGCTACTACATGGCATGATTCAATGAATGAGAGAGGCTAAACAACATGTGATTTTGTGGATAGGATTATGCAATTGAAGCTGGATGCAAAGCAATGCATGTGAAAGAGTTCTTTCTCAAATTTTGAATGAAAGGTTTGGAGGATTTCCTTTACCCTAAGAACTATGTGAGATGCTATAAAAGCTGTAGCCCATATATATGCTCAGCAAGGGTAGGTAGATAGAGAAGGCTTTGGAAATTTTAAGAAAGTAAACTTGCATAGATCCACATGATGCCCATGCATTTATCAAGATGGGTGAGTTGTTAATATTTTCAAACCCCAGTACAACCTTAGATTCTCTTAAGATGAAAAAGTCTCTTCTAAAGAAGAGAAGAGAAGAAGTACCCATCAATTGTTAAACAACATTAGGGTTCTTCATTTTGAGCATGATAAACTAGAGTTGGCTCAACAAAATTTTATGGAGCCATTAGGAAATGATGTTCTGCCTCTAAATAAATCTATGTGGTCAGTTTTGTGAATTTTTGACTTTTAGGATTATCACAGTTAGTGAAAAAGGAAGTGTTCATGAACCGAATGGAAAAGATGCATAGAGCCTTTGAATTATACCCATACTTTGTAATGGCATTGAATCATTTAGCAAGCCATTTTTTCTTTACAAGGCAACATTTTCTTGTGGAACAATTGACTGAGACAACTCTTATTTCAACTGACCACCCTCTGATGAAATCTCATTCATATTATAATCTTGCATGATCTTATCATAGTAAAGGTGATTTGACACCACTGGACACTACTACATGACATCAACCAATGAAAGCCAAAGGCTACATGATTTTGTGGATAGGTTCAATTAAAGTTGGGAGATCTTAAGAGTTCTCTCTCAAATTTTGAAAATGTTTTGGAGGTCCACCCTAAGAACTATGAGAGCTTAAAAGTTGTAGGCCATACATATGCTTAGCAAGGGCAGGAAAAGAAGGCATTGGAAATTTTAAGAAAGGCAACTCACATAGATCCACCTTGTCCATGCATTTATTATGGGTGAGTTATTAATATCATAGAACCCAGTGCAGCCTTAGATTCTCTTAACATGCCAAGGTCTCTTCTAAAGTAGAGTAGAGAAGAAGTACCCATTCAATTGTTAAACAACATTAGGGTTCTTCATGAGCTTTGAACTAGAGTTGGCTCAAAAAAAATTTATGGAGGCACTAGGAAATGACATTTGGGTTGGTTTAAAAGACCCAGTGCTAATACTGCTATTTTTCCTGTGCTCTTTAAGGATATGATTCGTCCATTGATAGAAGAAGGTGGTGTTTCACTTGAGTTACCATGGGGTAAAGTCACAACACTATTTAATCTTGCTAGGTTGTTTTAGCTTGATATTGAAAAAGAAAATCTTTTATACATGCTAATATTGTTCAAGTTTCCTAATTATGTGGATACATATCTACATCTTGCAGTCATGGCTTAGGCTCAGAATGAGATCCAACTAAGCCTAGAATTGATTAGAGATGCACTTTTAAAAGGTGGATAAAAAATCATCAAATGCTTTATCTATGGAAAAATAGAACTGAAAACATATGATTGGCTTAAAGCAAAGAAACAATTAAAGCTCCACAAAGTGAATTGGATGCAAAGAATTCTTATGTTGAAATATCACTTGGAAATTGGAATTATTTTGTAGCTTTTCACAATGAGAGGAGGGATCTAAAGGTGGAGGCACAACATCTTGAGAAGGCTAGAAAATTGTAAATTGTAAAGTGTGTGCACAGAGACCAGGAAATGTTTATGCTACAAATGAGGCAGCCATTGTGCTAGCTAAAAGGAGTTAATTTGATATTGATCAACAAAGGAAATTTTTACATAGTTACAAGAAGTTGTAGCAAGAAAAATCTTTGTTTATATCCCTGATGTGTGGGAAAATCTAGCACATGTTTACTTTGCACAAGGATAGTTTGCACTTGCAGTGAAAATGTATAAAAAATGTTTGAGGAAATTCTATTTTGGAACTGACAGCCAAATTTTATTATATTTAGCTCGAGCACATTATGAAGTAGAACAGTGCTGAGATTGTAAAAGAAAATTATTAAGAGCAGTAGATTGTAATGAGCATTTCTAATTTGTGTTTAATGTAATGAGGGTTTCAAATTACCTCTGAATTTGTTGCAAAGGGCATCCCCAAATCTGATTTCACTATAGAGGGCCTCGGTCAATTCAAATTCATTGTAGCAAACTCTGAATTCCTTTCCCTTTCCCGTCTTTTCAGAAGTCTCCAGGTCCTCTCTAAATCCTTATCGCCCATTCAAGTAGCTATTATAACTGATCAAAACACCTCATTCTAGGCTAATGAATGAATGAAGCGAGGTTAAGCAAGATGAATGAATCTGCAACGAATGTGAATAATCACACCAATACATTGCACGCATGAATACATCACACCAATAATAGGCCGAATTTTTTTTTTTTTAAATTGTCTACTTTGGATTTGATGACTAACTATTTAGTCATTTTTATTTCTGTGACTAAATAATTTTTTATTCAATGACCAAATTAGTCATTTATTTACTCATTTATAGCTAAGTTGAAAACAATGAGTAGAATTTAGTCACTTTTAGTTATTGTGACTAAAATTTTTAGTCACCTAGTTGACCTGACCAAACATGTTATGTAACTTATCCCATATCTCCTTGGGTGTATCACACTCATCAATATGAAAATGAAGACTATCAAAAACATTCAATTTCATTAGACCCATAGCTTCATCACACTTGTTTCTATGGGAAAATATTTCATACTCCCTGGTAAGAGTGGGTTGGTTATCACTCAGCATGGACCACAAACCCTTAGATTGGAGCAACCTATGCATTTTCATCTTCCAAGTATGGTAGTTATGGGGGGTTAACAATTCAACTAACTTAGAAGTAGCCATGACAACAAAAGGAAAAAAATACACCAAATTGAAACCTCCAAAATATCAACCAATGTAACCTCTAAAAAAATTTGTTTCCAACATCCAAAAAATTATTAATTAGGAAAAAGAAGACTAAATCTAAAAAATTTGAGCAAAATAATTGTACACCTTATTGTTTGTTTGTAGCAAATTCTTGCACCACATGAAAGCTAAATGAATGCACAAATCTCCATAGCTCGACAACCTCTTCATAATCTATGTGAATTTCTCACACCAATCACACACACTGCAATACTATTTAAAAACTTCAAAAACTTGGGGCCCACTCCACTTTGGCTAAACAACAACTTGAAACCCTAAACAAAATATTTGGCAAAAACTTTGGAGTTTGATAAAGTATGCACTTAAAATATATCCCCCAAAATTGAAAGATCATGCTTAGCAAAAGAAATCACCCTGGAAACTCAAACACTAGCTGCATCAACATTTACACAAGGTTACAAAAACCACATAGCTTTATCACAGTCCAAATCTACCTCTAAAGAAATGAAATGCTCTCATAAGAGCTATCACACTTTGACCAAAAACATAGATAAATCCAAGAAAAAAATCATGGTGATTCCACACTGCCGAGCTAGCACAAACTCTAAATGGCAGTGGCAATGTTTCTATGCCTATCCATGATGATTGAAAATTTTGCAACAAGCAAAAAAATGCCCCTTCTAATCACATAAATAGTGGAAAATCATGTCTCAGTTCAACAAAATGACTAGAAAAAAGGCCCTCTTCAAATATATGAATCACACCAAAAGACAACAAAGGATATCACACCATTCAATAGTTCAAATGCAGCCTTCAAACACTCATTTAATCGATATCAACAATGATATCAATGAAAAAAATGCTTTCAAATAGAAAATTGTGGCTTAAGTACAAATCACGCCTAGCAAGAAAATGTTGGTGCCAGAGAAACAAAGGATTTGCACCTCTAAACACTTGAACAATAGCCTCTCTATGCAAAATAAATTCAATACCAAGAGGTTCTATGCAAAATAGAAAAAAATGCCAACATTCACTTGCAAACTACATAGAATCTCTCTTCTAGGAAAAATCAACAAATAGGCAACTTTGAAATTTGCAAAATTTCAAATGCCAAAAAAACATTTAGCAAATAAATGATCTCAAAAGTTCTGATGAAAACTCTCAAAGGAAGGAGGGCAGAATGATTGGCTCTGATACCATGTTGGTGTCAACCACCTCCTAGGAGCACCATCTACAACAAAAAACCTTCACAATGCATGAGAGAAGCACACAATATTTCACCAAAAGTGAATGAAAATTGAGATGCTGTAAAATACATATCGTACAACCTCTTAAAGGCATAAAAAAAGCAATGGGTGTAAAAATACCTGATATGGGAAGGAAACCACCTGAGAGATTAACCTAAGTTAAACTTAATCACTACACTATCAGAAAGGAAATGCTTCACTATGGTGGGAGAACATGCAAGTTGAAAGGCAACAAATAGGTAGAGAGAAAACTCAAGAACATGGGAGCATTAGGGGAAATTTACATAAAAATGGGCCTCCTAAGGAACTCTAAATTTTATTTTTTTTATCTCATATAATATAAATTACTTAACTACATGAGTTAAGTGGGGACACATGTTTCAATTATAATTCCTTAAAAAACTGAAGTCCATGATTTTTTAAAAGTGGTAACATATATTTCTATTATAATTTATTAAAAACCTCAAGTTCACTTTCTCCATTATTTATTTTTTATTTAAAAACTCTTAAACTCAAATTTGGTAACTTATATTTTTATTATAATTTATTAAAAAAGTCAAGTTCACTTTCTTTTCTTGATTATTTGTTTTTTTAAATTATTTAAAAAGTGGCAAAGTAAAAGATAATGAAAATTAGCAAAAAAGAAAGTAATCTTTTAAACGGTCTTTCTTTCAAAAAAAAATTAAAAATATATTTAAGAGTTTAAAATATATATATATATATATATATATATATATTTAAAAGTTTAAAATATTTTTTGTTTTTAAAATTAAAAATATATTTTAAAAAAAATTAAAATAATAAGGGGGCCCACTAAATGTGAGCGATCCCCCTTAAAAGGAGGAGTGCATCACATAAAGTGAGCGCACCCTTATAAAAGGCCACCGAAAAATTTAAAATAATTAAATTTTGATATTAGAATATTTAGATGCTAAACATTTAAATATTAGAATATTTGAAATTATTAAAAATAATTAAAGAAATTTAAAATAATAAAATTTTGATATTAGAATATTTAGATGCTAAACATTTAAATATTAGAATATTTGAAATTATTAAAAATAATTAAAGAATATTTTTTATTTTTGGAGCATTTCATAAATGATTTTTATGATTTTTAAATATTTTTTTAAATATTTTTTATATTTTTTTCTTAAAGAACAAAAATATTTTTTTGAAAATATAAAAATTTCTATAATATAACTTAATAGAACTTAAAATATAAATCTAAAAAACAAAAAAAATATTTTATATTTAGAAAGATGAATGAGATAGAGTAGGATATGTAGAGTTAAATTAACCATCTTGAATTAATTCATAAGATTTTAGAAAGTTTAATTTTATAAAATAAATAATTTTATTTTTATTTTGGATGATGTCACCGTACAGGTTGATGTCATCTTTTAGTTGATTTTTGATAACTTAAAAAACTAATGAGGTCATCCTTAGGAGGCCCATTTTTTATGTAAATTT